>JAJHPF010000025.1:4002500-5231250 GCA_024447775.1 Carex cristatella
TTTTAATTTCCCAAATAATGAATAATGAATTTTACTTTTTTTTAACTGCTTTAAATTTAATAGAAAATAGAATTTAACTTTTTTTAATAAGGAAAAAAGAGATTAAGATAAGGTAAAAAATAAAAATGGACCAAAAATTTAGAGTTTTTTTATTTAGAATTGAGAATTCTAAGAATTTGGAATCGTTCTAAGTATTTATTATTGTCGAGCCATAGTAATTGCACCTATCAAGGAAACTAAAAGAATTATAGAAATGAGTTCAAAGGGAAGAAAAAAATCTGTTGCTAAATGAATCCCAATTTGTTGAACGTTATTTATGAGGTCCTGTTCTATAATTTGGTTTGATCTTGTAGTCCAAAGAATCCCGTACCATGATGTATCTGGGATAGTAGTCATTAGTGAAAAAAGAATAGTTGTACAAACCAGTGAAGTAACCGCATCTCCAATGGTCCAAAGATAGGAATCTTTGGAATATTCTGAACCATTCATGAACATTACAGCAAATAAGATCAATACATTTATGGCTCCGACATAAATAAGGAGCTGTGCGGCAGCTACAAAATAGGAGTTCAATGAAATATAGAATAAAGATATAGAAATAAGAACCAATCCCAACGAAAAGGCAGAATAAATTGGATTGGTAAGTAATACTACCCCTAGACCCCCTAATACAAGAACTGATCCCAGAAATACCACAAGAATATAATGTATTGGTCCAGGTAAATCCATTATGTATAAAAAAAAACAAAGAACTTCAAATATATCATGAGCGTACTAAAAGGTCCAGGAAAGGAAAAGGGGTTACCCTCTTTTCTTATTGTATATAATATAGTTTATGATCCATTTGTCATAGAATGAAATGGGAATATGGATTAATGTAAATAGAATCTTTATCCGAAAAAAGACTAGTTTGAATAGCGGTTCAAATTGTATATTTCGAAATCATCCCATCACGAAAAATAGATTCTCAGTTTCAATATTTTCGACAATCAATAGTTATTAGTTTTCTTTGTAGTTACTGACTAACCAAAAAAAATCTTAGTAATTAGTAATCGTTCTTGAATCAAAGGAATTCTCTTTGTCTCTTTGGATTTGAGTCGAATTCATAACAGTTTGAATTGTGTAATCTCCAATTATGGAGATTGGTAACCGACCTAAAGCAATTTGATTATAATTCAATTCATGACGATCATAAGTAGAAAGTTCATATTCTTCAGTCATTGATAAACAGTTTGTTGGACAATACTCGACACAATTACCGCAAAATATACAAACCCCGAAATCAATACTATAATTAAGCAATTGTTTCTTTTTAATATCTCTTTCCAATCTCCAATCAACAACGGGTAGATCTATCGGGCATACACGAACACATACTTCACAAGCAATACATTTATCAAATTCAAAGTGGATTCGACCCCGGAAACGCTCTGACATGATCGATTTTTCATAAGGATATTGAATAGTGACAGGTAAACGATTTGTGTGGGATAAGGTAATTATGAAACTTTGACCAATGTACCTTGCAGCTCGTATTGTTTGTTGACCATAATTCGTGAACCCAGTTACCATAGGGAACATATTGTAAATATCAATGAGAAAATGGGAGTTTCTTTCTCTTGTTTGAGAGAGATTATGAATCGAGAATCTTGTTATCGTATTCTGTTATTTATAGTGAGACAAGTTGAGAAGAAGTTGTTAATAACAGATTACCTAGAGAAATAGGTAAAAGAAATTTCCATCCAAGATTTAATAACTGGTCTATTCTCATCCTAGGTAAAGTCCATCTTGTTGTGATAGAAATTAAGAGAAAAAAATAAGCCTTAGCTAATGTAATAAAGATACCAATTGTCATTCCAAAAATTCCAACCATTTTATTTATTCTGAAAAGTTCAGGAATAGATATGTACGGAATAGAGAAATTCCACCCACCTAAGTAAAGAATTGTGACAAATAATGAAGAAACTAATAGATTTAGGTAAGAAGCAAGATAAAAGAGAGCATATTTGATACCCGAATATTCGGTTTGATAACCTGCTACTAATTCCTCCTCTGCTTCTGGTAAATCAAAGGGCAATCTCTCACATTCGGCTAGAGAAGAAATTAGAAAAACTAGAAAGCCTATAGGCTGACGCCACAGATTCCACCCCCAAAAACCATATTTGGACTGTGCTTCAACTATATCAACTGTACTTGAACTGTTAGATAATCATAGTCGAAAATAACATCACTGTTTTTATCGCTATTTCAAAACCGTACATGAAACCTCAGCTTCATACAGCTCCTCTATGGCCACAAAAAATGTAAGGACTAGTTCGGTATTATCGGCATCTTTCTTTGGGGTAGACAGAATAAAGATACATCGGAGAGTCCCAAGACCAATGGAATTCTGTCTGCTGGAATAATCAAAAAGTTGCTTCCGAATTGATCTTATCCTTTATAATGAGAATCTCTCTTTGTTCGGTAATAACTGAATCTTTCAATAAAATACTCGTTATATCAATAAATAGAAAGAATTAGGCATTAGTTCATGAATCATAATAAGAATTGTATATGTATGAATATGGAAGAAAGAATAAAGAAAGATTTCTTTTTATTATTCATTCCATATATGGCATTCCATTTCTTTTTTCCTCTTCTTCTGTCTCAGGGGAGGGTACTTCAAAAAAAATAAAAGATTAATTCGTTCTTGATAGTCATTTCTTTAATCAGTGAATAGGAGCATACTCTAGATCGGAATCGTAGGGAAGTACTACTTGATCATTTCTACCAATTTCAAGTCCTTATTATGATTCGTTTTATGTGGAAAAACCTCTTTTTTGATACCTTACATTATCTCGATTACTAATCTTTTGTGTACCTTGGTGTTCCTAACTGTCCACTGACTTTTGATTGATCGCCGGTATAGTAATAAATACAAGAAAGTAGTAGAAACTCCATACAGTTGATCTTTTGTTTGCACCCGCTTCAAGATATGATGACTAATCAAAAAATCGGAATCTTGGGGTAAACAGGTTACGCTGCTTATGTTTACTTCAACTTGATTCTTGTACACAGGGAATGAGATTTTTTCTTCTTACTACAAATGGATAAGCTGTTTTGTTTCACTCATATAACTATCTGGTTTAACTCATCAACCTGAATGCTGAATAAAAAAATGAGAATATCTATTTAATACATTGAACCTCTTTTTGTTCTTTGATTTCTAGAACAAAAAGAGGTAAAAGTTCATATTCCAACGAATCACACGTAGAGATATTGATAATACACATAGAGTTAATGGTATTTCATAACTAATAGATTGAGCAGCAGCTCGTAGACCACCTGAAAAGGAATATTTATTATTCGATCCATATCCTGACATAAGAAGACCAATAGGAGCAATACTTGAAATGGCGATCCATAAAAAAACACCTATATCGAGATCAGCTAAAACAAGACGATACTCAAAAGGAATTACTAAATAGCTTAGTAGAACTGATATGACTGCTATAGACGGTCCAACACTAAACAGACGAATATCTCCTCGAGATGGGAGGAGATCCTCTTTCAAAAGTAATTTAGTCCCATCTGCTATAGCTTGAAGAATTCCCATCGGACCAGCATATTCAGGCCCAATACGCTGTTGGATCGCTGCAGATATTTCTCTTTCTAACCAAACAATTACTAGTACCCCTATTGTGATTCCCAATATCAGGGTCAAAATAGGTACAATCCATATCAGTCCATAGACTTCTTTGAAAAATCCCAATGTAGAGAAAGAATTGATAGTTTGTACTTCTGTCGTATCAATTATCATTTCAACGATCAACTTCTCCCATAATGATATCTATACTACCTAATATCGTCATGATATCAGCCAATTTCATTCTTTTAACTAGCTGAGGAAGAATTTGCAAATTGATAAAAGCGGGTGGACGAATTTTCCATCTCCAGGGGAAAACACTATTATCTCCTATCAAATAAATCCCTAATTCCCCTTTTGGGGCTTCCACTCTCACATAAAGTTCTTGTTTCGACAATTCAAAATTGGGTGAAGGTGTTTTACTTATAAATCTATATGCAAAATCATTCCATTCGTAATTCTTTGCTCTATCAAAGCGTCGGACTTCTAAATTCTCATAGGGTCCTCCAGGAATTCCCTCTAGAGCCTGTTGAATCATTTTTATGGATTCCCTCATTTCACCGATTCGTACTAAATAACGAGCTAATGAATCTCCTTCTTTTTGCCATTGGATTTTAAAGCAATGCGCACAGATTTTAAAGCGTATCAGATGGTTATGGAATCCATCAGTTTGAGTCCGATGGGCATTGGACCCAGCTGCTCCCCAAATGCTAGCATTTGTTTTTCCAATTGTTGTACAAAATTTACATATGTTCCCTCTTCTTCTTTAAACTGGTTATACGCATGTAACTAAATCTTATGTATTGGTTAGAGTAAAGTTACTCCAGATTAAATTTCTTACTCCGAGCTAAGACGGATTAAAATAATCATGTGTTGGTTGGAGTTTGGTGGAGTAAGCTAATGAAGAAAAAAATTATAACATGATGTTACTCTAACTGCGAGACCCACAAGTAAATTAAGTTACTTCACATCTCTAAATAAAGTAACTTAATTCAAATTAACTCAAATGTTACCTTACTCCGTCAAATTTACTTCTCGTTTGACTCTTTAAAAGTGGAGTAGAGAGTTTACTCAACCACTCACTTCACAACCAAACATGACCTCTGTGATTTTACAAATAAAATACTAAAACAAATAAACATGCCAATTAGCTCTTTTGGTAAATTTTACTAAATTTGCTGAATTTTCTGTAGTTGTTTTGAAGGGTGTGCATTGTCAAATGTCATAAATACTCTAGGATTTGAAATTGTCACAATTACTCAATCCCAATATATTGGGAATCTGTATCCCCTCGGGTTACCTGAGGTGCAATAGAGAAAATCGGACCGTTCTTTCAACTCTGATATGAATCTCAAAGCGGACCCTTATTTCTAAAATAGACACCGAATTCTTTTGATCTAGTTGAGATTAAATCAGAATCGTTCTTTCTCTATTGCACCCTCAGGTACATATTGGGAGGATAAATGCCGAAAACACCAAGTTGCTCTATTCATCTTCAGTCAAGTTTTTTCTCTTTCTTTCTTTTTTCATATTATTCTGAGTTAAAAGATATTCGTCAATAGTAATATATATTAGCACGCTTGCAATTTAAAAAGGGAAAAAATATTCTTCTCTTCCATCTTTCATCCTCTAGAATCTGTTGTAATAGTACATATAAACACTTGCTATAATAGTATAAACGCTCATGTTAGCATGGACATCGCGCAGAAACAAATAAAGCACGAGTTTCCAACGCATCTTTCACATTTTTGAAATCCGAAACAGTTACGCTCTAATAAAAAGAAATAACTTAGTAACTAGCATGGTAAATGTACAAACTGTTAGAAAGACATCACAAGTTATGGTAATAGGGTGGAATATTCATGCTATACCTGAAAGATCGCTAAATGTCAGCAAACAATACATTGGATGCTGGGCAAAATAAAATTATAAATAAGTTATGATAAACTTGTACATATTCCTACAAGAGCTACAATTTTGACTAATGTACTTTAGAATTTAGATAGCTGAAAGCATGACATAATCAAATTGTGTTGGCGCAGAAAAACTTGTATATTTTCTCATCTCTATAATTTAATTATTCAAAAATCACAAAAACAACTTTAGATAACAAACTGAATTCAGGATTAAAAACTTCTAAAGTAAAGCCATAAAGTTAGTCGTCCCTCTTTTTTCCAACGAGTACTTTATTTTCTGAGGCAAAAAAACAGGTGACAACCTACCCCAAATCAAGTCTACTAATTTCATCAAATATGAAATGAACAAAATATGATAAACAAGAGAAAGGACTAATACTTGCATACATAATAATTTTACACAACTTAAAGTGTGTCCACTCATACAAATATTATTAGACGAACAGAGTGTTAAATACTGATAGGGTACACAACACAAAAGTTCATTGCTCTTATACATTACCAAAACAAGGAAATCCTAACAGTGGATGTCCCTTTTCCTAAGACAGAACTCCATATGGAATTTCACATGCTTTTATCCAATTTATTGACACAAGATACTACTTGGCAGTGCTACCAAGCAACTTCCAAGGCTTCAACCTTTCCAGCACCACATAAACCCACACAAGCACAAACCCTTTCTTAAAACCTATAGTACCAATAAACTGAGAGACAAAGACAATATATTTTACGGATTTGACATCCCAACGAACCAGAAAGTATAGAGATATTTAAGATTCTGCACGTAAACCCTAGCAGACAACAACTGAGCAGTGACTCCCAAGACTTACCAGATCCTTTTATTTCTTACCATTATATCCTCCATCCCTCAGATACATTTTAAATCAGGCACAACCTGAATAGGGAAAAAAAAACAAGGATAGTTAATAACAGAATCAAGAACTATTGTCAATAAGATGCATTTTGTGACATTAGTCAACAAGAAAGAATATAATAACTCACCAAACCCAAGGGCAGCAAACAGCAATGCTTGGAATCACCAAAAATCATTTCTCCTCCAAAAGAAACTTAACAATAAGGTTGGAAGTGTGGTGGGCCATAATTCCATACGCATCAAATCAAGCCTGAGGCCAATTACTGCAACTGATTCTCAACAACATCTGAAAAGGCAGTAAAAACAGTTCGCATTAAAACAAAAGATTCAACAAAAATGCTCAACATGCTTCTTGAACCTAAAAAATGTATAATGAAATTGGTACCACATGCTTCTTTTCTTATTTTACTTATTTACTCATTCTTATTATTCAATTTGCTTTTTTGGGATTAGGTTTTAGAAGACGTGAGTTATTCATCAACTTGTTATTAAAGACTTGATAAACGGAAAACAAGGCACATGAAAGTACCCAATAGCAAAGGCGGTACTACCATTCTTTTTTTTTTAATCTTAAGTTCTGGATTTACCTGCAACCATGCTGGTAAGAACTGAGAGTTCTCACACGAAATACTGGCCTGACCAGAGAGACTGAGCTGTATGCTGTTCAGCCTGAAGCCCAAGCTGAGTTCCTCCTTGTTGCGGCACCTGATGCTCATTATTATGCATATTTGTCGGCTCAAAAAGCTGAAAATCATGCCATTTGGTGTTGCCATTGGCCAGTATGGCCGATGCACCTGACACCTGAGCGACAGGAGCAGCAAAACCAAAACTTGTACCAACCATCTCACCAGTAACCGCAGTATTAAAGTTGTTGTATCCCACATGGTTTGTGATGTTATGATTGGCTGATGCCTGATAACCATCTAACCATCCATAGTCATCAGTTTGAGGGTAGAATGACTGATCTTTTCTGACCATTGAGGGAATATTTTCATTCTGCTGTTTCATGGTCACCGGAGCCCCAAATCCAGGAGGAGCCCCAAATCCAGGAGGTGGACCCATACGCCTGACAGGACGGCTGACAGGATTCTTCTTTGATGCCACAAGCTGTTTCTCCATAAACCTGTTGGCCATCCCATCAGAGTTGATGACACCAAAATCAAGTACAGATGGCATGATAGCCTGTGCAGTTGTTGATGTGAGGAGATGATCTGGCAGTGCTGTTTTATCACTGAAAGCTGGAGGGGGAGGGAATTGAGATGGAGAAGGTGGTTGGTGAACAAAGCTGTCAGATTTCACACCTGCTAGCACAGATTGCATGATAGTTGATGCAGCTGCTGATTGGAGATGGTCTGGCAATGCCATACTGGCACTAACAGCTGGAGCTGGAGGAAAATATGATGGTGCTAGTTGGTGTCTAAAGCCCTCAGAAGTCGAGCCTGTCACCAGGTTGTGATTGTTCAAACCTACTGGAGCTGGAACATGAGATGGAAAAGAAACCGGTGGAATCACACCTATGCCGCCCCCAACTAACCGTTGCTCTAAAGACCCATTCTCAGCAACACTCAACTCATTCAGTCCGGTGGATAAAAAGGCTTCTTTTTCAGCCAACCAATTTCTGGAACTGGCATAGGAAGGCAGATCCATTGTCGCATTTTGAAGATCCGAACCAGCATCAGAAATAGCTGGCATCTGAGGTGGCCCGTTTAAAGAAGCTGAGAAGGGGACAATACTGGTGCCATCCCAACCAGACACCGAGCTATGCTGAATGAAATCAACACCAGAGTTTGTTATGGACGTGGGAGGAGGTGGCGGCTTCTCAATAAAGGTATTAGGCTGAAAGACTATCACTTCGTCTTCCTCTCCTTCCATATATAACTCTTGTTCTGACAGGTTTTCTCTAAAGTGATGAATTCCATTGGACTGTAACCCAGTAACTCCGGGAGATTCAGTCTCAGGTGGGTCCTTGCTGATGACAAACTTCTTAGGACCAGGATCAAAATAGATCTTCATCGGGCCGATCTGGACCACATTTGTCAAAGACTGACCGGCAGCAAAGATCCTCTCAACACGTGCTTTTTTCTCCTTTATACCCCCATCACTCTTCCTCGAAAAATCCAAAATTATTTGTGCAGGGACCAGAGGCAGAAACCCTCTCAATTCAAAATCCTCCCAGAGCGCAACCCGATTACCTGTTTCGGTCTCATCATACCCACTCATTTCAAAGAAGCAACTCACGTCTTTGTTGGTTTCAACAGGTGCCAGACCTGAGAGAACCAACCTGTTCAGAAGAGATACACACTGGTTCCAAAAAAATGACCTTGCACTGGCTTGTTTCTCATCCATGTCAGAACCAGTAGCTATGTCGGGGTTACAAGCAAGCCATTCAATGTAGACTAAGATCCCGCTGAGGTAGAAGCTTGAGGCAGTGTCCTTGATTTCGGCACATCGCTTCAGAATTTGACCGACTAATTCAAATGAGGCTGTGAAGGCATGTTGGAGAAGTAAGTTGCGTTGCACAACTCCAGCATAGGACTTTCCTTCTGATTCTCTCTTCACATTGTGCACCGTGTATATTAGGATCGCAACCAAGCGTAATATTAGAAGGGCATTTTCAGTAGAATCAGAACCAAAATTAAGGTCCTCCTCTGGACCAGAAGAGAGAATGGCTTGAAAGTCACGCATCAGGGAAGAAAATACCTCTTCAAAAGTCTCCAAACTGTCAAAAAGAAAAGACACGACTTAAAATAATTGAAAATGCCCAGAGCATTGTTCTTT
Organism: Carex cristatella; assembly: GCA_024447775.1. Lineage (NCBI taxonomy): Eukaryota > Viridiplantae > Streptophyta > Magnoliopsida > Poales > Cyperaceae > Carex > Carex cristatella. Next base: position 4,011,694 of record JAJHPF010000025.1, read on the forward strand.
TTCTTTTTCTTTTTAAAAATTTAGTTTGTATCTCATTCTTAAATATTTATTACTATTATGAAGACCTAAATACTGTAACTGTTACTTCTATACTATTACAGTTCAGTTACTGCACTTCATTATCACTGCCCATCCTCAAATCTCTTACTATACTAACTACAAAACAACACACGTTAGAAACAAAATCTGTCTCTAAGCATGTCAGAATAATTTATGAAACTCTCTGTTCCAAGAATGAAAACAATAATAATAATAATAATAATATACAAAACAAACCTTGTTTTTGTGAACAGAATGCCGTTCAGTCGAACAAATTTAACACAAAAGGCCTTGAATATTTCAGGTATGCTGATATCAGGTTCTTTGGGAGAAACAGGCTCTTTCTTGGCTTCCTTTAATGGAGACGTCCTGTCTCCTCTGCCTTTACCCTTGCCACCTGAGCGTGCTGGTGGGGCCTTTGCTGAAGGTGCTTTTGTACCACTATTAGTTGATAAAGAAGAGTAATGCTGCCGGTTCTGCAAATGAGCATATATTAAAAGCCAAATTTATATGCACATCACGTGATGGAAGTTAGGTTTTACAGAGAGGCAACTCCATGCAGATTCCAAAAACTATCATGCATACACCTAGAAGATATAGAGTACAATAAGCAATTCTACAAAGCATCAAAATCAATACTACCCCTTCTTCATTTTAATCAAAAGATCCTGAACAGACTCTTTATCACTGCTCCCCTCTACCCCTAGTATTCTAGGAGGGGTAAGCTTGATGCTCTCAAAGGAAACTGGCAAGGAGTAGGTGATATTTGCATGCTTCAACAACATTGTTTTGTAGGGATTGAGAAATATTTTTGAGTTTAAAAGGTGAAAGAATAAATGTTTTTTCCAAAGTATTATTTAAATATTTCAAAAGAGGGAAGATAACCTTATCAAATGCAATCACAAGATTCTCTCTGGCCATAGTGAAGGGAGAATCCACTGCCAAGCTCCGAAAGTAGCGATACAACACCAATAACTCGTCGCGGGAATATGTTGCAAGGATTCCCAGCTGAAAAAAAAGGAATAAAAATTCATAAGAAACCATTACTTTCTAATAATTCAGTATACAACTTCACAACAAACACAAGAAAACAAACATATGAATATAGAAACTTTTCATATGTTGTCTTACAAATATCAACTATGGAACCGACTCCGCTGCTCGCCAAATTGGCAAGCAGGACCCTGCTTTTCCAAATCAAACCATTCATTTGTGTTGAGATTCGTGCATGAAAAAAAAATGAACAGTTAGATTTGGAAAAGCAGAGTACTGCTTGCTAATTTGGCGAGCAACAGATTTGGATCCATTAACTATCACATCAAACAAAAAGTGTGACAAAGATCATCTACTTCTTCGAGAAACTAATACTCGGGAGTTCAAACTGTTCCCCTTGTCACAATCATTATTGCAAGAGAAACAATGATGGAGAAATACTTTCAAAGTTATTTCAATTTAACAAGGAATTAAAATGGAAGACATCTGATATGGGGAACAATTGATGCTTCAGTATTATTCAGGGTACATTTTACATTTTCCATGTTGATGTTATTTTAAAATTCTAGAGCCCTTGATGAAATATCCTTAGAATCAAAACAAAAGAAAAGGCAGGATCTGATTGCTATGGATCAAGCACCTACTTTCAAATTTTATACCTGATGGTGTGGATTTCCACTTGTAGGGCACATATTTAATGCCTGCGTATAGTAACTTGAAGCAGCACCAAACTCGCGACTCACCACCTCTCCTTCCCCATACAACCCCTTATACCGTGCCAAATCACCCAGATAAATCAGACATCTGTTACAAGACATCAGCCCCTTCTTCATCTCAGCTGCCTTGCTCTCATCCTTAACATCCACAACCAGACTATCACCATTAAGTGGCAACCCATACTTCGAGCGAATCTTCAGCATTAACTCGTGGTAGAAACCGGTTGCATCAGAAAGGAACGACTTGAAGGTTCCCTTGATTCTCTTCAGCCGATCAGCATTTGTTTGGTTGTTGTTCCTAGGATTATTGGAGGAAGAAGTGGTGGCTGAATTGATGTGGTACCTAAACTCCTCAATGCGGCGGTAGTGCAGCTGCCACAAGGCAGTCTCACACTCATTCTGCTGGGAGAAGTCATGGTCGGCCAGAATTATCCCCTCGAGATTCTCACGGATCTCGAGCCATATGTTGGGGTCAGATGGTACTTTTGATTCAGCCAACTTTTTCAGGCGAGCCTCCAGCTTAAGGTTCTGCAGAGAAACAGACAACAATTCTTTGAATACGGCTGGCGACAATGAAAAAATGGATTTCCTAAATACATGTCAATATCATACAACTGTGTGAAGAATGAGAAATATCACCCACTCGTTTCCATTTTTGCTAAGAAAAAGACGGACTGACTCAACTCACTACATATATTTTATAAGAAAAACAGTGGAAAGCAAGGCAGGTTAGGACATGTGTGCTGTTACGATATAAGTGCATGTGTTCTTTTGGAGAAGTGCATATATTTTGTTTTATTCAGGAAGGTCAATATGGTATTATGATGTTTTCTAGGTTAAGAGGACACATGAACTCGCTCATATGGAAAGGTTTAAACCTATCATCCTTGTGCAAAGAAAATAAGTTTTGAAGTCCTACAAAGGAAATAAAATAAATTAATAACTCCAAAAAAATCAAGCAAATCAACAGTACCAATATCCTAATATAATTCTTCTGACAACATAGAAGTATTTACTTAGTAAATATCATCAGAAGTAAAGCAGCTGGGCAAAAGAGAAAGAAAATTTTAACCTTTTTGAATAAGCTTTCAGCAAGATCACGAGAGGATGAAATAGCTATTGCGTTATCCATCTGAACAGTCATCACCCATGAAATTTTCTGTCGTGAAAAGAAACAATTACAAATTTCCTGTCATGAAATGAACAATTAAGAAAAAAATAAACACGTTGGTACAATTAAGAGCCTAATTTGTGCAATAGAATGCACAAATTAATCATGAACCCAAACCCTAATTCTCTAGCCCTAAATCGAGCCTATTTTGACAATAGAAATCAACTTTGACCAAAATTCAAGATTGTGTATTACTCGGTAGATCCTGTTCAATCAAATCCAGAGAATCGAAAAGAGGATAAGAATTAGGTCAAGCCATGGATGGATCTACCTTTCAAATACCTCGTACAATGAAATTACGTCAGGAAAAAAAAAATTAAAAGAAGATAAGAGAGGATCATAACCTAGGTCAAGCGAGAAAAGCGAGCGAGAGCGAGCGCTCGAGAGATAGAGAGAGAGAGAGAGAGATTTTTCTACCGAGGCTTCGCTTGGTGTGAAAGGAAGGCGGTGACAGAGACAAACCCTCTTTTTTCTATCTTTCCTTGGTTAATTTTCGACGATTTATCAGATGACTTGTTATTCTATTATTTTAAATAGAGAGCACGTAATATGTCCTTGCAAATGCAATGCCCTATTTTAAGATGTATCCCATTTCTTTTTCTTTTTTCCTTTTTTTTTTTATAATCCGCCTTTCAATTTTTATTTGGCTGGTGACGTAATTTGTTTCTGCTATTATTGCTATTATTATTATTGTTGTTGTTTTTTTTGGGTGATGATATAATGACAAACATAGAGTAGTTGTATTTCTGGTTTGTTTTTTTAAATATATATTTTTAGTTTTACGTTGTTTTTGGAAAAAGAATTTATAGAATTATATTTAAAATTTTCTTCAAAAATATGCCGTAATTTTTATTAAATCAAGTGTGTTATTATCTGCCTTTCAATTTTTGTTTGGCTGGTGACGTAATTTGTTTATGCTATTATTATTATTGTTGTTGTTGTTTTTGGGTGATGATATAAATGACACAAATAGAGAGTACTTGACGTAATTTTTAGTTTTGCGTTATTTTTGGAAAAAGAATTTATAAAATTATATTTAAAATTTTCTTCAAACGGTATATGACACAAATGACACACTATTCGCCTTTCAATAAGTTTAGGTCTGTACATAACGGATAGTGTATTTCTCCTAATTCTGTGTTTCTCAATTAACGTACAGTGCGGATTGTAATTGTTCAGAATAGAATATCAAAGGGGGTCCTCTGACTTTTAACTGAATGGTTCCGAACAAAAGTCATATGAAAAAATTCTTCCGTACTGTCACGCTTCACAACCGTATACATCTGGTACCGTTTCAATACATTCCATATCAAACGGTTTGCTTCCGTATTACTTTACTTATCTATTTGGCATTACAATCTATATTATTCAATCTTCGTAAAATCTTGTTGATTCTATTGGTTCTTGAACTTTAATATTGCAATTATATTGTTTTTAAACCTGCAAACTCATTCATACAATGAAATCTTTAAATTCAATCATTATATATTTTGCAAATTAGTTAAACACGATAATTAGATAATTGCATAGAACAATTAGGCCGCCACCTAGCTGAAGAAAGACAGACCTCTAAAATGCTCCAGACTGAGACTTTGGTGAGACGCCACCACTCTCCCAGCAAACCCTAAATGACTTCTTTTGAAAGTGTCGTTATTTGAAAGACGGTGAGTCGCAATCTTCTCCTTGCAAGTCGCCGATGAGCTAAAATCTGCTAACTTAGCATAATCTTGAGAGATATTTGTTTCCTGATCGGTCTGACTCCCTTCCAATTGTAGAAAAATATTTATTTAGTTAGAGGGAGTAGCTACCAAATATCTACTTTTGGTTTTACCTTGAATTTACACTTCTCATTCTCACATCTCTCATCTCTCAAGCAATTTAAGGCACCGATCGAAGGCGAATCGAGAAGCGACAAGAGAAGAAATAGAAGTTGGTTTTGTCCATTCTTCTCTTTATTTTATGTCATTAAACATGTTTTCCTCTTTGTTGATCATAGTTGTTAATACACTTATGAGAGACTAATTTACATCTCTAGAGATTTAGGCTTGTATAACTTGATGGATTAGTTAAATTTAACTTACCCGATTGAAGTAATATATTGTGATTGTTTGATATATGTTTGTACTTATTGTTATATTTATTCTTATAAATTTATGTTTGTGTGCATGTAATTAAATATCTAGCTTGTGGTTTTAGAACTTGAGTTTATGATGAATAATGTTAATTCTTGGCACCTAATACAGCAGCATGAATAACCTTAGGAACTTAGATTAGAATTAACCAAATTTAACATCCGTTTCGGACCCACAGGTACAAATGGTTTAGTATCTAAGCGAAAATCCTAACCGTGAAGTCTAGATATTAAATTAGGATTCTTAGTTTATAATCGATACCGGTATGATAATTTTAATCGTGAAGTATTGGTATTTGAGAATAAATTAGACTAGCCAGTACTACGGGAGCAGCTTGGGTCCGATGGGTTCTATCACCGTCCAATTGCTTTAAGATCCGTGCGCTATTATTTAAATATACGTGTGCACGGATCTTAAAGAAAATCGGACGGTGATAGAATCCATCGGACCCGGTTTGACTTCGATGGGCATCAGACCCAAGCACGTCCCCTTGACTATCTAAGGCCAAAATTCTAACCGTGAAGCTTCAAATGGTTTAGACATTATATCAAGTTGGGAAAGTGATTGTAATAAATCTCATATTATCAAGCATGAATATATGAAACCAATTGAGCGAATTAATTAACTAAATAAATAGTAAACCGTAAGTCCTTAGACATTCCAACCCTTGATTACAACAATCATGTTACTTCAGAACTTATATTTTTAAGTCGTATGTCATTCAAGAAAAACATGAATTTCCCTAAGGCCCTGTTCGGCCGCTCTATTGTTTCCGTGGGAAAAAAAATTCAGTTCAACTGAATTTTTTTTCCCACACAAACAATAATTTTTAGTTCAATTCCCGTACTCATTCCTAATGACCCGCCGAACAGATCCTAAGTTAACAATAATAAAATTTTAAAGGAGTCAATGCACAATATACAAAAGTTCGAACTGAAATGCTGAATTATCTTCTATTTACTTTGAGACATCATTCAATACTATTTGTAAAAAAACAATTTTTTTTTTTATATATTATGTTAGATACAAACACTTAACACATGAACTCTTTACACTTTACACTTATATGACAAAGAATAAATAGTTGCAATATTTGATAATACTTTCAAAGGTCATCCAATACTATATGAAATTTTTTTTGATAGAATTTGTTAAATACAAACACTTAACACTGAACTATTTACACTTATATGACAAATTATAAATACTTGCAATATTTAATATTAATATTTTCATATGTCATTCAGTGTCATATGTAAAAGGAAATACTTACATAATGAGGTATACATATTTGCACGACAACGAGTCAGAAAGTATTTCATCATTAATCTCATTGGAAAGAGAAAACTGTGTATAAGACATTTGTGGTTTTATATTTGCAAAATTTATCACAAATCATTAGAAATATGAGCGAGATTGAACGTAGAAAAAAAATTCATCTCTAAAAATGCATACAGGATGAATGGGTGATGAGAAAATTAAAAGAAAAAAGTTTATACGTCCAGTTTTTGTTAAAAATACTTTGTATGTTAAGAATAAATACTTAGGTATGTTTGGTTGGAGTGAGAATAGGCTATTCTTAGAACAAGACTATTCGGAATAGCTTGTTCTATGTTTGGATGGAGTTGAATAGTAGAATAGAGAATCGAAATCTTTTGTTTTATTAAAATAGTATATTCTTACAAAAAGTTAGATTTGACCATTCTAAATTTGTAATAAGACAAATGGCCAAAAAAACACTATTATAGTTATTTTATTTTGTAACCAAACATATTCTTAGTATGTTGTATACTAATACACACGTAAAGGTATCAATACTTACGCTCGTCAGTTGTAAATTGAATGGTGATTATTTGAAAAGATGGTTCTGATAAGATAGTTAAGAATATAATCTCAGGTAATTAAACTTCAGGAAATGTTTGGAAGACTTACTTATAGGAACAATTGGTCACTTCCTTTAATCAGCCGTTGTAATAATAAATCCATTTCAAAACGCATATTTTAACTTTTTTTTAGTAAAGGTTGGAGGTCAAGCCACTCAACTATTTAATACCTTTGTTATTACAAAAAATTTCTCCCATCTGGGTTTCGAACCCATAAACCTCTAACATAGAGACCATGTGCCTTAGCCACTAGACCAAAGGCTAGTTCTCAAAACGCATATTTTAACTTAGATATAAATGTTTTAAATTTTGGAAATAAAAAATTTCAAACCACTGGTCGTGATTCCGCTCTAATTTAATAGTTTGGTATGCTTTCCCACAACCCGGGTAACAAAATGGACAGAAATAATAAATAAATAAATAAGGATTCCTGCTGTGAGGAATATATTTACTATTTTTTGTTATTATTTTTTTTGCAAGTAGGGCGATGTCTCTCTATTTTGCCTAGATTACGACTCTAATTTACACTGAAACTTGTGCCTTAAAGCCTAAAAATGTGAACTTTTCACTTAAATATCATTAGAATGTGGTACTGCTATGTTTTGTTTCTTATTTTGCAGGAAACGGGCAAAATTCTGGATCCGACAACTCTCCATACGGTCCGTACAAGATCAGCCCAACCACACAGAAGGTCCCACAACAAGAGGCAACAATTCTCCGAGACAAGGCACGAGTATACGGTCTGTATAGGATTCTGTACAGACCGTACAAGCTATTTCAGAAACCCAGACTGGAATTGGAAACAGAGACAGCTGGGGAGGTCGAAAAGGAAGGCTTTCAATACGCAATTTCGAGCATTAAGACAGATATTCCAGATCTGAGAGGGCATCCATTCTCATTCTAACTCATTCTTGGTGCTTGGGAGAGAATGAAGAACTTGGAGAAGAAGAAGAGAAGTTCTTGCAACGGATCTTCGCTATTTTTCATAGTTTTACCATGAACTCTTTTATTACTATTGTTTTGTGCTGTTTTATGAATATGCTTGGCTAAACTTTCAGTTTCTGAGGTTAAGATGTAGTTGACGTTTAGTTTCGCTTGCATGTTACTTGGATTATGTGTTGAATATGGTGTTTTTATCTTATTGAGTAGTATTTCGATTGCTTTATTTGTGCTTGCTTGAATTTGATTAGTCATCCTGTTAGATGAATGTGCACATCTAATTGCTAGGACCAAGTCTATGATATTTAATTCAACCGAATAAAGTATATGAAGTAGGTTTGTGACCCGAAAGGTGAAACCAAGGAGTACCCGAAAGGCGAAACTTTTATTGAGGCGAAAGTCCTTGGATCCTTTTAGTAAACGGACAAGTAACTTAGATAAATTAGGCAAAAAAACGAAAGTTGAGGTTTAACGCATCTAAGAGGGGAGTATTGAGTCCGGTAATCGAGTTCTGAGGCAAAATTGCGACAGCTGAGGTTAGGAATTTAGATCTGGTCGATAGAAACCCTAGACATAGTATCAACACAGAAACAGTAACTGCAGATTAACTCGATGGTCCATACGGACCGTATAGGGTTCTATACGGGCCGTATATCTCGGGGCTAAACAGAAATGAAATCTGAAACCCTGGAAACCCTTTTTATAATTTAAAAACAAACTTTAAATTCCCTTTTTACTGCTTTAATCATTGTTTTAATCAAGTAGTTGAATAGAAACAAGCCACCAATCAACTTTTCTCACTTCTAGGATCTTTAGTAATTTTAAGTAGAGTCTGGTTATTTTCTTACCGTCCCTGCGGATACGATATCCGACTATACCCACGATATGACTGTACACTTGCAGTCTCAATCAAAAGTAGAATCGAGGTTAAAAAGTACAGCTAGCTGTACTGAAACTTAGCAGTACACTTTTGTGCGAACATAGGGCCACTTTTATTATAACTGAAATATTAACATATTACAAAAAAAAAAAAAAAAATCAATAACACATAAATCATGAGTAAATTCAGAATAAAACTATATTTTTTAAAACAAACTCATATGGATATTAAAACAACACGCACAGCTCTTAAACCAAATCAGATGGTTATAGAATCCATCCAACTCAGATTTGAGTCCGATGGACATCGGATCCAAGCTGCTCCCGAGGTGATCCGATTCCCTGTCATAGTATAGTTTCTTAGCCTTCTTCACTTGTGTAGTTCCGTTCTACTGCTTGTTTGGGCCGTTATGTTTGTCATTTTCCCGTTGTAACGCTATATGTCAACTATCTTTCCATGTCTTGTCTCAAATGTTACAACACACTGCGGTAACTGGTAACTGGTAACTGGTAACTGGTAACTGGTAAGCATACCGGCTTTCACTTGATAGGAATGCGCATGACCAAGTACGGTAAAGGATGGGCCTCACTTTACGGTTTGAGATTCAGGAGAAATGAAAGGCAGTATTATTAGTCTTTGAGATTCGTGCCAAGCTAAAAAAAACAGTCCAGATCTACTAATTTGTAAAAGATTCTCTGAAATTTTCAGGTAATGCACGAATACGTATCCTCTGCATTAACTCAAAAGAGAATCTTTTGAGTTAATTCATCTCAGCCGTTTGCCGTTTGATTTTAAACGGAGTCAATTTGATCGTCTGATTTTAACAAAAGGTCATTTAATATTAGTGTAGATCTAGTATGCAAGAATCCTAAAACAGATCGAATAGTTCAGATACATTAACTCAAAAGATTCTGCTTTGAGTTAATGCAGAAGATACGAATTCCCACTTGATAGTGGTCTTTGCATGCTTTTTAGCGGTGATGATGTTTTAGTTATATCAAATTAATTTTTAGCAGTGCCTTTTAACGGATATTAAAGCGGCGTGCACAGATCTTAAATGGATTGGATGGTTATGAAACGTATCAAACTCAGTTTGAATCCGATGAACATCAATATGATAACAAGCTTTCTCCCCTCACAAAGAGACCATTATCTTTATTTCTAAATCAAAAGTTAATTTTCATGAGCAACAATATGTTGTTGACTGATTATTACTCTGTGAAAAAAAAATGCTTGTTTGTATCTTCCTTTTGTACGATGTTGGCTGCTTTATTTTTTTTTTTTCTGTTATAAAGTGGAAATTAATTTCACTAACCCTTGTATTTCTATATATTGTTTTTTTTTTCTTTCTAAAATTGCCCATCACAAGAAGTCTTCCTTTTCCATTTATAAATCGGGGGCCAAAATTGTTGAACATTTTATTTCCTTACTCCAAAAATTGGAAAAAAAAAAACAAATAAACAATAATCAACATTTAAATATTTAGTAAGGCTATGTCTATTTTTTTTTTAACAAAGACAAATGAACATCTTAGATGACGCATGCACATATGCACTTGGAACAGTGCAGAAAAAAAAAATATCATAATTGCTACCTCTTAGTCTTATCTTAGATGCAGAAATGACGCATGCACACATGTACAAATGAACATCTTAGATGACGCATGCTACAAAATTTGAAACCAATGGTCGTAATTAGGGGTGGCAAAAAAAATTGTGGCTTGTGGCTCGTTATTTAGCTCATCCAAAATTAACGAGTTTGAGCTGGGGCCTAATTTGCTCGGCTAGGTATCAATTTGTGAATTTGTATGAATTTGTGTACATTTTATAATATCAAGCTTATTCTAGCTCGGTTTAGCTCGGTTCAAATTTTTTTATAAAATCTATTTTCTTCAAACAAGGTCCAGCCAGACCCAGTGAGCCAGCTCGTCAGCTCACGAGCTAACTCGGTCTGACTCGTCACGAATTTGAGCTGAGATTTTAGCTCGGAAGTCCTAAGTCTAGTTCGCTCGATCTAGAATTAACGAGTTGCTTTAAGGCCTAGCTCCGCTCGAGCCAGCTCGTTTACAGCCCTACTTGTGATTCCGATATAATTTAACAGTCTGGTAACGTTTTTCCACAACCCGGCTTAAAAATAAAATCCCTTCTGCAAGGAATGTTTGCTATTTTTCTTGTTATTATTATTTTTTTCAATTAGGCCACTTTTATTATAACTGAAATATTAACAGATTACAAAACAAAAAAAATCTATTATACTGAATTGTTCTGGGAGGAAAGTTCCAATACCTCATGTTTTTCATACCTCATCATACATCATATTTTATATCTTTGTTTCTAAAGTCCAAACTGTCGATCCAAACCGCTCAACATGAAATTCATAATAAAATATGTCTAAGGATGAATTTTTTTACTATTTTTTAAGATAAGTACAAAATCAATGTTTCTGGACCGTTCAAAAACAATAATTTTCTACCTATTTTAAGAAATAGTAAAAAATTTCCAAAAATTATAAAGTTTCATCTCCAAATATATTTTAGTATGGATATCATGTTGAGTTGTTCGGATTAATAATTTGAATTATAAAAATGAAGATATAGGATATGAGACATGATAAAGTATGAAAGACACGAGATATTAGAACCCTCCGTAAGACATAGCAGGTTGGGTCCGATACCCATCAGACTCAGAGTTCGATGGGCTCCATAACCGTCCGATCTGCTTTAAAATCTGTGCGCATCGCTTTAATATCCATACACATTTTCTTTAATATCAGTGCACATGGATCTTAAAGCCCATCGGACCCAAACTTCTCTCTCCGTAAGATACTTGCACAGTTGATTCTATCATCTGTGGCCTTCTTCACCTTCACTTCTGTAGTTCCGTTTTATTGCTTGTTTGGGCCGTTATCCTTGTCACTTTCCCTCGTCCAAGTCATATCTGTCTTTTTCCCGCTATATATATATATATATATATAGCAGTCGCTTCTCAGATATCTTCCAGACTTTTCACGGATCCATGTCCTGTATAACACCCTGCGGTAACTGGTAAGCATACTGGCTTTCACTTGATAGGGACCTTTGCGTGCTTTTTAGCGGTGATGATGTTTAGTTCTACCAAATTAATTTGTCCCCATAAGAGTGACAAGGGATAACAGTGGTCCTCCAAATTGATTTCATAAATACTGGTACAAAAAGAAAAGAAAAAAAGAACTTTTAATTGATTCGTGTTGCGCATCTCAGAATTTTAGTTTGAACCCAAGCAAAAAGCAATCTGATAAGATACACTCTTTTATTAATGAGAGTAGCTATAGTTACAAGCTGAATTTTTTCTCCATAAATTCTCAAGAACTGTTACTTCAGAAATTTGCCGAAATACAAACCTGACAGAGCCTTAATCTTCTAGCTAATATTTTAACTTGGGTGCCTTTTTTTTCATTTTTACTTGGGCATAGTCGAATGATGACCAAATTAAAAGAATCACTGGGCATGGAAGGATCTTATTTTTTTAATGCATGCAATCAAGGATAATAGTAACAGTTTTATGTTGACTATACAAAAGCAAACATCTACTGCGGTTAGTGGTTAGATAATGAATAGGAGTACACTATGAACACCTACGCTTCTCTATTAAACGCTGTTGGTCATTGGTAAGAGTCAGCTGTACACAGGGGGAGGCGGTGGCGGAAACGTGATCATTACATTGAGATGAAACCATGTGAGAACCTCTCTATCTTGGACCTAAGCAAACTTACAAACGAGATAGCATCTCTCTCTGGTGACATGCTCGATTTCCTCCTGGGAGAGGATGAAAGAGAAGAAACCTCATAATGCTTTACCTGTTAAGAATAACAAAATGATCAAAAGGGTCTTCTACACCAGCTCAAGTTTTTTGTAGCAACTGGTTTTCTTACGAGCAAAAAGTTTTCAATTTCAAGTATTCCTGAGCTCCTTCCCATCCCATTTTAAATCTAAGGATATCTCATATTTGCCACCAGGACCAAGCACTCGTGTGTTATTTGCAAATTGCTCTTTTACTTCACAACTATTGGCCTAATAATTAGAATCCATGTTCCAAGCAAAATTAAATTGACAATTTGAAACCCGTCCCTAATGAGCCCTCTACATTCCACTGAACCAACCCAACCAAACTAAAATTAAACAAATGATAGATCAACAAGTCCTGGACTTGATGACCAAGCTGAAGCATTGTTTTTATTCTAGGAGCCATTTGGCCAATTTCTCTTTTTAACTTAAAAAAGTTACTTCTAATAATTGGCCATTAACTGAACATACGGGAAATTTATGTTGTTGTTTTCAAAAAGACTAAATATATTGATGCTGTCTACTTTGCAGAAACAGAAAAGCCTGAAAACCAAAAACAGCTATATCAGAACAATTTCTCAGGAAAGTTGGTTTGTTCACAACCTGAAATGCAAGCGGGTCCAGCTGTTTTCTGATTGTCTCGAGAACAGTTTGGTCAATATTACTGTTGCCTGAAATATCCTGCACGTAGAGCACATTGGTCGCATTCTCTCCCTTGGTCTCTATATCAGCATGGGCTACGGTTAGTCCATTCTCTCGTAGGACCCGTGTGATGTAAGAGAGCAACCCCAGATTATTCTCTGTGCATAGTTCTAATCTAACACCCTGTTTAATTAATATAGACGAAATATTAGGATGGTATTAGTAAATGTAATTAGGAAACACGAGAAAGACAAGGGGAGAAAAGTGCAATCTGACTAAATAGAAACTTCATTTTCCTTCACTAAACATGCCATAGAAAAATTGCAGTATACATCCTAGTGTCATTCTTGTGGAAGTTAAAACCAACCAATGGCTCAAAAGCACTTATTGGTAGCACAAGATGAAAACACTGGTGCCTTTTTTTTCTCACAACTCAAGGAAGTAGGCCCAAAATGATAATTTTGCTCATAGTTTTGGATTTTGCAATATTGAGAAGATGGAAATATAATATTCCTTAAACAAATGTCTCTTCACCTCACAGATTCGGCGCTCAATTGCAGCTTCCAAACATTTCACAATTAACTGCTTCTCATCTGCACTATCTAATACGCATCCATTTTTGTGTCTGATATAATACTCCTGCAAGAAAACAACCTTTATTAATAAACCCTGTTACAGAAGCCTAACAGAATTAAAGGAAAATGATAATTGATATACCGAACCACTGTACTTTCCGCACGGAAATATTCATACCCTACATGTCAGGACATTATGAAATCCATACAGGTCTGGATATTGGTTTAAATCTAATATTGCTATACAACTCTTTCCATTTTCCTTGGCGGACATAATTCTTGATTGCATGGTTGAGATTTATTTAGAGTGGGGTTCCCACAAAAAGGACCAAAAGCTCACATTATTGTTTGTTGGTGTTACCCTAATACATTCTACTGAGGATGTCAACTCTGATAAGATATGGAATGGATGGATCCAACCAGCAACAACTGAACCAGAAACAAGGCATTGCGGATAGAGTACAGCTCATGCCTATAACTAACAGATCTACATATATTATTTAATAATCTATGTGCAGTTAGGAATGTACCTAAAGCTACTTTAAGGGTTCATACCTAGCCAAATTGTTTTTGAGAGAAATAAGAACATAATTTCATTAATCCCCCAATTGGGTTATATAGAGTTACACATATTACATAGAGATTCCTAATCTATTCTCTAATTACCCTTTTACCAAAATTCCCAACAAGCCATAATTCATTTCTTATGATCCACTAAAATTCAACAAAAAAATGCAGTACAGGTTGTGACGCGACCATTCAATTTATATCAACGAGTGAAAGGCATTAGGGTACCCCCATGATCAAGACACACACCTGAGAAGCAAAAGGCCCATGAGAAACAATTGATGCATGGAAGACGACATAATGCAGATCCGCTAGAGTACAGACTGTATCAAACATCAACCTTGGCCTGTCCAAGCACTCCACATTCACCACTGAGTATCTCTTCTCATTACATCCGTCCACAGACACCACCGTCCTCCTCCCCTCTCCCAAGTCGTATTTTCCCACATCGATCTCTGAGTAATAATGATGATCGAAGTCACGCCTGGCAAACATTAGTTGATGCAGCCGACGCTCAGCATCTGCCTGGCCCACCGTACTATTGCAACCTAGGAAACGGGCCTTGACACCACCACTGTGTAGGACAGTTGAGAGGTGGTCCTTTATGGTGGCGAGGCGGCTGGGGTCGTTTATCTGAGGTGAGGTTGGCTCATCAGAGGATATTTTGGCCACACATGCCAGGCAGTCATTGTGAGTCCAGGCATGTGCTTCTACAATGTTGCACCTATCAGTCCAGAAGATGGGTCATCTAAAAAAATTAACAATGAACTTTGCAGGAGAAATGTTAAGAACTTTGTTCGCATAGATTACACTACCCCCCCCCCCCCAATGAGAAATATCATGAACACTCCTAAAGAGTATGTGAAATTCACATTCTTAGTACAAAACATCATCATATCTTCTATAACCTCGTATTTCCAATTTCCATAAAGATACCCAAAAGTATCACTCAATCCTAAGATTTTTAGCTTGACATGGCCAAAAAGTATGCTATAGAAGCTAAATTTGGATTATTCTCACTGAAGTTAATTAAATTGAAGCTTTTTGTCTCTAAAAAAGTAAGGAAGAGAATAGGTGTTTTTACTTTCACGTGAGATGGAAGTTTGCAATACTTCCATCTTCTACAGGGACATCAATGATATTTCTCATGTAACAAAAGTACACAATATAACCCGCAAATAGTAAACAGAAAATACTATCCTCTTTATGATCAGGACACTGATTTTCCTGCAGACTGGAACGAGAGCATAACCCATTATAATTTAGTGGTAAGGTATCTCTCCAGCTTTACACTTCTCTCATCCTTTGAGGATGCAAATGCACCTAGCTTGCATTTAAAAAGGCACATTTTGTTATTTTTTTATAGAAGAAACAACCCACCTCTGCTCAGCAAGTACAGCTGAGATCTCTGAGAAAATCCCAGGCCGATTGGGGCCGATCATCTCAATTTCTGTGCAGTCAGAAGATGAATTTTCTTCATGTTTTAGGGACAATGTCACCTCTTTCTGTTTTCTTGGTTCCGAGTCATGATGAATCAATCCAGCACCAATTGCCTGAAATGCCAACAATTTATCATATCTAACTTTGGATCATGATGGGGGCAAAGAATAGATGAAAGATAAATTAGTCACTGTGCATGAATAGTAATTCTAGGATACTTTCAACAACCCAAAAAGATGTGCTCAGTTCTATGTGTTAGAGAGAGAGAGAGAGGTATGCCTGTTGGATGTAGCTAATAGCTGACTTGTCCTGCACCTTGTTACTATTTTGATCTTTCACATGGAAGACTGCAACAAAGCAATGCACACATTAAAGAAGAGAACAAAGTAACTTCTCAGAAAAGGTATGATGGCTGCAAGTCACTTCTTAAATTTGAAGCCACGCCTCAAGAGAACAAAGTTGGGATCATATGTGTCCAGGTGATATTTTTTCCTTTCTGTCCTACTATCTTATGACTAACTAATGAGACTTCAAATTCCAGAAGCATCTTTTAAAAAAAAAAGGGTAAAAATTGAAGGAAGAGAAGCCATATACCATCCATGAACCATCCCGCATCAGAAGAAATATAGCTCTTAGTGATACAAAGATCCATGTCAGTCAAAACTTGAAGCACATCAAGCAAGAGGTCTTGCTCAGTGAGACTATTTACCTAGACAGAGATGAGAAAGAATTAAGTATTGATTTTATCTCGGAAGTACAAATATTTATGATATTACAACACATATTACTTACTTTAATTACTGTACAGTTCTCACATGAATCATTGTCAACCGTGACCCTGAAAAATACTAACAAACTTTTATTAAAACTTGCTATTCATATTTATTAGTGCTAGTATCTTACTCTCTGGCATTTTTATCTTTTATTAATTTTACTATAATTTTTCTTTTACTTCATAGCTCACCTTGGTCCATATATCCTCTGATTGAAATTTTCAAAATCTGGATCGAAATAAGGACGACAAGCTTCCATTGGATACTTAGCCAACTTGATCAAACACCTGGCTTGGCAATAAGAACAAAAATTCAGTCTCTTGTCAGAAGGCCATTTTGTTAGATAAATAATTAAACCTAATTGACAGATACCAGATATCAAGAGTACTGGTTCTAAGAACATTTATTTAGACGTTTTCTAGCAAAGTGGCCAAATTCTTCGAATTCTCTTGTCAATAAAGAATCTTCGAATTAGCTAAAATGTTACTTCACTTCACTTCACGAATAAAGAATCTTTCAATAAAGCGAAGAACCAGAATCGAGGATACTGTCGAATAAACCTTAACACGGATAATAGAATAATGACAAGAAGGAAATTCGAATCAGTTTAATCGGGAGCTATAATAGAATAAATAGCTAACTACCAAGTATCTCCTCAACCTAGATGCATTAAAAAGGAGCTCCGAGGAAATAGAACAATTTTACTTACCTCTTCGGTCAGAGAGAGAGAGAAGCTAACCTGAGTTATGGGGAGAGAGAAGCTAACAACAATTATTAATAGCCACGTATGGGAGAAGGTGCTTTTTTTTTTTTTTTTTTTGATCCAGAAAATTGTAGGGAGAAAGGTGTGGAGCGAGAAAGACGAATTCGCATCCTCTGAGATATCTCAAACTTTGCGTGACTTTTTGGAATATCTCAATCGTTCAAATAACTTTTGCACGAATCTCAAAGCTCAAATAAAATTGGCCCCCTATGTTTTCCCGAATAGGCACCGGACACGTCGGTCACGCAAAAATTGAGATATCTCAGAGGATACGGACTCGAGAAAGACAAAGTAGAGGCAGAGGCGAGAACGGAGTGGGTCCGATGCCCATCGGACCTACTTTAGGTTCAATGAGCTCCATGACCGTTCAATCTATCTTAAAATCTGTGCTCAAGAAAATCGAAGCATCTGCGCACGAATTTAAAGCATTGAACACGAATTTTAAAGCATGTTGAACGGTGAGTGAATCCGTCTAAGGTCCGATGCTCGCAAGTCGAGGCGGAGACCCAAGTCAAAGATGGATTAGAGAGGAAAAAGGAAGCGCGAAGGGTGGGTTAAGGTTATGCGGCGAAAATCGAGATGACAGGTGTACCAGCTCTGTCTATTTACTATCTTTGTTTGCTACAGTCGTGCGGTTTATCCCCCGTACTGGGAATTCGCATCCTCTGAGATACCTCAAACTTTTGCGTGTTTATTGAAAAATCTCAACCGTTCAAATATGTTCTGCACGAATCGCAATGCAAAAATAATACTGGCCACTGCTCTATCACCGAATAGGAACCGGACACGTCGGTCACGCAAAAATTGAGATATCTCAGAGGATACGTACCCTTAACACTTGGAGGAATTCATATCTTCTGCATTAACTCAAATGGGAATCTTTCATGATAATACATCTGGATCATACGATTCGCTTTAAGAGCTGCATGGACGAGATTTGCATTAATATTAAAGAGATCTTGTGTTAAAATCATACAGTTGGATTGACTCTGTTTAATATCAGACGGTCCAGATGCACATCCAGCAGCAGCTTCGAGCGTCTCGTGGGTATTTTGGCTAGAGATTTTAACAGAGCAAGTTTGACTTCACGCAGCACACTATTTTCTGTAATACTATTTTGATTTTATAGTTAGTGTGCTGAATAAAGTCAGAACTACTCTGTTAAAATCTCTATTGGTATTTCGCCATTGGTCTAGCCTTCCCAGAAAACAGCGGACGCTCGAATGATCTTATTACAAGTGTGGAGGCAGAGGCACTGAACTTCCACCCTTCATATTTAAACATTTTAATTTTCCCTTAATTTAATATATTTTTCAAAATTGTTGAATCTTATTTTTTATTTCGGATCTGATCCCAAAATGATAACAGATATCAAATTTCGGTAAATTAAAAAATTTAGTGACTTGGGATTCGGAGGGATAAAATTGAAATTGAGCAAGCAAGTATTTTATTTCCTTCACCCAGGTTGAGCACTAATTCAGAGAAATTTTAGCATTATATTCCAGAGGAGGTGAAACAGTGCGATAATTAGTATTTTCTCATTTTAAGGGGTCCGTAAAAGAGATGAAGTTAAGTTGTCACTTGCGCCAGAGTGTTCATCGGTTGGTTCAGTTCGGTTAATAGAATCGAATCGAACCAATTTAGCATTGCAAGTTTGCAACCAAACAAAATTGAACTAAAGTTTTATTTCGGTTCAAACCAAAATATATTAGTTGTTTTATTTAAAGCAAATGATTTGTAATAAATCAAAATATATTAAGAAATAAATCGGAGTATTAAGAAATAAACTGAGATATTAAGAAATAAACTGAAGTATTTAAAGCAATTGACTAAGAAATAAACCGGGGTAGTCCGGACTAAATTCAAATCGCTTGTGTCACTGGGTCATGCAGAAGACCATTCCTAAAAGTTTTAGGAGACCAGTTTCTTATTCCACTCTTGCTAAAGACTATCTTAAGAAACTTGAGCCGAGATTTGTCAGGAATGAGAAGGCTGAAATTGGCATTCTATTAAACAAACTCTACACAACGAAGTACAATGGTAAGAGCAATGGCAGGGAGCACATTCTTGAAATGATGCGTACTGCTTCAAAATTGAAGAGACATAAGCTAGATATATCAAATGATATGCTAGTATATTTGGACTCTTAACTCTCTTCCTACCTCATTTGGACAGTGCAAAATGAGTTCATTAACTGTCCATGAGTCATTCTGACAGTTGTAACTCACCTGGAACTGTCCAAATGAGGCACGAAGTTATCTGATATATCTAGCTTATGTCCCTTCAGTTTTGAAGTAGTATGCATCATTTCAAGAATGTGATCTCTGACATTGCACTTACCATTGTACTTCATTGTGCAGAGTTTGTCTAATATAATGCCTATTTCAACATTTTCATTCTTGACAAACTTTGGCTTAAGTTTCTTAAGATAGTCTTTAGCAAGAGTAGAATAAGAAGCCGGTCCCCTAAAAACTTTTAGAAATGGTCTTCTGCATGTCCCGGAGACAAGCGATTTGACCTCATCCACCGTGCATGTGTATTTTGTTCATTTTCAAAACTAGTGGCAGTAGGCTAAACCATGCTATGTCCAGGTTAAAGCACCCAAGGATAATCTCGAGATTAGCTTTCCAATCCTTGTAATTAGAACCCGTTAGCATCGAAATGTTATTGATGTCGGCTATATCAATAATTTTTGCTGAAAATTATTCACAAAGAATGAATCAAATTACTAAATCATAATAAAACAAAAAATCAAAATAAGGCATATTCCATCAACTGAATATCTTCGAACAATACGCGTTCTTTGGAGTCAATCATTATTCTAAGATAAATAAGTGTAGCAATTGAATATAACAATCCATTTGATGTCAATTAGTCAACCTTTCTTTGGACCGATTAGCTGATTACATCCAAAATTTAATGACTATTACCCATTCATTACCACAAATATACACATACAATACTTGACTATTGTCTTTTCTTTGGGCTAGTCCAATAACCGAAGCCTTTTTTTTCAATAAGATGATAGTTGGCAAATGACTATTGTAATGAAAAGACAATGAATGGTAATGAAAAGCCTTCATTGGCAAATGATCAACGCCAGTATTGTCTTTACTTTGAATGGTTAATGATCATCTTTAGCCTTTATTGGCAAAAGTCCAGTATTTCTTTGATGGTGAGAATCTTTAGCCTTTATTGGCAAATGATCATCTTTAGCCTTTATTGGCAAAAGTCCAGTATTTCTTTGATGTCAACGTAATGAATGGTATGACTATTGTCTTTTCTTTGGGCTTCGGTTATTGGAAATGAGAAAAGCCTTTATTGGCAAATGATCATTTGGGCTAGTCCCATTCATTACCATTCTTTGTCTTTTCTTTGGGCTAGTACAATACTTCGGATTAAGATATATTTTGGCAAATGATCAACGCCAGTACGAGAGCTTACTTTGGTAAGATGATACCTTTATCAATCATTTTCCAAAATATATCTTAATCCGAAGCCTTCATAATGATTTAATATTATTCTTAGTAAAAAAAATTATCAAAGTTTGGCTTAACCGAATTAGGCTTAAATAATCGTAACTTAACAGATTATCTTTTGGCTTAACAGATTTGTTTCTGGGAATCGAATCCTCTGCCCACATGTGAGCAGGAAAATCCGTCCTACAAGTGAGTTTGACCGTCGGACCTATTTAAGATTAGTGTTAGTTAAATTGCTGCATATTGACAGAAAAATGTGTAACTTTCTCTATTAACTCAACCCAAAATTATCTTTCTTTCATTTTCCTCATCTCTTAGGCGGAGAACAAAGAGAGAACTCTTCACTGTGACTCCAACTCTCAGGCGGAGATTCTCACCATCATCGCTTCTCCCTCCGACTCTTATGGCATTGAAGGAGAACTCTTCCCTGTTGCCTCGCATTTCCTTTTGCCGTCATCTTTCGAGCTCGTGCCTTGATTTCAGAAACTCTAATCCTCGAACCGTTCGATGCTAAGTTCTTAACTCAAGTAATGTCTTTCTCTCAGATGATGAATGAGAGAGAGATTGATATGGCTCTGGAGAGGAGAGAAAGACACCTTGTTAAGCGTCAACAAATGTGTAACACGCTGACGGGTGGGCCCGCCCATGGCTTTAATCCAGAGTATCTTCAGTTTGTGCAAGGTTGAATAATATTTCATTAAATTGTTAGTCTTTGGATATTGAACTTGAGAAGAGGAAATAGTGAAGAGAATGCTATGGTAAGGTCATATTTTTTTTATACATATCAATCATAGCACTAACAGACTCTTAATAGCATAACAAACATTCATTCCCAACAGCCTAACTAACTTCTGTTCACTGGTAAGTTGCTGGTATATGTGTTTTGAGTCCAATTCTTGTTATCTGTTGCTTGATTCTGATCCTGGGACTGTAGCTTGGCTATTATCCTTTTGAAGTCCCTTCGTATATACATATTATCATTTACCCAAAAAAATTCCAAAACAAACACAAAAGATAACAATAATAACATAAATTTAGCATCTCCAACTGCCTCTTTCATCTTTTTTCACAAAGATAAACCCTATGAACAACCCAGTGCGTACTAATGCTTCGGTGTGACCTCGATGCCCTGTACAATCAACCTTCTCTAGAAATAGTAATTCTTAATCTCTATAAAAATACATTCCAACATAGATCATGTCACCACTATCAAACTCTCCCGACTCGACCTCCGACCACCCGTCTGGTAGCTACTTGCATGAATGATTGTTCTTTTTTCTTTCTAATGGTAGCTACTTACAATCGTAAAACATCCAAAATACTGGAAAATATCTACTATTCTATTCCATCCATATCTCTCAACTTTTGAAAATTATGGGTTGAGAGGGAGAGAGAGAAAGAGAGATTACCTGAGTTGAGAACTCACTGAGCGGCGAACGATTTGACGGTTCAAGGATTATGGTTTCTATAATCAAGGCATGAGCTCGAAGGAAATACGAGACAACAGGAAAGAGTTCTCCTTCAACGCAATGAGAGCCAGAGAGAGAGGCGATGATGGTGAGAATCTCCGCCTGAATGTCGGAGGGACAGCGAAAAGTTAAGAGAGCGAGAGAGGCAGTAGCAGCAACACTCTATTCTGCACCAGTAAGCTGAAGAGATGAGGAAGGCAAAAGAGATAAAGTTAATTTAAGAGTTAAAGGAATTCATTAACAAAATCTAAATCAGTGTTGTGGAAAACGTCCGTTTAGGCCGATTAATAGTTGGCGGTGATCAAATCATCACATAATTTTCTGACTAATCAACTGATTAATTTTGATTATGACCAATTATTCCCGATTAATCACTTGACGATACTATATGTCCGTCTGACAGTCGCATACCGTTATTTACAACACTGACCTAAATAAATCCCATAATTTAAGGATCGACAGAACAAAAAAAATATAAGAGCTCAAATCTATCTTATAGTTATAATTTTGGATGTTGGGTTACTGTTCGCCTACAGTAACTTTGTCCTTATTTATTATGAAGTTGCAAAGGACTGTCACTTTGTCCTTATTTTACAGCAACAACCTTCAACAAACTCCAAATTGGGTTCCTAATTGTCACTTCATATTTATAATGCATTAATGTTTGGGGAAGTTTACATGATCAGTTCCCAATACATTAATTAGTACCATTGCATTGATGTTTAGGCATTATACCTTTCGATTGAAATATTCATATCATGTTTAACAATTTAAATGATTTATTTTGTTCATTGCTGCAGAAAGCATTGACTGCACACGGGGCTGCAAAAGATGGTGCGTATGTGACACATGCAGTGTTCCTCAAACAATAATAGTCCCATTTCTTAGCTACTGATACTGGTACTTCAATATATATAATTTTCTAAAATTCTTTTATTGTAGATTTGATATATGAGCCATTCTTTAATATTAGTCATTCTTAGTCTCATATTTTATTCTCAATGCTGCAATTTAAAAATCACACAAGCTTTTGTCATTTTTTCCCTGAATACCATGACTAATTTAAATCCAACCAACCAGCTAAATAATAAATGCTGCTAAGCTTGGCCGCTAATGTTGTGTTGATTCTAGGTCTAATGAGATCTTATCAAAATGTTGTTGCTTAACTGGTTGTTGATTCATATTTTGATAAGCCAAGGATTATAAAGTTCTCATTTAATAAAAAAAAAAATGATTATCGATCAAGGTGGCATTTTTTTCGTTAAAAACCAAAATTAGGCAGGTATGAATCGACCAAGCAACCAAGGTAGTACATTTTTGCGATGTCAGCAACTTATCTAGGCGACCTCAATCTATTTGAGTCACGTCGACTCTATAATTATGTTAACACTGTCAGATTAGTGCAAATTTTAAGAGAAATTTTGGAAGCAAACCTTGAAAGCTGGTGGCATACATGACATTTTATAAGGCCGGAGTCTGTTAGAATGAAGACTGTTTATTTGGAGTAGGTCAATCTTTCCATTCACTATACATTTTTTGAAACCAAACTTCTGTTACATAAAATAACATAAAAATAATCTCTTTCACACCAAAAAAATCACACTACTTAGCCTAACTCATCCTTGCAGCTCCATGCAACAATCAAAGCTTCCATCAACAACTGAGAAAAAAGACCCAAGGAAGAAGCTCTTCTCAGAACAATCCTAAAAAACACACGAACAAGGTAAAAAGTTCCTATATCCAACACAAACTTCAATACCAAGATAATTTCCAAAATTTTCAAACAAATTTCTCAGGTGGTTCACAATTGATATTCGTAAAAAAAGTTTATATAGTAAATTATTACCTGCAGTCCACTACATTAAAATCATAACATCTAGACACGATTTTTGCAAATCATGACTTCCAGAAAAATCAAGTACCTGCTGAAATCCACCTTCCTTGCATATGTAAGAGAGTGTATGGCGAGACTTGGAGGAAGAAATGATTCCCATAGCATCTGCCACAATAACTAATTGGCTTGGATTTACAGCCTAAATCCTCCTTGAAGAAGTACGACCTCTATGTTTGTGTGACAGGAGGTATATAATAGAACTCTTAGCCTTTTCATTTTCAACGTCTTTTACTTATTTCTATTACATTTTCTGACCTCATAATAGTTAATTCAGGCATTATATACTGGTTGAACCGTTGAAGCCCATCCGAGACTCCGAGTTTAAACCCCCCACTTTTTTCCTTGTCTTTCTTGGTTTATTTTTTGTGTTGTATTTCACAACCTAACAACCATCGATGCTGCGCCAGTCAGGGTACAGTAATGGTCTGTCACTAACATATGTCTTAACATTGAATGTATTGCAACCTGACAGATTAACCCTATTCCAATAAGAGTCTGGGTAATAAGTTATTATTTATTTATTTGTCTGTCTTTGTTATGATGTTTCAGAGGCAGGCAGACTAATTGAGCTCAATAATCCTCTTCAAATTCCAATTCCTATTTTTGTTCTCTTATGTGTTAGCTCTCAGGAAACTCTGATGCTTCAACCTCAGGTATGTTACTGGTATTTCTTTAAATATTAATAATCAAATTATTTTATAAAAACTATACCTCTAACATTTCTTTTAGTAGTTATGCAGACAATGGTGCTACTTCGTTTGCAGTTGACCAGAGCACAAACCACACTGAGTCACCTGTTAATAAGTTTGGAGAAAATTAACATTTAGAACCATTTTGATAAAACAATGTAAACAAAAAAACAGAGTTTAGAATTTAATGTTAACTTATTTTACATAGAAAACAATTTCATTCTATCTTTTCATATGTACACTAATATTTCCAGATGTACAGTTTTTTTTTGTATGCCTTTGTATTATGATTTCAACTTTCAACATAGTATATCTTCTGCCTCTCTGATGTGTTAGCTTTTGTTCTATATAGTTCTTTTATATAAATTTTGTATAGAGTTTTTCCTCTACTCAAAAGCCACCGCCGAAGCAAAGCGAGGCTCATTACTAGTGAATCTAACTTCTTTATAAAATTTGAGGCTATTGGATGGATCGATACAGAAGTTTAGTGCCCAATAAAAATAAGGAGGATTCAAATTTCTTTTAATATTTTTGTATCTCCATCATATCTTAATTTTTAATTTTTCTAATAACAAATATTTTAAAATTTATATATCAAAATATAACTTTTAGATATGATATATATTATTTTTTTAGGTATACATAAAAATTATTATTTTTCGATTTTGGTTTTATATTTGAATCAATATGTTAAAAAAATCAACATCTAGAATTTATTCAAATCGTTGTATTTTTGAATACTCTTGATACTAATAAGAACAAAATCTTAAATGTCATGATCTTTTATTTGTGCACAGTGAAAATAATATAAATAATATAGATTATATTTAACAATTTTATTTTGACATTTAAATTAAATTTTTTTAATTATTGTAGTTCTAAAATGGAGACACTAAAGATGATGGCATCTTAAGCCCTCCTCTATAAAAATATATTTAAAAAGTACTAAATTTAAGGAATCACAAGAATTCAAATTTATCACAGCAGTTTATGAAATATTTAGTAGAGATTTAGAGTTTAAGAGTTGTTATGTGAATTTCGTTTTGAAATGAGAAATACCTAATAAACTAAAATTCCAAAATAAGATAAAATTTCAATTAGAAATACCTTGTATGTAGGGGTGTAAACGGAGCGGATTCGGAGCGGATAATGCTGATACCATATTCACATCCACATTTCAATGAGCGGATACGAATACGGATACGGATAGTAAACGGATATCAAAATGTAAAACCAAATCCACGTTAAACGGATACGGATACGGAGCGGATAATCCACGGATACGGATACGAATACGGATACAAAACGAATAATAGTCGGATAATTGAGTCATACGAACTGTCGTTCAAAAACTAATTCACATCCAAAGCTGGTGAACCAATAAAAATATTAAATCCACGTCCAAATTTAATTCAATTAGTTATTTGCATTAAACTGGCAATGGTCACTTAAATGAATTAAACTTTTCACAGTTCAATTAGACTACGTATATGAGAGGGCTTTTGTTTATTAGATTAATAACCTTGATATAAAGATAAGCCTCTTAAAAACATTTTTGAATCTGAATCCACGCCAGTTCTACAAAGAATTATCCGCTCCGTTTACGGTAATAAAGAATTATCTGTATCCGAATCCACGCCAGTTCTACAAATCCATTAATTATCCGGATTCGTATCCGAATAAACGGATTTGGATTAAAGCGCATTCGGAGCGGATATCCACCCGGATAATCTGGCTCCGTTTACACCCCTACTTGTATGTGTCAAAATCTTGAAAAATATTTTTTGTTAAAACCCTAAAAATAATATAATTAGTCTTGCAAAAATATTTTTTAACTAAATCATTCGGACCCGTGTTTATCAGAACCGAGCCGAACCGATTGATTGGACCAGAAAAAATCGGACCCGGTCATCTATCAAGTTCGGTTCGTTTGAAAGACCACCTCTGCAGTTGAATCGGGAAACCAAACTAATTAACCGGTTTTTATTTAAAAACCGCTAACAAATTTTTGTAAAAACTCCGGTTTGAAACCTGATTTACTTTTTTTCACGCATAACGATAAATAAAGAGTCACAGACGGATGTGACTTTTAGTCACGTGTCACCAAAAATTAATACAGTTCTTTAATCTCATATATTTTTCATAAAAGACCCTTATGCTTTAATATTATAAAATAGTCAATCAAGTACTTCTATTATATATCTATAAATAGTCAATCAAGTACTTCTTGAAATAATTATTATTATGATTATTTTATTATTTACATTTTTATGAATTTTGGTACTGAAAAATTCTAAATTTATATATCTTTATAATATATTAAACTTTTCATATAAAAAATTAAAATGGTGGGACGCTATATTTTCTCAAAAATTTGTCATCTGTCGATTAAACTAGTGTTCTAATTTCTACCTGCGACCCGTCGCCCGGTCCGGTCCGCCTGTGACCCGGGGTACCGCCCGGTCCGGTCTGTCCGCGGATTTGGGGGGTTCGGGGGTTTGTGCGGACCGGGTAAAAATGCGGATAAGGGTCAAGTTTTTGAAACCGAAACCCGCCGAATCCGCAACCCGCCAACCCTACCCGCCCAGTCCGCCCGCCTACCCGTACCCGCCTACCCGTGACCCGCCTTACCCGTGAGTCCCTACCCGCCTACCCGCCGGACCCCCACCCCTTTACTTTTAATCTAATCAAATCAAATCAATTTATTCCAATTGATCTAAGCCATTGATTTTTATCGAGATTCGCACTTGTAAAAATATTTTCATTAAGATTTGTGCAATAAAAACATTGAATGGTTAGGATTTAATTCACAATTTGAATTTGAAATCTTACACGGCGGTTTAAAATTTTTAAAATTCATTCTTCCAAACAAAACCCCTATAAATACACCCCAATCTCTCACATTTTTTCACATCTCATATTCTCATTATTTTTTCATTTACTGATTCTTTCAATATTTTTATTATTCTCAAATTTTAAATTTATTGTTCAAAAAAATAGCTATAAATTTAATTTATTCTACAAATCCGCAAACGGAATTACGAAATTTGTTCAAAATCTCGCAAGATTCGTTCTACAAGATTTGAAGGTACATTTATTTTTTCTGTTTTTTTTTTCGGTTTATTAAAAACTCTTAACCCGCGTATGTTATTAAAAAAAAAGGAAAAAAAAAAACAGAAAAAAAGAGAAAAAAACATTAAAAAAAAACCCGGTCCAGACCAACCCGTGAACCCGGTCCGCCCGGTCCGCCAACCCGTGCGGATA
Organism: Carex cristatella; assembly: GCA_024447775.1. Classification (NCBI taxonomy): domain Eukaryota; kingdom Viridiplantae; phylum Streptophyta; class Magnoliopsida; order Poales; family Cyperaceae; genus Carex; species Carex cristatella. The sequence goes on from JAJHPF010000025.1 coordinate 4,039,822, forward strand.
AGGGTCCGCGGACGGACAAGGGTAGATTTTCAAAACTTTTACCCGCCTACCCGCCTTTCTGTCTACCCGCCTACCCGCGCGGGTTGAACCCGGTCCGCCCCTTTTTAGAACACTAGATTAAAAAGTACTTCTATTATATTTTGAGGGGCGAACTTCCAATTAATCTATAAATATATAATTATTATTTCATATGTTCGTGTGATTTTTACTATATAAAAACAAAATTTTTTTCATATATCTCATAAATATACAAGTTTTAAAAAAATTAGCAAACTTTTACTTTATAAAAACATTTTTTTTTCCATATATCTCATAAATATATAAGTTTTTTTTTTTTTTAAATAGCAGTCGAACTGATTAACCTGCTGATTCAACCAATGAACCATTGACCCCAAACTTTTCAATGTCCGGTCCGGTTCTGATAACATTGAATTGATTCGGACCATCAAATGCTGATTCAATTTTCATAAAAGGGGTGGTCCAAGAAAAACAACTCATCCTATACAGGCAGAACACATCATGAATAAACGGCACTGCGCTTGATTTTGCTAAATTAAATGAATGTTGCGGCCTTTGTTCTCTCTGTATCTCCATAACAAAATGAGATGAACTGATACATCAAAAAAAAAAATTATACATGAAGCCCTTAGTTATTCCAGTAAAAATGGAGAGGTCCCTAAATTTTGAACGAAGCTACAAACGAGGTAAAAAAAAAAATCTAAGCCCTGTCTCAATGTTTATACACCACAATTCAGTCAAAACACTGGCACAACAATCCCTTCTTCCCCCTGACCAACAAAGTGACCGGTTATCAAAGACTAGACGGTCACACTGCCACTCGACTTAAACCTCACATTCCGGCACTGTCGCAACTTTGTTAGTGCATCTACAGCATTTCCTTTTAGAAGGTCAATATACACTGACGCGAGAACAACTCTAGGGTTTTCAGGCAAGGAACCAGAAGCCTGTTTGACAAAAGCCACAGCTTGAGCAATGTCACCTTGCATCGCTGCAACAACACTTAAGTTAACGTAAAGCATGGCTCGTCCCTCCTCTGGCTTTAAAACGGGACTTGAAAAATGTTTTGACTCTGACGTTTGCTTTGTTACCACCGTATCAATCACTGTCTCATCTCCATCCCCATCTCTCTCCCTTTCTCTCTCTAAAACCCACAATTCTAACTCATCTTCTTCACTAAATGGAAGCATTACACTGTTTTCTCTTTCAATGTAAATAGAGAGAAGCTCTGTGGCTTCTTTCAGCCGGTTCAGGAGGCAGAGTGCCTCAGCAGCATAAACATGACCTAGAAACATGTACTTTCTCGAACAGCCCGGAAGCTGAATAAGCGACCTTGCAAATTTCAAAGCTCTCAAGGGGTTCTTCAAGCACAGATCAACATATGCTAGGTCAGCAAACAAAGCCTGCTTAATTTTCAGGTTCTCATTTTCACAAATTTTCACATAAGACACCACTGAGCTCAGTAAGGTCGCATTCAAATTTGATCCCCCAATCGCTACTCCATTGCCAGAACCCGCTTGCCCTGATCCTGAGGAGGGAGTTGCTGCCTTGGAATCTGTACCACCTGAGGTGGTGTTCTTCTGTCCTGAGACTCTTGCTTGGCTTTGATCAGACAAGACATCGTCTGGTGGGATTGCAAGCATTGCTTCTGACTCAGCGACCTGCATCAGTAGCATAGCATTGACAAGGTACTCCCTAGCACGAGGCAAAGAGATTAGTTCCACGCCATCAATTTTCTCTAACTTTTTTCCTTCACATCCATTAATTACGAGTTGCCTCCATCTTCCCGAACCAACAACATTTACAGTAATACCCTCTTTCCCACAGTTTGATTCAGTCAAGAGGCCCATCTCCAGTGCCAAAAGACTACACTCAGCAAACCTGAGCCAAAATAGTGGTCGATTGCAAAAAAATGGAACTGCTTCCCTAAAGCAACGAGCTGCCAACAATGGCTTCCCAGATATTAAATGCTGGAGTCCCAAGTTGTAAGAAATAAGGCATGATTTCTCCTGGGAAAAAAGATTCAGTTTTAGAGGCTTTGAATGTAGGGCTGAACTCTCCTTCAATGCCTTGCAAAATAACATACTTGCAGTGTGGTGGGACCCCTGCTGGTGAAGTATGCACCCTAGGTTGTTGTAAAACATAGCAGCAGCTGCCGGGTCAGTGCGGTTACCGGGAGGTAAGCTCAAGAGTTTCACTGCCTTACGATGATTACCTCTTGCATACTCCAACTGGGATTTTAGAAGAAGCTCAGTCGATGAGTCTCTTCCTCGAGCCATGTTCATGGCTTGTTTTAGTTCCCGTTTTGCCACCTTGAGGTTTCGTGTAAGGAGCAAGAGTCGAACTTTGAAGAGTTGTAGCTTAACTTTTAGGTCGGCGTGAGTGGCAATAGAGACAAGGTCAGTTGGCGTTTTAGAGAAATGGTCAGTTAGAAAAAGCCGCCCGGTATCTAGGGTTGAGTATAGGTTTTCGTACTCTTCATCGGTTAGGTTGCGTGCATGTAAAGCAGGGTCGTCCATCGAAATTGCATTTTGAAGGGCAGATGGATCAGAGGAAGCAGTGTCCAGAGGAGCAGTGATATTTTTCACAGAAGGTTTTGGTGGATTGGCAGGCTGCGGCTGCACAACAGTCCCATTGTCGGTTTGGTTTGTGACGGTGCTGATGCCAAATGATTTTTCAAGATATTGAATTACATCCTACAAAAGATATCACTGACATGTCACTAAAAGGTATAATAATAGATTAAATTCTTAATTAGACGATGAAATTCATCCTGTTGACTATTTTGAAAAAATGAGATTTAACCTAATTGACACAAACTTGAACTCTAAAGTGCAAAGAGTGTCATTTTATGCTTCCTTATTGCACTGCATCTTAACAACCAATATAAAAAATGGGTTAGGATCCGTCGGCAACAGATTAACTTGACAATACTAACACCAATTCTCAAAGGACTTTAATAAAGAAAATTTTGTAGGTGTGTTGTGTTAGCCTTGTAGATTGGTTATGTATCAAATTTCATGCAACTTGAGGGCCCTTTGAGACTTCGTGAAAGGCAATTAAATATAGACCATTGTAATTTCAAGTCATTTGATAAACAGTAAACTTGCATCAAATTTATCAATTCCGTGTGTGTGATATGCGCAAAGTTTACATCGCATTCGAAGTACCGGACTTCAAAATTGTCAAGATTATCAAGTTATATTGCACTCCAAGTACTAGCATCTCATCAAAAAGTAAAATAACAAGCTATTTACTAAGTTATCTTAATTATCTACCTAATTCATGCCCTTTGAAGAGTTTTTATCATTTTCTTGTGTGGCTTAAATGTCATCAATAATTTTTATACTCCATTTCTGGACATGTGTTATTTTCATATCTCGTTTTTCTTGTTTGTTCCTTTTAAACAGCAGAGTAGCCAAAGAAAATAAAAAATCAAATGGGACTCAATAGGATGAATTAACTCACTGCCGCTCTTTTTGCATCTTGGATGGTGAATGCAATGTCCAACAAAAGAAAACACACATTCAGGGCTGTTGTCTGTAAACCAAAACAAGATTTGGCTGGGTTAAACATTATTTAGAATCATAAATAAGAAGGAGAATTAATATATGGTACCTCATCAATGTCATCGATCGTTTCATATAGCTTCTCTAAAATTGCCAATGCAGAAGGATATTCATGTAGATGGTAAAGAACAAGAGCCTGAAAATGAGACATGTAGATGATAAAGAACAAGAGCCTGAAAATGAGCCAACTCCCATAAAAGGAGTCAGAATGTACCATACAGTATCCTGATACAGATCATGTCTGGTCTCGGTGAAAGGATCACAGATAAAGAAGGAACTTTTCATTGTCATCCATGCCATTACAAAAGTTTAAGCATGATATGTACCCTCAAAAATAGGATATATCTCCTTTAATCATATAGAACATGAGACATATCTCAGCTCTCTCTTCAACCAAAATTTTCGAAATACTAACATCCCCCCCCCCCTATCTGTCATTAATGGAAGGGGGGCACTGAATGGAGGAATGAACGTCATCTTCATGTTTCATAGGAGTATAACTGATATTTCATGTCTTGTAGGGCACACATAATAGTTGCATTTTGCAGATGCAAATATGAATCGCCATGTATATGTAAACTTACAGTATTCAAATTTGGAATTGTTGTGTCAGATTCGTCTCCATAAACAATGAGGCCACCACTTGAGGCAGATATCTGATTCAACAAGATGGAGCTTCCTCTAGCACCACCCCCAGCTCTGCTGGTAGAATCACCCTTCTCTTTAGATGCACGAGCCAGTTCTTCACATTTTTCCTGCAATAACATCAATGTTACACTAACATAACAGTATCACATCACAATTTCATGCTAGTCAGATCAATAACAATTTAGCATTTCATACACAAAGCCCAGTTTTGGACCTTGTGGTCAAGTATCTGTCCAGTTTCTGCTTTTCTTCTCCATTTCTTTTTTATGTTTTGTTTAGGATTTTGTCAGAGACAAAGGTTTTATCAAGAGGCTCAACTATTAACGCTCTAATTATTGAACCCACGAAATATCTCTATTATGTAACCAGCTAGATTTAAACTAGCTTGCATCTACTGCATAAATAAGTTAGGAAAAGATTGGATTCGAAGGAATATTATAAGCATACATGACATTTTATTTAACAAACCATGAAAAATGTTTGTCATAAGGGACAGATCCGATGGTTGGGTTACTATATCTAAAAACAATTAGTGAAGTTAGTAATAATACCTACATGAACATCACCTTAATAAGGTACCAGATGAGAGAGTATTATTGTAAAATATTATATTTTTTTACAGTTAAGGTTATTAAAATAATTTAGGGTTTAGGGTTTAGTAATAATACCTACATGAACATCATCTTTTCTATGCCAAAAGGCCCAATGCTTAAAGGCATGAGAGAAAACACGAATGACTACACAATTATTCTTCTCAAGGTGACAAAATTCCACTCTAATCCAAGCTAGATAATCACAAAAACCAGGCCCGACTCATTAGATAATCTCTTATCCTCGATATTTCATACCAAAACTACCATAAATGACTTCAATTGCCCAGCATTGCTGGAGGAGATTCTAAATTTCTTGCACAAATAAACTAAAATGCCACAATCAGGCTTGATTTTTGTTCCATCCCTCGCATATAACAGAATTGTCAGAGAAAATAGGAGGACATGGTAGAGAGAAGAGCAGTGCAGTTAGAGGCGCAAAAAGCACACAATCAAGCACAGTGAAAGGCATCCTCACCTTTTTAAGCTGAGAATAAGCACAGTTAACAAAGCATGCGCTTTTGTGCGCTTTTTTGTGAGGCGATTAAGCCAACGGGCATAACGAGGCGCACACTTCATGAACTCATTTACATCCAAGACCCACCAACCATTATATTGATTTCATTATGAATCTAGGTCCTTTCATCTGCCCAATTTTAACTTTTATACACCTAAATAAGTGATTTTGGCCAGAGCTTATTAGAGAAGCTAATGAATAAAGGGGATAAAATGAAAATGATTACGAGACTGTACTAGAACCCTAACTCGTTCTGTATCAAATATAACTAAAATTGTGTCTTTGCGAACAATTTCTTGTCAGGTCCTCCACGACTCTGCCCTGTTTAGACTTGTATGAATAAGCACTCAAGGTAATTTTTTTGCTATTACATCAATTTTCATTGGAATTCTTTTTTTCTTCTTCTTCAAAAAGAATGTGGCATCCGTAACCTCTTTGACTATTTGTTGCAAATCCAAACAAACCTTGCATCTATAGCACCTTTCTTTTCCATTTTTGGGAAGCAATCTTTTCCCAACTAATAACGGTGTGTACTTTTAATATAGATTAAAAGGTTCCAGATCATCTTGATCATTTTATTTACTTGTGGATTATAGTGTGGTCATAGGTTTGATTACTTGACTTGGGTATTTACTTCAGTTTATGGTCCAGTTTGAGCCAGCCTGTATTTTACTTCGATAATAATCAGATCTACTAATCTAGCATGCAATCAAAACTAACTTTAATTTATCTGTAAATTTGTATTTTTTTTTTACTTTTGCTATTGAAGGGCATCTTTATTTGAAAGGATTCCTGTTTGCATTCTTTGTAGATTACATTGTATCATAATATCATTCATCTTCCTAATTTCAGTGCCAAATACCAATACTAGATATTTGATGAGTTATGCATGTATTATGACAATCCAATAACACTTATCCCAACTGCAAGAACCGTGCTTGGAAGAACTATCATCCTCCGAAATCCAGATGATACGAATAGAGTCAAGTGCTTTTTTTGTGGGAAGGCAATGAATGGTGGTAGATATTGAGCAAGGCTACACATAATAGGAGGCAACAGGAATGGAAAGTCGTACAACAAATGTCCAGCGAATGTCAATAGCTATCAGAGTACATCAAGGGTGAGAAAAAGCAAAACGAGTATTATGATCAACCACCCAACTTTGAGGAGTTTGAGAATATGGTTGAGATTGATGGAGATGACAATGATGGGGACATCTACGCAAGTAGAAAAAAGACAGGTTCAATAAATATAAAAGACAAGTTCAATAAGCAAAGAAGGGATGAGGTGTGTCAGTATGTGTGACCATGTTGTTTAGAAGAAGCCTTCCTTTTAACATATGCCAGTATGATGATTTTAAGTCAATCTTATTGCTTGGCAAACAATGGTCCAAGCTTTAGACTGCCCAGCTATCATGAGATGTCGAGTATAGCAAAAGGCTTGATGAAAGAACAGAGCAATTTGGAAATTGGTTGGTTGTTCAATATTGTCCGATAAATGGACAATTAGAACTGGTTTAACAATTACAAACTTCTTGGTGAATCTCCAAAAAGATCCATGTTCTTCAGGTCTATTGATGCTAATAAAATTGCACAAACTATAGAGAGGTAGTTTAGGATGCTTGACTCTTTTGTTGATGAGGTGGGCGACGAAAGGTGGTTCAAATAGCGACTGACAATGGGGCAAACTTCTAAATAGCCGATGAATTAATTACATCATTTTTTTTACTAAAATCTGATCATTTATAAATCTATAAATCCGTATTTTCTTTTATGTTTTATTACTATAAACAAAAAGTGAGCAACATATTGCATATACGCATGCAGCATGCAGCATGCAGCATGCAGCGTGCAGGGAAATTATAACATTGCATAAATCTGATGTTGGAGGATATTGGAGAAAAGATTCCAAGGTAAAAATGCCTTATCTAAAGCAATTAGAATAAACATTACGAAACCTAACTGGTACGGTACGATGAAAATAAGCAGAAATTACTAACTTTCGTCTTCTCAAGGATTCCAAGAAGCTTCCGTGGATCTATTGGATCTGAACTGCTCTCAGAGAAGTACTCGGAAACAGCAATGTTGTGGAGCACCTAACAAATTAATACAGAATAAATAAATAAATTGAGTGGCAAAACATATCAACCAGAGCCCTACAACTACGGTGCGTGTTCCACAGTTGTCAAATATGAAAAATATGGCCACTGAAAGAAATTTACAGAACTTTGAAATGGACACTGCTGACCCAAAGCATCTTCAAAAGTTCTACTTCCAAAATTAAACTCTAAACATTTCATAGGTGTCAAAAATAAGAAAAAGAAAGACTAAACAATGAGCTATTCAAGGCATCCTGCTAAGAAAATTTGCCATGACAATTTGTAATTTGACAAATACGAAGCATGTATAACCAATTCTCAGCTAAGTAATCTTTAATCCCTCACGCTAGTGCAAAGTAAATTACGGAAGATCTACTCCAGATTAAAAGAGAGATGCGGCACCTTTGGATCATCCTCCTTTTTCTGGAGGAGCTGTTTCAACACATCGATGCACTCAGAAAAGCGGCGGTTTTGGAAGAGTACAGCAGCCTCTTTCGCTAGCGCCGCCGTGGCTGAGAGACTTTCTTCATCCCCGGGCGATGGAGACGAATCCCGACCCTCCATCTATCCGATCCAGTGTTGGGGTGTGATAGCCAAGTCGCGAGACCAACAAGTGAGTATCTATCTGCTTTGGAGCAGGAAGAAAGTGGGTATGGCTAGGGTTTTTGGAGCAGAGGAAACTGGGTATGGCTAGGGTTCAGATGCGAAGGAAAAGGAAGTCGGAGAGAACGGGAAGTGAGAGATGAAATGGAGAGAATTGAGAATTCAATTTTCAATCCTTTTCTTTTCCTTTTTATTTTGAGATGAATTTGGGTCCGATGCCAATCGGACTCAAACTGAGTTCGATGGTTCCATAGCCGTCCAATCTGCTTTAAGATATGTGTGCTACGCTTTAATATCCGTGCGATCCGCTTTAATATTTGTGCTCACTAGCGGATCGGACGGTTATGGAACTTATCGGACGCAAATTTAAGTCCGATGGGCATTGGACCCAAATTTAAGTGTTTCATTTTTCGCCTTCTTCGTTCGTGTATTTGCATAACTACCCTTCCCTTGTATAATGCTTTCAGCTTCAAGCAAACCCCTTCTGGGAGCTACGGTGTTCAGTGAACCCTCTTTGTGGGCTCAACTCAAAAACTTATGGGATTGATTTCAAACAACAAATTTAAACCGTTTAAATTCTTCTATTTTATGGGTGATACGTCTATATGCAAAAAAATTAAAATTTCAAATTAATTTTGTATAGTCAAAATGTAAAAAATGTTCAAAGAAATAAATACATTAAAATTAATTTCTAAACCTTCTAATTTTGACCGCTTGACTTTATATTAAATTAATTCAAAATTTTGAAATTTTGACATGTTAACACATCGCTCGTGAGATAGATGAATTTCAACGGTTTGGATTCGTCATTTAAAACCAATCCGATAAATTTTAGAGTTGAGTTTATAAAAAAAACTTGGTGAACTTAAGAACATCCTACTTTTACTCTTATTTAACATTTTCAAAAAAAAATTCATCTAAGATTGAATTTCCAGAATTTAATTTTTAATTACTGCCCGTATATTTGTCGTTTATTAATTATCATAGCTCCACCCAGTTCACAATTCACATCATCTCTCTTACTTCACAAGAAAATCTTTTACAATTCATTTTAAGTTGGCACGAATCTAAGAAAGGGGAGGTAGCACAGTTGGCTAGAAAAAAAATCTAGGACTGTTATACTCAAAGGTCGAGAGTTTGATTACCCCTCACAACTTCGCAGTCTCTACGAAAATTTCAAACCCTAAACCCTAAACCCTAAACCCTAAACCCTTTAACCCGTGCATGTGCTTTGAGGCTGTACTCACTCTCGGAATATCCAAGTTGTCGATAAATTTCACCTTTCACATCGTACCAAGATTGTTCACCAGTTACATTCAATGCAAATTGAGAACTAATACTATACCGTACTCCATTTTTATCGTATTGTATTTCACCGCCAAAATGAATCCTCAATATTAGCATGATTAATTTTTTTAATCAACTAGCCTACAAAATAATGAATAAATCATGTGTAATTTATTGTTGCAAAAAAATACTAATTAACTAATATATACAAAAAGTTACATGTTTGAGATTTTCGGACTGCAGAACAACAGAGCACCGAGAAATTTTGAAACGAAAATCAACTTGCAGAAAAAATACACACCAACAATAATATATATTTAAAAATATACTAATAAAATTGGTAATTTATAAGAATTTGAATTGAATAAAGAAAACAGAGAGCAGACATAGAGAGTTAGCTGAGAAGAGAAGCGGCTTGGATATATAACGCTCTCGGATGGATCAAAATTTAAATCCCTGAGGGACGGGTAGAATTTTAACATCTTTGTCCCTGCTCATTTTTTTTTTTTGGTGATTTGTTTGTTAATTAGTGCTTAAGTTAGAATGAGATTAAGATTACCACGGACGTGAAAATTTTACCCGTCCCTAAGGACAGGAAAATTTAACCCAGTCTTCTTACTTCTGAAAATAAACTCAGTTCAATCCCCCTTTTTGATATTTTTTTATTTAATTTCGATTATTAAAAAAATCGGATATTATTAGACTTTGAGATTCATGCCAAGTAAAAAAGAATGGTCCGGATTCACTAATTGTAAAAGATTCCCTTGTGCAATATTGGAGGATGTGAATTCTTCATTCCAGCTTATTTGACGAAATTTTTAATTTAAAAATATTTCTTTTAAAGAACTGGCTTTCCAATTGTCTCCACTGACTCTTATAATTTATAATTTGTTAATAATAGCTGACGCGATTGCTAAAACATTAAAAAGTTACATGCACGTATAGAAATTTAAAAATAAAAATCAACTATATTTTTAATTTTTATTTAACACTTGACATTTGTTTTTAATTTCTTCATCCTCGTAACTACCGAACAGATTCAAACCAACCAGTCAAGATCAGAAGATATCACTTTCATGAAATAAACAGAATAGTAAGATGACAAAGAACTAGTTTCTGGCAACAGCTAGGGTTCAGTATTTCAAAACAAGTGTGGTTCCAAGCACTATAAATTGGGCATGTCAGCGAGTCAGGCTTTGGATTGGTCAGACTTAGCTAGAGGTGGCCATTGTAAGCAACAGGTGTAACAAAATATATGGTGCAATCCTGCAAGTTTATCCTTAAACAGGTACACAGACAGCTTTAGCAATAAACAAGCACCCCCATACTGGTAATGTCAGAGCTCAGAACGGAGCCCACCATTATAAAAAGAGATTGGTGATGAGAACAACCAGGCTTTACTAAGGGTAACTAGGTAGAAATGACATTAGACAAAACAAGCGCTAACTTAAAATCATACTATACAGTATACACAGTCGTAAAGTGAGCTTGACACTAGAAAGCAACAAATACATCCGAGTCAACCCCGAGGGGCAGCCATCTGTTGCTTTTTAATTCTTTCCCCATGCTTCACCATGCTGAAAGAAATTAGTGCAACGAAAAATCAACTCGATTAGAAAAAGAACTATTTTGAGTACCAATCAGGATGGGTACGGCTGTGCACTATTTTGCTACCACCAAGTTATATAGTGATCCTTTATCTTGACATTTCTGGAATAATTAGGGTTCATTAATTATTCTTAGTGCATAGTTTAGCTAAATTTTGGTAATATGACTATATGTCCCAGTATTGGTAAGCTAGTGAGAATTCTTTATGTTTACCTTATATCATGTGGGGTAATGAAGATCCACTGGGAGCCTTGAGCAAGTGCAAAATCAACAAGTGTATCTAAGCTTATTTTTCGGCTCACAGCATCCTACAAAAAGACAGTAATAACCTCAAACAATCCTCAATACATTTGAGAGAAGTAATAAAGGTAAATAAAAATAAATATTACCATGAAAACATCAAACTCATCCATGGCTCTAAAGGGTGCTTCAGTCATTTCATGTAGAGCTAAAGCAAAGCAAAGAGTGGAAAAGGATCTCTCCCCACCTACATAAACACCAACAAAAATGCAACAAAGTTAATTGCATATTTATTCATTGCTACTTTGTAATTTTTAATTTAATTAATTAATTTATGTTTTAGCAGGATTTCAGAATGGCGTTGGATGTTTTATCTTTTTTCCTTTGATATCAGAATGATTGGAGCTTAGAAAAGGCTTTTGAGTGTTAAATCCCGCTGAGTAAATATGACGGAACCAATCATGATTGAGAAACTCGAAAATAAGTGATGACAAACTGTAACCACATCAAACCCAACCTGCTCGGCTTGATACGATACATATGTATCCTCCCTGAGATTGAGGCACCTAAATTCTAGACATAAGAAGGTACTCTCTCATCGTTGGGCAGAAACAAAATTACATTGGAGTATGTGCTTTAAAATAATTTAAAAAATGATTTTTCTCATCTTAGGATGTGACCTGAAAGTCTCCTACCTGAGATTGAAGCACCTCTATCATACAATATTAAAATTTTAGACACAAGATGAAACTCTCCTCATTGAGCAACACCAAGAAAATTACATTGGAGTATGCAGTTTAAAATAATTTAAGAAACAAGTTTCCCATCATAGGAATTAACCTGAAAGTCCTCTAGTGTCCCGAACAGTATTGCCAGATGCATCCTGAGGCATTTTTACCTGTAGCATCAAGGTAAATTAGTAATATAGTATATATTAGGTAACCAAAGCAAGATATAAAGTACTATATTTCAGCAAGTACTGGTCAGCGGTAGCTGATGTTAGGTACATTCCAGTAAGTATACAACCCATTTATAGCAGTTGAAATTTTATGGCATGTTGCTTCATTTCTGTTTTAGCAGTTTGGCCTTCTCGATTTCTACAATGACATACTGGCACGTACCGTATTGAATATATTCAAAACTGACACAAAGTGAGATGCAACAGACCTCTATGGACAAAAGCTTCTTTTCATAATCAACCTTGATGTGCCCGCTAATGCCTTTCTTTCTGAGATGCCCGTTAAATCTATGTATCATGTAAAGACAAAAGAAAAGGTTAAAAACTAACAAAGAAGACAAGTCAGCAGCATAACAAAGAAGCAGAACACAATATTTTAAAAATAGAAGAAAATACACAAAGCAATCAGTCCATTCGTTTCCCATTTTAGTCCCCATACAGTCTCAAAATTGTATTTGCATCCATAAGCATTATAATTGCATTTTGGTCTCTCCCAAATATTTTAGTCAAAATTGGGTGGATATGCTCAGTCAGCATTGATGTGACATTAGCTCTTTGATTCAAAGACATCCATCAAAATGACCCATTCCATGATAGTGAGAACCAGAATTTTCACTGATTGTAGTTGGGCAGAATAATAAGCTGAATGTTTAAGGACCAAAAAGGGAGCTGTGGAGTTTTAAGGGACCGAACAAGAAAAAGTCAACCAAGTGATATTTGAGTTCATGCCATATTCTCAGGAGGGAGGACAAATAAGGAACATACTGCCAGGTCAACTGTCGCTTCAAAAGACTAGCATTTCGTTGGAACTTATTCCAGCGCAAATCCAGTGCTTTTTGGCACGCCTACAGTTTCAAAATCAATTCAATCATTTTGCAGTTAGAAGAATTCAAAGTAGGGAAAGAAGGATCATAAAATATATTACATACTGAATTTTTTTTCATGACTGACAAAGGAAAAGAAAAATGAAAATATACCATAATCAGTACTAGAATGTTCAGGACCAGGTATGGTCTTAGGTACATAGATTTGTAGATTCCACCGTGTACTTAGGAACAACAGAAATTAGTTCTTGAGCAGTTGTTCACTACACTCATAGTAACCTAACTGATAATCCTCCTTAGGGTAACATCATTCAAGAACTTACATTTAGCTTTTCTCTGAAAGCTCCATACATTTGTTGCTTTTTCAAAACCTTATTCTCCTTCTTGATCTGCATTGCTCTAAGATCATCAATCAATTCCGTAAACCTGTCATGCAGAATCAGGTTCAACGATTCAAAATCACAGCATCTGTCTGTGTGCTCGTGCGTGTGAGATAGAGAGCTTCCAGAGAGAGAGAGAGAGAGAGAGAGAGAGATAAAACATACCTGCTACTTTCCTTTTGAAGCCTCTGTTTCAATCTGTTAATCTGTGCGCTTAATTGCTCAGGGTTAAAACCATCACAACCTCCCAACTCTTTCACTTCTGATTCAGAACAAATCATAGAGGCCTTTCCGTAGTTTTCCTAAGAGCATTAAAGTTTCCAGAGTAAACTAAAAGTGACGACATATAAGACACATTTACAATACTAATACGACTCATAAGGACATTTCAGTAAGATCGTTCCTGATGTGAATGTGTAAAACCACGAATTTGATGCGGCTCAAACCTAAAATGAAACTAACAACATGAAAAGTAAACCATAAACCAACAGAATAGTCAAAATCCCAAACAAACCAATTCCAATGTAATCCGACCAAAGCTCAAGTTAAGAATATTTTCAGGTAGGAATATTATACTTAGCCCCCAGTTCCTCACCTCCCAAATACCCCCGACTGTTTTTGTCATTTGCTGTAACATCAATGCTGTTCCATAAATGTTTAATTGTCATTTAACAGTGAGACATCGTTTAACGCAAAGGCATCTAAAAACCGTTTAATCCATTTAATTGCAAGTTCAATCGTGCTTTTTAAAAGCTTGGTCTATGTCGAAATAATAGAACATGCCCTCAGAAAATAACCGACTGTGAGTTCTGCAATAACTGAGAACAATAGTTGAGTGTGCATTTTAAGGTGCGTGGAAATTTTTATAGGGGGTATTTAAGGGGTGAGTTCATAGGGGTAGTTACCTCACCCATTTCCATTATTGGTTATATAAATGATAGAAGTAAAGTTTAGACAAATACACAAAATTAAAAAAATTATGACAGAAGGTTGAATACAAAGTTTCAGTTCTCTATTTAATCTTATGCAAACCTGACGAGTGCCCTTGAACTCCTCGTATTCTGATTCAGCCAACTTAATATCAGGTAGTACCTTCTTCTCCATAAGCCCTTCATAATGGATTTTCTCCTGGTATAAAAACATAAATAATCAGAAAATCTAATAAACAGACTAAACGCATTTCTTATTATGTATCACTGTCAGATCAACTCCTATAATAAATAGCTGATATTATGTTCCAGTATCATGCTGGTTTGAGAAGATCTCATTCTCACCAGTATATTTATTTTGTTTGCTCCTTTCTAACCGTGTGTTTTGTTACTCTGCTTGTCTGGGAACAGCTTTAGGCTTACTTCAGACAGTACAGCATATGTAACCCAAAAGTTGCAGAAGAATTTCAAACTTCTGTTACCATGATACTCAAACCCAATACCAGGTTATGACAACAAATGGTCACAATAGTTCCTTATTTGATAAAAATTCATAGTACTTTCAATATAATAACTATCTATAGAAACATACATCCTCTGCTGATCTTAAATTTTCTTCAGTAGAGGATATTTCATGTTCAGCTAGTTCAATAGATTTGACCACTCCATCTATAGACTCTGCACATCATAGGAAAACAAAACACATAACACGAGAAGTACTGTCCAGATAAGAAGTAACAAAAGAGGGGGTACTTCGGGCATCTCTCAGATTAAATGGGTAAGGAGGATATAAAGTATATGTTCGTAATTTCTACTGATACATGAGATATTCCTTTTGTGAAGTATGTAAATTCTTATGTTAATAGTGATCTACTCAATATCTTTTGTTTTGCAGGGATATTCATGATATTTTTGCTATGTGCTTTGTAAAGCATAGATAATTTGGTCCTCAGGTCAAATCTTTTACTTCACAATGCAAATGGAAAATCTTAGCCATACAATACAATAAAATATCATCAGGGGAGGTTTTTTGAAAACTTTGAAAATAGCTATCGTCCCTATCAAGTAGTAAAAACCAATGCAAATGAACCTTCACGATTAGAGATTATTTGATGTTTAGATCGCAACCAAAACGATTATGACTACAATCCTTCATTCTTATCTTGGAAAATGAGAGTTGGACCCAAAGTGACAAATGCACTATGCCTTGCAAAGCACCACCGAACAACTCAGAAAGATATATTGATTGCTCCTTTATTGAAAGATATATATATATGAAAGACTGGAGATAGATTATACCACGCAAGTCTTTGAATTTGCTCTTTAGGTCGTTTAGTTCCTTGGTAGTGATGCTTATCCTAACTTTAACTTTCTCAAGTGACAATTCCCTCGAGTGCTTGTCTTCTTGCACTTGCTAAAAAATATTTACAAAAATAAAGCCCTTTAACAGTTCAGATGCTGAACAAGACCATAATCCTTGATTACATGTTCAGTCCATTACTTGTACAAACAGAGATATAGGGCCAGTTACAGTGATTGATCTTTCTGGGGGCTATATAGAATTAGAATAAGACTCAGCAGTAATTTGTTTTATCTTTGCCCTGATACCAGCACAACCAAGGTATCAAACTATTTTAAATATCAGTTCTTATACCAGCAGCACCTACCATATTGTTCATATCTGGTTCAGTTTTTTTATCACTCGTGGATTAATGCACATCGAAGCTCAATTAAACCTTACAATTATTGGTACGGGTCATTTCTGGCACAAGCCGTACCAGCGGTATCTGTAAGGACAAAATTTATTCAAACGAACCGCAATTTCTTCATAAATCTCGTCAACATTGGGAACCGGGTCATGTTTAGTCTCTGCTGCAAAATCGTTCTCCATATCTCGTAACGCATCTTCTTTTCTAGCAAGCTCATGGTCCTCATTCAGCCTACGCTTCTAAGAGGATTTAAAAAAAAATGTCACATGTCAATAAGAAAACATGCATGCTTGTGTAGTAGTGCGGTTTATGTTGAGCAATTGTACATCTCTCTCCTCTTTCCTCTATTTTTTTTCTTTTTGCAATGTGTATGATGAGAGCTCCCAGGGGAACTTTGGCTATAATTCCTAACAAAATTGCCACAGTTTCTCCAGGTTTCTCACTTCTTCGCCTTCACCAAACCAAAAGCCTGATTTTCTCTCTACAAGTAACAATAGACAAACACACTAAATGGACCAATGCACCTACTTAGCTGAGAAAAAAAGAACCTTCCTACTGAACAAGCCAAAAAGATACCTCGTATACTTGTACAGTTGTACCAAACAATGCCGAATATTAGCTGCTCCCTCCCTTTTAAAATATATCCAAGCTAACCCTACTTCCATATTGTGTATCGCCACCCAAATTAAAATCACAAGAGAGAAAATCATGACTCTGGTGGTGCTTTGAAGAAGAAGATCAGGAGAGGAACTTATATGGTATTGCTGTGTTTTTGAGGGGATCAAGCGATATTTCAGATCTATTTTCATTTTGCAAGTATATATACAATATTTTCAAGTTTCTTATACATGAATAACTCCATTAAAAAAAAAATGTACCTTCAAACTTTGTAGCCTAGACTCAAGCTTCCTTCGTTCTTCATCACCTCTTCTCTTCTTGCCTATGACTTCCTGAATTAATTTCTGCTTCCTAGAGGCTTCTTCACTAACATCGTTAATTCTATCATCAAGAGAACTGCACAAGCGGCCTGTGTGGCGCCGTTTATCTGGATTCAGAATGGTCTCTACTGAACCCCTACAGTGCCTGATAATAAGGTAAAAACATAGTCACAGATATGAAAAAGAGCAGGTATAAAGGTACTCTCGAAAAGAAATCAACAATACTTATCGACTCCACAAGTAACAATATGAGACAACATTTCTGAGCTATTTGCAAAAAACTATGACCATTCATGAAGGCATACACTAACATTAACAAATTTGACCCTCTTTTATTTTTCTAAATCCAAATTTAACTAAATCAAACAATGCAGATTAAGATGCTGTGCTAGGAGACTTATATAAATGGATAATTAGGTCGATGCCCTATGAAAAATAAGGGGAATTTATTTATATATCATGTTGGATACTGCTTGCAGATATATCTTTATAACCCAATATCCTTGTATATTATACCTTTTTGTGCCTGACTGCATACCTATAAAAAGGTATCAATATTACGGGAGAAGTTCATTTTGGCAGCCACTTTAAAGCCTTTGTGAGCTCCAGTATACTAAATAAAAGCAATCTCCTACAATGGAAAAATTAGGGTTCTTACAGCTTATATCCATCAGATGTATAGACTTCCTTCAAATTGTTCACCCTCTGTTCAAATGCAACAGATTTACCCACTTCATAGTCCTGAACAAGGACTTGTCTTTCAGCTCCACCCTGTAACAAGTATTATGTGGAGCTATAAGTACAAAATATACAGTACTAAATTGCAAAAAAAAAAAAATATGGTTAACGTGCAAACTATATGCGGCACTGATTGCTTATAATTGGAAACCATAAAGAGAAATTAAGTTTCAGGAAAAAATATCACATATATTAATTTCTGATTCTTCAAAAGGTATCCAAGTAGCTACTGTTGTTCTTTAAAGATCACGCCAACTCAAAATATACAAGGATGTCAACATGAGAGTGAGGAATAATCTACACAAATACTCGAGAAAATTTAATAGAATAAGTGCGCCTGATTTTGTCATTTACAGGGCACTACATGACAATAGAACATTTCATGAGAACAAGGATGGAAATGAAAACAGCAGGCAGTACAACTTGATTGCCACATGAAGGATACAAATGCCAGTCACCAAAAAATTAAAGCTGAACATGAAGCTCTACTAACCATGTCTACCAGTACATTAAGCACTGTAGGATTGTCAGACTGTATAACTTTGAGTGTAGTTGGGTGATCTGTGGCAGGAAGCATGTGCAGTGGAATATTCAACCTGCACAACAAAATCAAGAGTGAAATCCATGCAAGTTCATAACAATCATAAGACTAAATTTTCATTTGATAACACATTTTTCTCTAGACTATAACGATCACCCCCCCCCTCAATCTCTTCAGATCAAAGTCAAAATAAGCTGAATTTTTTGTGCATGACCACATGAATCAGTGTGGAATTTTTATTTTAAGGATGGTTGGTGAAGCCGGTGTGGAAAGTCAAGTCAATAAGAACGTAAGAGCTTGCTCAACTTCATATTGCTCATAAGTTATAACTGTTGAAATCATACATAAAGCCCAAAACATATAGGTGTAATTGTAAGTAATGAAAAAAACACGAGTGTTATTAACTCTCATTTCATACGCAGAGTTAATTCTTGTCTGGATATTAGTTTGTCTTTATTTATATATACTTTCAGGTTTCAGTCCTCGATTTGGGTTAATCCAGATTTGAGTATCACGCAGTTTTGAATCGCTTCAGTTTTGGATCTTTTGGGGGTTACGGACTTTTGCATGTCATCTGGGTTCAGGTAATTTTTTACTCAGATACTTAACATTTGTGATGTCATTCGAGTTCTGGTTTATTTGGGTTTCGGTCATGACAAAATTTGGATCATATAATTTTTAACTTCAAAATGATCAAGTAGGGATCGCATATCGGGTTTACTAGGTGGGTTAATTCAGTTGGTTCAGACTTTGCCAGGTGTAAGTCTTAAGTGCAATCTGTAGAAAAGATTCAGTATTACAAAATGAGGTTTTAGACATGTCAACATTTTCTTAGTTTCGTCCAGCATAAAAAATACAACTATAAACTTGGATATTGTATGGAAATCCTTGCTACTGGGAAAGAAAGTAGGGTTAATAGTTCCAGCAATATAACCTGGGTCTAGAGAAGTCATAAATAATTATTTGAAGGTTGCGATAATTGGCTTCTCTTGCACAATCCCTCAAAACAAGTGAATCCTTGTGACTTGTCACAATGAAAGCATCTAATATCTTCCCAATAGCAATATCGACCGCAAGGGCCCAAAAGTCATCTCCAACTAGTTTCTACAAAGAAGAAACACTCTTTAACACTCTTTTATTCAATTGGATGCTGGATTGCAAAAGCTAAAGTAAAAAAAAAACAAAACAAAAGATATTGTACATTCTTTGGTCTCCGAGGTGAGTAAAGTCAGTTAATCTGTTACAGATATCTGGTGAGAAGGAACGATTATACAAAACACGAAATTTAAGGGGCCATGCTAAATACAGTAGTCCAAGCTAATACAGAAGTCCAGACAGTGATGATTGTACTGTTTTTTTAAATTCATATAGCATAATCTCTAATTAAAAAAATTAAAATAAACTAAGGCAAGATTCCATGTTTCATAGATTCATTACCACGTGAGCGCCTATAGGACCAATTGGAGGTCTTTGGAACTTCAGATGGTGGCTTTCTATTGACCTCAAGAGCCGGAGCACTTTATCTCCTCCAAAAGCCGTTACCTGAAAAAGTAAAAATAAAATTATTTGGCAAGCCTATGATTCTCCTCTTGTGAAAGAAATAATTATCCAGCAAATAGAGTAGAAGGTACCAGAAAGAACTAGAGTAACATCCTTCCATTTTGAATTTAGTAAGGGGTGTGGGCGATAATTTCTAATTTGCAGTATATAACGTTTCATTGTTTTGCAACCATACATGATAGTTTGAAGTTTCATAGAAAGGTGTGCATAAAATCTTTAAAAATAAAATATGAGAATTGACAGGAACATAACCATGCCTTATTTGTTTGCCGTTGTTGAAGTTCACGAGCTTGTGAGCATAGGTCATTGTATAACCTTTTATTTTGTTCTATCTGAAAAAGGTAACTCAGATTAAGTTGGCAACTTTTACAAGACAGCAAGGAAAAAAAACTAATTAGTTGTTCTTGGGCAAATTGAGCTTGTACCTCTTTGGACATTTCATCAATTGTACTCACAATATTTCTCAGACTTTCAGACAATGCATGCTCTTCGTCTTTCATTCTGAAAAAAACATACAAGGTTGCAAGGTTTTAATAGAAAGTGCCAGACCTTACTGGCACATTTTAAACATGCCTACTGCATCTTACTAAGATTGCATAGTTCTACCCTTTTCTCATAATTTAGTGTTTTAAGGCTCACTTTAGCATCAGCTAGGTATTTGGTTGAGAAATAAAGCAGGCAGGGAGCTACACAGATATTAAGAGAAGAGATAAAATCAAATAGTATGAACCTATACTGTCAACCAGAAAGCAGCAACATATATTCATAGGCAATCTTGTAATAGCCTTGGGTATTCAATTGAATTATTCAAATTTTAGAAAAAAAATGAACACATATCTATGATATATGAATACTTGAATACTTGAACACCCTATTGAATACTTGAATACTTGAACACCCTGTTGGAATTGCACTTCGTGTCTGTTATACAATCGTCGAGTATGAATATACTTGCAAAATATTCTAGTTCTGCCTCTGACCATAATGTTACCTAGATGAACTGGTAAGAAAGCAATATTCCTTGAAATGTGACCTGTAGCATTATCTTTTTATTTTTATTTTAAGGATACCCTGTAAAACCATGCAAAAACGTTTTGAAAAAGGGTAGTGACCTTTCAACACTTAAGCGGGCAGCATCAATTTCATCTTGATATTTTTTCATGTTTTCTTTTATTTCTGATTCTTCAGCCTGCAACATTCCACAAGAAGAGAAAAGAAATGGAAGTTCAAGAATTATCATAACTTAAACTTAATACATACAACAAATACCTGCAGTTAAGTATCTAAAAGGGACAGAAGGAAGGTTCTAGTCTCCTTTTGGTCAAAGCTGAATTCCCGAACCATCATTTCTAAATAGGACATTATGATTTCTCAAGTCTTCTTGTTAAGTTTTTGCTTGCTTGAATAGCAGCCACTGATTATTTGGGTTATTTATTCAAAAAGGGGATAAAGATTTATTCAAAAAGGGGATAAAGATCTTGCCTCTTGGCAAACCCTATAACATTCCTCTTAGTTCTCAGAATAAATGGAGCTGAAGCACATTTCAATAGCATCCCACTCTTTGCTTGCTTGTGGGATTTAATATCTTTTCAGCCAAAGTACTTTAAATGCTATTGCACAAACTAATCACTACTGGTCAAGGTATGAGCAGTACAATTTGCTAGATACAATGGTACCTGTGTGTTTTGTACATGTTGCTCATGAACATCCTGAATTTGCCTTTCAAGGGTTTTCAACCGACTGGCCATCTTTTTAACCAGGCTTTCTCCGCGTGCATACTCCTCTTCTAGCTCGAGTTTCTCTTCTGTAGCCTAAACAGAATAGTTTGTATTTTCAAAGGGTGACCAAGAACAGAAACAAGAATAACAAACTTGGACATAATAATGTGAAATGGACAAAGTATATTTTAAAGAAACCGACAAAAATATACAATTGTCAATCAATCTGTAGCCACAGAAATGACAAAAAACTTTATATTTTTTTCTTTCTTTTGGGAAGTCAGTAAGCATTACCTATTTCTACTACTATTAGGAAGCAAAGAAAATGCCAAAAGAATTACAGTAATGGTCTTAACAGATAGAAAGGAAGTGTTTGCTCCAAACAATAAATAACAATTTAGTGTTATCATACTGATGAAATGTTTTGCTGGAGCGCATTCCGCGCCACTTTTAGTCCAGAAGCCTTCTCAATTAGGGATGCAACTTGAGATTTTTGTTCAAGCAATTGGGCTTTCAGCTCCTCTAACAAGGCCTGTACCATTAGATTTACAAGTTTCATTAAATTCTTTTCAACATTTCTAGTCTCTTTAGGATTTATTTTCCTTGCTCAAATGGATAAATTACACAGAAAATGTGCAACTTTCTATAGCATTGCCTTGGTAACTAACTATACTGCCTCATACTCTGTACGGCAAAGTTTAAAAAGGAAAACTACAAAAGAAGAAAGAAGGATCCTGTAGCTAAAGTGGCATCACCAAACCAATCTGCAAGACCTCCTTTCCAGACATGATATACCTTACGTTGGTCTAAAATACATTTTGATAGTATGTACATTTCTGATCCCACTTACCCATACATTTCTTTTACAATTAATGACCCCTTTTAAATTGTTCAGGCACTTTTCAATTCCTTTCTGCAATCATTATCGCTCTCTTAAAGTGCTGAATAAAACAGCAGCTTACAGATTTCCGGTCAATTTTTTCTTGACATGCAGGAACACGCTCCTTTAACTTTTCGATTTTCAAAGCTTGCTCCGTTATTTGTCTGTCAACATCATAAACCCATGACCAGGCAAGTTTTTTCTTCAAGACCTGGAGCTCCTGAGCAATTTCCTCCACATGCTCCATGTTCTTAATCTTCTCTCTTAATTCATCAAGCTCCCTCACCATAGGCCTAATGGATGCCTCCAGCTCTTGTACGATGGAATCTGCACTTACAAGTTGTGACCTGATGCTGTCGAGGAGTTCGCTTACTTGTTGGAGAAGAGTGGCCTTAAAAAAGAACTGAGTAGGAAATAGGCATTATATAAACATACTTGCAATTCATTACAGGCGAGAAATTTAAACCCCCCCCTCCCCGCGCGTTCCCCTTGCACCACTGCGGGCACCCAAAACACCACATGCATGGGCATACCACATGAAAGAATGAAGCACAGTATCTTGTAACGGGAATTATTCTATAATGTCAATTAGGTGATATAATATATCCATAGACTTGTCCCTCTACATATAACCTAACAAAGGAGTTCCGTTCCATTTTTTTCTCGCTCTTAAATCAACCTATTACTTCATTTTTCTTAATTATAAAAGTCTAAATAAACTTTGGTTGACTGCTGCCAGGTTTTGCTCAATAATTTTATACTCCTGACCATGACTATTAAATAACAAAGGTCCGAAAAAAAAATACCTTGAATTTATCTTTATCGTTTCCAGAATGCAAAAATTCTCGGCTCTTGTCTTGGGTCATAATTACACAGGGATTTTCAACGTCTATCTGTAATTATCCAAAGGAACTACAATTAAATTGGCAGCATTTTTCTAAATGTATTGTATAAAAAGAATAAGATAACCTGTTACTCACGTTAAAATGTTCAACAAGCTCACGAAGTTCATCTTTTCGCTGGGATACCTTTTTCCCTGTTTGTGCACTTGATAAATTAGATAAAATTTATTGCAACAGCCTTTCAGCTTATAATATGCCCAGATAGTTAACATAAAACAGTTAAATTGTCTAACTAATCAGATCCCTGATTGACTATCAAAGACAAACTGTTGTCATGGTGAGTACATAATTTCAACGACTGACTTTAGACGTATTTAGTAACCTTGAGAGTCTTTTAATGTAGTAGAGCTGGTTGATTCTGTTATCCTGCGCTCTATGATTATAGTATCACCATACACTTCATGCTTGAATGCATCCTCTCCGAGGTTTTTAATCTCAACAAATACAGCTGCATAACTACAAAGTGTTCGACGTTATCAGAATTTTACTATCATGAAGTATTCGCATGAGCATTTTAAGGGAGCTGGTTATTGAAGGGAGCCGGTATAGGTTTAAGGGAGCTGGTTACTGAAGTATTTGCATGGGTATTTTCATGAATAGACCGTCTACAAACTTATGCTCAACCTGGTATTACTCAAAAGTGAACCTTATTTGGCTGGATCTATTGTCAAAGAATTAATTAATACTCACCCTGCAAGTGACGAGTTAAAAAGAGCAGGCGATGGAACTAACAAAAAGAAAACAAGTCCAGTGTACTGAAACTAACACAGTTTAAGCACCAATTATTGGCATTATATACTACACTGGACCAGTGAAAGGACCTTATCAGTAGGTTAAGCAAAAGAAATTATATCAGAAATTTCTTAGATATAAAAGGCACCTGCAACCAGTCTTTATGAAATCCTTTAGAGAAGAAGCTCTTTGTGTTCCTTTAGCTCGGCATCCAAAAGCCACACAAAGTGCGGTTAGTATTGCACTTTTTCCACCTGTTGCCATTTAAACAGCTTCTTAAATTAAACAACTCTAGAACAGCTGAAAACATGAGAAGATAGAACAGAAAATTGTTTCACTTCAGTCCTTTTAGTAATTTTAGAAAACATCTGAGTCCTATTAAAGTTCAACTGCCCCTTTTTGAAACTTTCTCTTTTCTTTTCTCCCTTCTTTCTTCTTTCTTCTTTCTTCTTTTGTTTGAATAAGATCTGCTAGTTTCACCCAAATTAATGTCTGGTAGTTTACTCTTTTTTCTTGATTTGATATCTCCACAACTCTAATTCACAATCGGGTGTACTAAGCGCATATTCCTTCTAAAAAGCACAGGCTAAACACGCATTAAGGTCCTAGTGAAATTAGTGTAACAAAGTTCAATTGTAGTTGCAATAAGGAAAATATCACAAAAAACACCGTTAAATACGGGAGTTAGACTTAAAAAGAGAAAAAAAAAATGGATCAATCACTCGAAATCAATCCACTGAGAGAAGACTTCACTAAAAACCTCCTAATACATCAAAAAAAAACCTAGGTTTAAACCCCACACAAAAACTAAATGAAGTAATGGGATGAAATCAGCCAGAGAAGTTGTTAAAGAGACGTGACTTGAAGAAAAGGAAAGAACTCTTACTTCCATTCTGACCAGTAATGAAATTGACCCAATCGCCGAGTTCAATCTGCAAGCTGCTGTGGCACATGAAATTCTCGACCTTGATTTTCGCTATGATCCCGGCACCATGCCGAGTTCCCATTAGAGAGAGGCCCGACAAACCAAAAAAAAAAAAAAAAAACCCTAGAATCGCATATACAGAATGGAGTAATTGGAAGGAAGACGATCCAGCGGAGGAAAATGGCGGGAAAGCTCAGAAATAATGATAAAAAAAAAAAAAAAAGGAAAAGCGGTGGGTTACGGAGTGCGTATGCTCTGAGATATCTCATATTTTGCCGGGATTTTTATTAATCGAAATAAAATAAAATAAATATCGAACGAATCTGATTTTTTTCGAAAAGTAACAAGGCCGGAGTAATTATCAACGTCCCTCAGGGACGGGATAATTAACGACGTCCGTGTTAATTGAAATCTCCCCCGTATTAGTCCTTAATCCAAACAAACAAAATTTCAGGGACGTGATAAACAACAACGTCCGTAAACAATGACCAAAAAAAAAAAAAAATTTCAGGGACGGATTTGTCATTAACGTCCATGAACAGTGTTTAAAAAAAAAAAAAAACTTATATTTGATTTTGGTTAAATAAAAAAAATTAGAAAAACTATATTTACTAAATTATGTTTCAAATGACTAGATTAGTGATTAGATTAGTGTCATTTTTTTTAATGGAGTTCTCAAAAAAAAGAAAATTAAGTTTTTCGAAAAAACATAATTTAGTCATTTGATGTAATGGAGTTCTCATTTGATGTAATGGAGTTCGAAAAAACATAATTTAAGTTTCAAATTAAATTTTTTGGCATTAAAAAAAAAAAGTTAGGTTTGATTTTGGTTAAATAAAAAAAATTATATTTGATATTATGTCTATAAATATGATGGGATTTGATTTATGTTTTGGCTACATCAAATAACTTGAAATTCTATATCGCTGATCTTGATATATTATTAATCAATAGTTAATTGCATTAAATTTGAATTTAATTGGTAGACTATCTATGTGTCCAATAACATAGAAATATTTTTTTAATTTAATTTATTGAGAACTCCATTACATCAAATGACTAAATTATGTTTTTTCGAAAAACTTAATTTTTTTTTTTTTTTGAGAACTCCATTAAAAAAAATGACACTAATCTAACCACTAATTTAGTCATTTGAAACATAATTTAGTAAATATAATTTTTCTAATTTTTTTTATTTAACCAAAATCAAATATAAGTTTTTTTTTTTTTTTTTTAAACACTGTTCATGGACGTTAATGACAAATCCGTCCCTGAATTTTTTTTTTTTTTTTTGTCACTGTTCACGGACGTTGTTGTTTATCACGTCCCTGAAATTTTGTTTGTTTGGATTAAGGACTAATACGGGGGAGATTTCAATTAACACGGACGTCGTTGTTTATCCCGTCCCTGAGGGACGTTGATATTTACTCCGGTCTTATTACTTTTCGAAAAAAATCAGATTCGTTCCTCCTTTTCGATATTTATTTTATTTTATTTCGATTAATAAAAATCCCGGCATATTTTGCACGCAACCGACTTACCGATGTGTCCGGTGCCTATTCGGGGATAGCGCAGGGGCAGTATTATTTGAGATTCGAGATTCGTGTAGGACGCATTTTAACGATTAATTGTTTCTGAAAAGTCATGCAAAATATGAGATATATCAGAGGGTGCGAATTGGGAAAGAAATCTGCTGTTGTTCCGATCTCAACCGTTGATTTGTTGATTTTTTTTTTGCATAAAAACTTATTTCTTTGAGATTCGTGTATATGAAAATTATTGACTTATTTTTTTGAAATTCGTGTGTACATGCAAGTTTGAACGGTTGAGATCGGAACAGCTGTTATTCTTTGAGAATAACGGCAGAATTTTTTTCCTGCGAATTGTGGGTTACGACTTACGTGGGTAGGTCAGTGTGAGTCGATTTTTTTTTTAACCGGCCTTTAGTCAGTTTTTATGAGAATTTTCGTATTTATAATGTCCGTATATTATATCTATATGGTTCTGCAAATATAATCCGCGTGATAAATACGGAAATTCTCAGAAAACACCTGACTTGAAAAAAAAATTAATTCAGAATTCATGTAAAATATAGACGATGTGCTTAAATATACGTCTGAGATTAAAAGAGACGACTAAGATCAATCTCATTCTACGCAATGAGGTGTTGCACTTTAATATGCGTGCGTCCGAGATTAAAAGGGACGACTAAGATCAATCTCATTCTACACAATGAGGTGTTGCACGAACATGTATTCTTTGCATTAACTCGAAAGATAAGTTTTTTAGTTGATGAATCTTTGATTTCAAACATAGCTAATTTGGCTGTATTCTTTAATATTAGTACAGATTTAGTCCGTATAAATCTTAAAGCGAATTAAATAGTCCAGATGCATTATCTAAAAAAAATTCCTTTTTGAGTTAACGCAGAAGATACGAATTCGTATTGCACTGGATCTGAATTCGGTGGTTAGTGCCAAATGTTGGTTTATCGGATCGTATTCGGAACAAATTTATCGTGCCTGATTTCATAATTAATGTGTTTTTAGTTATACTTTTAAATTTTAATTTAATTTAGAAAGAATTTCATATATAATAATAATCATCAGTGCATCCCTATTGGGCCGTGTATCATTATTGGCACTGCGAATCAAAGTTCCGAAATTTTTATTTATACCACAATCCAAGAAAAAAAAAACTAAAAAACCACAATGGAAATATTTCAAAAATACCAGAGCTCCTAATTCAATATGCGCCTCGTTAATGGAGGTCCGCATATGGAATCGGTGGACCTCCAAAAGCCCAATAATTCCACTAAAATTGGATTTTTGGGGGTCCACCAATTCAATCTGTGAACTCCCATTAATTGAGCCACATATTGAATTGGGGGCTCTGGATTCACATCTGCTGCGATCCTAAAAGGGTGAACAGTAACTCTAAAATCCCTGCTTTTTCAAATCTGACCGTCCAATAATTTCGTGCACGTATCTCAAAGCATATGATTTTTCCTTGCACGAATCTCGAAACAATTGAACGGTTGGATTTGGAAAAGCAGGGATCGCAGGACACTGTTGATTAGCGAAAAATCGCAGCAGATGCGGATCCGGCGGCTCTAGTATATTTTGAAATTCTCCAATTTCGGCGGTGATTTTTTTTTAAATGGTATTAATAAAAATTTCGTGATCAAGTTCAAGTCGAATTACTGTCAATTGATATATAAGACTGCATATTTTTTTAGGGTTTTTTTGTTCAATCGATGATAAATTAAGTAAAAGTTTCTAAACCAGAACAAAATAAATTAGAAAGAGAAGAAAGTTTTATAAGCTTCTTGTTGATTTTATAAATTGAACGTATATCATCAAAATTAGTACAATTCAAGCGTCATCTGACACTTTATCAGCATTTTCGAAATATAGATGATTCCTCCTTTGCAAATAGTATGATTCTGCAATTAATCCTCTCACGTAAACTCTTGTTTTGGACAGGTAAATGCTTTAATTTTTGTATTGAGATGTAATGATATTTTCTTAAATCGATGTGTATGTTCTTTTTATAATTGCAAGGGTGCTAGTTCTGAATAATGGCCAGTTCTTTTTATAATTTGGATTTAAGATGTGTAAGTTATTTTTAATTAAAATGTGCTAGTTCCTTTTATGAAATTTACTTTGGTTCGGTTTTAATCGGTTGGTAAATTTAATTCGGTCAATTCGGTTCTATTTTTGAAAACCGAATAAAACTCTAGTTAAGGCAATTCAATTGTGATTAATTGTATCACTTATTTAGGACAAAATTGTGCTATTTAAATTAGATTATGAAAATCATGTAAAATTCAAAATTTATGACAAATTAAATTGTCAAAATTTTAGAGGAAAAAGTTGTTGCTTAATTACATTTCAATTGTGATTAGATTAGTATTAATTAAAATAATAAGAATTATTTTCTAATAATTAAACAACAATTAAGGCATTAAATTGGAAATGTTTATTGAAAAAGACATTCATTAAACACCAATTGTCTCTTATATTATTATTTTTTATAGTGAAAATGTTTATTGAAAAAGATAGTATTATTTGCCAAAAAGAAAATTCCTACAAATACCTCATTATAGCTATATTAAATAATCATGTTTACATCATTATAACTATATTAAATAATCATGTTTAGAATGACACCTATATTATCTTGAAATAATTATTATTACATTTTGAAAAATAATGGTTTGGATCTAGATTACAGGTTTTAAATAAAATAGTCTTCACAATTCAGATTATTTACATGGGCAGTGCAGGACTGTTTACATGGACCTTCAGAATAAAATAATATAAACAAAATCATCGAAACTTGTTGCATGTCCATGGAACTATAACTCATATAGAGATACGAGGGACAATAGTACTTTTGGTAAACCATCACTACCTCAGCTAAGCTATGTTTACCGAAGAGCTATCGTTATAACTGCGTTTTATCGACAGCGTTAGATAGCAATCACACATATACATCTCTTAGTAGGAAAGATGAATACCTCATACTTTAGAATTTAACACTGAATGAAAATATTAATGACACGTACACAATTCCATTTAATATTTCATTCGGGGTCTGTCAAATACCATGTTCCTGGAACATGTATCTATGTGATTAAAATGACATCTCTTGTCGGTGGTCTGTAAAACTTGACCATCTTTTAATCCACACACTAACCTTGTAACGGTAAATTAGTGTTCCTACTAATCATCTTGGTTAGAAACTTTTAAGAGTATATATATCATCTATATTATGAAGTTTCATAATTCCAGTTATTGACTCTAGTCAGATAAATGAATGATCCGTAAATTCAATAACACTCAAGGTAACAAAATGACAGTTTATTAATCACTCAATTCATGAACAAAATATATATGATACAATTATCGTATTGATTGACCTATAGATTATTACACTAACATTACCCACTCCTAAGATTTCGCCAAGCCGTGAGGTCTTGGTAGACATGTCCAAGGAAGAGTGGGGTGTTGACGGGTATGGATCCATGAGTGGATTGATTCGGTTACGGTCCAATCCAGAGAATAAAAATGAAGAAATTGAAGAAGACGGGTCTAGTGGCAGTGATGTAGAAGAGCATGTGGAAGTAGAGAGGCGGTTAGATCATGATCTGAGCAGATTTGAGATGGTTTACCCCAGTGACGGGTTACCTGGTCCAGGTGAGGAGAGAGAGGAGGGACATGTAGCAAGGCTGGAAGAGAAAAATATGTTGCTTAGAGATAAGTTGTATTATACGGAGAGGGAGATGGGAGAGATGAGGCGGCGCATTCAGGTGCTAGAGGCATCACATCGGATGGATCAATTTGGAGATGTGGATCAAAACTTTAGGGATGAAGAGAACAATCAAGAGGAGAATAGTGTTAATGGCAATGTTGAGGCTGATGCCACGTCAGAGGAGAATGGCAGAGGGATTGACTGTTCAGAGAAATAAGGCTAACGTGTTGGGCCTCTAGCAGAGTTGGGTGAAAGAGAGACAAAAGGGATGAATGGAAGAATAATTTTGGAAATACGTTTTTTATACAATACTTTATACAATAATTTTAATCAAATATGTATATTAGATATATAATTATGACAATTTCATAAATTTAATGATTTTAGAATGGCAAATAACTAATTTAATATTTTAGGATGACAATTTTCTAATTTTCATGTTTTGAAGTGATAAAAACAATTCTCCCTTAAAAATATGGCAATCAATGTGCTAATGACAGCAAAAGGGCACTAAAAGGACAATATCTCCTCTTTTTTCTTTTTATTGTTTTGATAAAATATAGAAAACAATTAGGCCTAGATGAATATCCGGTCATTTGCTGGTCATTTATTTTTACTTTCTCGCATCTACAAAACTCTACCTTCATCGTAGGCCAGCTTGTCACTTCTCTCACATATCCTGCCGTCCAACTAATAATATATTATAAGAGGAGGGAATCCACTTACAATATTTTGGATCTTATAACATGTTACAACATTTGATTTTGTGATTTTCAAAATTCAAACAGTTGATCCAAATTGTTCAACATGATCTTTACATTAAAATATATTTTGAGGTCAATTTTACATTTTTTTTGAATTTTTTTACTATTTATTAAGTATTTTACAAAACTGTTATTTTTCAGTGGTCCAGAATTGTCTAAAAACAACAGTTTTGTAAAATACTTAATAAATAGTAAAAAAATTCAGAAAAATGTAAAATTTGGCATCAAAGCACATTTTAATGTAGAGATCATGTTGAATGGTTTGGATCGACTGTTTGGACTTTGAAAATTGTAAAATCGAATGTTGTAACATGTTATAAGATCCAATATGTTGTAAGTGGATCTCTCCTCATATTATAATAGACATTTTGGGAACTATGGACTTAGTGCAGTGGCACAAATTCCGTCTATTTACAGAGAAGTCGTAGGTTCAATTCTTGAGAATAACATCTAAAAGGTGCTGGACTACTGGGTATACCGGGGCCTTCAATAAAAATAAAATAAAAATGATAAGCATTTTGGAAAGAAACTGGTTTCCGCAGAGTTGGGGGAATAATATTTAGGAAATTTTAGTTAGGGGTATTATAGCTTTTTGTTCAATTTCTTATCAATATGCTTCTTGGTCTGATTAGTTATCTCAATACATAATAAAAAAAAAGGGAAAATTGGTTATTTGCTACTTCAAAATCTGAAAAATCTGAAAAATTTCATCACAAAACTATAAATCTGAAAAATGTCACTCTAAACTTAGTTAATTCTTAAATTTGCTACAAATACACAATTTTTATATTTTTTTTATTAAAAATTAACTAAAAAATACAGTTTTGAGATACATATTTCTGTATTTCCCTATATACCTTTCAGACCCCTCATTATACACATCTCCAAACTGTATTTTTTAGTTAATTTTTAATAAAAATTGTGTATTTGTAGTAAATTTAAGAATTAACTAAGTTTAGAGTGGCATTTTTCAGATTTATAGTTTCGTGATGGTATTTTTCAGATTTGAAAATTTTGAAGTGACAAATAACTAATTTTTCCAAAAAAAAAAAAAGAAACCCGAAACCAAATAAAATAAATATTTGTACTCATGTTGCGCTCTGCGGTCCCTATGCTATCATCAGCATATGGATTACCATGGATTACCGCGTAGGAAATGCAACTCTCCTACTTGCAAACTGGATATTGTATTCTTGTTGACATTTCGTGTTACCTAACAAATTTTTCATCAGCATTTCATCTCTTTTTCCTCCCACCTTCCTTTGTGATAATCATTCAGAGTAGGTCCGATGGGCATCGGACCTACTTTGGTTCGATGGATGAAATGATCATTCGATTGCATTAAGATCGGTGCTCTATACATTAAAATCTGTGCAGGTCTGTTTTAATTTCCGTGCACACTAATTTTGATACTAATCTTATGGTGTTAGAGCTAATTGAACCTAAAAGTAGGTCCGACGCCCATCGGACCTACTCCTATATCTTGTTATAAGAACAGAGAGGGACCCACGAAGAACTTAAATAATTAAGTTGCGTAGACTATATATAAAGCAATGCATAATGAAGGTTGATAAATCCATGTTTGTTTTCACCATACAACTCAATTGTGCTTGTGAATTTTGAACTACAGAAGTGAAATAAAGGTGAGTTTTCTTTAATATTTAACAGACATGGTGTGCTTTTTTCCTAAATTGGCTCCCATGTCCAACTTATGACCTCTTTTGATTTCCATTTAAGCCAAACAAACAAAAATTGTCACAATTGGTTGAGTTTTTTTTTTTGTTTTTTGTTTTCTTTTTGTGTGTGTGTGTGTGGGGGGGGGGGTTGGGGGTTTTGGCGCAATGAATTGCAAAAAAATGCTTAGAAGAGGAATTTGTCCGATGTGGACCGATTTTCTCTTACCTGAGGAGAGGGAGACGTACAATTAGTCTGTATCTTGGTTCTCAAACTCAGAATCAGATGAATTGGCCGAAATTGGAAGAATCGGATCAAAAATTTGAATTTTTTTGACAGAAGCTTGTTATATAGTTAAAATATAGGAAAAAATTGGTAAAAAAATAATTTGTAAGAAAACTATATTAAGACAAAATATTATACTAAAATAATTCACTAATTATATGATATAATACAAGTATTATTAATAGAACACACATTTTATGCAAGTTAGCTATAATTTATGTATAGAAAAACAAGATTACATTGGTAACATAAATTAGTGTAGAAATATCCTAACAAGATATGTGTTCAGTTTTTTTTTCTAGTTCAAACTATGTTTGCATAATTTGATTTTTTTTTTTTATTTGAAGTAATAGATCAACAACTGCTAGAAAAATAAAATGTAAGACTCAACTTGACTCAGCCTGACTCGGCTGAGTCAAACATTGTTCAACAAAGTTTTGATGAAAAAATGGCATGGGCGCGAGGCTCGGATGAAACTCAGATCGAATTGAACCTGGCTGTCCGAGTCAGCTCGGACTCGGTCAAGTTTCCAAACCATGGTCTAAATGTCCATAAACAGTAGTCCCAAATATATCTAAGTTTTACTTGTGGGGCTACTTTTTTGTTTTGCTCCGGAGCACGATTCTCACGATTTTGCAAATTAGCAGAAAACCAAAATCTAAGCTCATAACATTATTTGAGTTCGGCCTTCCTGGCCTAACAAATCACAAGCTATTAGCCTATTGTAGATGTAAGTCTAAATCAAACTGTTTTTGTTTTCCGAAAGTCAGTGGCTTTAAATGCCTACTAACGATTTCATTGATAAAAAAAATATTTATAATGAGTCAGATGATATTCATTCAAAAATTTACTAATTTATTTTCATCAATTCCTTTTAAATTACCATATTCTTCTAATTCTACTTATCTACACTCTTAATCATCCTATTACTGTATTTCTTATCTTTCTCTACGAACGGATCCGCTCTCGTCGTCCTAGCTGTTGTACGCCGATGACCAGATTTGCTCACCACGCGCTCCGATCGAGATTGGGAACTTCATGCTACGAGCTCCAACGATACCGCGCTCACATCAGCTCCGGTCAACTCTACTCGTTCCCCCTGTTTCTCATTCTCCCCTCCGCTCGAGTCAGCAGAGACGAGAGAGAAGGGGAGGCAATTCTATATAATTTAGTTTTCAAGATAATTTATTGATATGCATTTTGAGTTATTTTTTATCAAATATATAACAGTTTGTTTAATTTCGTTTGTTTTATTTACTCTATTTGAGAATCTATTACGAAACCAGTTTAGTTTTAAATATTTTTGTATTACATTATATTATATTAGTGAATTATTTGAGTGTAATATTTTGTTTTTAACTTAATTTTTTGAAAATTACATTTTTATATTTTTTTTTTGGAGTTCAACACAGTTTTTTTTTTTTTTTAATCTGAATTTTCGATCCAATTTGACACCGATCTCTACTGATTCATCCAATTTATATTCCAGTGTTAACTGACCGATTTTGCTTCAGAGCAACGAGCAGTGTTCATCAGTACTATTTGCCCATCTACAATTCTCTTTGTTATAATTTGATGATTAAAAAGACTTTTAACCTTTAACATAAATTGGTTATTTGATTTACCACACAAACAGAAGCAATCATTATAATGTGCTTGAAACAGTTACAAGAAGAGGTGAACTGCAGTATGGGGGGCGCGGCAAGCATGATTTATTCTGGAGCCGTGGAAGAAGTAGGTGGAATGATGGTAAGCAGTACTGTCTCTTCAATCACGAGTGGATTTGAGATGCAGGAGGGACTCGATGTGGCCCTGTATAGCCTGCAACAGGAGGTGTTCAAGTTCCAATGTGCCATTGAGGCAGCAAGAGGGCGACGAATTACAAATAACAACCAAAAGTTGCTCGAGTGGTTGCCTCAAATAATATATGCATCATACCTTGGAGAGTACTATCTTCGTATCTTCAAAAGCCAGACTTCTCTCCCTTCAATGATAACTTGTAATTACCCCACCAATCGTGCAACCAAACGCCAGCGAAGAATCAGAACCTTTCTTTTTGGTAATGATGAGCAGAGGGAAGTCCATGATGTACTGAAAATGTTGAGAAGTTTTGATATGGTTTCATTCTTACTCATGGTGAATGCCCAACCTGAAAGGCCAATGAAAAGGTACCTCTACATGGAACCCACCAGGTTAATAAATCGGGATAAGGAAAGAGAGCAAGTTATGAAATTTTTGTTTGAACCTAACATGGCTGGAGAAAATAATGTGGATATTCTTCCAATAGTTGGTTCAAACGGAGTAGGAAAGACCACTCTTGCCCTTCACTGTTTCTATAATCCAAAAGTGCAGGCTCATTTCTCCTTGAAAATATACAATTTTCGGTCGTCTCTTTGTTATCCTGATCATCCTCCTGGTCCCCCGTTTATTTTGGAAGAGATTCTACAGCAGTTAAACAGTACCTACATAAACTTTGATGAGAATACTCTACTAGCGATGCTTAAGCAGAAGCTTAGCTCAGAGAAGTTTTTGATTGTGATGGACAATGTTTGGAGTCATCTGGATTCAACGGTTTGGAACTCCCTGTTGGGTTGCCTAAGATGTGGAAAACAAGGAAGCAAGATCATTTTTATAAGCAATTTAATTATTTATAAGAAGATTAAAAACCATGAAACAGTGAAGCCTATCATGCTTGATGGCTTTCCTGATGAGGATGAGTATATGTTGTTTTTCAGGGAGCATGCTTTCGGTAGTGCTGACCCAGAGGATTTTCCTGATTTAGCAAATATAGGAGGAGAGATAGCAAAGAAGCTGAATGGATCAATCTGGGGAGCAAAAATCATAGGCGAGCTTCTAAGAGATAATTTGAATGCTCCATTGTGGTCCATCTTCTCACGGGTTGGCTTTCTAAGCTCAAACTTTCACGGGAATAAAGACCTTTGGCCAGTGATGGAAACAATATCCCAGTTACTGCCCAAGCGCCTGTGCCTGAAGGGTATGGTAGTGACAACGGGAGAACAACAGTCGGTACTTGCTAGATGGAATAGAGTTAAAAAGTTACAGAGAACTAATGGTTCTTGGTCCTAAATATTGTACTCCTGTTATTAAACAAGGAAATAATGATAGGTTGGAGTTTTTGCTGACCAAGCATTTCGATCTACATAGAAGTTTTGCCTACTTCGCTGTTTGCAAACTTCGTTAATTAGTCACCTGATAGGCGGATTTGATGACCAGTAATTGAAAATACAAGAGGGACCTAATTCATACAAAAATTAGGACGGCTTGTATTGTTTCTTTAGGAAAATTAAAACAATGGTGTTTATGTATTATAAAAAGAAATAAAACAATAGCGTTAATTTCTATTTTTTAATATTTAGGATTTCATACAAGGAAAATTAAGGGTGGTAGTACTGATGAGTGTTTCGTTTTTCTAAATATTTACTGTTTGTAGAAATTATATAAAAGTTTGGGAGAATATAATATATTAATTATTTCAAATTGAGAGAACCTGTTTTTGGATATTAAATAATTTAGTGGCTTGACTTTCAATCTTTACTCAAACTCACATGGAGAAATCTTTTGTGAAATAATTATGTGGTTTGATCTCCAACCTTTGCTAAAAAATTATTTCGAATTGATAATTTTTATACAATTTCGATAAATTACATATAGTTTAGATACAAAAACAAACAAAGTTTAGTGTATAACAGCGATACACATACTTGCATGTTTCGATTTTAGATTGTATATAAAAAACAAGGAGTTCTCTACTATATTTTCTTTTGGGAAATTTTTTGAAATGCCACTCTAAAATTTGAGATTTGTCAAAATGCCATTAAAATTCAATGTCTATTTTAATTTTGTCATTATCTCTCTTTAATCTCAATTTAAAAATTTCAATCTTTTAAAATACCTAAACTGCCCCTGTCGATTTTTTTTTTTTTTTTTATAGAACCAAAAATGAAAGTCATTCTTTAATCTCACTTTTTAATTAGAGAAGAATTAACGACTCACCTTCTTTCGAAAATGAAAGTCTAAACCCACCGAACGAATTTCCCAAACTTACCATGAAATTTCTCACATGTCCGAACGAATTTCTCACCGAACGACTTTGCTAATCTCACTTTTTAATTAGCAAAGAACGACTCACCTTCCTTCGTGACACTGCGCCACCTTCCCCCGCCACCTTCTCACCGCTCCATCGACAGTCGGTCCTTCTCCAAGTTAGATTCTCCACTCAATGTTGGATCGATCGCTCCCACTCGATGTATTGGTAGTGCTAAACAACAACTAATAAACTAATGGCAGGTAAGAAATGGTGCCTCTTTCTTCCAATTGAATTGCCGTGTAGCATCGCAAGGAGGTAAGAAATGACTCTGTGTATTCAATTTTGCAGTTGGAGTGGTGTTGCACATGGTTCCGCCTCCGTCTTCCTTTCTTCCCTTTTCTCGGCTCTGCCACTGTGTCATTGGGGACCCGAATTAAGGGTTTAAAAGGGGTCGCCTGATGAAGTCATGCTTAAATTTATAAAACCTTGGACCAATTTTCCTTTTCTTCTTTGAATTTTCCTTGTGTGTTTTTTTTGTTTCGTTCTCTCTTGGCTCCAGCGGAGAAAGAAGAAGAGAGGAAGAGATGGGTAACACAGGGGCCTCATTTGATTTTCTTTGATATATTCCATTTTGAATGCACTCGTTTCATCGTGAACCGCATATTGGGTTATATTGGTGTATGGTGATCCAGGTGCGTACTCAACGAAGGGGTCAAAT
Organism: Carex cristatella; assembly: GCA_024447775.1. Classification (NCBI taxonomy): domain Eukaryota; kingdom Viridiplantae; phylum Streptophyta; class Magnoliopsida; order Poales; family Cyperaceae; genus Carex; species Carex cristatella. Next base: position 4,077,479 of record JAJHPF010000025.1, read on the forward strand.
TTGATTTCCTTGGTTCATTTTTTTGTCCGCGCCTGTTTCATCATAGACCGTATATAGGATCAGGTTTGGTGTATGGTGCTCCAAGTGCACGCATGGTGAAGGGTTCAAATAGACATGGTGAAGGGTTAAAAAAAAAAAAATCTGACAGAGACAGTTTGAGCATTTTGATAGATTGGAATTTTTAAATTGAAATTAAAGAGAGATAATGACAAAATATAAATAGGTATTAAGTTTTAATGACATTTTGACAAATATTGTTTTCTAAGTGGCATTTTGACAAATCTCAAGTTTTAGATTGGTATTTCAAAAATTTTCCATTTTCTTTGAGAAATTTTTTGAAATGTCACTCTAAAATTTGAGATTTGTTGGCTATCTTGTTAATATCAACTGAACACTTCAAATAATCTCACATGTTTATTAAAATTAAAATAACGTAGCTTTCGATCATATTTAAAAACAAAAGATCAAAAGCTATAATATTTCATCAATGTTAATATTTTACGTAAAGCTATTAAAAAAAAAATAATTCTTTATTCTTTTGAGCTGTTCAATCTATCAAGATAAATTTATATGGCGACTCAATCTTTCCGATCTGTGCCATTAGCTATTTATTGAAATCTGGTTAAAAAGGCGTTGTAATTTTACAATTCAAAAATTTTTAATATTGTGTTTGTAGTACGAAGCAATATACGTTTCAGTCCCAATTTAAAATCAAAAGAATTTTGCAAAATTTGGGGGACCATATATTCAAATTAAAGACACGCATGGACCATCCCAATTAATATTTGCTGATAGCTCCTTATGGTCGGAAGGAATAGACAAGCATTTGGAAAAAGAAAAAAAAAATATAAGATTTGGTCCAAATGGCTTTGAACAGTCGATCCGAACCGCTCAACATAATTTTCATATTAAAATGTGCTCAAAGATCAAATTTTATATTTTTTGGAAATTGTTTACTATTGTTTTAGATACGTACAACATTATTGTTTCTGAACAGTACAAAAACAATGATTTGTAAGTGTGTTAGACTCAATATTACCCAAAACTCAAATTAATTATGTTAAATTTTCTTAAAACTATAATTAATCAATAATTAACTTAGTACCCTCTCTTTCTTTCCTTATATCTGTTCTCCTTTATACTCAATATAAAATATTAAAAATAAATATTCTAAAGTGAGCCAGTAACAAGATACAGATTCTCAAACTCAGTTACTACTTTAATAACGGGTTACGATATCAGCGTCAAATTTATTACGAGTTATTTTGTTGAAAAAGTTGGAGTGGTTACCTTATTTTTAGACGTTCAAGCTCGAGGTGGAATTCTAATATCCTAGTCTGCTACCCCCATCTCTCCGAGTTTCAGCGGAAAATGAGAAAATTACGTCCAAAAAGGCAGGAGAGAAATTTGTGTGCAGAAGAAAAAGGCGCGGAGAAGGAGAAGAGACTAAATAACTTGTATTATATTTTATATAATATTAAACTTAATTAATCTCATTTTTTTATTAATTAGGTAAATATGTGAGTTATTGAATTTTTAGATGGTAAATAATTAATTACAAAATTTTGAATGGTAAATACGTAATTTTACAATTTTTGAGTGGTATATATGAAATTCTCCCTTTTTTTCAGGTTTGACTAGTAAGTAGAAATTAACTGCGAAATATATTTTATATTGTACCTGTGATGACCAGGCTGGAGGTGACGATAGGCAATGGAAAATTGAAAATTGGGACATGGGACCGGAATTGGAATTCATATCACTATGTACAATGGGGTCAGTCAGCAACAAGGAATTAAAAATGGAGAATTAAGAACTTAAGGAGCGCTAAGAAACCGATGTTCGGTTGTTTTAATCTGTGAATGAAAGCTAAGGAAGCTAAAAGAAGGAGTAGAGGTGCGCTAAGGAACAAGGGATTAAGAGCTTAAGGAGCACTAAGAAACCGATGTTCGGTTGTTTTAATCCGTAGAAGAAAGCTAAGGAAGTTAAAGGAAGAGGTAGAGATGTCTTAAAGTCCGAGTAGAGGATTAAGATCTGGGCAAAAGGAGGCTAAAGGAGGTGATCCTAATCCGTGCTAAGGAACTGGTGTTCAGCAAGATTAAGCGGCTTAGGAAGCTAAAGGAAGCAGATTAAGCCTTAAGGAGACTTAAAGTCTGGACAAAAGGAGGCTAAATGAGATAATCTTAATCTGCGGTAAGAAACCAGTGTTCGGCAGAATTAAGCGACTAAAGACGCTAAAAGAAGCAGATTAAGTTTTAATCTAGCACAAATCTATTGTTACTGAACAGCCCAAATGAGATCTGAGTTGTCAATTTTAATCTAGCACAAATCTCAAAAGGGATCTCTATATCTTAATAGGTACCAGAATTGTGGCTCATTTTACACTCTTAATGCACTGTTGGAGTGTTTTGAACATGACCCATAAGAGGTCTAACATATGGACTCCATTCTCTGTAGTTATAAGATTGAAATATCTAAAACGTTTGGAAGCATATTAAATCTTAACTCGGCAAAAGAGACATAATAGTCAATAATAGTCAATATGATTATAGACTATGATGTTTTTCTTAAAAATCGAATTTCTACAAACTGTTTCCTCATTGTCGATATTTTCTTTTTAATTTTCCTATTAATAATTTTTTTTGGCTATATGGTTCCGCAAATATAATCCCCAGGATAAATACGGAAATTCTCATAAAACTTGACTTAAGGATTTTTTTTTATAAAATGATTAAAAAAATTTAATTCAGAACTCATGTAAAATACAGACAATGTGCTTTAATATGCGTGTGAGATTAAAACGGACAACTAAGATCGATCTCATTCTACGCAATAAGGTATTGCACTGATCTGAATTCGGTGGGTAGTGACAAATGTTGGTTTATCGGATTGTCTTCAGAACAAATTTATCGTGCCTGATTTCATAATTAATTTGTTTATAATTATATTTTTAAATTTTAATTTAGTTTAGAAAGAATTTCATATATAATAATAATCATCAGTGCCTATTCTCCTATTGGGCCGTGTATCATTATTGGGCTGTTGGATCAAGTTCAAGTGGGATTACTATCAATTGACATTAGGTAGAAATTATTAACGGCCGTATGCTTTTTGTGCTCTCGTGACATTAGATAGAAATTGTTAGGCAATTTTAACTTTTTTTTTTTTTTTTTTTTTTTTTTTCAATTTTGACACTAGTTGTTAAGTATAATTTTTATTAATTAAAATGTATAATTATATCTATCGTTCTACATCTACAACATCATTCGCATCAACTTATATCAATATCTAAAAACATCCCCATCTAAAACTTTAACATCTAACAACACAAACACCTAAAATAACAAAATAAATAAATCATCTCTTTTAGTGGTAGACACTGATGACCTTTAGCAACAGCTAGTCAGCGACCATAGAGAAGGAGACATCTTTTTTCGGTTAAGGTTGCGGGCAAAGGAGAGGAGAGAAGGAATGCGGGTGGATGCATTAGGAGATGGAATGGCCAGCGACTAAGGCTATTGTCGCCAACTCTTCCTAATTCTCTCAATAGTGGTAGTGGAGAATGAGAAGGTGCCGATAGACGAGAGAGATGGTGACTAGGACTATTGTCACTAACTCTCTTTTCACTAACCGTGTTGAAGGACGGTGGGTATGCACAGAGGTAGAGGCAGAGAGAGGATGGGGCTTGCTAGTTGTTAATTAGGATTTCTTGATGAGAAGGCGGGGTGGACTAGGACGAGGTCCGGAGAAGGACAAGAAGAAGGGGACGAAGAAAGCAAAGAGTAGGGCAATCTCCTCCTCTCTACGGAATCACTCCGCTTCCTCGGAGGAGGACGTGCGGCGGAGTGCAGCTTACTAGAGGCTGAGAAAGACGGCCGGTAGATGGATGTGGTGGAGGTAAAAGCAGCTGCGATTTTTTATTTTGGCCTCTCTAATAATTTTCGAGCAAGAAATTTGAGATACAATTCATTACAACTCTAATTGACTTAATATTTTATACACAATTAGTAAATTTGACAACACACATCAACTTTTTAATCCCTAAAGAACAAACTTCCAAAATATATATATATATAGGTTTTGGCTAATATGCTATGCGTAGCTAAAAGACCTCTGTGCTACGGCTCAAAATTTGAATTTTCAAAATCCTAACGGTTGATCCAAACCGTTAGATATGTTCTACATATTGAAATGTACTTGGAGACCAAATTTTATATTTTTTGGATTTTTTTTACTATTTATTAAGCCACTTTGAAAATCGCTGATCCAACGGTTTCACTGTTTGGTTAAGCCACCGTTGGATCAGCGATTTTCAAAGTGGCTTAATAAATAGTAAAAAAATTCCAAAAAATGTAAAATTTGGTCTCCAAGCACATTTCAATATGTAGAACACATCTAACGGTTCGGATCGACCATTAGAATTTTGAAAACACAAATTTTGAGCCGTAGCACGGAGGGGCTCTTAGCTACGCGTAGCACCGTAGCCCGGTCCATATATATATATATATATATTTTAGATATGTAAGCAATTTCGTAAAACTTATGAAATGAACGAGTTCCATTTATTTCAATCATTTCGGTTAAAGTAAAAATGGTTAAAATTTAGAGTTGATGGGATATACCTAGTTTCAATCATATAATTAATCTAATTTCATATTTCCGATGACTACACGTTTTAACTGACGAAATAGAGGGGAAGACTAGTACAAAAATAAGAGGATTTGACTGAAATATTTTCCTTCCACTTTATTTTTTATTTTTACTCGTCATAATTGAACTCTCTAGTTGATTTTGTTTTAAACATTGTTCCATTCGATTTTAATGTATTCATTAGTATCGAACAAGCCTTTAGATAAAGTAAAGATATTAATAGTGTTGATTTTAATCTACTCACTACTTACAATTTTATTCGTACGACACACTGATAATAGAGTCAAAAATTAAATATAATATACATAACTGGAGTAAAAATAGCGTGCACTGTGCTCATCAAACATTTTAGTAAGCATAACTTCAAAATCTATCAAATTGATTTCAAATAACAAATTCAAATTATTGAAACTCATCTACTCCATGAATGATGTGTGTACATACAAATTTTTTAAATTTTCGAATTTATTTAGTACAAAATCAAGCGGTCAGGTCAATCTCTCTTTTGATCTCTTTTAGTTTATCATTGTAAAACAAATAATCAAATACAGTCAGGTCTAGGGTGTTCATTGGGTCCGGTTTAATTGGTTTTGGACCGAACCAAATTAGATTGGTTTAAACGGTTCGTTTTTTTTCAGTTTAATGGTTCAGTTCGGTTTGCTTTTTAAAACTGAATTATAACTTCGGTTCGGTTCGGTATGAAATTTCAAAACCGAAATAACCGAACTGACCGAATTTTCATATATTATCAATTTGGTCCGGACCGCTCCGATTTATTTCTTAATATCCCAGTTTATTTCTTAGTACCCGATTTATTTCTCACTATTCTTTCACTCCGATTTATTTCTTAATATTCCAGTTTATTTCTTAGTACACGATTTATTTCTTACTATTCTTTATTTATTTTAATTTTCTTACTATTTTACTAATTCAACTACTATTTTTAAGCTTAAAATTAAAATTAGCTTACTCTTATTCTATTCCTTATTTTATCCAAACGTACAATAAACTAACCTCTCACATGCGAGGCCAAAAACAGTACAGTCGGTTTCAACAACTACGCGGCTTCCATTCTGTTTCTGTTGGCTGTAACTGAATACAATTGACTTTCCTTTTTAGATACTGCTGGGCTCAGTTCTAAATGTCTCACCTATTTCTCTTTCGTAATCTTTCTTAGCACTTGTGAGGCAATTTCTATTTTGTTCATCTTATTTATTTTACATATAAGTAACAATTTTCAAATAAAATACAGTTGGTAATGATCCCAAATAATTTTCGATATCCAACTCTAGTTTTCAAGCAATTATGGCACAATGTTTTTTGAACAATAAATATTTCCTTTTCAAAAGTAGTTTTCGTTTTTTTTTCTTACAACAAAATTTATTTCGACTAGATAAAAGAAAAACTCTTGTGGGATTCAAGAATATATTGTTTATTTGTTTCCATAGGGGGAAAGGAAGAAGCAATGCAGATACTAAACTATGATATTATAAAATTGTAATATGTCTTTAATTGGAAGAGGAGTGGCACAAATTAAATGTAATTTATATTTATATTTTAAAATTTAAAATCTATGCGACGAATTGAAATCATTATACGTTTTTTATATTTGAGTAGAAGAATTATTTGGATATTTACTTATTTACGAATAAAAGAAATATAAAATTTAAAATCTATGCGACGAATTGAAATCATTATACGTTTTTATATTTGAGTAGAAGAATTTTTTGGATATTTAGTTGTTTACGAATAAAATGTATTATACGTTTTTTTTGCGTTTTATTTAAAATTCTGTTCAAAAACATCAAAAAAAGAATAAAACGCGAATAAACTATGATTTGAGTAGAAGAAATTTTTTGGATATTTATTTTTCTGCCATTTGTGCCTGGGTCGGTGGTAATTTGATTTACTAAAAATGAAGAATTAATAGAGGGGACCAGTGGGTTGACAAATCAATATACATCTGCAAAATGACAAATGCATGAACAACAGACAACTTTTACGTAATTATTGTTCCCGTAGGGAAAATGAAAATGAAAATCGAAATGGCGTCGCCCGGGTTCGAACCGGAGACCTTCAGTGTGTTAGACTGACGTGATAACCAACTACACCACGACACCTTTATGTTCACAAATTTATTTTATAATTTATATAAAATTAAAACAATATGTTACCCAGCTTTTGCAATAGCCACATCCACACGGGAAATAAATATTCTTTAGAACCTATTTTTTCACATCCAATCATTTATTTATTTTGAGAAAGGTATAAAAATTAACTGTCTTTGAGATTCTTGCATTTCAAAAAATGAATGGGTTGATTTGGAAAGACTGGGTTCCTGCTTTTTCAAATCCAACCATTCATTTATTTTGAGAAATACATAAAAATCAATTGTTTCTGAGATTCGTGCATTCCAAAAAATGAATAGTTTGATTTGAAAAGGCTGGATCCTACCTTTTCAAATCCAACCATTCATTTATTTTGAGAAATGCATAAAAATCAACTGTCTTTGAGATTCGTGCATTCAAAAAAAAAATGGTTTGATTTGAAAAGGCTAGGTCACTGCGATTCCTTTCCGAAAACAAGAAACGTACCAGAGGGTCTCTACTCCCGAATTCGTATTCTCTGTATTAACTCAAAAGGAAAAGGGAAGTTAATGCATCTTGATCGTCTAATTTTAAATGGAGTTAATCCGGACGTCTAATTTTAACACATGGTCCTTTAATATTAGTGGAGATCTAGTTTGCACGGATTTTAAAGTGAATCGGATTGTCCAGATACATTAACTCAAAATTTTCCTTTTGAGTTAGTGCAGATGAAACATGTTCTCCTACTCCTTACCACAGTGACAAATAAATTATTCGGGTTCGATTCGGGAATGATTCGGTATTATTCGAGTTCGGTTTAACATCACCAAAAAAATAAATTATTTGCGAATAATTCGCGGATCTTGTTACTATTCTCCCTACTCCCTGCTTTCAGTCGTGTGCAACATGTATCGCCATATGCATCCGTCACAGAGAATTAAATCAGATTCCCTAAACACATATGTTGTGACTTGTGAACTTCTGACCGGGTCGAATTATGGCTGTCAATTTAAGTACCAGCTCAACCACTCCATATACTGTCTATATATACATACGTAATATATTCCCATAACATACTTGACCACAGCAACAGAAAAAGAAAAAGAAAAAGAAAAAGAAAAATTAACAATGCAGATAGTTGCAATTATAGTTTTTGTTCTCAGTACTCTAGCAGCTAGTAGTACTGTCACTTTAGCTGTAAGAACTGGACTAGCAGAGAATAAGACCTGCTATGGGGACGGTACCAGTACCGGTGGTACCAGTACTGGTATCTCCCTCAGTTTTGATCTGTACTTTATGACATGTCCTCAAGTCGAAGATATAGTCCGTTCTGTAGTTGAACAAGCCGTTGCTTCCGACCCCCGTATGGCCGCTTCACTTCTTCGCCTCCATTTCCATGACTGTTTTGTCAATGTAAGTGCATGTGGTTATAATCATTTATTAACTCATTCATCTAAAATCATAACTTTTCTTTGAAGTTTTTTGTTTTGAATTTTTAATTTTTAGGGATGTGATGGTTCGGTGCTTCTCGATGATAATGCAAACTTTGTGGGGGAGAAAACCGCGGGCCCAAACCTCAACTCATTGAGAGGGTTTGAGGTGATTGATTCGATCAAGTCCGAGATAGAGCAAGCCTGTCCACAGACCGTTTCTTGTGCTGATATTCTTGCCATTGCAGCACGAGATTCGGTTGTTTTGGTATCAAACTAAATTTTTGAATAATTTATCTTTGTATTAATATTGGATTTTGCATTTTGGTGAGTGGTCTCTGATATGTAATTGATGATGCTATTACCAGTCTGGTGGGCCCACATGGCAGGTAGAGCTAGGGAGGAAAGATAGCAGGAGTGCAAGCCTCACAACAGCAAATAAAAACCTCCCTGCACCGACATCTAACGTACCGACACTTATTCAAAAGTTTCAAAACCTCGGCCTCTCGACTCAAGACATGGTGGCTCTCTCAGGTTAGTTCATTTCACCTTTTTTTTTCCTTTATTTATTTCATATTTTTTTTCATTACAAGCTAGATTAACCATTTTTATGATAAATTGTTTTCCATCGAAAGGTGCACATACCATAGGCAAGGCAAGGTGCTCTTCCTTCAGTTCCCGACTCAGTTCGAATGGAGATGTCGAATTTATACAATCACTTCAGCAACTTTGCTCAGGTTCAAACGGGACTCTGGCACACCTCGACCTCTCAACACCAGCCACATTTGATAACCAGTACTACATCAATCTACTGTCAGGTGACGGCCTCCTCCCTTCTGACCAGGTTCTGGCAAGCGGGCCCAGCGAGGTTCTTAACATGGTCCAAGCTTACGCTACAGATCCGGTGCTGTTCTTCGAAGACTTTGCAACTTCAGTTATCAGAATGGGAAGACTTGCATCGACATCTACTGGAACTGACGACGGCGAAGTACGAAAAAATTGTCGGGTGATGAACTGAATAAATGCTATTTTGAATTAAATTTGTATGTGTTAGTTGATCAATTTGCAGTGTAATTTGGTAATGAATTAAGTTATTTGTTCAAGCCATACTATTGGCGCTATATATGATTGTAAGGTTTTCCATTTCTAGGGCTGTCAGTATTATATGGTGACTCTGTATCCTATATATATTTATGAATGCTATGTATCAGGTTTTTATATTTCATGTATAGCCTTTTAAAATTCATAATATCATATTTATCATTTTTTTTAATTCTCACAGTTATTCAATTTAAAAAGGAAGGTTTATAAATTAATTTTAGCGCTCATCATTTTTTTACCGCTTAAATATGAACAAAAATTAATTCAAAAATTTATAAATTTGATATATAGATATATTACTAGTGAATTAAATTGGTTTCAACAGTTTAGATTTAAAATAGTTTTAAAAAAAAAACTTGACGAGCTTAGGAACACCCAGGTTCTACTCATCAAATTTTGCTATCTGTTTTTATATAAAAAAAAACAATAAATATCAATAGAGAAACTGTTGAACATTTGATAATTGGATTTTTTTTTGGTATTCCGGTTATTTTGCATCAATTGAACAAATCAAAGCCATGCATCCTCTATATTTTATTCTCCTTGCATGAATTGTATATTCAATTATTCATATTATCATTCAAAGTTACAAAAAATTTATGTGTGCAGCAGCTGAGAAAAGGAAATTAGTCACGTAGTTATTAGTTACGTCATATCACGTGTCGCGTGACGTGACTGTCCTCCATCTTTTTATTCACGTCACATCACGTTAAATCACCTAAATTAACTCATGTGACCAATATTTTCAATATTATTCTTAATTATAATTTATTTTGTAATAGTTTTTTAATTTTTTATACATTCTATTATTATTATTTTCTTTGAACTAACTTAATATGAAAATAATAATTAAATATTATCAGTTGCGTCACGCAGCGATATTGTCTTTCATCATATCATGTGACTTTATGATAGTCACATCACTTTGCGTTTTTTCTTCTCTAAACGGCTCTAATAAAAGCGAACTGCTGCAATGTCTACAGTCAACAACGACTATGCTATTTATGTGAATAGGAAGATTCTGGTGCCATGCGATTAACTTTTTAGTTATTTAATAATGCTACAGAAAAAAATCGTTGGGTAGCCTATTTATTCATTTTCTCCTTATTTCGAGTGAAAATGAAATGCTAGTTCATCTCTCTTTTGCAGGGCAATACAGCACAGCAATGGTAGGGAAAACCCAGGATTTACTGGAACAAGAAACAACCGCAAATATAATAAAAAGGGAATTATCTCAAAACTGCCACTTCAATTCTGCCTTATTATGTCGATCCTCTGAGAATAATAAAGAGGATCTCAGGAGTAATCGATTCAGAATACGAAGATGAATTTACACAATCAGTCACCCGCTAATCAATTTCAAGCATGTTCCAACAAAATTCAGTAAGGGATCGACAGACTTTATGCAATATATAGCACCTTCAAACCAATTAAGCCTAGCTTGATCATGCATTCAGGCCTAACTTGTGCAAACCACAGATAATTTCGCTAGTAGTGCATCCCTCTACTTGCACAATATTTGGGTTGTCGTCCAAGGGGAAGGGGTAGCTTCTAGCTGCATGGAGCTGGCTTGCCACAGTGTTGAATGGGCCTTTAAGTATCAGTGTCTTGTGCACGCCTCCAAGTAATGTTTCATAGTCTGTGTCACCACTTTCTCCCACAATAACCACCATTTTTCTTAGATCAACTCCCCACCTTACATACAAATACCTGAAAATTAATAAGATGATTGTAAAGGCTAGGTATAGTACTAGTTCCTAGCGTTTTTATGGTGCGAATGACCTGAGAAATGTTTGAAAAACATGCAAAGCTGGAAACCTCAAGGCTTGTGAACGAGAAGCAAGAACAGGAATAACATTGAGCCGGCTACCATCGTGGCTGTACATTACATTACACCTCAGTGCTTGGATTCTCATCGACTTCCTAAGCTCCTTTACAGAAGGAACCTGTACATAAAACAACAAGAACTATAGTAAAAGAAGGGTAAAAAAGAAGGGCGAGTATAGAGAGTAGAGAGACCATGGTTTATTAACAATACCATATTTTTAAGGTTATAAAATTGAAGTGCCGAGCAGAGAGACCATGGTTTATCAACAATACCAAACCTTACTGCTAACTGCTAAGACATCAACACCCAACTAGACATTTGTACTCCAAAAAGGCTAAAATAACTTGTTTATCTATAATAAAACTTACAATTTCTGGGTTCAGCACATTAAATGCAAAGCACAAGGGAGAAGACCCCTCGGTATTCTCTACAACAACTGGCTCCTCACTTTCTCGTTTCTTCTCATTGATAGATTTCAACAGAGCTTTTCTTAATTCTTCACGACCCCACCTGTACTCAATCTGGGAGCAATAGTCTGGGTCAACAGTGAACTGTATTTCACCAGTACTGAGCACATCGTCAGAGATATATGACGGGAAATACACACCACCACCGCTATTGCATATAAATGCATCAAAATTCCTGCAGAGCAGACCACTTGTGACTAGCAGAGAGTGTATGGTGGAGATATCCATCGATGTGGCTACCACGAACCCAACCGAGCCTGATGACCTTTGACTGGCCAATGCCTCAAAAATACTTTTTATAATATCGATCAAACCTGGTGAACTAGAGACAGAATCGATAGCAATAACAATTATATGCTTCCTCTTTCTGATTAGAGGCATCTTATCGGTTTTCTCAACAGAATTGTCCTTTTTAGTGGGATTGACTCCTTTTGAAAGCTTCGTGATAACACATCGCAGGTTATTTCTTGACATAGGATTTTCTGTCAGGGTGCCAATGACATTCTCCACTTTACCATCTTCAGTAACCTTTTTGTCATTTAGCAAATTTTCCAGGTTATGAGTTATTTCTTGAATATCCTTTGCTGAGTCACCAAGGGAATCATCAGATTCAGATTTTTCTGTTCCTTCAATCTTATCCCATTGTGGGTGCCTCGGCTGGAGATCGGTGACGTGCAAAAGATACTTCTTGCAATGTTTAGGCCAAGAAAACTGGTGAATATTTTTTAAACCATTTTTCTGGTACTGCAACCGGAGTTGCTTGTCAGAGACAAGCTTGTAGAGCGCGTCTGCAATTGCATTTTGATTATGGGGATTGACAAGGATGCCATTGTCGAGAATCTGGAAAAGAGATCTGTAAGTATCAAAAATAGATGTTCTGTTGTGCCAAGACAATAGAGCAGAGCAAGTCACAAATATACCTTATGTATGTCAATAGGCCCACCATTCTTTGTAGCCACAATAGGTAGACCATGAGCTGCTGCCTGTTAATAAAATATATTCACCATTATGCATCAAAATAATTAGTGGTGGATAGAGAACAAGAACGGAAAAAGAAACAATTATCATGTATGGAAAAATATTTCACCTCTATCAAGGTGAGGCCAAATGGCTCGATGAAAGCTGGGTTGATGAAAACACCCTGCAAGGAAATCAGACAGCTTACTATAAAATTCAGATTATAATGAATGGTATAAACAAGACGCTCTTTGCTAGAATAATTTTACCTATATGAGTGGTACATAAAATTTGTTGTGTGCAATTGTATAGGATTCATATTTAGTGGTTACTAAACATAAATTGGGTTAATATTTTGTTCTCGTTTAGTTTTCATATAATTTGATAGTCAGGGTATATGCTTTGGCTATGAACCAACACTACCTTTGTTTTTGCAGCCAATCGGTAAATATCAGGAACTTCAGATTGCTTATGGTGCTTGGGATATGCCACTTGGCCATACAAATCATACTTGTCAATCAACTTCAAAATAGAAGTCAGAACAGCTGCATTCGTACTCGACATCTCATCAATGTCATCACGGTTTCCCATTATCAGCGTCTGTACAATATATTATTATAAAAAATACAGACAATACAACAAAATATAAATATAATAATACAAGAATTTTTGTACAAGGTTTGCTAATTCTCTTAGTTGTTGACATTCACCAAATGCTTTGACTAAAGTTGTGAAATTCTTCATGGGATCAGGATGGGCAAGAGCAAGAATAATTGGCTTGCAGCGGTTGGTGAAAAACCGCAATATCTGCAAATTATGTCGTGACACAAAAGCAAAAGTCAGAAAAATTAATAGTTAAGGATCACAAATTGCAATTTGGTACTATAATAAGTTAATAACAAAACAATACAATACAAAGTAAAGTAGTCTTTAGGAAAAGATTTAAACCTCCTCCCAGATAGGTGGGTCAGAATCGCCTGATCCATCTATAATTGCTTCAACACCACCATCCATATCAACATCTGCGACCACCACATGACTAAACTCCATACCAGGTGGTATTATCTGCATATGTCAAAATATTAATAAACACACACAAAAGTAAAGAAACCAGAGATGCGTATAAAGAAGCAAAAAGCAAGCTCAATGAGATAAAGAATACTCACAACCATACAAGGCATGTATTGGCCATAGCAGCTGGTGCTACGCTTGATCCTAGTTCTCAGCTTTCTAGCAAGTATGAGATCAAAACCGTCATACAATTTCCACTGTTCCTTTATCTCATGTCTGGTGCTTGTAATTATAACCTCAGAGGCATCCAGACACAGCTCTTCAGCCTCAATTATTTGCATTATCTCCTCCCTTGTCTGTTTCCCCTGCTTCAGCAAGTCTTTACCAAGTGAGTGTCCGGTAAATACCATTGGCACATTTAATGCGCCTGCTAACAATGCTGCAGAGCCACCAGCATCAGCATGGTGGCCGTGAATGACAATTGGCCAGACAGGCTTGCCATCACCTATCTGATCTCCTAGAGATTTTGCAATTTCCATTATGTGCATGAGAGCGCCATCAACAAATTCTTGGATGTGGGGCCAGAGAAGCTCTTTCAGGATGTATTCTCTAGGGCCAAATGGAATACGTATGATGTAAGCCCCACCACCCTCATCCACTGGGTACTGTGAGAGTTCATCATTCTCGGGGTTTATAGAAGTAAGCGCCTCAACTGGCTCTGCATAACTCGGATCAACACCACCTGCCAAGATCTGTCGAGTCAGAAGGTCAACACGGTGAACTCCTGGTGTTGAGCCTAGAGCCCTTGCAAGCTCCACTACATATTTGACCTAACAAATGGAAACAAATTCAAATACAAACCAACTGCTTGAGGTTATTCCAAGAATAGCGTGTTTTAAACAAATTTTATTTCTTTTCACAGTAAAACTTTATTGAGCAAACTAGATCTTTCAAATGAACAAATTTATAGGCAATAATTTTAACACATAGTGCAAAAGAAAACTTAGCTGGAGAGTACATTAATGTCAACCACAGTAAGTGTAGCATGTGTGCATGATAATTTCAAGCACTCCAATTTAAATTTGAAAGGATAAAAAGCAAACAGAGGGGCAATCGAGCACTAACCTGACCACCAGTATCTGAGTCATGTTCAAGCTCCATATTTTCTCCACGAATCAAGCCATGAATGCTGTACAAATAAACCCATTAGAACAAATTAGCCAACACATCATATGCAAATGAAGCATTGATTATCAAGTTCAAAAGCAATTGAATCCACATGCCTCAGCAGTACAATGTAAAGCTTTTTGTCCTTGTGCTTATTGGCCCAGGTCTCAATTGTATCAACCGGATTGATCTTTGTGCTCTCACCACGAGCAGATGATTTCTCTCCTTCAGAAAGATCTTCCGACATGCCGGCGGTTGAATCTCGGCATGCTTTCTCACGTTCTAACTGCCTTGATAGTTGTGTCGCCTCCTCTCCTTCGGTCTGCACTTGTAGAAATAAAATTAAAAAAAAAAACAACTACAACAAACTATTATACATGTAGAGATCTCAGAAAAACAGATATCAAAAACAGAAAGATGTAATGGCCTGGCCAACTTGACCCCAAATCTGCAAGATATCTGAATAGGTGTGTGGATTGCTTGGGTTACCCCAAATCTGCAAGATATCAGGGACGGAATATCTTCAATCTGTGACGAACCAACAACATGCTCAAAACAGTCCAATCCACAATGTTTAGATGGTTAACTTCTTCATAGGCACTTGGTTCAATAGCCAAAGTCAATTGCCTAAACAATGCAAAAGATAAATTGAAATGCAAATAGAGAAGAGAATAGGTCACATATTTGCATCGCTTTATATATAGATGGGAAAGGAAAAGGGTTTCTTTTTCAAATTTGGTACGACATTTTATATAAAGACACGAAAGGCAAGTTTCCTTGCAAAGAAAGGTTTTCTTTTGAACAAAACTTCTATATATTAGGATGACTTCTTCAAAAATCAAAATAATCATAACTCATGCCTATTGAAAGATTAAATCCAGTCTAGACAGAAACTGGATGAATTAATAACGAGCTATAAGAAAATAAAAGATAATTTCACCTGTTTCTTCGTCCTTGCAAGATTCCAGATCCGCCAGCACATATTCTCCAGCCTAGTATTTCTCTCCTGCGGGCTCGTATGGCTCCTCATAGCTGACATCTACATATCAAAAAGAAAGGGAGAAACCGAATTTATTCAATAAGCTATTTATCATGTTCAACCAAGACAATGTACTATTGCATCGATCCCAATAGCAAACTACAGAAAAGGATTTCTACTTTGCAATAGTTACTAGAGGAATGCCAAATAAAAGCAAGAAAATCAAGATCCATACCTTAATCCATGTCTTGTGGAAATCGGTATCATCGAACCCATTAATGACCTCCTCGACAAAGTAGCGCGTCGGATTGAAACCACCGCGCTCTCGGAGCAACAGAGAGGACTTGTTGGCTTTGATCCCTGGACGTATGTCTAGGATCATCTCTAGAAAGCTATTGACCCAGTCATTCCCTTCCATGAGAGCGAGAGAGAGAGAGAGAGAGAGAGGGAGGGTTTAGGAGAGGGTTCTGTTTTTACAAGAAAGGAAGGAATGAGGCTCGGAGCGGGAAACTGGGAAGACTCGCGAAGCACATAGATCACGACTTCGGTTATATAGCAACAGAGAACGGAATTTTAGGTTCAACGAGTTCCGTGACCGTTCAATCCATCTTAAGATTTGTGCGCACGAAAATCAAATTATTTACACGAATCATAAAGTGAATGAACGATGAATGAATTCGTCGAACAAAAGTAGGTCCGGTGCCCATCGGACCACTCTCAAGTAATAAGAAAGAACCCGTAAAAGTATTATTTGGAAGATAGCTTCTTGGCTTCTTGCTGAGCTAGTGAGCTTTCTGATTTTGCAAGAGCAGGAAAAAAATACAATAGTTGTATCATAACACGAAA
This sequence comes from Carex cristatella, assembly GCA_024447775.1. Lineage (NCBI taxonomy): Eukaryota > Viridiplantae > Streptophyta > Magnoliopsida > Poales > Cyperaceae > Carex > Carex cristatella. Next base: position 4,094,002 of record JAJHPF010000025.1, read on the forward strand.
TACATATCCAGCATTAGAAGATGAAAAAAAATTGTTTGAATAAATATTATAGAGAGAGATACTATGATTTGTATAATGTGAATTAGTTCGTATATAAAAATATACTTTTGACTAAATTTTATATTTTTAAATTTTCTTACTAATTTTAGATATCTATCACTACTTTGAATAATCTACAATTTTTAAATCAATTTATTAATTTTTTACCTATGTTAAGAAATAGTAGAAAATTGTAAAATAAATATAAATTTTGATCTACAAGTTCATTTTTATATGGGAATCATGTTAAGCATTCAGATCAACAATTTAGACATTGAAATAACCGATTTTTTTTATTAATACGAAAATAAAATAAAAAATATCGACAATAGGAAATGATTATGATGAAATTCGAAATCTAAGAAAATTATAACATCCAAATAATTCATATTAATTAATCCCTTACTAACGCAACAGGAAAAAAAAAAGACATTACAAAGAGTAACGTCCATAAAATGTTGACATCCCATTCCATTGGTTATATTGATTCACGCAACAAAAAAAAAAAAAAAAAAAAAAAAAAAAAAAAAACAGATCGTAACATCCAGAAAATGTTGAAATCTCATTCAATTGGTTATATTGATTCGGTTGGTTCGAAGGAAGATTCGAGACATCTCTAGACGTTATTCTTAATAACGTACCGTGTTCTTTTTTTGTTCTCGCTTATTAAGAGTCAATTAATTTTGATTATCTGGACGTTATAAAATATCACAATTTTTTTAGATTTCAAATTTCATCAGTATCATTCTCTATTATCGATATTTTTATTTATTTTTTTATTAATAAAAAAAATCGGTTGAAATGAAGATATTGATTCACAGTACGGACCAATTTGCGCCATGCATTTAAGATTATTGATTATTACCGGATTGAATAGAAAATTAAGCTTCAAAGTATTTGTTATGGTGCTTAACAATAACAGTAAATTAGTTTTCACGTTAGATTCTTGAAAGGAGCCATAACTGAGAAAATCAAGATTAAAACTTGTTTGGTAGTTGTATTAAATCTTTATAAACTTCTTGCTTCAGCGAAGATATTTTCAAGACAATAAGGAAAGGAAGGAGAAAGCAACGTACCGGCCAAGAAAAGTATTTTTAATATAGGCAAAGTCTTTTATGGAAATAAGGATCTATTTGTAAAATGAACATATTTTTATTTTCAAAGTTCAAACAGTCGATCCGAACCATTCATCTTGTTCTCCATATTAATATGTGATTGGAAACCAAATTTTACATTTTTCTAAATTTTTTTACTATTTATTAAGATGGGTACAAAATTCAATGGTCTGAATTTGATATTTTTTGTACCCATCTTAATAAATAGTAAAAAAATTCAGAAAAATGTAAAATTTGGTCTCCAAATACATATTAATATGAAGATCAAGATGAACGGTTCGGATCGACTATTTGAACTTTGAAAATAAAAATATATTCATTTTACAAATAGGTCATTATGTCTATAGAAGACACTCTCTTTAATATATATATAATTTTTAATATGAAGGTCATGTGTCCAAGTTCCATTAACAGTGATGCAAGTTATACGATGTCATTTTGCAAAAAAAAAAAATTGCAAAAATCCTTTTTCATTAACAGGGTCCACTGACTTTAGGAGAGATTTTGAGAGTCGAAGAAATCTGTCGTTTTCTCCGCCCTCCCTTTCTCATATGTTTGGTCGACTCGGCTTCACTCAATTCGAGTAGTGCTTCTATTAATGGATCTGACCACCGTTTTATCTCGCTAGTCTCTCGTCTTGACTCGTCAGGTTCGGATTAAGATGCTGTAAATTTGCTCTATCTCACCTATAGTATCTACTATTTATATACAAAATAATGTAATCTTCTTTCTCCTCTTCTTCTCTCTTTCTTTCTCTTCTTCTCTTCTTCCTCTTCGTTCTCCTTTGCTTCGATCTTTTTCTGTTCTTGCCGTATTTTTGTCTGAATAAATCAGGCACAAATCTCGTCTGAGCATGAATGCTCTCCTAGATCCTCCTGTCCTACTTTGATTACAGTAGTTATGCTAACGACAAGAAATTATGCAGGCTCATAATCCACCAATCTGAGCACGAGCACATAAAATTCTGCAGGTTCAATACATATCTATCGATCTGAGCGCACAAACCTCTAATTCTGCTTTTATTTTATGATTTTTTTTGTCTACTTTTGTAAAGAGATTCAGTTGTAATATTTAATATACTGAGTATATGATACTGATACAAAATTATGTATAACTAGTCTGTCCTAATTAAAGAAAATACCTACGGATTTTAAACCAAACAAAACACTAATTCAGAGTCTCGAAATTCACAAATTTGCCCATATTTTGCATCATACGAATGAATGAAATTATATATATATAACTTCCTTTTAGTGCTATTTCCATTTTAGCTTTTCACCTTCTTTATATATTTTGTTCGCCCTTTTGTTCATTATTTATAAGTCATAGTTGAGTGACCAATTCATAACAAAAAAACAAAATTTAATAACGTCCTGTAAAATTTACCTTGAATTATTAAGCATACGTTTCTCATGGTCAATTTTAAATTAATGCTACAAATCACAACATCAATTAAACGAAATATGCATTTCAAACCGAATCATGGCATGGCGTAAAGATTACAAGCTTTCAAATGGTATTGTTTCGATTTAATCTACAAGTGGGAAGGAAGATACCATCGATAAATGCTTAACGCCGAAATCAACGTGAAATACTAGCCAAAACACATCAATTTGATAAATGCTCACAACTTCAGGAGGGCATGTTCGACGTGAATACTATTTTTCTGCTCAAAACCCATGCCCAAGCCCAATCCCATGGAGAGAGGGGGTGTCCGATGCCCATCGGATCAGACTCGATTGATGGGTGGTTACTACCATCCGATCCACTTCAAAATCGGTGCACATCACTTTAATATCTATGTTGTTTGCTTTAATATCCGTGTACACAGATCTTGAAGTGGATTGGACGGTAATAACCACCCATCGAATCGAGTTTGGTCCGATGGGCATCGGACACCCCCCTCTCCCAATCCCATGTGCACGCCGAACATTCCCTCAAAGAAAACAGGAATAAACAGTTTAACGATTGGGCCATATGAATAATTTGAAAAATACTCATAATTTAGAAATTAAAAAATGATATATGATCAACCTGTAATGAACTAATGATACATCATAACGTCAGGACTGTATTTTATGGCTGCATAAAGACCGATTTAAATTTTAATAAATAGAATCTGTCACAGGAAGTATTTATTCATACAAAATTTTGAATTCATTCCATAGAAGATCAAGAGCTAAATTTAACGTACAAAATTAATTACAACAAACTATTAATTTTTTTATGTAACAAATTGTTAGAATTTTGACGCATCAGTATTTCTCATGACCTAAACAACTCGCTTCGTCATTTAAAACTAAAGAAGAAAAAAAAAAAGGAAAGATATAAAATGACAAATAGTGATGATTATCCAAACAAAACAAATATACTCGAATACATTTTGGCATTCGAAATATTCTACTTACAATCTAAGCTTCTTATATTTATAATAATTACAATATGTTTTATATATTTCAATTGCAGTAAATTTCAGAATTTAATGACGAATATCCATTGTTCAATAATAAAACCCGAATGATGAAGCAAAAGTGAAAATGGTGAAGTTATGAAAACACTTTAATAAAAACAAATGGTACAAAATGAACCATGTTACCATGTAATAAAACTTTTTTTCTGTAAAGCTTGGCAACTTGTTATGAGAGAGGGACTCAAAACTCTCAATCTTTGAGTAACCAGTTACTATGTAATAAAATTTAGAAAGCAGACCTGACAATTTTATCATATAGTATGTTTTTTGTATATGGTAAAAAATATATAACAGATTTAGATGAAAATACATTCTATTTGGACATTAACTTTGCAAAGGGCCAAAAAGTAAAAACACAATTCAAAAGAAATACATTTGCGGAGGAGAATACCGAGCAAAAAGGAAAAGGTGTTTAGATTGCAAACCTCGCGACATGATGAAAGTGGATAAGACATAATAATCAAAGATAACCAAGATCTCGCAAAAAAATCGACCCGATGCATTAGTCCCATATAAACTTTCCTCCACCTTTTATCCCACTCATAAACATAATACATTCAAGACTAACAGCCCTGTTCAAGTACTGCTTGACCGTGCTGTCTCAAAGTTATTTTGCTACACACTGAGGAATAAAAGAGCATTCCACTTGTATGAAATAGAACTAAAGAAAAACTTCAAGATTTTCCAGGAATATTCAACCAAACCAATGCTCTTTCAGCCCTTTGCCTTGAAGTTTCCCTATTATGTCCTTGGCTATAACAAATGTCGAAAATACAAAGAAAGTATTTTCATAAAAAGTAGGTTGTCAATCGACAACTGACCTGTAAAGCTTGGGCAGACTGAGGAATCCCGATTGGCCAGTAGATAGGATCAGGTTCAACCCGTGTAACAAAAGGTACCAATCAATCAATCACGCAACCTGCAAAGCCGGCCAGAGTAATTGCCACCCTTATATTTCCAAAAGAGACGTGAAAGCAAAAACACATTTAGTAGCACCTGTATAAACATCACATAGTACATATATATCTAACAAAAATTATTTCAAAAAAAGAGCTCGACCAGAATGTCTGGACCAGAGTCTACTTGACGAGCCCCTGGGACATCACTATTCACATTGACACAGTAGGAGAAAGAGAGAGAGATTGACAGAGGTCTGAAAGTAACAGCTAATTTTCTCAATCACAAGAAAAAACAGAAGAACATCTCAACCAAAGATCTCCCTAAGAAGCCAATCCAGGCTCGGGTATGCAAAATACAGGATGAGGAATGAAGGCAGCGCAAACAAGACCGTCACAAGCATGTACAGTGCCAGCACAGCAGCACTTGCAGGAATGGCATAAAGCACTATGAGAAGGAAGATGAAAATAAGAGGGAACTTTGCTGTCAAGTGGACCAAGAAAGCCAGGGACTTTCGTAATGAAGTCTGGACCCTCTCCACACTAAAAAAATTCCACACAAGCCTCCTGTTGTCAACTCCAAGCGAGGGAGAGGTGTTCCCATGAGTAGGTGGGCCCATTTGCCCCCTTCTGCTGAGGTTTGAGTACATGTTCCCGCCAGATTGGTGCTCAATGGAACGGGAAGAGGAAGCAGATGATCGTGTCTTGGTCCCTCTATCGCCATTCATTCCCTCCACCATCCATAAAAGAAAGTAGTTCTTGCGGGGAAAGGTGAGGTTATCCTTGTAGATGAGGCGGAAACAGAGGAGGCTGCACCAGGGGCAAGAGATGAAAAAAGGGAGCTGGATGGGTACAGTAGGGAGCTTGATAACAGCCCACTGGAGGCCCAAGACGCAGTTCTTGCACATAGTGTGGCCACACCACAGAACATAAGGCACATTCTCCACTATGTTGAAGAACTCCCAACATATGGGGCACTCGAGGCCTTCTTCGTGGCTGCCACAGGAGCTGACCTCGTCATCAGAGCAATCACCACTCAAGGCAGGGTTACTAGTTCTAGGAGTTTTATTGTTGTTGGTGGTGTTATTTTGTAACCCTAGGCCTCGAGATACAGTATTTGATCCAAAGCTCCACATTTCTTTCGTCCAAGGGGGTAATATTGGTGCTTGGACAGAAGCAGCAGATCTGAAATTATAACAGACCAATAAAAACAAAGTAAGAATTACTTATTCCATATTCTAACACTTGAGCAAACTCATTCTTCCATATTCGAACATTTTATCACTATGAACAGCACACATCTAGTTCAACACAACAACCAATCTCCCTTGTAGATAGTTAGGACAAAAGATTTTGATGCTCTGAAGTGTGTAATATTATATTCTATCCTAGTTGATTGATCCAATATTAAATCAGCTATGAAGATTTTGAAAGAATTATGAAGAAGAAGCTTGCTAATTACTGTTAACAGAAATGAATTTCTTTTTAAAGTACAGCGATCAGCATGTTTGGCACCTTACCAAAAATGCATTCCGCCAAAGCTGTTTATCCAAGCAAGGCAAATACAATCAAGAATATTAAGAAAAGAAAAACTATTATGTCCTTAATGCTACTGGTATTCATTTGGTTCGCTTACATCAGTTTTAACCGACTAAAACTTTATTAGGTTAAAGATTATCTTTTCCAGTTATTTGGATCCTTCTGGTTAAATAAATACAATAATTTGGTCTTGATAGCTGAAAAACAAACCGAAATAACCAAAACCAAAATATTGGTATTTGATAGAATTTTACACAGAAAAATATAAATTAGCTAGCTAAAGACTCAGAAAACACCACATTTTTTACCTAGTCCCGACTTTCCATCCAATCCAAAATCAAAGTAGGATTCCGTGCTTCCTGAAAGTTAAAGTAAAGTAATGTTTCTGGGTCTTAAATAGATGAATAAATACAGTTGTATAACACTTAATAATTATTATTGGTTTTGTACCCCAACCATACGAAAATCTTTATCTCTGTTTTCCAACTTCGAACGGTCGATCCGAACTGCTCAACATGATCTCCATATTAAAATGTGCTTAGAGACCGAATTTCATATTTTTTGGAAATCCATCCAAAAACAATGATTTTGTGCCTTTTTCGAGTAAAAAATTTCCAAAAAAATATAAAATGTGGTCTCTAAGCACATTTTAATATGGATATCATGTTGAGCGGTTTAGATCGACTGTTCGAAGTTTGAAAACGGAGATAGAGATGTGGGGTATGGTTGGGACACAAAACCAATGGTGCATTTTAACCCTACTCTTATTTGATTCAGCCAAATGAAAATTCAGCTTAGCTGAACCAGATACTCTTGCAAGCAATTAAATATTACGTTAACTTAATAACACCGAGCCGAATGAACAAATACAACAGCCTACCAGTGCCTAATTCTGGACTTATTTTTATCTAAATTATACACAAAATGCAGTAGTATATGAAGAAAACTCATTATTATTTATATTATAAAACAAAATGCAGTAGTTTATATAGAAATAGAAGTGCTATAAAAAAGGATAGGGATCAGCATTTATAGTCATTGGGATCAACAGAAATAGAAGGAGCTATCAAAAGAAATAGAAGTAGCTATCACCACCTCATTCCTGCCATGGAAACTCGAAAATTGCAGTTGGGATCAGCGTATATTTGGCAGATCAAAACCACCGGACTTGAATCAGACTTGGCCAGCTAAGGCTTTTTAAAAAAAAGTGTTCTTATGGTATCCAAAATGAAAAAAAAATAAAATAAAACAAATAATAGTCCAAAATATATTGATAAAAATGAATTTTAAGTGACATTATTTCATAAATGGTGTAATTTTCATATATAACAATAGATATGGACAAACTCTTTTTTGTATTATGTATATCTCATTGAAGTTATAGTTGGCTTGTAGAAATTAGTGTAGAATGTTAGAAAATATATCTAATTGACAAGCCATGTATAACTGCACTGTGAATTTTAAATAAGCAAATCCTATATGATCTTGGATTATAATAGGTCAAGTAATTTACTTTTTAGACAAGACAATATGAATAAAGCTAGCCTAGTACGAAGACTGCACAGAATAATTTGCTTCCAGATGCATTTATTCTCCTTCCAAATTGTTTTGTTTGACCCTCGCTTCCAACAGACCGAATGGATAGATCAGTAAAGTTCAATCCAAGTCAGCCCTCTGCCACTGATCCAACTGAAGCCACTAACTGGATAACGTGCAAAAAAAAATATACAAGTAAATAAAGTGAAATTGACCTGTTTTCAGCTGATCCCAACCCAAGTCAGCTGAATTTACTTGGGATCGGCCAAGTTTTAGTCCATAATTACAGCTATTCCAACTGATGAACACATCCACACAGGTGTTTTCTTTCTATTGACAATATACAATATTCTACAGTAACTAATCATTACTTACAAAAGTAGAAGTCTAAAGCCACGTATAAAGACGTAGAAAGTCAGTCATTGCCGTCACTATTAGCAAAAGCATGGATAGGTGAGCTCAGGTACTACAACTAAGAGGAATAGCTAGTAGAAATGGATGACTAGACATTTCTTCATGTGGTAAATCAAACCACCCATTTGAAATGGTAAAGTGAATTAGCTGGTATTACCCAACATAGTGACTAATTGGACAAATTCTTTCAACTTAGCTTTTCCAATTATGGCTCTTTTGCAAGACAAACCATGATTCCAAGCACAAAGCTTTGGAAAGAAGGAACAGATTAAACAAAAATTATTCCCTTGACATCATACCTACTAGTGTCAACCTATGTTGCATGGATACGGGTACGGGTATCGTATCGGATACGATACGGATACAGCGATACGGCAATTTTCAAAAATCAAGGATACGATACGCCTATTATATATATTATTTTTATTATTTTAATTATATTATTAAAATACTTATATCATTTAAATAATTTTGGAGTTAAAATATAACATTAAATATCAAAAATTCTAAATACAATACAATAGTCTAAGCTTATATTAAATATAAAAGCTACCAACTTCTAACAACAAGTGCAACCTAGTGTAGTGGTCAAGAGGAATTTTGTCTGGGCCGCATGACCTGGGTTCGAATCCCCTTGACGCAGAGTAAAAATTCATTTTTGGTAGGGGGCTAGTCTACGCACGGTGTACCGCTCAAGCTCCGCTCCACTGGTCTACGCGCATCAGACGCGTATCTGAGCCGTATCCAGAGGTGTCAGATCCGTATCCAGACGAGTCAGAGCCGTATCGGGTGGTATAGGATACGCCACGTAGGCGGATACGCCAGCTGGTGTATCGGATACGTATCGGTGCCGTATCGGGCGCGTATCGGTATCGGATACGTGTCGGACACGGGTACGGAGCCTAATTTGGAGTATCCGAGTAACATAGGTGTCAACTAATAACCCGTACATCTGACTTGATAATACATGCCATGAAAACATATATCCAAGTAACTCTGCGCCTTGCAACTGGTTAATTAATTATCCACATTCCAATGTATAACCCTTCAGAATTACCAGTTATGCAAATTAATGGGACTATAATTCATGCTAAACTATCCTTTACAACCACCAGTATAATACTTGGATAGATCTATCTTCAAGTTCTCATTCATTTTTGGGTTTATTATTGAATGATTCCTTCTTACTGGTTTGCACAACGACAACATCATAATAATTCAAGATCATCATTTAGTGTCAAATCTATCCTTTCCAATAACAGGCACAAGTTTTCAGAGACCTTAAACATTACTATAAGCAATCTAAAATTTCAAATTCATGTGGTGCCGAGGTCTGGTAGAAATGGGGAATTTAGGGGTAACCGTTGGAATGCTTAAAAGAGAAGAAGAGGGGAGACGGTGTGAGTTGTTAACGGAACAGAAGACCACTGAGTCTGACAACGGGTCCCAATGGGTTAATGGGATAGCGTTACCGTGACTAGTAGTTATAATAACTGGAGGTGCTGGCGATATTCTTTTCGCATGAGCTTCCTGAGTTAGTTAGTTTGTCAGGCCATGTCAGCGCACGCCGCTGACATTTCAGTCCGAGGTTAATTAGGACAATTTACTCTACCATTTTATTCTCTTTCTTCTGTAATGGGATCGCCTATATATGGGGATCATATCTGTGGAACCAATTTATGCTTTTGTTATTATGAAAATTGTGATTTCTCGGTTGGAGAATCCAAATAGCTGCTCTTCATTTTCTTACCTCTTTTCTTAAATTGCTTATTTGTGTGACTTGAAATCGATTCTAATCAATTTCTCCTGCATTTGAGCATCTAGCTCGTTGCATGTGGTGAATGTAATAAAGAACGGAGTTTTCATGGACAACAAATTAAACAATCAAAGGCCTAAATATCTAACTTGTCTGCGGAATTATCGAGTATCAATTGTGAAAACCAAACAAAAAAAAAACAATAGTTAATTGTTGTAGGCTGTAAGAAAACAATCGTACCTGGGACAAGGGAAAAGGCACACGATCTCAGCTTCCCCGGTGAAATTGTTTAGGCAACAGAGAAGAAGAAAGAGCAAGGACGGAGCTCCGCTCGTCTTTCTGCCGATCTAACAACGGATCTAGAGACGTAGTTGATTTCCTTTTTTGCCAGATTGCGTCGCGAGGCCACGGATATAGACAACGCCTACTTGGCTCATACAGCGCAAGAGTCCAAAACAAATTCTTTTAATTTAATCGGTGGTTTAGTAAAACCAAAAAAATCTTGTTTGCCACGGTGATGTTTTGTTTTGATATGGACGGTCTGGATTGAATTACTCGCGAACCTAAAATACTCGCGCTATTTCGAGGGAGAATAATATAAATAACATAAATTAAAACAATATAAAAAATAATATAAAAATAATATAAAAGATATTAAAATATTAAAATTCATATATTTACGATGAATAACATAAATTTTTCATAATATATATTAAAATATATGATATATATCTACTATTCGGACACATATAATTAAAATGTAAAATCATATCAGTATTCTTATCCACACATATATTCGAATATCAGATATCACATTTAAGTTTTCAAATATGGATCAGATATTATCCATACTGTTTTCACTCCTAATTTTGCATGATCAAAATAGCAGAATTTGATTCATTAGGGTTGTATAAGACCGGAAAGAGATCATATTTAATAAAATTAAAATATTAAAATACAGATTTTGTTAATATCAAGCCCATAGGCAAATTTAAATTCATATTCATAATAGATTATCATAGAGATTTAAAATCACATTAAAATTATATTTTAATTGTTTAGCTAAAATGATTAAAAAAAAATGAAATACTTGTATAACATGAATGAACATATTTTATGCTATAAAATACTGTATAAAATTTTACCTCTGTCAGACAAGTGAACCCACCAACCCTCCTACCCAAACTCATATCCTGGAATTCATATCACCTAAGGTAACATAATATTTATTTTAGATTCAGACCGTCGGATTAGAATTCGCATGATTATTTTAAGTAGAGCAGTTTGGGTCCGATGGATTTTATAATCGTCCGATTCATTTTAAGATTCGTGTGCACAGATATTAAAGCGACGTTCACAGGTCTTAAAGCAGATCAGACAGTTATGGAATCCATCGAACTCAGTTTGAGTCTGATGAGCATCGAACCCAAACTGCTCTATATTTTAAGTGGCCTCGTGCATTCCGCCTTAGACTAAATTGGTCCGATTCTGACTGGACAGTCCAGATCTAAACATAAATATTCTCTTACCTCAGACTGAATGGGTCCGATTCTGATTCTCGACCACCTGGGTTTACTAAAGGGGCAATTTCATGTATGCCCCCTAAGAACCTCAAAATTTTATATTCCCTTCTCTAAAATATCATATTTATCCATCTAAAATTTAAAAATTCACAGATATATCGTATTTATCGACCTTTTTTTTATTATTAAAATTCATTTTAAATTTAAAGTAATTATTTTATTATTGATTACAAAAATATGTAGTCTGTTTAAGAAAAATGTATAGTATTCTAATTGACTGATTTTGAGAGCAAATGGTTCATTTCCTTGTGACGTCTAAATGCTAATGTGTTGTGTCACCAGCAACGAAATGAATAGTTTGTCATCATAAACCGATTAGTTGGAAAACAAAACATTTTTTTATACATACTAGATATTTTATTTTAATAGAGAATAAAATGGATGCTTTATAAATTCAAAATGAGTTTTAAAATTTAGAAGGATAGATATGATATTATGATTTTTAAAGGAGAGAATACATAATTTCAAGGTTTTTTTTAAAGCTATAAAGTAATTTTCTTGTGAGAACAAATGTAATTTTAAAGTTATAAAGTAATTTCGAGGTTTATTAAAATTCATATAAAGTAATTTTAATTTTACAAAATAATTTCTATCATTTATTACAAAAATATTTAGTTTTTTAAGAGAAATATATATAGTCTTCTAATAAATCGATTTTGAGAGCAAATGGTTCATTTCCTTGTGACGCGCTCACAAGTATATCTAAATGTCAATGTGTATGTGTCACAAGTAGTGAAATGAATAATTGTCATCGAAAACCAATCAGTTGAAATTCATATTAAGTAATTTTAAATTTATAAAGTAATTATTTAGTCTTCTAATAAATTGATTTTGAGAGCAAACGACTCATTTTTTTGTGACGCACACACAACATGTCTAAAATGCTAATGTGTATGTGTCACTAGTAGTGAAATAAATAGTTGTCATCGAAAACCAATCAGTTGGAAAACAAAATATTTTTCTTATACATACTAGATATTTTATTTTATTTTATTTTAATAGAGAATAAAATGGACACTTTATAACTTCACAATGAGTTTTAATAAAAAAAATTGAATAAATTTATGATTTTTAAAATTTAGAAGGATATATATGATATTATGAATTTTAAAAAGAGAGAATACATAATTTTTTTGGGGCAATTTCACGTATACCCCTCAAAAGCTTCAAAATTATGTATTTCCCCCCTCTAAATTTTGAAATTGCATATTTTCTTCTCTAAACTTCAAAAACTCACATATTAACCTATTTTATTATATTTTATATTAAAACACATTCTAAATTCATAAAATACCCATTTTACCCTTTATTAAAAGTATAAAACGTCCCATCGAACTCAAATTAGAATCTGAAGGGTTCCTCCACCATCCGATCTGTCCGCATCGCAATAAGATATGTGCTGATATAGTGTTCATTTCAAAATTCCTGCTGATATAGTGCGCACGGATCTTAAAGAGATTTTGATATGAATGCATCACATCAATATCTGTGCACGTTGCTTCAATATTCGTGCATGTTCGCTTCAAGATTCATACTGACATAGCTCACACAGATCTTAAAGCAATTCGGACGTTAGAGAAACCTTTAAGATTCAAATTGGAGTCAGATAGATCTTTTATGATTTTTAATTAAGGGTAAAATGAGTATTTTATTAATTTATAATGTGTTTTAATATAAAAAATAATAAAATGGGTAAATATATGAGTTTTTGAAGTTTGGAGGGGGGAATATGTAATTTTAAATTTTAGAGGGGGAATTATGTAATTTTGAAGTTTTTTTAGGAGTATGCGTGAAATTCCCCCTAATTTTTTTAAAGATATACATGAAATCCTCCTGTTTAGACCAAACAGCTGGCACCTTGTGTTCCAAAAAAAAAAAAAGAGGAGAATTGAGCTGGCAGCTTTGATCCTTCTGCTAATACTTTTTGTTCCTCTTCCTAGTTTTCTTCGGTTGGTTACTGACTAGGCAGTATGTTTTTCATAAATCAGGAGTGACGGTATCACATGCAGTGTTTTGGAAAAAAAAAAAAACGGGGTTCTAGGACCGGACTGTGAGAACCGTGGACTCCATCCATATCGAACCGGACCGAATCAATTTAAAGTTCTAGAAAGATTTTTAGCTACTATTTTAGACTAGAATCGTACTAGACTGGACCTAACAAGACCGTGAACTATGAAAACCGGAACTGTGACAAAACCGGACCGGACCTAATCGTATAGAACTGGACTTAAACTAAAATAGTGGGAAATGAGAACTCTCATGTTGGATCTAATTTTTAATATACCATGTTAGATTTATTTTTTAATCCTTTTACATATACAAAAATTTAATTATTACAAAATTTAATTCTTTTTAAAGCTTAGTAAGATTTATTTTCAATTATAAACACTTTTTTTACTTCAATAAAATATTAAAGATGTCTCTGTTTTGAAAAAAAAAAAAAAAAAACTTAAGACCCGTCCGGACTAGACCGCATAAATTTGGATCATAGTTCTAGTAAGATTTTGAGCCAGCCATTTCAAGTTAGAACCATCGCATCCAATCCGTGTAGAATTAAGGACCGTGAGCACCTTGATCCGTGCAAAATCCTGAACCGGCCGAATTTAAACCTGACCGGACCGGTTTGGTCAACACTAGATTCCCAGCTTCATTTGCTGTCTCTGGTCAATTCCCAGTCAACAGTTCCCATCTTGTATTTATTCTTGAAGTTTCATGATAAAGTCACCCCAAGTATTATTACTTTGAACCCTGGCGGCTTCAGTCTTTTTCTTCTATACTCTTTTGTACAAGTTATTTCGAGAAAATATTATTAACCTCTCCAATAATTGAATACATGTTCTTCGTGAATTTCTATTCCATATCGTTCTTACCCAGAAACCAAATTTTGGAGTAGAAAAGAGGCTTCTTTTCCTTCTCAATTTCTTCTGTGTATTTCCAATTGTTGGATTTGTGAAGTCGGTTCCCCTTCCCCCAATTTTGCTTGGTTCATTTTAACATGAGATTTTTTCGTTCGTTTTGTGCTGAATTTTGCTTTTAGATGGCGGTACCGATTCTTGGTCTTCTTATTCTGTTGCAATTTTCTTGGATTTCGGTTTCTGATTCGGCTTTAATAATATCTGAGGTTTGTGGTACTGAGGAAGTTGCATATAATTTGGATGAGCCTCAAATCCTGATTAACAAAAATAGGATAGAGAACTCCACTTTAGTTTGTGACAAGTTAAAGTTCTATTTTGAGGTTGGATGTTTCTCTTGTGACCCTGGTGAGCTTGGTGTATGGAGAGAAATAGGTAAGAGTTACTGCGCCAGATACTCAGATTTCTTTCTTCATGAAGAGAAAATTGTGAATTCAGGTGAAATCTCTCACCAATTTTGTAAATTTTACTTTTTTTTTTTTGTTCAATCAGTTTTCTGTACGTTATAAAAAGTCTACACATCAATTTTCCTGAATATATATATATAGAGAGAGAGGGGTTGGCTAATATCAAATCGATTGTTTCTAAGGTCCCGTGTAACTAAGTAGTTTTTCAATTTTCAAAGTCCGAAAAGTCGATCCAAACTGTTAGATGTGATCTATATATTAAAATGTGCTTGGAGACCAAATTTTACATTTTTTGGAATTTTTTTACTATTTATTAAGCCACTTTAAAAATTGCTGATCTAACGGTGACTTAACCAAACAGTAAAACCAGAAGCCATTGTTATAAATTTCCCAGCCATGCCCAACAAGATCCAAATATTACCAGTACATTATAAATTTCCTTCTGATTCTATTTCTATCCGATATTTAGTGGATGTGCATGCAAAGAAGTCGAGAAAACTATTGCGTGAGTTACAAGAGAGTGCATCAAACAATGATTGTACAAACAAGAACAGTGATTCATTGGCAAATACGCAAAGTGATGATGCTTCTTCAGAAACAGATGATCTCCCTCTGGCAGTGCCAGGGTTTCTTCTCCTGTCTGTCGGCTTCCTTTTTCCTTGTTTTAGGCCCAGGAGGAGAGAAGATAGCCCACCAAGTGTTCGTCCAAATCAACTACTTAATTCAGGTGAGTACATACGGATGAGTTGATTCATATCTTTGTATATTCCATAATTGAGAAATATCTAACATCATGTTGTTGTCAATAAATTAATTATAACAAATAGATCTTCTGTGGTCTCTAAATGTATGCAGTGGATTCACTCTCATCTATTGATGTGAGTTCGTCCTCTGACAAGCTCCCACCAGCATCACTGCATCGGGTCCCACCAAGTCCATCCAGATTTGCAATGTCACCGCAAATAAACCGGGCCGGGTCTGTGCAGCTTACCATAAACCAGATAATCAAGGCCACCCATAACTTTGCAGATTCATTTAAGTTAGGCGAAGGTGGGTTTGGCACTGTCTACAGAGCTATGTTGCCTGATGGTCGAGTTGTTGCTGTCAAGCGTGCAAAGAAGGTAATTTTTGAAATACATTCAATTTAGGAGTGTAGAAATTTGGCAATTTTATGCTCTACCAGTACATGCTGCTGAGTTCCTGCAATTTTTATCTCTAGTGGTTCTTTCCCTTTGTTTGGAACTATTTTTTCCTTTCCAGAAGAGGGGGATGGGGAGGGTATATCTAAAGAATAATCAAATATAGAAATGCTTGCTAGTGCCTCTCTAAAGCTCCGTGCCCTGTTAACTCTTGGGTACTCAAATCCATTTCTATTCTTTAGTGCAACTTGTTATTTGATTATCTTATTTAGATTAACTAAAGCTCTGTGCCCTGTTGGATGTATAGGAAATTTTCCAAGGGTCCCGTGATGAATTCAATAATGAGGTTGAATTGCTAGCAAAAATTGACCACAGAAACCTGGTGAGGTTATTAGGCTACATCGATAAAGGAAATGAGCGGATTCTGATCACTGAATATGTTCCAAATGGCACTCTAAGAGAGCATCTCGATGGTAAGTTTCCTTAAAGAAGTTTTCTTATTTAATAATTTTTCTATGAAGGTTCCTTATTTTTCAGAAACTAGAATGTGTTCGCCTAACAGATAAAACAGACTTGTGAGTTACTTGCCTAACAAATATAATAGCATCCCCGTTGTTGGTCTCAACAATTTCTCCTAACTATTTGAACTGATTAGCTGATTTTAGGGACTAAATATTTTTTTTTCATAATGCATGGGGTCCCTTCTAATATCGTAGAAATGAAAGGTCTTGATTGTATACTTTTATTTCAAGTTTTCTGCTGAAATGTAACACATGTAGTATTCCATCTTTTAAAGGTCAACTCGGGAAGATTCTTGATTTCAACCAGCGTTTGGAAATAGCTATTGATATTACTCATGCACTTACCTATCTCCATCTATATGCGGGTAAGCATATTACCTTGTCTTCCTTCCTCTTAATACAATGTCAAAACTTCTCTCCTCCTAAATATTTTTCTATTGTTGTGTTGTCAATATTTGTGATAACACACTTATAAAATATTTGAACATGCAATATACAGAAAAGACAATCATCCACCGGGATGTCAAATCGTCGAACATCCTTCTGACAGAAAGCTACCGCGCAAAAGTATCAGACTTTGGTTTCGCAAAGAGCGGCCCTAGCGACACAGAAAAGACACACATATCGACTAAGGTGAAAGGGACAGCCGGTTACCTCGACCCAGAGTACCTACGCACCTACCAATTGACCCCTAAGAGTGATGTCTTCTCCTTTGGCATCTTGCTCTTAGAGATTCTCTCTGGGAGACGTCCTGTTGAACTGAGGCGAAATCCTGATGAGAGGATTACTGTCAGATGGGTATGTATTATTGTGTAGTTCTATTGGTTACCTAGGTCCTAAACCCTAATACCTGCCCAGTAAGTTTGGTGAAGAGACCATAAAAAAAAAATAGATCTAAAAGAAAAAATATCCTATAATCCTCATTTGGTACAAGAGCTCTTCATTAGTACAAGTATCTCTGTTACCCTGTCTCCTCGGTAGTGTACGTACAAAAACCATATTGTTATGTAAAAATATATAGACATGGTTTTTATTAAATTGTAAATAACTTTGTCTGCCAGGCTTTCAGGAAGTTTAATGATGGCAATCTAACAGAAATATTGGATCCACTACTGGAAGAAAGGGTAGACAATGAATTAATCAGTAGGTTGCTTAATGTGGCCTTTCAATGCGCGGCCCCCACCCGGGACGACCGTCCCACCATGAAAGAAGTCGGCGAAAAACTGTGGGAGATTAGAAAACAGTATGGCAAAAGCCTGAGAAGAATTTCAGGCTAGTCTTTTCTGTCACGTCTGAGCTGTGTGCACTTGGAAAGAAACCTGGGTGGTGGTTTGTTTATTGAAATATAACCCATGGGAAGGAAATGGAAAAAGATACAAGGTGGCCTATGAAGTAATCATATTCTTTTGTGACTGAATGTTTGTTTGATTGGTGGAACGGAATGTTGGACCCTCACAGGTTTTTTTTTTTTTTTTTTTGTTGTTTTTGATAGTTTTATATGTTGTAAAGGGAGCATTAAATGGTTCTTTTGTGTTTGTTCTTCTTTTTTTTCTTTTACTTTCACAATTGTAATCTGTTGTATCTTTTATAATAATTGGTGCAGCTGATTCTATGATCCCGAGTTCATCTTCTTACAATTTTACAACCACATTTTCCTGTTCATCCCTGCTTCTCTATTTTATGTTCTTTTCCAAAACAAAATGGTCTCATTGACAACCACTTGCTGTTTAGAAACAAAGCTCACAGGATACATTTCATTGTCTAGTTTTTGCATCAGTACCTGTACATACCTTCTTAATAAATAAGGGATTAAAAATTGTTTCTCTAAAAAAAAATTGTCTATGTTGTAAACACGACCAACTTAACAAGCCTAATAGCAGGATACATTTCAACTTTTAGTGAGGCTATTGTAATATGCATATTAGGGATTAATCCGTGCTGTGAATTCATATGTTTATTTTCGAAGTTCAAATAATTGATATAAACCGTTAAACATAACACCCATGTGAAAATGAACTTGTAGAACAAATTTTACATTTTAAAATTCTTTTACACAGTAGAAAATCACTGTTTGTTTTGGTTCAAAATTTTCAAATCAAATGATCTAACTAAAATAGTAAAAAAAAAAAAAAATGATCTGCAAATATATTTTCATATAAAGATCATATTAAAAAGTTCATATCAACTGTTTGAACTTTGCAACAAATATATGAATTCATAGCACGGACGGCCTGCTGTGTGATATTAGCCTGACAGCCTCAAGTATCGCTGATTTCTGTTGAAATCGATAGAAAAAAAAAAGTACCTGATAGTGAACATTTAACTTAAAACTTCCAATTAACTGTTACAAAAGTAGGAAAAAAAAAACAATCGTCATGGAAATAAAACAGATTCCTGTACATAAGTTTTATTTACTATATGAATTGAAAGTTCTTCAATATAGTCCGAAACAATCAAAATAATACATTTGCAAATCAAAAATAAAAGAATCTCAGACAAATCTCGAGGATTTGAAGCATTGATGTGCAAAAATCACAGCCGCACTTATTCCAGGGCTAATGGAGCTTTGCCCATTTGCTAGAGAAAAACAATAACAGTATACAAAATTTTTTGTTCAAGAATAGGCAAAAGAAAAAAGGGAAAAAGGCTCGTAAAAAGTGTACCAAAAGTGGTAGGTACTGAATATGTGCAATCGATATTTTTATCTATATGCATGGGATTAACCGCTGCAAGCCAACCACGTAATACATGACCTGAAGTACTTGGTCACAGTAGACTTGTTCCATCTCAGTCGTTTCCAGCGGCTACGCACCAAGAATGGGTGCAAACCTAGAATATGCTCCGGCAGGAAGTCGTGTCTTGTAAGTATGCCAACCACTGGTGCCCTCTGAAGATTGAATAAAAGAAGTATTTAGAGTTGAGATACAATGATATAATTAATAACAGCAGGGCATGCATCTAATGCCCTACTAATAGAATGAGAAGGATACGAAAAATGGTCTTCACAAGATTGGTCCATGAATTGTAAATCCGACTTTTGGACATTTTTTTTTATATATACACATAAGGATCTAAACCCGATATCCATTTCTTATTAGATGCCTCTTATATGAATAAAACATGCATCACTCCGTAAAGAGGAGACCCTTCAACATTCGGGCTATACTTTAAGAATACATAAACAAAATCGAACTTCAAAAGAAATAATGGTGTTAGAACATCAAGTAAATCTTTCTTCAAATAAAAAGATTAATAGTAATATAAAAGATTGATCAATGAGAAAAAAAAAGTACATAAGAGTTACTTACATCTGAAGACTTCGGCACAATTAGCATATGCCTCAAGCCGACCTCTCTGAAAAGAGTCAAGGCTTTGGCAAGAGACATCGTCTCGACCACAGTATAAGGAGAAGTATTTGTGAAAGGATGTAAATCCACAAACATCTCCATCTCTTCTGGAGTAATATTAACATCATCAATTGTATCTTGCTTTCCAGAACCCCGCTTGTCAAAATCACTAGCTACAAATATCTTGGATGCCTTCTCGTGACCAGATAGGGAATTAGTTGGTAAGAAAGCTTTTTTCTTCAATACAACCAAGAGGTGGGACCGTAATATCAGACCGTATAACACGGGAGAAGGTGAGAAAGGCGGCTCATCTATAACTGGAAAAGCATGGTGGCGTGTAGATCTTAAAGTGTGTACAATGTTTCCAACCTTCTCAACTCCATTAAAAGAATGTAATGGCCCGGATAACACATCACTTACTGTTAACTGCCTCATGTACGGTTCAGCATGTCCCTCTAGATAAGGTAGCCCCTTTAATTGAAGTATCATGTCATAGATGTTACCATTAAACGAGTCGGCCACAGTTTTGGAAACAAGTAGAACTAGCATTACTAATGGAAGTAGGAGCAAATTGTTCGTCAATTCTATGATAATCACACAAACAGACACTGTCATCCTCATGGTTCCACCGAGAAAAGAAGCTGACCCGAGAATTGCAACTAGGCCATGGTCAAGTTCAGTGTATGAACCTAACAATATAGCAACAAACCGACCATAGGTTGCACCAGTGAGAATTATCGGCACAAACAGACCGAATGGTGCAACTACTCCATAGCTCAGTATGCCGAAGATGTAGGAGGAGACAAAGAACAAGAGCAGTGACAAGGGGTGGTAAAAATCATTTGTTCCTGTGCTAAAGAGATTTCTTATGGCATCATCGTGTGTATTTAAGAAGAGGCTAGCAAGATCATTGTAGTAATCTTTAGGGCACTGGAACTGCCTGAAACGGTTTGTGGAGAGGCAATCTCCATTCGACGTTAATGGGCATGGTCGGCAAGATGCAATCCAAGGCAACCAATATAGAAAACAGGAAATTAATATGGAAACAGCTGAGGTGAGAAGCAGCTTGTGAGCATGGCTTTTTCTGAAAACAAATAAGGGTGAAATGTTAACTAACAAGACTTGCTTGTTGTCTTGAATGAAAGAGATTTAACACAGTAAATGTGAATACGTACTCGTTAATATAACCATATATCCGTAGGACCTTTAACATGAGGAAATTGTAGAGACTCCCCAGCACACCACCAATAATTCCTAGAAGAATCACTATGGGTAGATCGGCAAGCTGATAAGTCGTGGTATCATTTGTGACATCATACATGATTAGGCCACCTTTTCCAAACAGGCCACACTGACCACTATCGCACACACCAATTAATACACGAAGCACCACAGCCACCACTGCTGTCGCAAAGAAGGATCTCCAAAGCAGTGCACTCCGCCACCTATAATTTTAGTTCAATTGAAAGAATTAAGCACTGAGTCAATTTTTTACCGATACAATTGATTAGAGACTTGAGATATACCATGATGAGAGTGATTCAACTGCAAAAAGAACACCACCGACAGGGGCACGAAATCCCGCTGCAATACCAGCACTGGCTCCAATTGTAACAAGGTCACGGCGATCCCTATCATTTTTGAAGAACCTTAACCAGTCACATGTGAGGTGATACTTCTGGGACCCACCCTGCCCAAATATGGATGCAATGCATGCTCCTATGTGCACCATAGGCCCCGCTTTGCCTACATGGAGAGATGATGACACCGCAGTAATATTGCCTAATATCTGTAGATTAATTATTCAGATATTAGAAAATGTTTTCCTTACATCTGTGAATGTCATAAGATGATTACTAGATAATTGGTTGGTTAGTTTATTGTGGAGACTGCACCTTTGAAGAGGCTTTCATATATGCTCAAGTAATTGCTAAGTGAACTGGTGGGAGCACAACTGATTTATTGAATTACCATCTAAGAACCTTCCATGCTGCTTTCAAATTCTCAACATTTTATTTATTTATTTTCCTACTATATGAAGTAATAACAAAATAAGACTAAGAAGACCAGTTGTATGAAAGAAAACATAAAAAAAGAAAGTACCAGTTGTTTTTAAATGATAAACAAAAAAATATTAAAAATCAAATTTGCATTTTATATCTACCTTGACAAAAAGAGTCTTCAAAGTGAAAATATTCGGTGCATCGACCCCATTCAAATATGCTTTGACCTCTGGGATGCCTGATCCACCGGCCGCTGGGGAAATGAAGGATGTGATTGCAGAAGCAAATAACAGAAGTAATAAGTTTGAACCAGCGAAAACTCCAAATGCTGTCCAGTACCTGCATAAAAGAAAATTTCAAAAGTGAAATTAAGCCCAGCAAATCCAATAAGAATTAATTGACCAATAAGAGAAACAAAAAGAAGCGTAACAACCAAATCCTTCACGAAATTGAGTAGAACTAGGGTGTTCTTAAGCTCACCAAAGGAATAAAATATATCGGATAAACTTTAAATGACAAATCCAAACCGTTGGAAGCAATCTACTTCACGAGTGATGCGTTTACATTTCAAATTTATAATTTTTATAATTAATTTAGTATAAAGTCAAGCAGTCAAAAAACGATGAAAAATAAATGTATTAAAATTAACTTATAAAACTTTTTTTTACCAATTGACCTTATACTAAATTAATTCAAAAATTTATAAATTTGATGTGTAAATGCGTCACTCGTGAAGTAGATCGGTTTCAACGGTTTGGATTAGTCATTTGAAGTCATTCCAATAGGTTTCGAAAATAAGCTCACCAATCCTTTGGTGAGCTTAGGAACAACTTAGTTCTACTCCAAGAAATTAGGGTGACTAATCATTGAATTGTTATGGTCTACATTCAGCACATGGTAATATCAAATTGGAAAACGTATTTTGCATTATTATTAAATGCTGAAAGTCCTAATCTAAAACTGAAAGAAACAATATATGAATAAATCAATCTGCAACTAAGTTGGCATACTCAGAAAGAAAAAAGACCGCATGAAAAATAATATTATCTAGTTGTCATTTACAGATCATGCTCTAATAAAAATAATGTATCAAATCACAATCCCTGTTGAATTGCTTTTAACATGAAAAGTAATCACTCAGACATGATCAAAGAGAGGCCCATATCGCTCTGCTCCCTATGTCAACTATTACCATTTTGGGTAAGAGTTTCAACCATCCAATCAAAATAGGATGTTCAGGTCTGAAAATCATATAGTCTCTTCTTCACCTACATTATCCAATTTGAGCCAGTATGAACAGTCCAATTTTGATGGGGTAATTTCAATTAAGCACTTTCCTAATTGCAGCTCACGTGAACACGACTAAATAAAATTAAATTATTAGCAACTAAGCAAACCTCTCAGCCTCCATCAGTTTAGACAGTGAGAGAAACTTGAATCCAGCAATGTTCTCGACCGCAAGATTATTGAAGAATCCAACAGCTGCAACAAGGACCCCAATCAAGAGGCAAAATGTCCATTTCAAGACGACATATCGGTACTTGTGTGCTTTCCCTCGGCTCCTCCAGTTCTGGTTGAACAAATCGTTCTCTATTAACCTGAGCAAATGATTGGAGAGGATTTGTTGGAGGCAATATATAAAAGATTATTAATTGTGATGTGATCTGCAAAGCTAGAATCACTAGTGCCCAGTTTTTATTGCTTTGAGTGCTAAGATGAAAATGCTTCTGGAAATATTGATCCAAGCTTTTAATTGTAACAAATTATTTCCCTTTCTTCATTCCCCTCCACAAAAAAATAAATAAATAAAACAAAAATAATGAACATTCTCCGATCTGGATTTACGATAAGCTTAACGCAAAGAGATAGGGAGGCTTGAACAGTTAGATTTTTGTGACTCCAAAAAATGGAAAAATAAATTCTTACAACACTCTGTTACTCCACAATTTGTGAGAGCCTCAAGCCACTTCTGATCTCTTTTCACTGAAACATCAGATTAGGGGAAAGAAGTAAAGAACAACTTACTCGAAATCAAGACTCTCGATTGGGCAGAGGTTGGAGCCGATAATGGCGACCTGCGAGGTATTATTAGGTGAGCTCCGGCTGAGGTGTATGGAGCGCTGTGACAGTAGCTGCTCTGTTAGAGAGCTTCTCTGCGGTAGCAATACCTCTGAAGCATTATCGTGGGGCGAAGTAGAAGCATCCATTGATTTGTTGAGAAGAGGGAGGAGGATGTGAGAGAGAGAGCGGAGCGCTCCAGAGGTTTTGTATCAGAAAAGGAGAGCAATTTCGTATATTACCCACCAAATAAAAAAAGAATCTTAGAAGGATGTGTTTGAAAGAATAAGCATGATATTTGAACCTCAAATTAAAAAGTATATAATTTTAGAATATTAGAAGGACGTATTTGAAATTTTGGTCCAAAAAATACAAGAGAGAAGTGGTAACGCAGAGTCGCAGACTCGAATTGTCGGGCTGGGAATGGGGATAAATAATTAGATCGTTTTGGATAAGAAAGAAAACGACGTGGGGCAACGGGGAAGGGTGATAATGTCGCAGATGAGTTGTCCAAAATTATCTCTTTGTCGTTTCTCATAAAACGAATGAAGGCAGCGGCGTCTGGTCCGATGCCCATCGGACCTACTTTGGCTCGATGGGTTCAATCATCATTAAATTTGATTTAAGATTCGTGTCACTGTTTTAAATTACGTGCGAATTTACTTCAATTTTCGTGTGCACAGATATAAGATGGAACGGACGGTCGTCAAGCTCGTTGAAACTAAAAGTAGGTCCCCTGGGCCTTGGACCAACTCCGTTCTCAAAAATCTGAGTATCGAACAACTTGAATTTGCATCCTCTGAGATATCTCAAACTTTGCGTGACTTTTTGGAATATCTCAATGGTTCATATACGTTCAGCACGAATCTCAAAGCTCAAATAATACTGGCCCCCTACACTCCCCCGAATAGGCACTGGACACGTCGGTCACGCAAAAATTAAGATATCTCAGAGAATACGCACCCGAACAACTTGTGGTCCAAGAAGAATTGTAATTACTAATTACCAATTTGCCATTGTAGGATTGGAGAGAGATGGTAAATGTTTTGAGTGAGGTTAAAAATTCGTGCCTATGTAGATGTTACACTTGTCATGAAATGGAGTTAAATGTTTTGAGTGAGGCCAATACTAACGGTGTCATGCATGATGCACCCGTACTTTTTATCTTACTAATAAATATATAATATAATAAACTCTTCAATTGCTATTTTCACTCGTTCGCTCGGATTAACTATAGCACATGGCGTGTAGAGAAATATAGAGAGGATCCACACATATGTGCAAGACGGGTGTCAGATTGAGACGACAGATCCAAATGTATATTGCTGGCACAACGAATCATCCACAAAAATACTTCTTAACCATGTGGTGGGACCAACTAGTTTCTGATAAATAATGTCGTAAAGATTTCTTTAAGTCAAATTAAAAATTAAGTGATCTGATTATTTATTATTTTTATTATTATAATAAAAAAAATTATCTTAATTTTAAACTCATAGTCTATAGAGATTAAATAATACTTTAAAATTTAAATAATAAAATAATATTTAATTAAATTTTACTTCATGTTACTTATAGTTTATATTTTCTTTACAATTTTAAATTAAATTATTTACTTCATCTTACTTTTTATATTTTATATTTTGTTTACAACTTAAGTTATGAGTAAAATTAATTATTCTAAAGAAGTAAGGAGAGACAAATATTTGTATACAGCAATATGTCTTACTAACACTGTAAATATGAAATAAGTTAATCGGTATGAAGAGATGAACTAATTTATTTCAAATTAACATGAATTTTATTATATCTCACGTTCTTCTATTTTACTCATTTTTAGCTGTTTAAGCGTGGAATAAGAAGTTTACTTCAGCACCTGCTCTATAATTAAACATAATTTATTGTGGAGCGTTGCTTTGAAGTGCTTCATATTCTTATACTGTAAATGCAACTTTTAAAGTTTTTCTTTAACAATGTTAAAAGAGAAAGATTTTAAAACCCAGAGAAATCAAGAATTTTTATATATAAATTTATTCAATTAAGATTAACAAAAAATTCCAAAATGAGACTTGAAAAATTTAATTAAAAGAAACTCATGAGATCTAGCAAGATTGATGTATTGTTTTTGGTCTTGGTTAAATTTGCTTTCTATCATGTATTGTTTAGAGAGGAGGGTTCAAATACATCTTTTTTGGGTGCTCCAATATACTCCACATCGTTTATTTCTATATTTAAAGGCTGAACGGTTGATCCGAACCACTCAACATGATCTTCATCATAAAATATGCTTGGAGACCAAATTTTATATTTTTTAGAATTTTTTTAGTATTTTTTTTTTCATAGGTACAAAATTATTGTTTTAAGAGAACTAGCATTTGGTCTAGTAGCTAAGGCACAAGGTCTCTATACTAGAGGTCATGGGTTCGAAATCCAGATGGGGGAAATCATTTGCTATAATAACAAATGTATTAAATAGTTGAGTGGCTTGACCTCCAACCTTTACTCAAAAAAATCATTGTTTTAAGTAGATTCTAGACCATCCGATAAAGTGATATTGTACCTATGAAAAAAAATAATAAAAAACTTCTAAAAAATATAAAATTTGGTCTCCAAGCGTATTTTATTATGAAGGTTCGGATCGACTGTACGGACTTTGAAAACAGAGATAAACCATGTGGAGCATATTGGAGCACTGAAAAATGGTGCATTTGAACCCTCCTCTTGTTTAGACTCAAATTGCTTAAAATTCAAACATCAATTGGTCCTAACGAGTTACTTAAAGAGTTATGAGTCAATTCGAGTTGGTAATGAGTTGAGTTTCAACTCAGTATTTCCTTATCAACTCGAATTAACTCGCTCATCAATTTAATGAACTCAGCACGAGCATACTCCAACTCGCTTGGACTCGATTCATTAACAACCCTATCCCGGACCCTCACATTTATTAAATAAATAATATACCACCAATTTTTTGGTTTCAAGTACCTAGAGTTTGTAAAATAAGAAGATACATCAAAGTTTTTAACAAATATCAAATAACACACAAGAATACTTGAATCTTAAAAGTCATCTCATTAAAAAAAAATAAAAAATAAAAAAGTCAAATAATACACAATAATATTTTTTTTCTCGGGCCACATGATCTATATCAAAATGAAAACGACATTTCTTTTATTTTGGAGGAATTTCATGTATGTCCCTAAAAAGTTTCAATATTACGTATTTATCCCTCGAAAATCAATAATTACATATTTATCCTTAAAAATTGTAAAAACTCACATATTTGTCTAATCCATTATATTTAACATTAATTTTTTTTATTTATTTCCATTTTACCCTTCTTCCATTTTTCTTTCTAAGGTCAGTGTGTTAGAAAGCAGTATTAAAACGTACTAGTATCAATACATAGCCGTACCAGTACTGAACCGTACCATACCAGTACCACCATTGAACCGTACCAGTACCAGAACTAAACCATACAGTAACAAATTGCACTGAACAGAATTAAAGGGTGACTCAACAGATTAATGAGAGAGATGAAGGGTATATTGGTCATTACAATATTAATTAATATTTAAAATAAAGTTTAATGTTTAAAAGAAATATTATTTAATTATTTTTTAGAGATATTTGATATATAATAGAGTTAGATTGGACAAATATGTGAGTTTCTATAATTTTTAAGGATAAATATGTAATTATTGATTTTGGAGGGATAAATACCTAATACTGAAACTTTTGAGGGATATACATGAAATCCCCCCTTAAAAAATGACAGATCTGAAGATTAAATTCACGAATTATTCGGTGAGCTCGAGCTTATAATGTGCGTGTGTGTTTAAATTAAACTAAATGTAGGGGTGCAAAGAGTTGGATATCCGAATAATAAATATATAATATATAATTTAATATATATTGTTTAAAAATGAGGAGGGTTCCAATGAACCTAAAATTCTATGCTCCCATTTGCACCTAATCATTTATCTTTATTTTCAAAGTCTGAATAGCTTATCCGAACCGATCAACATGACCTTCATAATAAAATATGCTTGGAGACCAAATTTTATATTTGTTAGAATTTTTTTACTATTTTTTAAGATAGGTACAAAATCACTTTATCGGATGGTCCAGAATCTCCTTAAAACAATGATTTTGTACATATCTTAAAAAATAGTAAGAAAAACTAAAAAAATATAAAATTTGGTCTCCAGGCATATTTTATTATGAAGATCATGTTGAGCGATTCGGATCGACTATTCGGACTTTGAAAATGAAGATAAAGGAGATAAAGAATTAGGTGCAAATAGGAGCATATAATTTTGGATGCATTAAAACTCTCATCTTTAAAAATTTAATACAATATATAATTTAATATATACGGAACGGTTTGGATCGACTGTTTGAATTTTAAAAATATAAAAATCAAAACATTTATTTCACAACCTAAGAGCGAATATTTTGATATTATCCAACCTCCTCTCTCTATATGTACATATACTATGTTTAAACTCAATTGAAAGTATTCTATGGACACTCGTTAAAATTACATAAAATCAAAGAAAATTTCGGCCGTGGCGCCCACGGATCAAAGATTTAATTCCCATATATTTTTGTTATTTCAATTCCAAGATTATGCATTATAGTGGCAAGGGTTAATTAATCATGGTCTTGAAAGGCCTAGAAGATTCCAGCAATTATACCTGACAAGTGTTTTCCTGCTTGTTCGGATCGGGCATGATCTGAATTTTTCCCTTTCAAAAAGAAATGGAGCGAATGGTGATACATCGGAACGTCATAGTTATTATTGTTGAAAGGATACAGCATTTTCCAGTCATTTTCTAACCGGAGATAATGAAAATGGGGAGATCTTATCTTATGTTTTGTCCTGTCCTTCCAAATTCCCATCAATAACCCATCAATAAAGACAGCACCAATTATGTGGCCTTTCGAGTTGCGGAAGGCCGACCAACAAAATACGGCCTTTACTTAGGGCTGTCAACGAAAACTATTTACTCATTTATCCTACCCGTATCGTATTCGATAAGTCGGATATGGATAAGGATTTTTTTTCGTTAGCTTATTGGATATGGATATGGGTAAGGATTTTTTTTCGTTAGCTAAATGGATATGGGTACGGGTAAAGACTATTTTGTACTTATTGGGTAACAGGTAATTATATAAAATAAATTACATATAGATATATAAATATTATATTCAATTTATTCAATTTTATATTTCTCATATCATTGTGTCATCGTTAATTCATGAGAAAATATATGCATTTTGGTGTAAGATGAATTTAATATTAAACATATTACTTTTTTTATTTGAATGTTTTATTATTTAATTAACGAATTGAATTTTGAATTTGTTAGAAGAGATATTTGAATTTTTTGTTTTTTTTTCTTTATAAAAAAATTATTAGTTAGAATTGATTTCATATTTGTATTTTGATATTTATATTAATAATTGTGATTACATATGTATGACATGATGAGTTTTGATAGTATATTTGTAAAAATAATAAAACCAATATATTAGTGTTATTCGTTATTCACCCGCTACCGTTTCGTTACCCACTAATTTTATCGGGTACGGGTAGGGTAGAGTAAGACAAATTCTTAACGGGTAAGGGTAGGATATGGGTAAGGTCAACTCTTACTGGGTATGGTATGAAAATGCTTCCACCCTACCCGTATCATACCCATTGACACCCTTACTTTTACTCTTCATCTCACGAGCGTTTTTCAACAAAGCTGCTGTGTGTAGTGTGTGCCCGTATTATTAGAGTTCAAAATCAATTACTTTTTTTTTTAGTTATATTATGTTTTTATTTTTTTAAAGTTAATAAATTAAATATTAAATTAAATTTATATTATTTTAATAATATTGTTTTGATCAGTATAAAGAATTTACAAAAATACTAGATAATTTTTTTGAACATTGATTTTCCTACTTAATGTTTCACTAAAAATAAAATATTAATAATTTTTGTATGTGCATGTAATAATATAATGTAAATCAGATCTTTGACATATATGTTTTAAAATTTCTGTTATTAAAAAGTTTAAAAGTGAAAACATGGTAATAAAATAAAGATATCTAAATCCTGCTCTTATTATTATTATTATTATTATTATTATTATGTTATCATTATTACAATTATTATTTTTATCACTATCTCTGTAATGTTCAGAGCAGGAGAAATCTGTTATTTTTCAGCTTCTTTCAGGAGCTGAGGAGCTCCTCTGTCTCTCGCCAGTACATTCTGATAACTATCCTTTCTTTTCTTTCTAAAACAAATTCTTTATAGAGGAAAGGCCGCATTTCCTTAGTGGGCCTCTTTCAGTTCCATATTGGGCCTCTCACTGAAAGAGGGTCCAGTGAATTTTCTGGGGTCCTCTTTGTCCTTTTTTTATTATTTATTTTTGTGAAAAACATCTGTGGTCCTCTTTGTCAAAAGTCAAAACGATTTATTTATAGAAATATTATTCAATAATAAATGGAAACAGAAAAAACATGTGCTCAAGTGAACTTCATTTCATTTCATTTTCTTTCAGTTCCAAATTGAAAGAACTGTCAACCTTGCACCAACAGAGAGCAGATATCAGAAAATTCAACTCTTTAATTTACTTCATCACAGGATGATATACTTTTCTAGGAATCTTTTCTTTTTCCTTTGGAAAGTTCACTTTACAGAGAGTATTCCAACAAAAGCCTAACTCCCTACAAATAAATCCAAATAAAATAATTTTGTTTTGTTTTGTTTTTGTTTTTGTTTCCCAAATTTACACTCACCACAATCCCTTTGGTGGGAAGAAAAAGACAATGCACTCAGATGTAGCAAATATTAACTCTACACGAGATAAATACACAACTATTTACGACTAGCGTGTATACTGGCGCGCATCCCTCCTTGAAGTGATGACAAAGCAGTGTATGTTTTGAGGGGCAAAAAAACCCCAAAATTGGAAGTAAATTGATTAGACCGGCTTTAATTATCCCGGTAAACCGGTTGTGCAGCCCACTTGAGCAGTAAATTTAACTTCCCTGATTTGGCACCTTCCAATGGAAAGGTGTCCCGGAACTCCCCTTCCATTATAACCCTTGTCAATGTCATTATGCATCTCCCAATATAATCCTGCCATGGAAAAAGATAAGCATTCATCGTTATAGTTTTATGATTTATAATTCAAAGGAGGATATCAGTAGCAAATGTGAGATCAACCTTTCCAAACGTGTCGTGATCATAGACCTCAAAAATAAGCAAATCATGGAGACCATCTTCAACCACCAAGTCAAATGTTTGATTCCATATAGGCTCCAGTGTGTCATTTACTACCTACATGTCAGAAGTGCCATAACATTTAGAAAATACACATGCTGGAACTTTTGTCAAGCAAAATACCAGAATAGCCCTATAAATGACATATGCCCCTCCATTCCTCATTTTGTTTGAAAAGTGCCTAAAAGAACCCTACTTCATTCTGTTTCAATATATTAATAAGCAAGAAATGCAATTATTTTGGGCACATCTTAGAAAATAAAAGGAAAGTTTTGCTGATTAACATGTCCGTAAATTGATTATAAACCATAAAATAGACAAAGACTACATGACTTGAAGGAGGACATATGTATTGCATCGAATGAGTACAAAACTTACCCTTGTTTTCAACTTGGTCCCTTGTTTCTTCAAATAAATAACAACATAGGGGTCGGCTTTTCCCATAACATCCATAGGAGGCAAATCTTCAGCAGATATAACTGTAACTGATAACACCCCTCTCATAATCACATTTTTTCTCTTCTGAATTGCTGAAGCACCAGTGTCATCTGTATCAGTCTTGAGTGCTTTCTCCAAAGCAGTCAATTGAAATTTGTGAGCAAAGGGATTGACAATCCCAGGCACATTATATGGGAAGTACAGAAGCTCAAGGTGCACCTATTGACATAAAACAAGTCTTAATTCCTCTTCTGTCACCACATAACCTTTGTCCCAGAAACTACAACATAGATTCTGGTTTTGCACCAAGAATTACAATTTTTGGCAGCAAGTAAAATTCCAGCTGGTACAAACCAATAACAGTAACCAGTTAAAAGATTAGTGCAGTATGTTCATACTTGCACCTCAACTAAGCTCAGATGAAGCAATCAAACAAAGAAGAAAAAGGAAAATAATCTAATAGCAACTATACCACCAACAGAAGTTTCAGCTTGTACTGGTACAACGGTAATGAAATCAGGTATTGTCATTCATGGTTATGTACCAGGCGGATCTCAACTTCTCTTATACATAACTCCACTGTAAGAAATAAATGTTCAGTATATAGTACCTAACTTAAGAGCACTGGAACAGTACCATTTCGTTGGCCCATAGTCTAAAATGTATAACCACAATTGAGCCAACTGTTGATATCCCAGATAAATTTGCAGAAAATTACAAGAAACCTTATCTGACCTGACCACGTGGCTTGACATCCCTCTGTAAGTCCAAATCTTTCAAAAGATCCAACCATACAGTTTTCACCTTCCCAGGTTCGAGTTGGCTCAAACTTACTCGTGCACAACCAATCAACTCTGACGACTGGATACCCTCGTCATCAAATACCTTCACTGTCACAAATTGTGTGGACGGATCCTCAACAATGAATTCATAGCTTTCGTTCCATATTGGATTCAAATCATTGTTCTACAAAAGCAAACAAGAACCAAAAACAATTGTTTGAATTTAAATCAATTACTTCTGATACCGAGAAGCTTATTTCTAGCCTATGCATTTTTTATATGTTTTTCTGGTGCTTAATTTGTTTGGCTCTTTATTGGACTTAAAACATCAGGTTTGACCGAGGAGACAGAAGAAAAAGTCATATTTGTACAATGACAAACATGACGCCATAACGGTCAGGTTTCTGGCTAGCATGTTTGTTGCAGGCTGGTTGACATGAAAAACCCGATTACAGAAACCATGGTGGATTAAAAATCCATCATATTTTTCAAGCTCCTGCTTATCCGCACCTTACAATTTAACTAGAGCATGCTTATTTATATACAAAACCAGGATAAAACACCTGGAGGGGAGTATTATGTTGGTAATCCTAACTTGTTAAAATTTCAGAAAGTTGGTTAACTACTCTATTACTTACAATAGTCTTGCTTTTCCTGGTAGTATTCCGCAAAGGTCGTATGTAAACAAGAGCAAATGGATCAGATTTTCCAACCATATCCTTGTTCTTCAGATCTCGTGCTTGAACTAGTTTCGCATCGAGTACCCCAACTGGCTTCATCTCCAAGTCACTATATTGCCGAAAACACTGTTAAATTTCATTTGCCCCACAAATAAGAAAACCACCAATATCTGATCCCCTTATTTCATCAAATCACCCAAACTGGCCTCCTTTATGAGACAGATAAAAAGGGAAAAACATTAATTGAGTATATATCATAAACCAAGTATTAGAAAAGATTAACCACCTGTAGTCTCCTGGAAGAATTGGGATCACTTTGCGGTTGGGCCATGTCAATGTGTCCTCTATTGTATCACGTATTGTGCCCTAAGGAAGAGAAGGTACAAAATGGGACACTTTGGTGATTCAATCATGAGACCCAAAAAAAAAATCAAATCAACTTGTCGCAGTACATAATACTAGCACCAACCTCAATTGCATCAGAAAGACCAGGAATAGCTGATATTTCACCACCAACTACCTTGAGAGTGAAGTTGAGATTTTTCTACATTAAAACAAAATGTAAGAATCTATTGGATAAAACTCTTCATACTACAGGGTTGGCTTTAGCGATGACAGGGGCAGGGCAGAGGGGGGGCTGCGTGAGATATGTACCTTTTCTCTCAAGGAGTAACATACCGCTCCAAAACAAGGGAACTCTGACACGAGAGGTTTAAAGATGATGCGGAATACCCCTGAAAAGCCGATATTTTTCACCTAATAGTGTGGAATAGATAAAATAAATGCTTAAAGAAGCTATCACTATGAAAATAAAAACATTATTAGCAAGCTACCCTTTCAAAGATCAAATGATGTGAAAATAGAAATAAGGTTATTCTTCTACAACCAAAGAGAAATGATCTATATTAAACAGTTGAGATGTACGGTTAAAGACTCAAGCTTGCGATAAAAAGGCAAATTAGCCAAGAAAAAGGATACAAAAATAAGAAAAGAATCAAGATTATATTACCTGAATAGGAAGAGACACACCAAATGTCGTTTTAATATCGAGAACAATATTAGGATTACCATCCCATTCCATCTCCAACTCCATGGTAATTCCAGAACTACCATCTTCTAATACTTCTATACCTGAACAACAATTTTAATCAGAAACATGAAAGAGAAAAA
This sequence comes from Carex cristatella, assembly GCA_024447775.1. Taxonomy (NCBI): domain Eukaryota; kingdom Viridiplantae; phylum Streptophyta; class Magnoliopsida; order Poales; family Cyperaceae; genus Carex; species Carex cristatella. Next base: position 4,128,092 of record JAJHPF010000025.1, read on the forward strand.
CAGCAAGTTTATATTCCAAACAAGAAAGATCAAAATGAAATATTAACACAGAGGGACAACACTGTGTAACAAGATATACCTGTAAATTGTGGGGCCACCGTGCCAAGTGTCAGCTTTGAGAATCTTATTGAATCTAGGATCAAGGACTTGTACTGTTCGAAAACAGGATCCAAAGATGTTCTTATCAGCTCCGATGCAGCCTGAAAATCTCCATTTTAACCCACTAAATCATAAAAGATAAAATATTAAGAAAGAAAAGAAATTGAAACATGTAAAAAATGACAAATTTGGGAGAATTGGGCACCTGATCAATGTAAGGCCATAGTTTCACAAGTTCATAATTTAGCCACTTCAGCTGTAGGAAGAAAATGCATCCAGATCAGGAATAAATTTTGATATTGCATCAACCGAGCCCATGTAAAGGAAGTTACCTTTTGACGCCTAGTAAAAACAACCCATGAAGGGTAAAATTCGGGCGGAAGAAGTTTTCTTAGACCTTCAACTGTTAGTTTCGAATACTGAGTAACTGCAATAGCCTGTATAATAAAATTTTAGTGAGTATCTGTGTATTTCACTATTATGATGAGAGACATAGCAGAAAAGTTCAAGTTCAACATGGATAAACTTGACTTCTTTTTAATTAAGCAACACCTAACCCACAATGCAAATGATTTAGGAAATTCATCAATTAATTGTACCTACATTTTTATGCACTTTAGGTGATCAGTTAGCAAAATTTCGCATTAGTACATAATCTTTTTGGTCAGATATCTATGTATTTTGTAAATTTGAGCATGCCACATTGAAGATGGAGCTGGAGCTCCTTAATATACATTTTTTTAAGGTACGCGTGTAGAAGAAATGTATTCACTGTATAATACTAAGCCTGGTATCATAATTATACAAGTTAAAAAATATTAAATAGATTGAGAACAAGTCAAATCACAACATACAGACATCATCAATCCACGAAACTAGAAATGAATTATTTACCAATTCTCTCCGCTGCTCTTCGCGGGAATGCTCGAACCGCGCAAACGCCATCACGAGAAAAATTCCGAAGGCAATTCCCAAAACTATCCCCGTTAGGAACGCCATAATTGTTCAAACAAACAAAAAAAAATCCAAAACGAAACGAAACGAAGAAGACTAGCTAGCAAGGAAGAATGTGATTTTGCATGCTTAATAAGTGTAGAATGAAGAAAACCATTGATTGCTGAGGGGAGGTAAGCTATAAGATGTCTTTTATTTTTATATATTCGCTTTTCCAGATGGGAATTGTAATGCACCCCACTGAATTCGGGTTCTTTTCTTTCGGCGGAGGGAGGAGAACTCGGTGGAGAAGGAACGAGAAAGATCTTATGCCCCACTGAATTCCAATAACCTAAGCTACCTCAAATATTGAGTTTGGATCCGAATCGTCCGATCTGTTTTGGAACGAATATTAAAGCATCTTTGTCTCTGAATTCTGATCAGACCGTCAGAATTCACACTTAAATTTTGAGTTACATCAGGGGTCCGGATTCTACCCCACTCCCATAAATCGAATGCCACGTGCCACGTGGGTTATTTATATAAGCTGATTATTGTGAACACGTATCCTTGCAATCTTTTGAGTTAACGCATCTCGACCGTCTGATTTTAACACGGGATCTTTAATATTAGTGTGGATTTAGTCCACACAGATCTTAAAGTGAATCGGATTGTCCAGATGCATTAACTCAAAAGATTTCCTTTTTGAGTTAATGCAGAGGATACGAATTCGATTATTGTTCCGTACATTATTAACCTGATAAGAGCTCCAAATCCGGATAAAATTAAAAATGCGAATGTTTGCTATTGAAGGCACCTCGACAAGAACAATAATAACTATACTATTTAAAGTACAAATGATTCTGCTGCTGTTTTGTACATTATGCACATATAATAAAAGAGCTCCCCTGCCTTTAATTTTCGGATCCGACTCTGCTACCCGCTAAATAGAAGAGCGGGATTCTGCTTGTCTAAATTTAGTCGTTGAATTTTTTAATGTATGAATCTCAAAATAGATGAATAGTTCGATTTAGACAAGCAGGACTCTGCTCTCCTATTTGGCAAGCAGTAAAGTCGATTCCTTAATTTTCACAGAAACGCGAGTTATAGTACTTGGAGCCGAGAATGGAGTGGGTCCGACTCCAATGCCCATTAGACCTACTTTTAGTTCAACGAGCTCCGTCCGATTTATCTTAAGATATGCACACACGAAAATCAAAGCAGATACACATAAATTTTAAAGCATATTGAATGGTAATTGAAACCGTCAAACTAGAGTAGGTCCCATACCCATACTCTTAACTCTCAAGTCCTTGGGGCCTTCCATATATTTTTTTTTACTTTTACATAAATAGTACAACTGAAACAATATTTAACATAGGCCCTTCAGAAAATATTTATTTACAACAAAATATTTTAGGACACAGATTGTATATATCCAGCATCCTATAATTACAAGGACAAAATATTTACAGAAATAGTATAACTGAAACGCAATTTAGACAACAATAAATTTTTAAGGTTATACTTCAAAATTAGAAAATAACATATTTTGTAAGGACACAGGTTTAGGAGTGAAAACGGAGCAGATACGAAGCAGACAGTGGTAAAATCATATTCATATTCATTTTTCATTTTTTAGATACAGATATAGAGCGGATATCAGATGGACACGGATACAGGTTCGAATCGAATCAGATATAATATAAAAAAATATTAAAAAAACTTAAAAAACTACTAAAGTTCATAATATTTATCTAATTATAATGGTGAATAACATTTTTTTTTCATAATATATATTAAAATATATGATATATATCTACTATTCAGATACAGATAATTGAAACGTAAAACCATATCAGTATTCTTATCCACACAGATATTCAGATATTATCCACATCCAATTTTTTAAATATAAATTATATATTATTCATACCGTTTTCACCCCTCCACAGACAGGTTGCATCCTTACTGACATTATGTATGCAAAAATGAATAAGCATGCACAACCGCACAAGTCTATTCATATATAGAGGTAAGAGGGACCAACGTCTATATTATGAAAACAAAGTTTACCTACGCATTTGGATGGCACAACTACTGTTGTTAGCATGCCCACACAAATAATTATGATAAATTAACGAACGTGCTATTAGAATGTCCATACAAATAATTATGATAAATAACAAACGTGCTATTAGCATACCCACACAAATAAGAATTCCCATATGTTGCGATCTAAATATGATGAACAGTAATTCTAAAATTATTGTTTTTTCAAATTCATCCGTCCAATGATTTCTGTGCATGTATCTCAAAACAGCTGATTTTTCTTTGCACGGATCTCGAAACAATTCAACAGTTAGATTTGAAAAGGTAGGAATTGTAGGGCACTGTTCATGAGTAAAGAATCGCACAAATAATTATGATAAATTAATGAACGTGCTATAACTATTGTTCTATATTTATTTTAAAATTTAAACAGTCAATTTGAATTAATTAGTACGATTTTTATATGAAAATATATTTGAAAATCAAAATTTATATTTTTTTAAATATTTTTATTATTTTCATATTGGTAGAAAATTACTTGTTTATTTTCATGACCATTACACTTTATTTTGAGAACATAGTAGGTCTAATGGACATCGAATCTACTTTTGGGTCCAATGAGTTCCAACACCGTCTGATTCGTATTAAGATATGTATACATAAATTAAAGTAATCATGCACAGATTTTAAAGCAGAGTACATGCATGCAGATCGAATGGTGATTGAGCTCATCAAACCTACTCTGAATTCCTCTATCTTACCTAATTCTAAATGTTTATTCCAAATTTTTTCAACCCAATACTTCAAAAGGATCCAGACTCATGCAGTCAAGCCCAGGAGCAACAGCTGATGGTCAAGTAGATCAAAGTGACAGCAGCATGTTGATCATGGACAGGGACGGAGCTAGACTTTTGAACAATAGAAGTCAAACACATATGAGATCAATCATATATTTGAACTATGAGGGTCAATTATATACAAAATATTATATGAAGAATAAAGCTCAATGCTACTGTATTATGTATTATGATATTCTGTGCTATATAGAAAAATAAATATAAATACAAAAAAATTAAAATTAAATGGGGTGAATTGACCCTTTTTGAATCTAAGTAGATCTGCCTCTAAATTCATAGACATACAATTAAGACAAAACCCAATTCTCACAAGACAATATTGTTATCAAGTAACAATAGAGATGAGACCGTTCAAATGAATAATCAACTTTTACTCCATTTACTGTTATCATCATATACATTTAAAATTTTGTCACCAGATGGTACCGGTTGGTTGCTGCTAAGAACTCAAAACTAGAGTACCAAATAACAAATTCGTACTTTTATCTTAATGTAATATAGGTTACTTCCTTCTCATGCCTAAATTCTTTTTGAATTTTACTCAAATCTGTTTTATAGGTATCTTCATTACAAGTCAACGAAGGTAAAAAATGCCACAATTCTTTAGAAGAAATAATATAATATGTCTAATAATCAGAGCATCTACATTACAGCAACTCAAATGAGTTTTTAAATAACTGTTAATCACTTTTTAGAAATTAAGGTCTCTAAAATTTCTAACTGTCATATTCCTAAAATTAATTTTAAAATTTCTATTAAGTCACGTTAGCAATAAATTAAAAAAAATAATAATTTGAACCAATCATTAGTCATTGTGGAGTTTATAAACAGTTTTTTAATAAAAAACTTTCCTGCATAATTTCTAAATAAGAAACTCTCCCATCCCACATCATTAAAATTGAATTAAAAACTAAAACTCTCATATATAATACTTTCTTGGACTTGCCATTTCACTCGCAAATTTTGCACACTAAACAGGTACCGGTTACCAGCAAATTTCTCATTTCATGTAGGAATCTTATTCCCCAAAAAAGATAAGTAAACAATTGACAATACATGATTTCTTGTTCCTCGAGAGTTCTATACACTAATCAATTAAAGACAACAAAACTGAAGGATTAATTACACAAGTGATCATGCAGAAAGGCTACAAACTCCAAAATTAACTAATAAGAAAGCATGCTAGCTAGGTTATCTTAAAATTACCACACTCTTAACTCCTCAACAGGAGAGCAGTTTGGGTCCAATGCCCATCGGACTAGTTCGATGGGTTCCATAACCATCCGATCCACTTTAAGATCTGTGCGCGGTGCTTTAATATCCGTGTGCACACATTTTAAAGCAAATCAGACGGTTTTAGAATTCATCGGACGCAAATTTAAGTCTGATGGGCATCGGACCCAAACTGCTCGTCCTCAACAGAGCAAGAGCTAGAGAGAGAAGTAATAGTCCCTCCTGCCTTAGACCAAACCCTACCAGTAAAACTCACCACTTCTGTTCAATCAACTCCGGTTCATCAATGATGCTGATTGAACCCTTCTTATTGTGGATTATAAATTAGCCTTTCACTATTGACTCCACAGGCAAGATAAATAATGCTTGCGGATAGAAATACTTTAATTGAACAAAATCTACAAAATTGAGGTGGCTGACAAAATTACTTTAATTGAACAAAAACTACAAAATTGAGGCGGCGAATTAAACAAATGAGCATGCTACCAACAAAAAAAATTTCGCTGTTATCCCACGTTGTCAGATGGTTTTGTCCTGAACAATGCACGAATCAAGGTCACAGCCGCTATAAATGCAATCTCTGTATGATCAGAAGTACTGGTTCTAACAGAAACCTGCCCTAACAGTCTGTTGTTCAAATTGACACCAAAAGACATTTTTGACCCCTGACCAACTCTGAAATCAGCCTGTAAACTACCACCCAGAACCGACTCATCCTCAAATGAAAGAACTGTAGCACCAAAAGAAACTTTTTCATCTCTGACAGGATAATCTCGGCCCTTAATCATTGCCTCAATGGTTCCTCCATGCGCCACCTGTCCATTACCCCACAATCTACCACTGTTCAACATTAACTGAAACCTCTTCCCTAGATTAACAGAATCTTCCAGTTTAGCCCCAGTAAAATGCATATTTCCAAGCTTGGTAACGGAAAAACCACCACCAGCTTTGTTCCAAGAAAAAGTCTTGAAAGCAGCATCTCCATGAACTCTGTAAACTAGGTCACGCTGACCAGTTGTTTGAATTTCAATACCAGTCAAGATGGAATGGGCACCTTCTGGATTGGTATACTGACCAGTGCACTCAGATTGTATTGTGAAATCACTCTTATCCTTGCTAAATTGAGCTAGGAAAGATGCATTTACATTATTCCCCATCTCCCGAGAGGCTTCAAGGTTGACCCCATCAAATCCTAAATCATGGTCCCATCCTTGTGGGTCCAATACCGGCCTGAAAAACAACCAATCACTTGTGCCAAGTAGACAACGATACCGATAATCGGGATGCTCCGGATCAAAACTCAATGGTATGGGCATCTCAGACACTTGCATTACATCAGATGGAGGATTTTCTGTCTCTTCACTGGCATCTTGAACCCTAGACTCTTTTCTTCTCTTAAAATCTTCTTTCAGTTGTTTCTTTAGATACAAGGTCTCTCTATAGTCCAACTCATCCAGGTAAGCCTCTTTCTGTTCGTTTGATAATTTTTCAAATTGCTTTTTTGTCAAAATACGAATGGGGGGTAATTCATCGTAATCATCTTCTTCTTCTAAAATTGAACTGATTTCACCATCAATTTCAGAGGAATTAGCCACTGACTGTGGTTTGAGGAGAGTGGAGAGGAGATGGGGCAAAGATGGGACCCGAGGATTAGCTGGTGTCAACAAATTAAAGTTACTCTTGAGTTTCAAAATTCGATTGGCATCTCCTAAGACCTTGGTGCCAGCACTTAGCAAAAGAAACTGAGTCAAGTTGCGGCATTTCATGTCTGCTCCACACATGGAATCGTTTTCCATTGTAATAACTGGGTTCTCTATTTGTGTGCTTGATAATGCTCTGTGGATTTGCTGCTGTACCAGGCTAGTACGGTACGGAACAAATGATTCATAATTTACAGGAATGCCATTAGGTCCTTCTGGCATGGATGAGGCATGGGTCATCACTAGTATCGTGTTAAACCATATGGAGGGGCCAAATATTTCCGTTATAAGCTTAATTAACGGGTAATCAGTATAATCTCCAGTGGCACTGGTATCAAGTCTTTCGAAGTACAAAACAATATCCGGTGGAGCTTTTCTGATGAACTTTTTAATTGAATGCAATATCTTTCTGTTTTTTCTTTGGTTAGGGTATGAAGGAGAGAGACCGGGGGTATCAATAAAAGTTACTTTTATTCCTTTAACTGTCCCAGATATCTCTTGAACTCGGTTTGTACAGGGCCTAAAATGATCTGTACCGACCTTAAGTTGCTCGAAAATTGAATTTATTGTTGCACTCTTTCCTGTACCAGTTCTTCCTATCAGAAGAATTCGAAGGGAAAAGTCCAAACCAGGTCTCATGCTTAACTCCTGCGTAATAGCAATTTCCTGTGCTCTGTTTATGTCAAGGTTCGGTCGATCTGTACCAGATTCTCCAGCTCGAATCAAGCTTGCAAGGTGTAATCGGTACAGGACTTGAGTGACAATGGGATGATTAATCGATTCACCAATTCGGTTAATTATGCGTAAGAAGTTTATTTGCAGTGTCTCGAGTCTCTTTAACGAGTCTGATTCATTTGTTTCAGAAGCATTTTGAGGTGAGTGTGAGGAGGTAACTAAACTAGCTTGTGTAACAGTTGGAGTTCCGGTCGCTTGATTTTCACCAGTATGGCCGGTACTTGTAGGTGCTTCTGGTTCTGCATTAAGATCATCCTCTGTACCTGAAGAAACAACATGGCCTCATTATTTATTGCGTTGCTCTGCTAAAAATGAAAATGAAAAAGAAAAAGAAAAAACAGTAGCAACAACCAAATACTCTGTTAAGAATGATATGAACACTTAAAACATAATTAGAATATTGTAAATGTTGAAAAACAAAAGACATAAAGAGGAAACTAAATAAAACAAATTGAACACAAAAATTAAAAGAAAACCAAACTACTAAATTTTTGTATAACAAAAGCCCGAATTTGTTTATCAACCCTGTAATTGTCGGTACCCAACTGAATTACATAATTCTTCTCTCTCTTTGTCTTGGTGTTTAGTTAGGCATACGAACAAACTGTAGGTTACGTCAGCAACTAAAAATTTGTTGCCAAGACCATCAGAAAAGTCAATAAGTACTGTGCTGGTACCAAACCAATTATGCACACAATTTGTCTCAGGGGCCAGTATGGCTTATATGAACTTCTGAAAGGATTATACCTTCTTCTGAGCCGTCTTCATTTGAATTACTGTCATCAAAGAAACTACAAGGTCTGGCAGATAGCAATGATGTAGGCCCCACATGGCTGGGGAACCAGTTCCTGAAACTCATCATTCTGAAAAGAAATTTCAGAGGAAGTAATCAAATCACCAGGCAAGACATACTAAATTACTTTCATTTTCATAGGATTTCCTCTCTATAACCGTATAAACCTGAAATGATAGTAACTGGTACCAGCATGGTGCCAAAGCTTAACCAAACCAGCACCAGTTTGTGTCATTTAGTTGTCGATTTGAAGCTTAAGCAAATTACCTACGATCTGAGGAGGGGAATTAATTACCTGGCAAGAAAAAAGGTAGATTTCAAGAAGGTTGTATTGTTGGAGAAGAAAAGGAAACCCTTCCGGTTGTGGAAATTTAAGGATATTCAGAGACGAAAATGCGGTCCGAAATGGTTAGAGCGAATAGAAATTTTGTTTTTTGTTTTTTTCTACACCCCTTATCTCGCGATTCTCGAGTAGGCAGAGGCTAGTAAGAGACGGCGTTGGTCGTTTTCCCCATTCCCAATTCCGACTTACCATCAACTCTCTCCAGTTACTTAAACTTGACACGTTCCATTACAAGGTTTCTGACCTCTCCGTTTATTATAGACTGGAGAGTTATAAGCTTCCGTTCATCCCACGGTAGGTCGCAACGGATCCGTATCCTCTCTATTACTGCAGAGAATGGGCATCACTTTACGGTTTGGATTTAAATCTCAGCCTATTTGAAAATCGGAGAAAATAGGGGACAGTATTTTTGGGCTTTGAGATTCGTGCCAGGTTAAAATTAATAGTCCGGATTCAATAATTGTAAAAGATTCTCTTGTGCGGTAAGTGAGAGGATGTGAATTCGGCCGTGATTTTTTTCATAACCATAAAAAAAATTAATAAAAATAACCATAATACCAAATTAATTTTAAAAAGTAACCAAACCGCTCCACAGTGGAGCGGTCCTTCCTGAGCACCAAACCGTCCCACAGTGGAGCGGTCCTTCCTGAGCACCAAACCGTCCCACAGTGGAGCGGTTTTTTTAAAAATCTTAATATTTTCATCTAAAAATGAGAAATGAGAAATGTTCAATTTTATAGCAAACAAAAATATTCAATCTTACTTAGGTAATTTAAAAAATGCCCAAATATCAGAAACCAGATCACCTGTCATATGTGGGCAGAAAATTTTTATCCTTAAAGTTATTGTCAGGTGAAATCGAGACGAAATTATATCCAATATTTAAATATTAAAATTCAATCCAACTTCATCCTAGCAGTGATTTTAGACTCCATCCTAGCAGTGATCTTTGAGGCAATAATTTTCTACACAGAGGAGCAGGAGATTCGGTTCCAGATATCCCACGTCAAAGCTCAGATAACAAGCAATTCTTGTATTTTCTGAAGCAGGAGATTCGGTTTCAGATATCGCACGTCAAAGCCCAGATAATAAGCAATTCTTCATTCATCATGGCCCTTTATCTGAAATAAAAATGAGGATTGAGTCTTTAAATTTTTTAGATATTTATAAAACTTGTAATTAAATTATAATATATAATTTTCTCATACGAAAAAAAATATTGTCTTTATGATTAAATTAATGCACAATTTCCCATAAGTTAAACTTGAAATTCGAAACATCATTTTATAATTCAGATAAAGTTCATGTTAAAAACTAAGCGTTGTCTTTTAGGTGTTGTTTGATAAAGAGAGATTGAGTCTTTTAGGTATTGTTTGATAAAGTTTGAGGTTTTTTTAGCTTCTTTAGTCACTTATTTTTTTTATATTAATTTTTTTTTAGTGAGAATTAAGATCACTTACTATAACCTTTATTTATCCGAATCTTAATCACTTGTCCGAATTTTAAAACACCTCTACCCATAACTCACATATTAAACTTTCAAAACAGCAACCACCCACACAAAGAGTAGACTTTAACACTAAAACAAAAACTTGTCCGCATTAGTTGATCTCTAACTAAATAACGCTACAAATATTTCTATCTTTATTTAATATCAACGCTACAATATTTCTATAGTTCATTTTTAGCATTTTGGCTCAATGATAATCATGCTACAAGTAAAGCACACACTTAAACTTAAACATTATATTAGTACTTAATTACCACATTTAACCTACAGCTCTTCAAGTGTACTGGTTTCTGTACTATGACGATGAATAAAACAATCATAATTCAGTATATCAAGTATTGGAGAAAAAATATTAGCACATTTTGACAAGAGATCTGATAGAGGCAGTTATTGACACAAAAAATACCCCAGTTGTATTACAACTTGTACAAAGATCACTGAAATTATTTATGCCACATTCCTATTTCTATCCCACAAGTCCTAACGCCAAAAAGGAGAAATACAAAGAGAAGAAAAAACAGAGAAAAACACAGCTAGAAAAAAAAATGCCACCCATAGAAATACCAAAAAGGCCCTAAACATCAGGGACACTCGGTCATTGAGACAGAGAACCCACAGAAGATACCCCCCCCTCCAATCCAAAGAATGATGATCCCTATATTTACAAAAAAATTCAAACCACCAAAATATTATCCGATTCCATTTTCGTATTTGTTTTAGTTCTTCTTTTACCTACACTATCTATCATAGGTCAAAGGTGAGAGATTTGGTGAGGGTATGGGAGAAGCGGGTGACATGCACCCGCTGCTGGACTATTTTGTTGATGTCCTTGACTATGTCAAAAACTGCATTGGGTTGCGCAAGTTTAAGTGCATTTTGCGAGTATTTCTTTAGGAGCCCCCTCTCCGGGCCAAACCATCTTGCAACAATTCTGGCAGCTTCGTTTGGGTCCTTTGAAAATACCCCTGCCCCATTGTCCACCACATAAGGGACATTTCCAACTTCCTAAAGGAAAAATAATAATGAAAGTTATTGAAGTTGCTACAATCTTGGGTACCTGTTTGCTCTACTGCACTGTATATCTGTGTACCAGTTGGATAGATAGCAATTTAGACAATTTCTACTCTTTCTCAATTGCATTTTTTCAGCTTATACTGTACTCCCAGAACAACATTAGTGAATAAATTATGGTAACAATATTAAACGATGATAAAGACAAATGATAAAACTAACCTGTCCAGGGAGAAAATCATTGAGGATGATTGGTAACCCCCGGATCAAAGCCTCGGCAATGGTACCTGGGCCAGCCTAAAACCAAAAAGTACATATTTATACAAAGATCTGCAAGCGACTACAATAAAAATATGAAATCATGCACATCTTGTAAGTTGACAAAGAAAAGGTGAATATACCTTTGTTACTATGCAATCACAAGCCCCCATCCATCTTTCTATCTGGGTCTCAAATCCTCTTATCTGCAAATGGAAAAACCAAGAGTCATAAACTGCCACTAACAAGGTAGCCCCGTGTTATTTTTTTTAGAGTACCCCTTGTTACTTTTTGGCAAGTGAAATAAGACAGAATAACCAAAACATTGGCCTCAGAGTTACCTTAGCAGGGACCTTCCACTCAGCTGACGCCGATTGCAGTGTGGAACGGAGTGTTTGATTGCGGCCACAGATGACAACAATCTGACCAATCGCCTTCCTGCGCCTCTTGTCATAGAGTGATTCGCCGAGAGCCATTGCTGTCTCTTCAACAGGTCCCATCCCTTCGCCTCCACCCATAAGCAGCACCGCAGGGAGCAGTGGGTCCATACCCAGTTCATATCTTAATTCATCCTGACAATCAAATTGGAGACCAATTTGAATTCAGTACATCCAGTATAAAGTTGATGAAAGGAAAACTAAGCTGCTTTCAAGGAGTCATTTTATTTCTTCAAAAGTATGTAGGACAATCTGGTGGTGTAGAAACCCCACTAGAACTCACAAAAAAATAATGGATATGATTAAGTCTAAGCAAAATCAGATCAGTTCAGCAAGCATGTCCCTGGGATAAATGGCATTGTAAATCACCATCGAAGGTGACGTCCAACAAGTCATTGAATGCATTGTACTGAACACAACCAGTGCATGTACAAGTCTAAACCAAAAATAAATCAAAACTCGAAAAGGAATGAAAAGAAGATCAGTTGCAAAACAGGTCAATCTTTAAACCTTGTTGAGAACTGCACGACAAAATGACGGCCTGATAGGCAAACCAAAAACTCTAATCTGGGATGGCTTAAGACCTTCAATTAAAGCCTTCTTTGCCACCTCTCGAGATGGGCAGTAGCATCTAGTGACACTCTGATGAAACCTACAAAATTAAAAAACTTCATGTTGGAAAACAAAATTATAGAAATTGGTAAATAGATAGGTCGTTGATTACTTTAAGAAAGTTTACCAAGTGGGATGACATGTGTTTAAGTCAGTTATAACGGTAACAAAAGGCACTTGTTGCTGAAGGCTCTCCCATTTCATGATCCAAAGAGGGATATGTTGCATGAGAGGGTGAACACTTATGATCATGTCAGGCTTGTACTTCATTATTCCTGCCACCACATCCCTTTAAACAACAGAGAGTAAAAAAACAAGCAATTGCAAATTCTAGGAGACGGCGAGAAACTTTCAATAAAACATCACAGTACATTTATCAGAGTATTCTGGAATTATGATTCAAACAGAAAAACACCTCATTGGTCTCTTAACATATTGCATAGGGGCCCCATTCAACAACCAAATTAATTTTAAATAGTTTCCAAAACACCTTATTGACACCATCACCGCTCGAAAAACAAAAGAACAATAGAACAAACTAAAGACAAGATTCTGCTGCTTGACCAACATTCACTATTCCATGAGAAGGGCGAGAAACTTTCAGTGAAACATCATAGTACATTTAATTTATCATAGTATTATAGAATTATGTTTCCAACCGAAAACACCTAATTGGTCAATGAACATAATGCATAGGACCCCGTCTAACAGCCAAATTAATTTTAAATAGTTAGAGAAACTCATTGTTGATATCATCTCATCCAAATAATAAAAAAAAAGAGAAAATTAGAACATACTAAGCATCTATATCTCTGAAACTCTCAGAGTTTCTAAATAACTGTTAACAGAATTTTAGAAATCCCAGACTCTCTGAATTTCTAAACCTCTACATCCCTGAAATTATAATTAGAGTTTCTTAATTGCCACATTAGCATTTAATTAAAACAATATTAAAAATTGAGCCAATAAGAATTGATTATTTTGCCATGTCATAGTTTTGAAACACTTTCATATTTAGAAACTCTTGAACAAAATTGCTAAATATGAAATTCATCTACATCCCTGAAACTGGTGAAACTGGTTTAGAAACTGCCAAGTCAGCTTTAAAACTCCAAAAGTTTCAGGGATGCAGATGCTCTAAAAGCAAGAAACAGCTGCTTGACCAACATCCACTGTTCCTAATAGTGTGTTTTTAACCAATTAGACAGAATTTCTTGTTTAGCAACATATAGAATGTTAAATTTTGCTTACAACAGCGCGGAATATAAACTATAGAAGGGATTATTACTTGGCATAGATGGCAGCAAGAGCAGCTAGATAAAAGCAATGGACCCACCGAGGTGATGTGCCATGAAATGCCACTTTCCATAGCTGTACATGCTTAATCATAAACTTGTATGATCTCTCCATATCATTTAGTGGCCATCCCCCATATTCTTTTGCCAAGTCCTTTACAAAAACCTGAATATGAACAATGAGTATACATTGGATGAATAAGCAGAACAAAAAAGCCCAAATTTTCTTATGAACGGACCTAAAACTTCCAATTTATGCGATGGGTTTGTCGAAAGAAATCCATTTTAGTAAGTTGGATAAATATTTTATATAAATATACTATTGTTTTAGAACAAGACTGTTATTTTCTTCTTTTAATGGGAATTTACAGGGATCCACATGAAGACCTCCCAGGTCTTGTTGCTATCTAACAGTTCAGAACAATTTATAATTGTATTCAAATGATGTGACAAAAACAAAGCTCTGGCTTCTTGGTAAATATGAAAATTAGCTACATGCCACCATGGGATTATTATTCAAAGGATATTATGTTGTTTTGCTCATCTGGGCTAAACGCCTTCACAGATTCAACTAGTCACAGTAATTTATTATTTGTTTCCTTTTCTGATCTCTATTTCCCAGAAACATCTTTACTTAGTACTTGGCTAATTAACAAGCGTGATTGTTTGCTGAAACCAACTCTGTTAACTTGTTAAGTTATGTCAAGTAGCAGTTCATAATATCAATTAATAGGAAGCATCAAAAGAAATTAACAAGACCAAAATCAAAGCTAATAGAAATTTCAATTTGCAAAGAACCGCACAAACAGAACGATGAAACTTTCCCAACACAAAACCACACATGACGTAGAACGGAAGGTCAAGCTTTATTTTCATATACGCAACCCGCATTAATCATCGTATCCATTTCGTATACCTGTTATGTGTCAGGTTAGCTTTCCAACAAGAGAAAGATGTTCACTCAATTCATTTAGAAATTTTGTGAAAATGAGGAAACTACTATAGTAAACTGTAAAAGAAACAATGGAACCCTCACGATTGTTAGTTTTCAAAAAAAAAAAAAAACAAACAAAGAAATCGCATTCATAGTGTTATGTTTTAGCATATGTGTGCAGAAATCGAAGCACAAAATGCAAGTATAAGAATTAGAGCAGCTACACATACCCGATATTCATCCCCAAACTCGAGCCTGAAAGCATCTCTGATCGCCTCAGCCGAAGCCCGGTGGCCCCCGCCAGTATCGCTGAAGAGAACCAGAACATTCTTCCTCCCCTCCCTTCGAGAGGCAGCCGCCTCCGCCAACTCCTCGTCGGCGCCACCAAGCGCCGCTGCGAGCCCCTCGCCACACCTCCCACCAGCGTAGAACCCACATCGTCTGGCGTGGTAATAGTAACAGCTCTTTGCATCTCCGCCTAATACGCCGTGAAGTACCGCCTCTCTGATCGACCTCCTGGGCGTTGTGACTGGCATTACCATCCTCTTTTGCAAGCTTGCGATTGATCAGAGAGAGAGAGAGAGAGGAATGGGCGAACATTAAGAGGTGAGGTCGGATTGACTGGAGAGGAAGACAACTGGCGGGCTGTAAGTAGTAGTGGGTTTGAAAGGGTGTGTGGTTTTGAGGGAAAAAATGGAGAAGGTTTTTGTAGGGGTAAATTCGGGGGCATTTCTGGGAGAGATGCGGGAATGATGCTTTCATCTGATGGTGCCTTTTTTTTAAAATTCTTTTGGACAGGGAAGCTTGAAGTGGGCAAGAGGAAAGAGGAATTCCTATGCTCTGCATTAACTCAAAAGAGCATCTTCTGATCTAACGCATCTCGACCGTTTGATTTCAGTTCGCACGAATCTTAAAGATTATTATACGGTTCAGATGCATTAAATAAAAAGGTTATTTTTTAGTTAATGCAGAGAATACGTGTTCGGGGGAAAAGCTCGGAGGAAGTTTCTTTCCGTGGTCCCGGCGCATGTTTAATTGTGAACCGTTTTATATCAGAAAATATTTCGGGGTTCACCTTATTTATATTAATATTTTCTAACCAATTATATTAGTATTCCTTTTCTTAGTGAAAGTTTTTAAGTTTGACAGACAAATTTGTGTTTTTCAAACATCCGAATATTTAACAATAATTCATATATTTTCGTTAATTTAACGTCCATTTTAAGTTTTTAACAAATTGAAAAGAAATAAATCAGATTATATGTGTTATTTGAAAGGATCCGAATCTGCTGCGATTCTTAACTCACGAACAGTGACCTACGATCTCTGCTTTTCCAAATCGAATTGTTGAATTGTTTCGAGATTCGTGCAAGAAAAAATCAGGTGCTTTGAGATACATGCACAAAATTATTAGACGGTTAGATTTGGAAAAGCCGGGATTTTATGAGTTACTGTTCACCATTTTAGGATCGCAGCAGATGTGAATCCTATTTGAAAATATGATAATGAGTATTTACTGATTTTTTTTTCTTTTTATTGGCTAAATTTGCAGAAGATATAGTTCATTTCTGTCATTAATTTTTGAAAAAAAAAATTGCTTGTAGAAAATATACATCAATATAAAAAAAAATTACAAGTTTATTATTTGTTGAATACAGAAAATACTAATACCAGTTGATGGTTCATAATATTTTATTAAAAGAAAAAATTGATAATAACATGCCCTTAAAATGGTGTATTTACACATTTTGAATATCTTTAACAATCCATTAAAAAAAATTAACAATTGTCATTTCTGAATCAATGATTTTTTCAAGGATAGAATATCTGATGTTACTTGTTCATGGTACGGGACATATTTATAATTTTGAAAATATGTTGATTTTTTATTCCTGATTTTTTGAAAGATTATAAAAGTTAGTATTTCCTGATTTTTTGAAAGATTATAAAAGTTAGTATGTATTCTCTTACTTAATTATTTATCTGTTGATTTCTTAGTTCCATCGATGATGTTTTATTTTCGTTAATTAATTAGATAATACTGACATCCTTCAACATAATCATAAATAATGTATTTTATTTTGAAGTATATTTTTCTTTATGAAAAATAAATGAATTATATCTAGACATGTTAAAAAGTTAATTGCCATTACAATCAACATTAACTAACATTTAGATATTCATTATGTTTGCTTAGAACAACACATTAGTTATGAATTTAAATCACAACCATAAAATCCCTATTAAAATATAATTTATAATACTAAAATTTAATACGTCAAAATACGACCTATAAGTTTTATGGGAGATAATTCAGAAGTTAAAATATATTTTTTAGCGGAGTATATTTAATATTTATGACATTGCGTTAAATAAAATTTATATTTTAAATTAACATATGAACTATTGTTCAATTAATTTAATTAACCTGATTATGAAATATTGTTTTAAATTAATGTATGCCAGGCATTCGTGATGCCATCTCAACCAAAATTTTCATCGACAAATTATTTGAAAAAAGAAACTAAGATATAAAATTAAAAATAACATCATTTTTTCCTTCGTTGTCTCTGCTTTTCTCTTCGACCCCCATTTCTCTATTATTTATGTAGCTAAAATTACTTATTTCTTTTTTATCTCTTCTCATATCACTGATATCAATAAGCAGAGAGCTAAGTATTAAAATATATATATTTTTTTTTCAAGTTCATACAAAGAGAGGAGCAACTGGTTATCAGAGAAGACATTAAGAAGAAGCATTAGAGAGATATATTATGATAAAGGAATTAAGAGTAAAAAAAAATTACAATGAATTTCTAATTTATTTTTTGTTTGAAGATAATATATTTATGAGGAAACAAGTCCAAGAATTCAACTAAATCAAATGTAACGATGTATATAGGTGAAATCAGGCTTTGTTTCTTTTTTATTATGAAAACAAAAAATTAGGAGAAAAGGCATTTGTTTCAGGGTTGTCGCATTTTATTGCAACGCCGGGTGTTAAGAGCTGCTGAAGGAACTAGGTGGTGGGGAGACGAGGGCCGTTAGATTCGCATCAGGGGAGAGGATCTTCCCGGCGTAAGATTCCCCCTCGATCGCAAATTAGGAAACATCTTGGGTCCGATGGCCATCTGACCAAAGTGGTTCCAAAGGGTTCGATCACCGTACAATCTGATTTATTATTCGTGCGCACGAATTTTAATGCATATGGGAAATTTTTGACGCAAATCCTAAAGTATAACCAACGGTGAAAGAATCCGTTAGAACCACTTTGGGTCCGATGGCCATCTGAGCCAAGCTGCTCTCCGCAAATTGTGGATTGTGATCTGGTGCCTCGCGGGTCAACAACACGAGCACACGAAATGAGATTTTGTGGGACCATTAAGCGGTGAACGACGTGAAGAGAATGATTTTTTATTTTTTATATTTAACTGCTAAAAAAGATTTAATTCATGCAATCTTAGAACGGGAATATCAGGTATCTCTGTTCAGTTGTTTTTTCTTTAATATTAAATACATTGAGAATATTATCATATGATATAATTTCTTCAAGTTTCTTTTTATACTGGCAAAAAAAACATTAAGAATTTGACGATTTTATTGCAAAGACAGGCTTCATATTTAAGATAATTTTGAATAGTATTATCCGAGTAAGAAATTTATTTATTTCATAACTTTCAAAGTAAGAATTAATAAGTAAACTTGGAAAACAATCCAAAAATTTCAATAGACAAAGAGACAGATTACAGCGCCGCCCGGACAAAGCAGAATATGCTAACCACAAGAATAATTCCTTTCCTGGTAAAAGAAAATAAAAATTGGAGCTAAAATTTAAGGAATTGGGGATGATTCGACGGATGTCGGATTGAATTTGGTCTTATGTCCGGTCTGGAGGCGTTCGATCTGTATCACGATTCGTGCTGACAACTTTGAGATTTGTGCAAATTAAGTGCTCACAAATTTTAATGCAAATCAAACGACTCTGATCGGACTTCTGATTGATATTTTTCCAATGCTTATCAGACCGCCTCTCATCAGAATATTAAATGTCAGTAATTTTGTATCTATTTTAAAAATATAGTAAAATAATTTCCAAAAAAAATATAAATTTGGTTGCACATTTTAATACAAAGATCATGTTAAGATGTTTGAATCAACTGTTTAGATTTTAAAAACGAAAATAAAAATCTAGAACTTAATTGGAGCACACAATCAATAATAATTTTTAATAGACAAAGAGACAAATTATAGCGCCGCCAAAACACAGCAGATCGAATATGCTAACAAGAAGGATAATTCCTTTACTGGTAAAAGATTAGAAAATGATTGAAGCTATAAAATTTGGGGAGAGGGGAGTGTCCGATGCCCATCAGACCAGAGTCTATTCGATGGGTGTTTTCTACCGTCCGATCTACTTCAAGATCAGTACGCACGGATTTTAAAGCAAAGAGCACGGATATTAAAGTAATGCGTACAGATCTTGAAATGAATCAGACAGTATAAATCACTCATCGAACAGACTCTGGTCCGATGGGCATCGGACACCTCCCTCTCCCTAAAATTTGCGGAGGGAGAGATGAGGTGAGAATAACCAACCAGCGCTACAAGGATATTTAATTACACAAATTTAAGTTTGTTCAATCTTATATTTTGAAATTTGATAATGCCAGATCTATCTCCCTCCCATGAAAACGACAATGAAGAATATGTTGTTTTTATCAAAAGAATGTGCTGTTTATCATTGTTTTATGACAAAACGAGATTAAATAATTTAAACTTTGATTTTGAACCTATGATTTTTCATACAGAGGATAATGTTTTAGTCACTAAATTAGACGCGATTCTTGGTATATTCCTTCTGTTCACTTCTTCAAGTTTCAAAATATCTACTATTCTTCATTAATCTATCCTGTCAAAATTACGTGGGTGTTTGGCTTTAAGGCTTTAGCTTTCTTAATTGCTCAAGCTAACCGAACAGCTGTGTTTTAAACAGACTTAGAGTATATTTCTTAAGCTTCTTTAGAGAAAATTCTTAAGCTGATAAAAAACTCAGACTTACAGCACAATGCCTCCTTAGAGCTCCTCCTCAGCGCCTTTATACACTCTTAAGCTTCATTATTTTAAGTCAAGATCAGCCTAATTAATTAACTTTATTTAAAAGAGAAATATTATTTTTAGTCGGTGCTTAACTACGAAAGATTTTTTTATAAACCATAATTAAAAAAAAATAATTTTATGAAACCAACATTATTACTTTTTTCTTTACAAAAATCATAATAACTGAAATGTCATTTCGGTTTGTCATTTTTTTCGGGACCGAAATGACATTTCAGTACGGTGTGATTTTATAATTTTTCATACCAGTGGCACAGAAAATCACACCGAGCCGAAATATCATTTCAGTCCCGAAAAAAAAAAAAAACGGACTGAAATAACATTTCAGTTCTTATGATTTTTGTAAAAAAAAAAATAATTATTTTGGTTTTATAATTTTTTTTTTTAATTATGGTTCATAAAAAATATTCCCAACCAAAAGGGCATTTGAAATAGCATTCTCCTCTTTAGTCAAATACAGGAGCAGGAACCGATTATGAAAGAAAACCCTTGAGACAATAAAAGCTAGTCAAAACTCAAAACCAAATTAATTTAATAAATGATCTTAATTAAACGATATTGGGGGTGCTATATTTTGATTTCTCATTCTTTGAACAAGTTTGGTCAAGCAATTAACATTTTTACAATTCAATGGAACACATGATCATATAAATATATAAACAGATATATAGATGATATTTTAACATTTGATCTGAATCAACTTATGATTAGATAAAATAATATTATCATCATTATTAGTAATGATGCGTCACTGGTGCTATAAAATTCAAATAGAAATAGAAGGGAAGGAAATCTAATTTAGGATTGGTTCCACTATCATATATTTTCTTTCTCCAAGAAAATTATATAATATGAAAATAATAGCTTCCAAAAAATGTGATCTTCAAAGGTTCAATACCAAAATGTGATTTTCTATTTTAGGATTGATTGAAAGACTTAGTGTAGTGGCACGAGTTCTCGTTTCTCTTCAAAAAACAGAAGTTTAATTTTTGAGAATTATATTTAAAAGTTAAAATGTGACTTTCAAGACTCAAGAAAGATTTAGATATTAAAAGGAAAAAAATAAAGAGAAATTTTGTTGAATATATACATAGAGAGAGAGAGAGGAGGGATCCACCATTTTTTTGTTACACAAAATTACACCATTCATTTTTAAAGTTCAAATAGTCGATCCAAACCATTCAACATGTTGGATATATTAAAATGTGCTTGCAGATCAAATTTTACATTTTTTTGAATTTTTTTTACTACTTATTAAGATGGGTAGAAAAATTCAATGGTCTAAAAACAACGATTTTGTAAAATACTTAATAAATAGTAAAAATATTCAAAAAAATGTAAAATTTGGTCTCTAAGCTCATTTTAATATTGAGATCATGTTGAACGGTTTGAATCGACTATTTGGACTTTAAAAACTTTAAAAATAGATAGTGTAATTTTGTGTCACTGAAAAATAATGTAAGTGGATCTCTCCTCATATATATTAATATATATCAAGAGCCAAATTCTCTCTCTTATAGCAAAAAAAAGAGGAAAGATGGAAATAATATTCAGAATAGCAGAATATTTTTCCCTCGTTAAATACCATTTCATGAAATGACGAGGAGACCTGTAGGTATCATTGAGACACAGAATTCAAAATAGATTTGCACAAGCAATAAAATAATAAATTCTGTTAACTGGACCAGCTGGTTTGTTACCAGAAAGCAAAAATTGAAAACATAGAATTGGGATTTGTAAGAATTTTGTGATAAACAAGTCCATTGTTACTATTTGCTTTGAAGAACGTGACCACTAGTTCCATGAATGAACCAGCTGGGAGAAATTATATATGATCAAGCGGTCTAGCTGTAGATTTGATAAACTGGAAGCAATAGCTGTTTTGCATGTAACAGTTTGCTGATTTATGTATCAACTTTTATTAATATAGCGCGCGCGCATAGAGAGAAGTAGAGTCAGACTTTCAAACACATACGAGATTACTCATATAAAAAATTTCGAACTACGAGGGTCATTTGTAAAAGAAATTATCCGAAAAATGCAGATCAATGTTATCGTATCACGACATTTTGTGCTAAATTATATAGAAAAATAAATATAGATACAAACAATTTAAAATTAAATGGGGTCAATTGATTCGTATTGGATCTAAGTAGACCCGCCACTGTATATAGAGGTTGGTTAATATCAAAACGTTTGTTCCGGAGTTGTAGTGCAACCAATTGGTTTTTTTATTTTTAAAGTTTAAACGGTCGATCCAAACAGTTAGATGTAATCACTATATTAAAATATTTTTCGAGACCAAATTTTATATTTTTTAGAAATTTTTTACTATTTATTAAGGTAATTTTAAAATCATTGATTTTAATAATTAGTGAAAAATTTCTGAATCATTGAAAACAATAATTTAAAAAAAGACATAATAAATATAATAAATAGTAAAAAAAATAAAAAAATGTAAAATTTGATCTCCAAGTACATTTTATTATAGATGGAATGTTGAACAGAATTGACTGTTTGAACTTTAAAAATGTAAAAACCGAAGTATTTGTTCCACGGTTTAGGAACAAACTTTTGATATTAGCCAAAATCTATATTTACATAATTCGATGATCGACAAAAAACATATATATTTATATTAATTTTACGTTTATCATGTAAGATTGTATGCGTTAAAATTTATAATTTATTTGTACTACCATTAAAAAATTGAGATTCATGTTTCAGGCCCATTACAAATGGACCCAGAATTATTAATTAAAATATGTCCAATTTGAAATATTACGAGTCTAAACTGACGTATAAATTCAATACTTCATTGAATGATTTATTTTTTATTTGATGAAGCGAAAAGAAGACTTTTCTTTCCAAAGTTTTTTTTAGGTAGAAACAAAAAAGGGAATTAGCTTCCCAATTTTTCAATACCAAACCGAAAAATGCAATAATTTAAACACAGTTTGTTAGATCATTTACGGGTGATTTTCAAAACCCTAATGAATTAGTTTAGATATTATCTTGTCGAGATTGTCTTTCAATGAGTTTAACGTTCATAATATAAATTCCGAAAATTGTATTCTAGTTTGTTAGATAAAATATTAAACTTAAAACTTTCTTTTAATAGGTATAAACACCTTTTGCTTGCCAAAATAAATGTGCTACATTTCCGAAATGCATGATCAGTAACCCTGAAATCCTTGCAATTCGAATCCAACCGTCAAATTTTTTTTAGAACGCATATCGAAACAACTGGTTTTTCTGTGCATGTTTTTTATCTCGAAACAATTCAACGACTGAATTCGGATTGTAGAAATTTCAGGATTTTTGTTCATGCATCTTGGATTGCAGTAGATTCGGATCCTTTGAATGCCAATAAGACTTGAGAGGAGCAGAAGAATTTCTATAACTAAAAATATATATATATTTATGGAAAATTAGATAAATTGGGCCGGACTCTTCGTGATTAACAGACCCAAATCCCAATTTGGACTACATGGCCCAACAGCATAGCTCCACACAGCCCAAAGGCTGGAATCTCTCACCAAACAACAACCGACCACAATTCATAAATCATACTAATTTCCGGGTCGGTCCATCGTTGCCACACAAACCGAAATCATTTTGCGGTAAAGTGCCAGATTCGCATCTTTCGAATCCAAGCCGTTCACCCTATTATTAACGGTTGTTATTAATCAGATAACGATCCCGTACCCTCCTGCTCTATTTGAGCAGATACGGCCTCGCACAAATCCCGAGCAATCTTTTGCACCCTTGCTGCTGTTTCCCTCTGGAGCTCTGGCGAAAGTATACTTATTATGCTCCGCCGCAAGCCCACCAGAATCGAGCTGAGAGCGGAGGATAGAGAAGAACTCGAAGAAGTGCACCGCCTCCGCTTCGCCACCGTCACCACTCCTTCCTCCACCGCCTCCACCTCCAAGCCCTCCGATTCTAACGTATCCACCCTTTCCCCGAACCCTAACCCTAATCCGCTTTACAAGCTCCTAGACCCGTCGCTCGATCCAGTCACCAAATCTCAACGCATCGGCATTCACTCCCCATCCCAGCACTAAACTCGATTCGAAGTCTGAACTTAGTTTTAATGGAGGTAGAGGTTAAGCTCAGACTTCCTGATGCCGCAGCACACCAGCTTCTTTCTGATGCGCTCACCTCCTCGCACCGGTGCACTCATCTCCAGGTAAGTTTTACTGTTTTTTACCAGCAAAATCAGGGTGTTTTTGGTAAATTTGCAGGGTACGGTAGTTCTGATATTTGTTGGATTTTGGTTTAGTTGGCTGTATGTGTTAAGTGTAGTTGATTCCAACTTTATATTTTGATATGTCGTAGGTGATGCAATAGGAGGTGCTTGATGCTTGTCATGTAATGTTGTTGGATTATGACATGTTTTGTCAGAGCTTGTACCAGTGGTTTGGTACCAGTACCTGTTAACTTTGTAGGTTTCGTTTCTTTGAATGAAATCAGTGGAGTATGCCACTTTATCAAAAAAAGTTTTTACTGTTCATCAGATATTCGATATATTTTTTAAAGAGGAAATAATTTTTTTACTGTCTCGTTCTGTTGTTCATCAGATCTATGATTTACCTTAAGACTAAATAAGTATTGCAGTGTTAGATGATTTCTAATGAATTGTCAGTTCTGTGTTATTTCACATTTACCCAAACTGGCTGTTGGACTTGAGTTATATATTTTTTTGAATCAGTCGTATCAGTACACATGTTTTTTAATATAGCTACCTTAGGCCTGGGGCTAATTCACCAAATTAATATATTTTCCTTCTTGGCCTCTGTTTAGAGAAGAAATGCTAAGAAAAAAGGTCACCATTTGTGGGTGAAACTGGAAATTGTAGTTCAGTACCCTTAAATTGGATTTATCAGAAGTTCACTACTTGATCATTGATTGAAGTCGGATCTTCTCAAGTGGTAGCCCTCTTTGTATCAAAATCAATTAGAATACATAGTTAATTGCTCCCGTGGGCTTGCAGGAGAACATTTTCTTTGATGGCTTATCTGGTGAGCTGTCAGCGGCCTTCGCAGCACTTCGACTTCGCTTTTATGGTTCTGATACCCGTTGTGTCCTCTCCCTCAAGTCCCGTCCTGTACTGTCTGCTGGAATAAGCCGTGTTGAGGAAATAGAAGAAGACATTGACCCATCAATAGGCCGCGCCTGTGTTGCTGAACCATGGCGTCTTACAGGTAATCCCTCACTTTTGACTTGTATTTCTCTTTAGGCTTACCCAGTGAGGTTTGAATGTTGATTTGGACCTTTTTAGGCTTACCCAACCTGGATGACACTGCTACATGGGAATACCGAGTTAGGTCTGACATGATTGTTTTTTTTTTTTAATATGATCAAAGCTTGACCTGATATATGATCAGTTGCCAGCCTTATATTCTCCATACAATTACAACCAGACATGTCTGGTAATGCAAGTCATTATGTATATATAGGAACAGGCTTTTTTGTGTGTTAATTCTCGTGCATGGGAGGTGTATCTGCCTGCTCATTTAGTTACTGTCCTGGTTTGGGGAATTCATATTACTTGAAGTAATGGAATATGTAAGTTTGGATCCAGATTGTCCGATCAGAATTGGCACGGATATTAAAGTGGCCCGTGTATCTCACTTCGGGCCGGATTGGCCCGATTCTGATCGGACGGTCCTGATCCAAACTCAGATTTTCTATTACCTTAGAGGATATGGATTCCTGGTTTGGGCCCAGCTCCATATGCAAGTGGTTATTTTATATAAAATTGTTGCTGTTATTTATGATTGATCTGGATTTTTGGTCATTTTCTTAATGGATCAGCATGTACATGTATTTGTTTTCTGTTCTGACCTACCATTTCAATTTTATATCATACTGGGCCTGTTTTAACTGTTGCATTTAAGATTCCAAAGTACATTTGTGCTAATAAGATGAACATTACAGCCTTAGCAAGCTCCTCTGATATAATGAAAAAGGTTGTGGAAGAATTCGGGCTGGGAGGTGAGGAAGACAAATCTGTTGTGTGCTTAGGAGGGTTTAAGAATGTCAGAGCAGTGTACGACTGGAAGGAAGGGCTTGTTTTGGAGCTTGATGAGACGAGTTACAGTTTTGGCACAGTTTATGAGGTGGAGTGTGAGACGACAGATCCAGAAAGGGCCAAAGGACTGCTCGAGGGTTTCTTAAAGGAGGTTGGGGTCCCCTATGTCTACGCGCAATCTAATAAGTTTGGCGTATTTCAAGCTGGGAAGTTGCTTCCGTGAGAGATTGGGTGTTTTCGAGTAACAGAATTCAGGCTTTGATAAGATTAGGTGAAATTTCTTTCAATGGCACTAATCTAAATTCAGTTTATTTTGATAAAAGTTTGTCCAGGTTACAATGAGCAGGGCAATATATGATTAAGTTGACAACCAACCGCATTAACTTTGTTTTTCACCGAATAATTCGATACTAAAATGTTATGTTGGCATCATGTGGAGCACCCCATACTTTTCTCGTGGAAAAGGGTAATGCAGGAAAGAGCTGTCTCTCTTTTCCATTCTCAAATTTCGCTATTCTAGCTACCATCCAAACGTACCCTAAGGGTATGCTTGGTTGGATTGAGAATAGGCCATTCTTGGGGTTAGACTATTCGGAATAGCCTATTCAATGTTTGGTTGGGTTAGAATAGTGAATCCAAACTTTTGTCTTATTAGAAAAGGCTATTCCTAATGATTTTGAGATTTGGCTATTATAATAAGACAAACGACAACTATTCTTGATTTTGCTATTCTAGCTATTCTTTGTTTTGCAACCAAACATACCCTTTGCTTAATTGTTCTTCACATTGAAAAGCAAATATACATTTTTGTAGTATTGTTTTCAGCTTAATAAAAGATAGGAGAGAAAAAACGCTGGTACTAATCCTGCCCTCTACAGTCAATTAAGCAAGATGATGCAACCAACAGCTATATAAAACCTTTTAACCGCAATTTAATGTGGCCAGCAGTACAGGCATAATATCAACAATAAGCGAAATACTTGTTAGTCGACAATACATAACAAAAAAAAAAAAAAAATAGAAGCCACTTACCAGTTACCACTTACCAATGCAAGTAAAAACGTCAAAAGGGGGCGTACGTAAATATTTCCGAAATTTTTATTAATAGGAAAATTAAAAAAAGAAATTCGGTAATAGAGAAGAAGTTTTCAGAAATTCAATATATAAGAAAAACGTGATGGTCTCTGGACGTTATAGACCATAATGTCTTGATTAGTGAAATCAGATTATCGCTAATTAACGAAACAATGCGAAAAAATTCACCCTGGACATTCTCAACTATAACGTGCACAACATTTTTTTTTGTACGTTGTTTTGCTAATCAGATTATTAACGGGACGTGGTTTAGACCATCACGTTTTTGTTAGATATTTAATTTTTGAAAACTCTCTATCGTCGATATTTTTTTTATTTTTCTATTAATAAAAATTTCGGTAAATATTTAGCGCATAACTAGCAACTGGCAAGCATATAGAACTGAAATTACAGTTCTTATTTCACACACTCAGCAGGCTGAAGAGCTAGGATATTCCAGTTTGCAATGACAATATACTTCAGTTTTGCACATCAAATGTGCATCCTTCTTTGTCCCTAACAGGAGAGCCGTTTCTGCTTTCTACAAATACTAATAGAGAAAGAAAAAAACAAATAAAACACTACTTGTATTTTTCTTTTCATTCAAAAATGTTCTCCCCTGCAATTACGCAGATAGTTTAATATAGCGAAAATTAGGTACATGCGTTTTACAAATATGATTTTTTTTTTTTCTGTCATTAATATGCAATGTAGAAAATACTTTGATTTTCATTTTTTTTAATTACATGCAATCTTTTCGGAGAATACATCCCGTAAATAAGTGACCCAGGGATACTCTAATAAAATATTCATGTCAAACCTACATTTCCCAATAATTTGAACCCTCCAAAAAATTATTTCAATTATTTAACTTAAAGAGTCATAAAAGACGTTCTTAGATTGAAGGCTGTCTGAGAGAGAGATAAATGGTGTCTGACGATCGGACATTAAAAAAGTTTTGTTTGTTTGCGTCAAATTACTTTGAATATATTTTTTTTAATTTTCATTTTCGTGGTTAGCTTTGTGATAATAATTAGTGAGGCCTTACAATGCGCTTGTCAGAACACAAGCAACTAGCAGGTGTGCTATATGAGCACTCCTTAATTTGGCACTGAAATTTATTAACTTAATTACTTGAGCAATAATATAATTCTTGCTTCAAAGTTTCAAACAGCCTAAAAAAAATTAAAATATCCAGAAAACACACATAAATATGCAACAAATACAGGAAACAAGTTCAATCCAAATGACCACAAATTGCAGTGAATGAACAATTGGTCAGACAATAATGGAAACAGCCAATAATGCCATTGCAAAAAGATGAAACCCAGTTTTATTTGAGATAAGGCAGGGTTTGTTTCATCGTCCGTTCAAATTTTCCTGACTTGCATGATTTGATTTGTGATCCTGTCGGTTAATTTAGTTTTCTAGCTTGGCAGCTGCTGAAGCATAGCTGACACTGCTATCCCGCGAGGACTTGCATTGGCTAGATTGTTCATAATGAAGGAAGCCTATTTTTATTTTTGTAGACGAATTCTTTAACATCTGAAACACACAGAAAAGATGAAGGGGGAATGGGGTTCAAAAATCTGAGAATGCAAAAGCAGAGATATTATTGCTGTTAAATCAGGCAAAGAACTAATACCAAGCCTGACCAGCACAATAGGATACAAATCATTGTTTGGTACCAGCTGCTGGTTCAACTTTTTTGTCAAAATTTTGACGCCTACAGAGAGCTTAACTATGATCATACCAACCAAGAGAGTGTTATTCTGCCCTTTTGACAGGGACATGAATTTAAGACCTGAATATGTTCATAAATTTAGTCTTATGAACATATATATAAAAAAAGGAACAAGAGAGAAGTAACTTACATTGAGAAAAACACTAATTGGATGGCGACCACAAATAGTGTTCTCATACTGTTGCAAGTACCTTTTGAATGAATCAGCATCACCTGTCTCAATTATCTCCATTCCCATTCTATCCAAGGCCTCGATCGATTTATAAATCGGGCCATGCTTTTTATCATAATATGTGTAACTAAACCTGATAGATGTAATATAAAGTCTCAGTAATTGCAATATGTTTGAGGAAGTTATTTTAATAGCCAAAAGAGCATCGTCAATCCAGAAAAGTCTGCTTTCTACTTGTATGACTTTTCTCATTAATTATATTTTTTATCCAATACTACCATTAAACCTTATTCTGAACTTCAGATACTTTTTACATTTGTTCAAGGTTTTTTTTATGAACTTTCTAATGCTAAGCCTGCATTTCTAAAATATGTAGAGGTAAAAGAAAATGACAATACAACTCCAGAACTTTTCAAGACTACGTCAAATGACATTCAACAGAATATTTGACATTTCAGGTTTCTGTTAATTTCTATGTTTTCTAAAGCTATGTGATGCTTTTGATAACCATGCAGGGCACAAAAGAAATTATTCATTTGCTTTTTTTCTCAAATGTTTTACAAAAAAGAGAAAAAAGATAGTACACATAAAATTGGAAAAATAGTAGAAAGTTATGAAGTACCTAGAACCCCAATGGCAGAAGTCTGAGGAAACAGAAAAGAAGTTTTTCGGGTCATCTATGTAATTGGCAAGTAAGCGGCCATACATGGCTTCACTTTCTGAGCTTAAAGCACCAACAAGTATGGGTACAACTTTTACTTCATATCTGTGCAACAAATTACAAAGAATAATAACACTATGAAGCTAAAGTATATAAAAAAGCAGAACCACTAAAATGATCCAGTACTGACAGTGTAAAATACTCCTTTATGTTGTCAATTTTATTTGGCTGGATTAAGGCTTTTATTTTCAACAGGATTAGTCAAATAACTAAAACCTTTTAAAAATAAGTACTGCAACTACAATGATGTTAAAAGTGTTAGATATGCAGAAAGACTAAATAAGAATTTATAAGTATAATTGGGCGTATCAAGTTAAAGTTAAACACCTTGGCATAGTGCTAGTTTACTACTAACCAGCAATATACTGATATAGTATTCCTTAATTAATATCCATCTTATATTATAATAATATAGCTAATTGTCTTTACATGGTAGAGCTACCTTTAAAAACTTTTGGGTTTCTCTGTAGTAAAAATGCATATTATTATAATTTATTTTGTTTGCAAATGGTAAGTTACCCTTTAAATACTTTAGCTAGATAAGGAAGGTGCATTTCCATGCTATGTTCTGCTTCATCTACACGCAAATCCATCATTTCAAATTTTCCAGTTGCCTTCAGCTCCTCAATAACTAGAACAAGAATAAGGGTTTAATAGTTGAAAAGTTATCTTGAATGGAGTTGTATAATTAAAAATAAAAGAGAGTTATACCTTCTTGATCCACCGGCAAGTCACCAATAGGTGTACTATAAGTGGTGGCTCTGGTTAGAGCACATTTAGGAGTGTAATAGTGGTGTGAAGGACCAAGAAGAAAAACCCTCGAACTGAAATACAGTATTGAACGAAATAATAGACAAAAAGTTATTAACCACGCTTTGTCCATTCATCCAGAATTTGAACTATAATAACTCAAAACTATCAAAATGAAGGCCAAAAATAACATTGTTTCAAGTTTTGATTCTGCCAAGCAATAATTAAACTGGAAAGAACTCTGAAATGATATAAAACAAGTTTAGTCGGTGAGAAAACCAACTTCAATCAATAAAGCATTAGACAACTAAAATCTGATTGAAGCTCACCAAATTCGTGATTAAGAGAACTTAATACCCTTCACAAAAACTACATATGGCCAGAGTAAATATGACAATTTCACAAGAAATAGCTTGATCTTTCACAATTTTCAAGAATATCAATTCAGTTATGAGAAGACTTACATATTAGTAGGATCTATGTTGCCAAATGCAAATGCCGCACTTCGGCCTGAGTATGAGTACCCAGCATGTCTATAACAATGAACATTAAATACAAAAAATCAGTGCATCAGATCAGTTCAGAATGCTTTGTAGCTTGTAGCTTGTAGCTTGTAAGAGTAAGTGTAAGTCGACTTACGGTGCAATTACACCTCGGACGTCAGAAGATTTTGTCAGGCCAGCAGCTCTAAGCCAACCATCAAGCTCTTCTTCCAATCTACTGGCTAATAAAAACCAGCAATAAGTTAAACATAATTTAATGCTGCAGTAAGAAACCAGTATATAATTAAACAAATAATCATACCTAACAAACGCACAAGATTCAACAATTCATACATTAATTTCTCTTCTTTCCAAATAGACTCCAAACGTGAAGAAACTAATCTCCTCTCTACTTGATCAATAAAAAAAAATTGAAAAAATATTTTAAATTTAATAGACGATATAATACTAACCATTGTTAGTGTACCAGGATCCCGCGTGGGTAGCTCGTCTGACAGTCGCCATGGCTTCAGAGTTCTGAGAGGTACCAGTGGGGACCCAGGCCCTTCTATCCTACTGTTTGTGAAGTACCTCACTTAAAATTAGGAATTTCTACAGTATCAAGCTACCATAGTTCCCTCTTGTTACCATGAATTGGAAAAACTACAGGCTTGGATGCGATTGATGATCGGAAGCCAATTTGGGGTAGCGTAAAATGGGTTTCGCTAATTAAGACGGGAAGAAGATGGAGTTCGTATTATCTGAGGTATCTCAATTTTTAAGTGACCGACGTGTACGGTGTCTATTCGTTGATACCGCGGGGCTCAGTAGTATTTGTGATTTGAGATTCGTGTAGAATGTATTTGAACGGTTTTGATTTTTAAGAAAAAACTCAAAGTTTGAGATACCTTAGAGGATGCGAATTCCAGAAGATGTTAGTTGGGTGAGATCTGATGGTTATAAACAAGCAACGTTTTTGGACCGTTGATTTAAGAGTTTTGTTTGGCAAGTTATTATTTCTAATCTTTTTATGTAGTCAGGCTATTATTTTTGTTTTTGACTATTAAAATTTTTTGAAATTTTCTATAAATTAATTATGAATAAGTATGGAATCTAACAAAAACTTGCATTAATTTATTACAAGTCATGTTTGATATTGCACTAATAAATTACTTTGTAATTAATAATATACATTGGAAATTTGGAACTTGTCACTTATCTTATTATTTTTGGGTACCTTTGTATTTTTTATATTTTGTCCGTACTGATATGACATAATTAGTGTAAAATTATTTCTAATTATAAATAATAAAAGTATATTTGAACTCTAATTAAATATTGTATCAAGTATATAGGCAGTATTTCATTTTTATTTATTTTTAATTAATTAAATTTGACCTTTTTTATCTTTTACCTTTTATATTTAGATTATATTAAACTATTGCCTTGTATAAATAGAATGATATGTCTTAATTAGTATTAATTTCAATAACCCTACTTTTATAATTTCAATAAAAGTTATAAAGGACTCTAGTATAACATCAGTGTCATTTCAGCCTATATAACACCATCTTCAAAATCTATTGAATCGATTTCAAACGGTGAATCCAAACTGTTCAAACCGATCTACTTCATTAGATGTACTATTACATGCAAATTTTATAATTTTTTGAATTTATTTAGTATCAAGTCAAGAAGTCAGATTTGTGAGTTTTTAAGTTAATTTTAATGCATTCATTTTTCAACATTCTTGACCGCTTGATTTGATACTAATATAATTCAAAAATATAATAAATTAGCATGTAAACGCATCACTCATAAAGTAAACAATTTAAACGGTTTGAATTAGTCATTTGAAGTCTATCCAATCAATTTTAGAGTTAATATCATATGACACTGATATCATATTAGCCGGACTCCTTACTACCTACTACTGCAGAGTAAAGTTGAGCGACTGAAATAAAGTTGCAAATATTATTTGAAAGCTAACTGAGAAATATGTTGTTTGGGTTCTACAATGGAAGCTGCCATCTCAGATGCTTCTTTTTTTTTCTTTTTTTTTTCTGAGCGGAATTTCATAAATTATGGCGTTTGAACTGAACATTTTATTTATGATCCTAAATTTTGTAATATCAATCCGATTTTTTAAAAATTATTTTTTTCTAAGTGATATTAATAAAAAAAAAAATCGGCCGAAAGGGGACACAAAAAGCAGGAGATAAAAGATTTTTATTCCTTTTCTTCTTTTCGTTTGTAACTTTATTCTGATTGCAACATCAATTAGTGGTTGGAGAATATACTTAGAAATTTTAGAAGAGTCGGTATGAAGGGAGAGGCCCACCAAACTGTGGTGGCTATCTAGGGCGAATTAAAAATTATAGATAAAGGCAAAAAAATTAAATAATAAATGTGGTCGATTGATCCCGATTTTTTTATTAATAGAAATTTTTTAAAAAAAATATGGTCTTTAGTTCTGCAAAATTCGATATCTAAGAAAAACATGGTGGTCTATGACGTCCTGATTAGTGAAACAACGTTAAAAAATAAAAAGTCTGGACGTTATAGTTAATACCGTCCAGGTAAACTTTCCAACTTTTTATTTTTTTGTCGCACTGCTTTGTTAATTATTAATTAGCGGTAATCCGATTCGCTAATAAGGACTGTTTTTCTTATATGTCGAATTTTTCAGAACTGCTTTCTTATTGTCAATATTTATTTTTTAATTTTCCTATTAATAAAAATTTCGGTTGACACCCCATTGATTTATAAAAGAAGGGATAGAGAGACTTTAAATTGTTCTTTCTATCAGGAATTAGAATCAGTGGATTATGAACCCTCTGTTTGTCCATAGCAGAATTAGCAAAAGATCTTTGATTGTCAAATCAAAATATAGTCTAATTAATTGTAAGACAGCTGCATAGCCAATGAATTTTGGTTGTTATGATTGATAGGGTTGTGTTAGAGCTTCAAATACATGAGAGAAATGAATATTTGTTGAATTTTTTTTTTTTTATATATTTCCTGTACCGATTGTATTTAATGGTGCAGTTGACTTATTTTAACATAAACTGTGCAGCATTCAAGAAGAAAACGAAGGCAGGTTCCTGATGACCACTTTTCTCAAAAAACAAAGAAAGTATGATTGATGATTCCATTTGTAAAGGCATTTTATCCAAAAACAAACAAAAGGAAACGGAAAGAAGTACAATGAATCAACAACAGCTGATAATGATATGTAATCTATGCTTGCATCCAATATTAGTAAAAATATATTATCAATATTAACAATGTTGATCCGTGGAATATGCTACAATTATACACAGCAGTACAAGCCTAACAATAGGTCTTTTGACAGTCACAGTCCTAATAAAAGAGTAGCTGCAGCATCAAAGTTTACTATTCAGCTGAACGGGTCACCTGAGAATTGATAAGATCATATAAGTGGTATTATTAATAAGGAAAATGAAGAAAAAGAAATAGAGATACGCATGCTGTGTAAACCACTTGCCTATCAGAAAGCTCGCTAGGGAAGGTACCAGTGACCTGCGGATGCGAGTTCATAATAAATGGTGAAGGCCCATTCTGGTGTAATTGACCTGTTGTAACACAAAGAGGTTGCTGTTTCGAGCCTGAAGCGAATGCCTCCTATGAAAGAAGAGCAAACAATTTTTTAGGTTTTCTGCAAGGAGCTTCATAATGTGTTTCACTATTTATATATTATCATGGCAGCCTCGATTTCATTAGAAATCTGAAGCATACCTGGTTTAGAGTAGGAAATTGCAGTGACAGGTAACCCACAGAAGACCAGGGGTTAAAGTTGTTTGTAGAATCTTCTAGATGTGGCTCCAATCTTGCTGTCTGATCGTCTCCATTTCCTACAATTAATCAATTCCAATCAGAGCTACAATAAGGGATAGGATTTGGTACAGATAACAAAAGACAGGCAAGACAACGGGTCTTGATACAAACAGTCTTGACTGACAGTAGCTCAGTACCATCCGGATCACCTTTTTTATACTTCTTTTCCTTGGTCTCCATTGGTTTCAATTTGGTTCTGAATGTGAATCAGTGCATAATTGAGGCTCACAAACTTTCTGGTTAAATACACAAGAAATCAATTCAGTATCAGTACAATCAGAGCTTGGAACCATACTGTTTTAGTGAAATTTATTAAATAAAAAATAGTGGCTCTAGTGCACATCCATTTTAATGTATATGTGTGACATCTTTGATGGCAGCACATAAAAATTATCAATAAAAAATTCAAAATTTTAAATGGATCTCATCCATTTAGATAGGGTGTGTATCAAAAGTTAGTCCAATTTGATCTTACATTATTTGGAATATTAGTTGTTAAGGTTAATGGCTTTGTGATACAAGACCACCAAATTGGAACAAAATTAATACGCACCAGATCAACTGATAGAGGACATATTTGCAA
This sequence comes from Carex cristatella, assembly GCA_024447775.1. Classification (NCBI taxonomy): domain Eukaryota; kingdom Viridiplantae; phylum Streptophyta; class Magnoliopsida; order Poales; family Cyperaceae; genus Carex; species Carex cristatella. Next base: position 4,163,430 of record JAJHPF010000025.1, read on the forward strand.
TTTTAGTTCTTTTTTTATCTCTACAACTTTTGTGACGGTTGTCAGAGATTTCATATGGATGAACGAAGAATTACTTGATAATAATCCTCATACCTTCTTTTCCCTTTTCACCCTTGGCTTCTGTTGCACCTAGGCTTTCCTTTCTGTTTTTCTTAACAGAGGATATACCTTCGTCAATTCCATTTGGTTTCTTTCTCCTCTTTTTACAGACACGAACCCTATCAACTAAATTGTTCTCTACCTCAGACAAGATCGCACCACGCTCATTTGTAACCCTATTTACCGCCACATCCTGCAATTTTTCCAACATTTTATTTGCCTCCTCCATGGCCAAAATATATGCCTCTTGGCATGCTGACCCCCTGACAATAATTTGTTCGATAACTCGTCCAAGAGAGAGAGAACGATTCTCGATTGCAACAGTTGGGTCAATCTCATCAAAATCGTCATAAAGTTCCATATTTACAACTGACTTTGCATCCTTCCTCCACCTCCTCAGCATATACTTTTCAGGAATTTCCTTAGTGTTTTTGTAATCTAGCACCTTCAGCACATGTGAACAGAGAACTCCAACAAATTCATATTTGTTACAGCTACAGGATAAATCCTCTGTACAAGGTTCATACCTAACATATCCAGTAATTTTCTTCTCCACATTTGTGATCTCATACACATAGCCAGATCCATCAGCTCCACAATTGTCTATCACACAGTCTACATACAGCTCAAACTCCTTGGCAACCATTTCATACACTGGACAAGTGTACACTAAGGCTGCTTGCTTTAGTAACCGTGAAAGAGGTGTTAGGTTTGCCAGGTGGGCTGCACCATAATCAGCTTCAAGCTCAGAGTACCGCTTATCCTTCAGAATTCTCTCATACTGCTTGAAGAACAAGGAAATATCCCTCTCATGGTGCAGACCTGACTTGATTAGTGCATGCATATGCTCATTTTTTAGCGTGTTATGTAAATCAGCATGAAATAAGTCATGCCTATATACAAGACACCAATTCCTTCTATTTTCATACAATCCCTTCAACCATGTATCATCAGCCAGACCATAATTGGACACTAATTTTTGCCATGTTCCAATAAATTCATTCTCAGTTTCACACTCAAAAAAACATCTTTTCAATTCAATTTCAAAACCAGGGTATGCCTGAAAGACGTTACAAAGGTTTTTAACAGTACTCTGGTACAAGTGCCATGGACAAAGCCTGTGAACTGAGTCTGTCCAGATATCTCCTACAGCCTTCACAATATTTTCATCTCCGTCAGTCAGTATGAGATGTGGTGCATTCCCTGCCATTGATACCTTAAAAGTTTGAAACAACCACTTGAAAGACTCAACTGAGTCATTGTACAAAAACCCAGAGCCAAATATTAAAAGTTGTTTATGATGGTTCGTACCAAGAAATAAAACAAATGGTCGATCATACCCATTTACCTTATAAGTATTATCGAAACATACAACATCTCCAAAATATTGGTAGTCGATTCTCGACCTAGCATCACACCAAAACAGGTTTGTTATTTGATCCTTAGCATCTAGTTGCATCGAAAAAGAAAACCCTAGCTCCTTGGCAGCTCTCTTTTGCAAATAATGCAGCATTCCCACTGCATCTCCCTGCTGCATCTCAAATTGTCTCAGTCCCTGAAAGTGACTGCTACAACTACTTGATGTACCAGCACTGACCACATCTTCACTTGTAGTTTTTCTGGGATTGGGGTATTCTCTCTGAGACCTCAACAAGTGTACCTTTTTAGATGAAACAAGGGGGTGGTTATGCTCTGGTACAAAACGATGGATGCAATACCGACCATTTTTCAGCCTCTTGATACCAATATGGGCATGGCAACCAGTACGAACATCAGAACGGGTGTATGTGCAGCAGGTCTTGTCCGATGGGTCCGGTTTGTAATAGCCCTCTTTAGAACAAACAAACCGCCTGGCCCGTATTATACCATTTTTTGCCCTAGACATGTTTTGTTTTCTGACACTGAACCCGACCTGTCGCGCATATCCATTGTAGAATTGGTATGCATTTTCGTCGTCGTCGAATTCCATGCCAATGCGGGGCTCTGGGATGTCTTTTGGACAGACACTAGCATGTGGGCCCTTTTGTGTGATTTCTGTGGGTGTTGCTTTATTTTGAACATCTTTCAGAGAAGTGAACCTACAAGTATCTGGAGAAGTGATGTTGGTTCTTTGGTCACAGGTGGCCATGGTCTAGATTGTTCAGCCAGGCAAATCATCAAATACTTTCTGTGCAAAATAAGAAACATGAATAATTATGAAAAATAAACAATGAAATAAAATAAGCAGCCTGATCTTAACACTACGCAGTTCTGTAACATTCGAGTGCCAACTGCCAAACAATCTTTGATCATTTTTGACAGTTTTTCTTTAATGAAAAATAAACAATGAAATTCTAAAATTGTCAAGGGATACTGCCCAGTATTAGAGTACACGATATGAAACGCTGCTTAGACGGTTCCTCAGTTGAAAAAAATACAACACCGATAAGCATTCAGCAATTACAAAATAATTCTACAAAGAAGTGTTCACTGGCAGCTACAGAGAGAGAGATCATACCAAGAGGTAGCATCAGCTCAAGATCCTGGATAGCGAAAAGCCCTAAAAAGGGAAAGCGCGCGCGCGAGAGAGAGAGAGAGAGTGAGGGTTTTGAGAATTTTGAGAGCGAGATTCGAAGATAAGAGAAATTTAAATTATCAAAGAGAGGGAAAATATAGAGGCGCCGATCGCCGACAGTTGCGATGGAGACTGGGAGAAAATTTCGGAGCAAATGTAATTGGAAGAAAATCGGGATGGAGCAAAGCGCTCAGAGAAAGGTTCTGTCGCAGCTGGCTGCGGCTTAGATCGTTATTCCGATGCACGACACGTGGATCCATCCAGATCGTTGGGCACTTCCATTTTTCACCTTAATAAACGATATTGAAGAAAACATGCATGGGATGGGACCTTTCATAAAATATATATATTTTTAAATAAAGAAGTAAATTCTAATTGCTTCAGGGTGTGTCACAAACAGGAATTCAGAGTTCGATGGGTGAAATCGATTGTATCAAGATCTGTTCTATGTTCTAAGTACATTAAAATCCGTGTAATTCTATTTAATTTTCCATGTGCACCAGTTTTAAATCTAATTGTACGGCTCAAAAGCTAATTGAACCTAAAAGTAGGTCTGATGCCCATCGGACATACTCCTATCTCCACAAAGAGAGGCGAAGATTGCAACACAAGCATGGTGAATTGTCAAATAGTGAAATAATGAGAGTTAAGCAATGTTTAGCTTCATACCAACCACTATAAACATAAATTGTCGAACTATGGTAGAAGAGAGAGATCCACTTACAATATTTGTAAGGTACAACATCTTACAATAATTTAGTTTTGTAGCTTTTAAAATTCAAACAATTCAACATTATCTCTATATTAAAATATGTTTGGAGATAAAATTTTACATTTTTTTAATTTATTTTTACTATTTATTAAGTATTTTGCAAAACTGTTGCTTTTCAATGATCCAAAATTGTCTAAAAAAAACAATTTTGTAAAATACTTAATAAATAGTAATTTTTTTTTAAAATGTAAAATTTTATCTCCAAGCATATTTTAATATAGAGATAATGTTGAACGGTTTGGATAGACTGTTTGAACTTTTAAAATCGCAAAACTAAATTATTGTAAGATGTTGTAACTTACAAATGTTTTAAGTGGATCCCTCCTTATTTTAGAATATGAGCTATTCTGAATAACAATTGCATCCAAATAACTTTTTTTACTATTCAGAATAGCTAGAATAACTGCTATTCTCTATTTCTCGTAAATATTGGAATAACTACTATTCGAAAGTGTGAAGAGAGAGAAAAAAATGTTTCCTTTCGGAAATTTCGCCAACACAGTCCCGAAATGACAAAGTTGATGTCATTTCTACTATCTCCATATCGTGACAATTTTTTTGAGACTCCACTGCATATCTTTTCTCTTAATTAGCACTTGTTAACGAGTAAACTAGGGTGCTCCTAGGAGTACCAAGCCCCTTTATACTCTTAACTCTAAAACCTATCGGATTAACTTCGAATGACGAATGTAAACCATTGAAATCCTTCTACCTTACTAGTGATGCGTCTACATATGAAAATTTTAAAGTTTCGAATTAATTTAGTATAAAGTCAAGTGGTCAAAATTAGAAGGTTTCTAAATTAATTTTAATGCATTCATTTTTTGGAAGACTTTTGACCACTTGACTTTATATACTAAATTAATTCGAAACATTAAAATTTTCACATGTGGACGCATCACTCGTAAGGTAGAAGAATTTCAACGGTTTGGATTCATCATTCGAAGTTAATCCAATAAGTTTTAGAGTTAAAAGTGCAAAGGGCTTGGTACTCCTAGGAGCACTCTAGTTCTACTCCTTGTTAACACTATTTTTTCCTCGATTATAGCTATTCACTATTTTAAATGTACAATCCAAACAACATTTCTTAGCCTAAAGTTTATCTACAGAATTGGAAAAAGAAAATAAAATAAAGCATAGAAAACAACGCCGCATGAAGAATTATAAACATCTTGCAAAATCCAAGACCATTAATTTTGAATTAAAGAGAGAGCCTGAACTCAGAGAGCCTGTTTTTCATTTGACAAAAATATTTTCTTCAGATATTATATTGAATAAGAGTATTGACCATTTATAATTTTCTAAATTTTCAGCTGAACCAGTGGATTTGACTTCTGAGATGGAGCACCTGGATATTAACTCTCAGCTACAATGCTCTCAAAAGGTGCTTATGTTTTATACTTCCCATCCATGTTGTTGATCTATCTTGAAGTTGGTGCATTTTGTTATATGTTGATCGTACTGGGACCATAACCTAAGTTACTGAAGTAGTTTTGTTTTTAAAAATAAAAAAAAAGGGTAATGCAGACAGAAAGAAAATAAGACAGCAAAGCTGAAGAAAGTGATTTTCATTGATTTTCCACTGGGTAGTACATTGGATTACAAAATATTTTAACAAAAGTAGTGGGTGGTCACAGTTCTAGGGCAATTTACCTGCATGTGGATTTTTTTACAGAAGAGGGTAGTCCTTTGCTCGAAAGTTTAAATTTTGGTGAGATTTGAGGCGAGGTGATGGAAAAGGGGGACCATTTCGGCCTTCATTTCCATGGTGTGTGGCATGCACACTGTTAGCGAAAGATGATGTCTCTTCTGGCATGGGTGGCTGCAATAGGTTGAGGTGGGTCATAGAGGCGGAGTTACATACAATGAATGGGGGTCAATTGACTCCATTCATTTGCAATTTTTTTTTATACTCTATTTTTAATATAATTTAAACTAAAATGTTATGAATAAGGTGAAATTGATCTCCGTTCGTAGCAGAAATTTTTTATATACTTGACCCCCATTCATGTTTGATCCCCATAGCGTGAAAGTCTGGCTCCGCCCCTGGTGGGTCATGCAAATCATAGTATTTATATTCTCTAAGTAGTGGAGGCGATTCTCTAGCACAGTAATCTGACAATATTGTTTTGTGGTCTCATCACTGAGCTCCCTCAAATGGGCATTATTTTTCAGAGTTTTAAACATATGAGAGTGCTACATTTTGTCTGATAAGTTGCCGAAGTCGAGTCTTGATTGGTAAAGCTTGTCGTGAAGGTGACATATTGTGTCTCTTGCCATGTTGAGCTGATGTGCCAAGCGCTCGGCAACTGTTTGCTACTTTCTTTGTATTGATGATGATGTGTATGTTAAAATACATTGTGACCCGGGCGTCCCTAACGTAGTAGGCTTCGATGAAACGCAATGTGAGATCCTCCGCTATAATGATGTTGGCCTCATATTCTGAGGTGAAAGTTTTTGCAAGTGGTGGAACATTTGGATGTTGAAGGTAGATTGTTACCAGAACCATGGTGAACCCACGTATGTCAGTGTTATGGCGGTATGTGGGGGATGACATGCATAAGTCGGTGGAGAGTTTTGTAAGAAGGTGACGGGCTTGTAGGGGCATTAGGGCCATAGTATTGGTTTCCTGTTGCGTAGGTAGGGAAATATTATGTGAGAGATAAGGGAATGTTAGAGCTGGAGATTTTACTGCAGGGATGTTAGGTGGTTAGTGATAGTTACAGTGCAAAATTTGGTGGAGGTTTAATGAGTAAGATTGAGGTGGGATTGGTTTAAATATATTGGAGGACAGATATATTTAGGAAGCAATTTGTGTAGTGGATAGTGTGGTGGGTGGACATATTGGCAGAAATGAGATATGTGGGTCTATATGGTTTCATGAAGATGACAGCTGTTGAGCTGTGGATTCAAGGGGGTGACAAGTGTTGAATGTGGAGAAGGCTGAAGAAAAGTATTCAGGTGTGTTCTAGAAGATGAATGGATGTAAATTGGGTTCCCTTTAGATGTGGGCTCTCTACTCCAGTTAGGTTGCCATGAGTTTGATGGGCTATCAATTTTGAATTTTGTCAAGGGATTGGTTTGGAAGGTTTTGATGATTTGTTGGACCGTCAAGTAAAACTTGTAATGATATACCAAATGAATTGTTTGAATAGATAAGTACCATTGCACAGGTCCAAAAGTAAGTCGTTGAAGTTCAATATGAATAAATGTGACCGTAAGGACCGTGATAATTGTAACGGTAATTCAAAAAATATGTACATCGATGGAAAACATAGCTACAAAGAATTTTCTCTGTATGCTCTAGACAACAAAATGAAGTTAAATCATTTTATTTATTTATTTAGACCCAATTTAACCAAACAATTGGAAAATCCCCTAAATTATTCTTGTCCGATTGAAGTTAGTATAATTGCAAATATTTACCTATCCAATTTGGAATACAAGATTCGTACCACATTGAAACGAACGACATTGGAATACAAGATTCATATAATTGCAAATATTTACTCACGCGGTAAGGAATATTCAAGGCCAGTCTATTTTTTACTACTAAGATTTGCTCAAGTGCGAGGATTTGAGTTACATCCAGTTTGACCAAATCACGTGGAGAAGGCTAAAGATCTGTACTGGTACGACATACCAGGAAATACCAGAAAGAGGGTTGTACTTGTACAATGGACCAGAGTAGCAGAGAAAGTCCAGCTGGAGGCAAAAGCCACTGATTGAATTGCAAATCTTGAACATGGAGGAAAGTATCAACAAACAAAGCTGGTAAACCATCTACTGGAGTGATCAACGATGCATACATTCAAACATTGATGCTTTGTCCCTTTTTATATTTTTTCCCCTCTAAGACCGGAATGAACTTGTTGTACCTGAAAAAGACGCTATCCCAACTTCAAAATTGGTCTATTAGACATATTCGATTTTGGCACAATGCAAGTTTACGAACAAAACTCATGATCGAATAGCACATTTAAAGTCATGAATTTTCATGTATATCACATATCCAAGGACAAAATTACTGGGAAGTCATGAAATTAAGTAAGCCTCATGAATGCAAAATTGGGTATGCTTAGCAAAACTCTACAAATGGGACCTACTGGTCAATCTGATGGATGAAGTTTCGCTGGCATGTTAAAGGTTCACAGTACATTATGTTCAATTAAAAAACCAAATCAAATTATACTAAGGCAGCGTAGGTGACCCCTTTGTTTTCCCTGCACATAGAGCACACTACACTAGGGTGGGCCTAATAACTGGCTTATAGCGCACCTAGCGCACCCAGGGGCTATGACAAAACAAGCAAGTGACCTACAGGCCCCATGCGCACCTCTCTTATTTTCTTCCTCCTCTCAAAGCCATGCCGATAGCTAATGGAGAAAAGAGAAATTAAGAAGGAAAGGGTGAAATTGACTCAACCTTTCATAAACCTAAGCAATGTTCTACCATGCGGCCAAGGCAGAGCCACTAATTTGGCTCTTCAGTCATGCCTCAGAACGGATTGGGAAAAAAGGAGAAGAGGGAAAGAAACTTGAAATCTAGTGAAACACTGCACCAAATGTGAAATCAAGAACATAGAATCACTTCTCACCTTTCTGCGACGCTAGGCGATAGCTCAGGTGGAGAGAAAGGGGTGTTGCTCAGATCAGACCCGTTTATCCAATTAGTTAAAGAAGTTTAAGAAAGAAATCAGAGCAAGTTTATCATGAAGAAGGTTATCCACAGTGGCTCACAAGGATCTGGTGAGACTCTGTAACCAATTAATTGGTATGCATTTAAGGAAAAAGTGCTAGAAACGGATACTGGCAACCCTGTGTATGCAAAAGGCAGCATATATTGAATCCGAAAATGGAAGGGTAATACAGGGAAAGGTGTAGTGTCTTGCCAATCATGATACCCTTATGCTATACCCGTGCCTTGGTAGCTTCCAATAAGCTGAAATCAAATTGAAGGACTATGGACTATGTTAAGATGGGTGAGGATATGGCACATTTCACTCAACAACCAACTATTTCTGCACCGAATTCCAGCTGTCCTTGCTGCCATAACTAGGTGACAAAATAGAAGAATCTTCTCCCATGCATGAGGAAAAGCATGACACAATGTCATTTAATCTCAGCCCTCAAATGGAAGGGATCAAAGGTTGAAAATCCAACATGTTTCGGATTGCCAAAGTGTCACAAAATGATTGGCTCATGCCATTAAAAACACAGTTCCAATGTGCTGGAATAAATCAGAAGCATTGAAGAAAATGGAGCAAAAATGAAAGGTGAAGATCATGCCAACTTAGCTCTAGCCTAAACCCACCTATGCCTTAAGGCTATATATACCCCTTGAAATGAAGCAAAAGAAAAAAGGAGGAAGATCAGAAAACACACCACAAGAACAAGTTTTGATACCACAAAGAGATCATAATAGCCATAGCCAAAGAATACCTCAAACCCCTGAAATTTCCACTTCATAGTTGCTGCCCCAAACCGAAATCCACACCTTTCTTTGTTGTTCTCCACTCCAAACAATAGAATAGGTAGAACTTTAAGTTTTAAGCAATGTAGATGCCTATGTAGGCCATGTTTCATGTAAATAAAGACCATGATTCAATAAAGCATGCTCTTATTGGGAGCTTTTAAATCTATATTGCTGTTATGTTCTTGTTATTTGTTTATGTTCTTTTGCTTTGTTTCCTTCTTTTGGAGCTTCCTCATGTTATCTCTTCTCTTCTTCTTCTTTGAGCAAAAAGGAGAAGTTTAGGCTATGGTCTCATGATGATCATTAGCTTAGATCTTTCTCAAATAAAAATGCCTCTTTCTCGGCCTTCAATACCTTGAAAGAGCATAAATACTTTGTTATTTCTGTTATTAAAAAGAAAATAAATAGGATGTGGATCAAACAAAGAAAATCGGCTAAGAAAAGAAAAAGCACAATGGTTGATGTGAATCGCATCCCTTTGTTGCTATTTTCCATTTCTTAATCTATTCTCTATGATTGATACAATATATTGATATATCCATATGTAGATTTTATGTTTTGATGTCTTCTTCATGACCTTCCATCTTAACACATCTTACACATATATGAATAAATAAAAAATGTCATGTAAAAGGGAGACGCAAAGGGGATAGGTTGAAGAAGAAGATCGATGCCGTATAGCATATCTTTGAATACTTAACTTCTTTGTTATCCTCATTAAAAGTTGAATAAAATGTGATAAAAGTCTTAAACTTCATAATCGGACTTCTTGAGATATGCCTTGTGTAATAGTGGCTAAGATTGATGCTAGCTAGTATCTCTTATGCTTATACACATAGGTTGTCTTAAGAAATAATAAATGTCACACATGGACCCCTAAGGCATGAAGCCTATGCAATGAAAATCTAAGATCGATACTATATAGTGTCTCTTTGATATATATATTTGCATAGAGTTCATGTCGAAGGATATGCAAAGAGAGCTTGCAAGCCTCTAAAAACGGTCCCCTTGGAATGATCACAAGTGTGAGAGTGGATGGGATAGGGTGGATGTGAAACCCAATGATTTGATTCTCTAAGACCACTTGTCATACCACTATTCGTTTAGAATATGCGAGACAAGAGATCATGCCAAACAATTGATATGTTGCCAAAATTTCATGTCATTTGATGTCTTTTGCCTCTCCTTTGATTTGCAAGCATAAGGGTCATGCCCAACGAGTCCATATTATGTTAAAGATGTGATAACCATATTTATCCCAGCTATGAACCCTTGCTAGTTCAAATGCATGTCCAGCTCGTATGCAGAAATGCCCTAAAATGCCCTTCTGTCAGTAAATCGGTCCCACAGACCAGACCAGAGTGAATTTGACCAAACCCTTTTATCAGTAGATAGAGGACTCCAATATGAGGAGAACAAAAAATAATCACTCAATTTGAGTAACCTCGTAAGAAATGGTGGCCATTCAAAGTTCACCCCTGCTGAATTGAAATGCTGGAACTGTGCCGTCACAGTTTTGCTGGTACCATATTGCACCGGCCATATCTTGAGATCTGGAAAGAATTAAAATGTGAAATTTGGTCAGATTATAGACCTGACATCAAAGATCAAGTCTGCAAAGTTTCATAAAAAATAATGAACCAATTATCTGTAATAAAATTCAGAAGTTGGTACCAAGTTAAGAAAAATTGACAACTGCACCATATGCATTTTGGAGCATGCTTTGCTTCTCAGCTTTTCATAGCTACACAACATATAAAAATTTGATAATTAGACAGTTGGAAGATCATATTCCAAGCTTTGAAATCATGTAAAGAACTATTAAAATGTCCAAGTGAGTAAATCACAATAAAATGACAAAGTTTGCAAAAGCTATAAAATTCCTGCAGGATTGTCGTTCTGGACCCGTCTTCATAACCTCAATTAGCCTAGATAGGCTTAATAAAAATTCATGAAATTTGGCTGAAATCTAGCCTTGATCTCATGGAACAACTCTGTGAAATATCTCTTGAAATCGCCAAGCAAACTGAGAGATATCAGTTCTTGAAAATTGGCCAAAGAGATGAAAACTGTGCCAGTGAAGCAGCAGTTCCATTTTCTCACCCATTCCCCTGTCAATTTTCCATGGCCACATTGCACATGAAAATTTGATATTCAATCAACCCAATGATCATACTACAAGCTTCAAATTCATGTACAGAACCTTTCAAATGTCCAAATAAACAAACCACAACAAAAATGACAAAACCTGAAAACTGTGAAATCTTGCAGAATTGTTATCTGGTCACAACTTCTAGCCCTCAGTTAGCCTATCTAAACATGTTAAAAATTCATGAAATTATGCTGATGTATAGATTGAACTCCATAGAACAATTTTGTGAAATATCTCTTGCAAATTCCAAATGAACTGAGAGATATCAATCTTTGAAAATCGACCAAAACCATGAAACTGCACTCATAAAACAGCAGTTTCATTTTTGTCCCATCTTCACATTACCTTTAAGCATCCAAATTTTGAACCAAGATTCATGAAAATTTGTAGGGCTGTAGATTGCACTTCCCTCTTTCAAACCATATATTGTACACAAAATTTTGTTCATTATTTTGCACAGAATCAAATTCCAAAATTGCACAAAAAGCACAAATGCTGCCATGTCCAAATTATGAAATCTCTCCAAAACCAATGTCAATGATGGGAATATGTTCATGAACCTTCCCTGAACCCATATCTCATGTCTACATGACTCCACACACACCAAATCTCATAACCAAAGGTTATCCCGACTGATTCAATGCCAGCACCAATATTGATGCATACCATTCTTCCAAGAATGACCAAATGAAGGTTGTGATTGCAAACAAGCCAAACTCAACTCCCATGTACTCTTTGTTAACCCCTCTTCAAAGCCAAGAAACTAAATCACCTATGCCCACTACCTAAATGACTGAAATCGAAACCATTAAAAAAAGGAAACCTAAATTCATGGCCTGTAGCACAGCCGAAATGGTGCTATGCATCCCTTTTGCTCACTGCAATCAACCTGGGAAAAAATTGATGCACTGCATATGCCCCATGGTCCCTGGAAATGAAGTTGAAAGGTTCCAAAACCGAAGACTCAATTCAATTTAAAAGAAGATTGATGCCAAACCATGTCAGCACCTTCAAACCGGCCACCATAAAAGCCAAAGCTCTCAATTCAACACCAAAATCTCAAATTGATGCTGTAATCGTGTTCCATACACAAATACAAGTTCAATTATGAAGAAATCACTCAAAATGGTGAAGGAATAAGCTCAACACCGATTGGTACCGACACATAAACCGGTACCTGAGAAACTTGTTTCCAGTGATCATTGGAGAAAGCGGTCAACTGCAGTGAACTCCCCTAAGGCCCTAAGCAAGGCGATCACAGTGGTACCTTCCTCTTGCCTTATGGTGGCCGGAATCATACTGGAGATGGTGGGCCCACTTATCGGGTCGGATGCTTAACTACCATTCAAAAGCTGCACGAATTTTAAAGCACATGGCGCCAAATGAAATGTTTAAAAGAAGACACAAATCTTGAAGTAGATGATATGATCTAATGGCTCGGGTTCAATGATGAATCCTAACGCCCCTGTGATCTCGGACTCCACTTCTCAGCACGAATTTTAAAGCAATCATGAGCTTTAGATTCAAATGTCAAAGAAAGCTTGAGAACAAACACAAATCTCAAAGTGATCACTTGATTCGAAAAAGCCAAATCCCGCAGAAGATCAATACTTGTCAGAAGCCCAATATTCCCTTCTGCACGAATATTGATAATAACCCAATATTTGAAATCCAAACCTGAATACAAAATTCCAAAGCCCAAATCAAATTTCATAAAACAAACCCCTAAACCCAAACGTTGAGATCATGACCTGACGGTCCAAAAATTGAAGATGATAAAATGAAGAAAGCTTGCTTCGCACATTAAACTTTCTCGGATGTTCACAAAAGAACTGACCCTCTATAAATCCAAGTTGCACTTCCAACCTCATTAATAACCCAAGTTATAATTCCAAATCTTCCAGAGTTCACAAACAAGTCCCTGGAAATATAAATTTTTCGCAAACCAATCCCTTTCGACTATAACTTCTTCATATCAAATCTAAATCAACTCAAATCAATTTCAAACAAATCCAAATCAAATGCTCACTGTTCTAAACTAAATCCAAATATGTCTTAACTTCAATCATGACGTGAAATGACCCAAAATACCCCTCCTTGCATAGATTTCATGATTTCTCAAAAGAATATGAACATGGATGCATACATATACACATACATGACACCATACATGTCTAAAACATACGAGAACCAACCATATGAATACAAAAGACAATACATGAGCCCCTCTTTAGCCCTATTACTCAGTTCACACCAAATAGTCACAAATCCGGGAATGAACGAGGTGTTTAGTTAGACTCGAAAGGTCTTCCTGATGTAATTAATGGCGGGGGCTTGCGCCAGTCGAGAGTTAAACGTCCCCACAATCAAACAATAAAATGTTGACTGACTGATCATGAACATAGGTCTGGTTAAGGGTGAACCGGAAGGTATTCGGAAAGATGTCAAACCGATTCTTCGAGTTCAGTGCCCTACTCATGTTCATTTGAAAACCAGAACACTGAACCCATATGAGAGCATCCCCCCACAGAACACAAAACCGCACCGCTAGCTAACTTGGCCGTGCAACTTTCCGAACCCTACAGTACTTTTAAGTTCATGTTTATTTTGTTGTAAAATTGTATACTTTGAATATTTGAGTGATTTTGGTTTCATGAACTCCAGTTTTAGTTAGATTTAACCAACCCCCCTTCATTCCATTATGCTTAACATGATGCACGTAACATAATTGGCATGATAATGTTACAACAATCTCTCCTGAACTTACTTCCTCCTGACTATTCATCCCAAGTGTTGGACATTCTATTTTCCCATTTCAGATCAACTGAACATTGTTTTCTTATTGTTATTACTATTACCCTTCCGTAATGTACAAAAGCTTCAAATTATTTTAAAGAGAGAGAAAAAAAACATTCACACACATTCACAATATCAAATATGTGACCCACATATGCAAACACGTATACAAGAGCGCAACATTAACAGTTGCGGCCTAGCCACAACAGAGGTAACTAGTTTTTACTAATTTGAATAATATTATTTTCACACTATTATAAAAAATTACTATTTTTCTCTATTCTCATTTACTATTTTCAAATTTCGCTGTTATTACTTGAAAACTCTCATCCAAACATGCCCTATGCCATGCATGGCCTAAGCCCACTATTATGATTTCTTAATTTAGGTCAAAGCCCATGAATAAACTATTATCAGAGAACATTGAATGCCTCTGCTGGGTTTTATTCGGCTGCAAAGTCCATTTATAACTTGAATTTTCAGATCCGGTGCAATACAACATGACATGTAGAATAAGATCTGAGTCGTCCATTTTATTCTGACACAATCTTAAAGTGAACTTTTCTATTCTAAATAGACACCGAATTTTGATCCTGCTATGAGTATTCTACATAGTCAAACATCTTAGGGGATATTCTTTTTAGTTTTCTCCGAATTATTCGAAATGCGTCATATTGTCCACAATTTTGTTCATAATTATTAATCATGTGCTATTTCATAATATTTATACAAAGAGCAAAGTTAGAGTGTGTGATATGCTGACTAAGAAAGATTGCTAAATGCAATAGTAAAAGGATATCGGATTGTCTTCAAATGACAAGTTCAAACTGTTAAAATCCATCTACTTTATGAGTGAATTTTTTGGAGATTTGGAATTTATTTAGTACAAAGTCAAGCGGTAAAAATTGATTTTTTTTATAAGCCATTTTATAAGTAGTTTTATGTATTCATTTTTCATCATATTTTTTATCGCTTGACCTTATACTATATGAATTTGAAAATTTCAAATATTTATATATACATGGATCACTTATGAAATAGATAGATTTCAACGATTGAATTTATAATTTGAAAACAATCCGATTGACTTTTAAAATTGTGCTCACCAACTTCTTAGTGAGCACATCACACCTTAACTTTGCTCTTAATATAAAAAAATATATATTAGATATAATTTTGTATTATACAAAATATACATTCACAACAAAATCATAATTACTTGTTGAGGATTTCTCATTCTTTATTATTCATTAATACCATTGTTTAGAGTCTGAATTTTCTCTCCTGAGAAAAAAAAAACATTAGAATATTTCGTCATGAACAAAATCTAATTATAGGTCAACTGAATTATAGATAATGTCAATAATCGATGAGAAGGGATCCACTTACAACAATTTGTAAGTTACAACTTCTTACAACAATTCGGTTTTATGATTTTAAAAGTCTAAACAGTTGATTTAAATTGTCAATATGATATTCGTATTAAAATGTGTTTGGAGATAAAAATTTCATTTTTTAATTTTTTTTACTATTTATTAAGTATTTTACAAAACTACTGTTCTTAGACAATTCTAAACCATTGATAGTTTTATAAAATACTTAATTAATAAATAGTAAAATTGTCTAAACCACTGATAATTTTATAAAATACTTAATTAATAAATAGTAAAAAAATTAAAAACAACCAAGGATATGTCTTATTAGGCTCTTAGCCTTGTCAGACTTTGCCATCCAATTTTGTCTACGTCACACAAGGGAATAGATGAACTAGCTAGCTTACTAGCTAGTTAAGACATAAGAGGAGAATAAAATCCTTTCTAACTGAGGCGGTTGAATTTAATAAAAGAAGTCATTATGACACTTATAACAGCATATTGACAACTTAATAAACCATTAATCACTAGGCTTTAATGACACCTTAATTATAGGTTGTAAAGAAATGTATTTGGGCTCAAAGATAAATAGGTAAATATTTACTTATGAACACTTTTTTTTTTCTGTTTATAATAAATTATTAAGGTTAGTTTTATTAAGCTTAATTTTAAAGTATGCTTATTATTTGAATCGTTTGGAACTGGTTCAAGGCTGCTTTGCAATTGACCTTTTTTTCATTTTTATTATTATTGATCATTTACCATTCCATCTCGGTCATTGGTTAGGACCTATTCAAATTAAATGAATCTGTAGAAGTGCTATAAGAAAATTCTGATTAGGATGACGTCCCTCCAGCTACGCACGACGAACCAGGAGGCGATTCAGCAAGCCCTAGCAAGACGTCAATTTGCGGCTACTACTCTTGTGCTTAGGAACAACATTTGACCATATTTTTGTGGTTAGCAATCTCATTTGTCATTGTTCTTGTGATTAGCAACATCATTTGCATTAGTTTATGCACTTGTTATTGTGCTTAGCAACCTAATTTGTCCTTATTCTTGTGCTTGGCAACATCATTTGTATTAGTTCTTGTGCTTAATAATCTCATTTGTCATTTTTCTTATGCTTAACAACCTCATTTGTTGTTGTTTTTGTACTTATCAACTTCTTTTGCCCTTATTCTTGTGCTTAGCAAGCACACTTGCTAACGTTCTTGTTATTAGCAAGCTCATTGCCCTTGTATGCTTAGCAACCTCATTTTCCCAAGTTTTATGCTCAGAAACATCATTGGCATATGTTCTTGTGCTTAGTAACATCATTTTCATTTGTTCGTGTTCTTAGGAACTTTATTTGTCGATGTTCTTATTCTTAGCAATAACATTTGCATTTGATCTTGTGCTTAACAATATCATTTGCTATTGTTCTTGTGCCTAGCAACCTCATTTGCAATTGTTCTTGTACTTAACAACATCATTTGCATTTGTTCTTATGCTTAACAACCTCATTTTCCCTTGTTCTTGTTTTTAGGAATCTCATTTTCTCTTATTCTTGTGCTTAGCAACGTCATTTGCATTAGTTCTTGTGCTTAACAACCTCATTCGTCATTATTTTTATGCTTAACAACCTCATTTGTTGTTGTTATTGTACTTATCAACCTCATTTGCATTTGTTATTGTGCTGAACAACCTCATTTATCCTTGTTGTTGTGTTTAGCAACCTAGTTTGTCGTTCTTTTAATGCTCAACAACTCATGCTTGTTCTTGTGTGTATGAATCTCATTTGCCATTGTTCTTGTGTATAGGAAGCTCATTTGCTCTTATTCTTGTGCTTAGCAATATGATTTGCATTTGCTCTTGTGATTAACAACCTTATTTGCCCTTGTTTTTGAGCTTAGGAACATCATTTGTCCTTGTTCTTGGGCTTACCAACATCATTTGTAGATGTTTTTCTGCTTAGGAACATTTTTTACCCTTGTTCTTGTGCTTAGCAGGCTCATTTGTCATTGTTCTTTTGCATAGCAATCTCATTTGTTGTTGTTCATAGGCTTAGGAACATTAATTGACATTGTTTTGGGCCTACCTTATTTGTTGTTGTTCTTATGCTTATCAACCTCTTCGGCTCTTCTTCTTGTACTTAGCAAGCTCATTTGCCAATGTTCTTATGCATAGAATGCTAATTTAACCTTGTTCTTGTGTTAAGCTACCTCATTTGCGTTGTTCTTGTGCTTAGGAACCTCATTTACCATTTTTCTTGTGCTTAGCAGCCTCATTTGTCATTGTTCATAGGCTTAGGAACATCAATTGACATTGTTTTGGGTTTAGCAACCTCATTTGTTGTTGTTCTTATGCTGATCAATCTCTTCTGCTCTTGTTCTTGTACTTAGCAAGCTTATTTGCCAATGTTCTTGTGCATAGAAGGCTAATTTAACCTTGTTCTTGTATTAAGCTACCTCATTTGCGTTGTTCTTGTGCTTAGGAACCTCATTTGCCCTTCTTCTTGTGCTTATCAACCTCTATTATACTTGTTCTCGTGCTTAGCAACATCATTTGCCCTTGTTCCTGTGCTGAGCAACCTAATTTTCTCTTGTTCTTGTACTTAACAACATCATTTGCATTAGTTCCGGTGCTTAACAACCTCATTTGTCATTATTTTTTGGCTTAACAATCTCATTTGTCGTTGTTCTTATGCTCAGCAACCTCTTTTGCCCTTGTGCTTGTGCTTAGCAACATTATTTACATTTGTTTTTGTGCTTAGCAACATTATTTGCATTTATTCTTGTGCTTAGCAACCTCGTTTGTCATTATTCTTATGCAGCCTCATTTGTTATTGTTCTTGTGCTTAACAACCTCACTTTCCCTTATTCTCTTGCTTAACAACATAATTTGGATTTGTTCTTGTGTTGAACAACCTCATTTCTCATTGTTGTGTTTAGCAATCTCAATTGTCGTTATTTGTGCTTAGCAAACTCATTTGCTATTGTTCTTGTGCTTAACAATCTCATTTGTTCTTGTTCTTGAGCTTAGGAATCTCATTTGCCGTTGTTCTTTGGCTTAACAATCGCATTTGTCTTTGTTCTTGTGCTTAGCAACATGTTTTGCCCTTGTTCTTGTGCTTAACAATCTCATTTGCCCGTGTTCTTGTACTTAACAACCCTATTTTTCCAGGTTTTTAGCTTAGGAATCTTATTTGCCCGTGTTCTTATCCTTAGCAACCTCATTTGCCCATTTTCTGGTGCTTAGCAACCTCATTGGCCCTTGTTCTTCTCCTTAGCAACCTCATTTGCCATTGTTCTTGTGCTTAGCAATCTCATTTGTCGTTATTCTTCTGCTTATCAATCTCTTTTGCCTTTGCTCTTGAGCTTAGCAATCTCATTTGTCTATGTTCTTATGCATAGAAACCTCATTTGCCCTTGTTTTTGTGCTTAGCGATCTCATTTGCCCTTGTTCTTGAGTTTAGGAACTTCATTTGCCATTTTTTTTTGGCTTAACAACCTCATTTGCCGTTGTTCTTGTACTTAGCAACATTATTTACATTTGTTCTTGTGCTTAGCAACATTATTTGCATTTATTCTGGTGCTTAGCAACCTCGTTTGTCATTATTCTTATGCAGCCTCATTTGCTGTTATTCTTGTGAAATTTCATTTGTCATTGTTCTTATATAGACAAATATGCAGTACCATATGTATCTTTTTTTGTCGCCGTTGTTCTACTTGTATATGAATAGCTATTCTTTTTTTCTTTCTTTCTTATTTCCCTCGAACACGTTGGATCTAGGGGTGGCAATGAGCTGGCTTGTCTAAGTCATGAGCGAACTGACTTTAGAGGTCCGAGCTAAAATCTCAGCTTGAAATCGTCATGAACTGTACCCATTAGCTCGCAAGCTGACAAGCTGGCTTGCTAGGTCTGACTGGATCTTGTTTTAAGAAGAAAATAAATTATACAAACATTTTAGAATGAGCTAAACTAAGTTGGACCGAGCTGGACATTATAAAATACATACTAATTCATACAAATATACAAATTGATGCTTAGCCGAGTTAGCTCGCGATCTGACGAGCAAGCTAACTCCCAGCTTAAACTCGTTAATTCTGGACCGAACTAGTAACGAGCTGTTTCGTTAACAGCTCGATCCAGCCAACAAACGAGCTGTTAACAAACAAATCAGTGACTGAATCATATACGAGTCACGATTGAGCATAAAACTACGAGCATTTTTGCCACACCTAGATGGATCACTGCAAAAATCCAATAAATTTCAGCATTACGAACTGGGAATTGGCCCATAAATTGGGCAAGGCTCGAGACTCAAAGAGTCAAAGACGCAAAGCAGCCTAGCTAGGCGCCTTATTCAAATGCCTCCTAGAACCAATCGCCCGTAACCCGGGCTCACTCCGAATTCAGTTCCACTTCAAATCAATTATGCAGATTTGATTCGTTTATTTTAAATTTAATGGTTCAAATTAAATATAAATAAGACTTGAATCGTTCTCCACTGCAGTTTGTTTTCTTTTATAATGTGGTAGATAAAAAAGTTGAATTAAAATTAATTTGTTACTTGATGATAAGATTGACAAATAATAAACAGACGATTTCAATCATGATAAGAATATAAATAATATAGTCAATAATAACTTGTATGAGAATAGTTCGTAATTCGTACATCGCTTTACCCGACAAACATATTGTAGCATTTGCTCGCTTTACCAGATCCGAATCTGCTGTGATTCTTAACTCATAAACGTGACCTACAATTTCTATTTTTCCAAATCCAACTGTTGAATTGTTTCGAGATTCGTGCAAGGAAAAATCAGCTGCTTTGAGATACGTGCACGAAATTATTAGACGGTTAGATTTGGAAAAATATGGATTTTAGGGTTACTATTCATTTTTTTAGAATCGCAGCAGATGTGAATCTTGCTTTATCCGGCAAACTAAATGGACTTGATCATCTGTGGCACGTCTTGAAAATTAAGTTGGCACGACACGACACGACACGGTAGTGCGGTACGGCACATGATCACACGAGTCACATGTAATTAGGATCGTTAGATTTTGATCAAATAGTGAATCTTAAATAAACTAATCTAAATTATGATCACATGGTCATGTGAGTCAAACGAGTTATGTTTGGTCACGGCATGTTTGGGCATGATCATTCATGTCTTGACCACCTCTAGACATTTTGGTTATGACATGGTCTTGACACGTAAAAAATTAACTTGGTCATGGCACGGCACGGCATAAGACTAAAATCATAGCTTGTTAGTCATGGCATGTTTTTTTTCCACTCTAGTCACGAATATATTTGGTTGCAAAACAAAAATAGCTACAATAGTTTTTTTTTTAGTATTTGTCTTATTAGAATTAGAATAACTATAATTTCATTTTTTATAAGAATAGACTATTCAAACTCAACTAAACACGAAATAGACGACTCCAAAAATAACATATTTTTAGCCCAACCAAACATACCTACACTACAAGACAATGTACCGAGTTTCTAATGGAAGCACTTGTGGCTAGCATCCTTGAATTCCCTATGTAGGTGCTGTTCGGCAAGCTCAGCTTAGGCTTCTTTAGAGCTCTAAGGAGTTTTAAGCCTACCGAACAGGTGCTTCTTAGTGCAGCTTAATCTCACATTCTTAGTGTTCATTTTGCTCATATTTTTTAAATTTGCTCAAGTTTTTAACCATGACTTCACATGGCTAACGCATTTTGCCAAGCTTAAAATTTTCTTAAAAAAATTACTTTTCAACTTTATTACTGAACGAGTGTGGATCAGTGCAGCTTAAAAGCCTCACATAGTTACCGAACAGTCCCGTAGTAATTAGACCGGTCAGAACTCAAGAACGGGCAGGTCAAGCGCTAACGTATGGTTTTGTTTGATTGAAATTGTTTAATTTACTAATTAAGTCTGTTTGAAATTATCTAATGGAATCCGTATAATTTGAGAGATCATTTTCATTAACTCTATCTGTTACCAAGGGCATATGATTAATTATACTTAAATTAATATGTTCGTGATGATTTTATGATACTAATGATTGGCAGAGGCTTCGAATCTAAAGCAACACTTGGTCCACAGCGCAAGATATGTTTCTTTTCTCTTTCCGTATATCTATAAAATTTTTGAACGAGTTCTTGTCATTATAATGGAAATATGAGAGAATTAAGTCACTTCTTCAAAAAAATAAAACAAAAGAAAAATGATTCTGTTGTTCTAAACGGAAGGTATTAATGCTCCAGTGATTAATCATATTCTTTTGAAGAAAACATATATATCAAAAGTATTATTTTTTAAATGTTTCCAGGTGATTAATCAATGATTACCGAATTAAATTTTTGCACTTAACATTTAAAGTTGATTAATATTCTGTTATACACGTTGAAAACAGGCATACAAGATTTAGGCTTATTCAAGTCTACGGAGAAATAAATTGGCAAAGGATGTTGCTTTTTAACGATCATGCAATTCCAAAAAAAAAAAAAAACTTTTAAGTATACAAAACATACTACCAAATAAAACAAAAGAGGTACAAAACAAATAGACAATTGTTACTGATTCAGATTCTCTAAGAAAATCTTATTGAGGGCCTCATGAGGAATCAATATTCTAAAAACAGAGTAATGATGATTTAAACTTTTCTGTCCATGCAATCGGTGCACGCTGCCCAATGCACCGACCCTCGGATTTGGGAAGGCATAGAAGATGCGCTTGATTCTTTGATGAACGAGTGCCATAGCACACCTTCAATAAAAAAAAAAAAAAAAAACAGGAAAATGTTGTGGGTTGGATTAATAAAACACTTCAGGGAAAAGCATAGATGGATTCATTTTAGCAGTTAAAACAATCAATGAAAACACTTTGCATCTTTTTTATTTATGGCATCTGCACTCACAAATCACAATTGGACCATTGCAACTGACCTCCAAGGATAGGTCTAATGTATATATATTTCCATTACAAGTCATTTCGAGATTATCTTTTACATGGTTACACAAGATATGTAACTAGCATTGGTTTGATATGCAGAACTGATAAAAAACCGAACTTACATTGGGCATGGCTCCCAGGCAAGGTATATGTCAAAGCCAGTACATAAGTATGGCCTTGTTGGTTCCCATGCCAAATCACCAACACTTACAGAATCTTTCTTTGTTAAATGAGCCTCATTCTGGAATGAAATAACAAAACACGTGGTATTATTAGTAAAATTATTGTAATAAAGGGGATGATAGTACACAAAAGTAGAAAGGGGATGGTATAGGCCTAATAGCAAAAATTGACTAGAGGTTAATATCACAGCAACATAAAACTTAAATTAGATCTGTATAAGTACTTACTGGATGCATCAACTAATGTAAGCCAAAGCTAAAACTCAATACCTCAGTCTTCAACCGCTTTGCTGGACCATCAACAGAATAAAACTCAGAATAACAATTATTCCCACATGGAGATGGATTAGGGAATAACTGCCGATCCCTGGCAGCAGCATTTTCAATTGCAACTATAGCCGCATGTTTTAAAGGATGCCATGTGAAACCACTCTCACATGGCATCACCCCATGGTCATGACATGATTGTTCCAGCCATCCCCAAGGATTAACACATGCAACCCCTTTGTTTTCACTCCACTTAGATTTTGTCTCTTCATTATTTGAGTTTGATGAGTCATTTTCTTCTGATGATCTGAGAAGGGGTAATATTTCATCTCGAGCCTTTGAGATTATTTGACCGTTAGATGAATCAACAATGATAGCAGCATTCCCCACCTGGAAAGATTAAAAAACAAAGAAAAATTACTAAAGTTTCCTTTCTTTATGTTTCTTATACTACTTAGGAACTAGAAACCAAACAAATAAGAATATTTTCCACTGAGGTTAGTGAATGAAGACCTTTAATACTCTTAGTCGGTTATATATACACTCTAGGGCTTAGACAATTATATATACACTTTATCCCACGAAAAAAAAAGCATAGGTGTATCTGTTTATTTTTGTTTCTGCTGGTACCAGTGAAAGTACATTTTTGTAAGACATTAACATGAAGGTTATAGTGGGTTTGCCAAAAACATCTCCAAAAAAACTTATTCTACTTGCCTCTATAAATCAATAGCCTACCACCAATTTTCTTGACTGTAAGATAGAACAAAATATTATTCTTAACTAGAGACTAGCATTTAAAGTTTTAGTGTCACATGTCTTTAAAATATTATCAAATATTAATACACTGATAAAATTAATTAGTTTTTACATATCGATAAGAAGGATAATAATACTAGATGAGGCAGTTTTTTTTTCTGACATTGCTCTTGTGAGCTTGATCCTGATTATCCCGTGTATATCTTATTAAATACGATTACAGATAACATGACTGAGACACCACTGGTGAGATATAAGGATCACAAAAGTTCCATTTTTATTTGAATGGCTTAGAATATATTACAAAAGCATGAACATTATCCTTGTTTTCCAATAATTAGTTAGTAATAACTTAAAACCCATGACTGGATAAAAATCATCCACCGTAAAGCAACAACCTACACCTCAACACCTCAAGTATCATAATATTCTGAGAAGTGAGAACTCAAGCAAAGTGACAATTTAAACATACCTTATGTCGAATATTTGATTGAACTAGTTCGATCACACTTCTCATTGAACTATATATTGACTTGATATCCTTCTCATCCAATCCGGATACACCTTCTGGACTGCCATTTATAGAAGTGAAGAAAAAACATCGAAATATCCAAAGATTAAACAGATAACTATGACAGTTTAGGACTAGAATAAAAAAACCCAGTTCCAATATGATAGGACTTCTTCGTTTTTCTGTTCTTTTTTTTTGTTGATCTTGGATATTGGTACTATTGTTCGGAGACTCTGTAGTTCAACTAGTACTTTAATTTGCAAGCTTCCTCATACCAGTAGGGAAAGACATCAACTAGTTTTCTCATACCAAGTTTAAGTAATTTTATGTATCAACCAGAGCAGTTTCAGCAGCATAGCTATTTAGAAATAGATAAATAATGGCTGATGAAACCATACCAGTTGCAAAGCACAAGAACTGAAATTATTTGCAAATAATAGTTTACTTGGCAGGGGGATGGAATGAAGTAGGCCAAAGCTTGCATTGCTCTTCCCACTCCCCTTTTGAGGTAGCTTGGCATTTAGAAACCTTAAATTTGAATATTTTAAATCATTATTTGACAAATGCATGTAAAGGACCATTGCATTCACAGACTAAGATATTTCTAATTTATTCTTTGGATAGGCTTCGGTCTATTTGGGAATTTTGTTGCCGACGTAGCCCCCTCCCTTGGAACCCCAATTTTATGGAACACTATTTACAAGTCTGTTGCTTGTCGATAAGAACCATTTTCAGTTAACCAAACAGTTTTGAGTAGTTATATGAAAGTACATCATTTTCTGAAACAATATGATAGTTGAAAACCATAAATTATCAACTAACAGTACTACTAGCTGACAGGAACAATAAGCCCATGTTTACCTTTGTGACAAAGAGACTCAAATTGTAGTTATCTATTAGTTGGCGTACACCACTCGGAGCAGCCTCAATAGAACTTCCGTGATCAGATGAAACATATAGAATAATTGATAATTTAACTTTTCCTGACACCATTGAAGAACGATAAACATATCAACCACAAATCACTACTAAAAAAATGACTGTCTTTAGGCCACAGAAATTATATTGGAAAATCAAATAATTCCAACTAGAATTGGCAGAAGAGGACTGAAAATGCCCCATTGCTTTCGTCCCAATTATATCCCACATGTTAATCTCCGATTTCAAAGTCCAAACAAAAGATCCAAACTGCTCAACGTGATATCCACATTAAGATGTGGTTGGAGATTAAATTTTATATTTTCGGAAATTATTTACTATTTTTTAAGATAGGTACAAAATTATTGTTTTTCAGAAAATTTTGGACCATCTAAAACAGTGATTTTGTACCTATCTTAAAAAATAGTAAGAAATTTCCAAAAAATATAAAATTTGGTCTCCAAGCACATTCTAATGTGGATATCATGTTGAGCTGTTCTGATCATCTGTTTGGACTTTGGAATTGGAAATAAAGATGTATAATATGATTGGGACATGAAAGCAAGGGGGCATTTGAGCCCTCCTCTTGGCAGAATATGACCATACCCCAAAAATCTGCCTGAAACCTGAACTGATCTGACATTCTGATAAGTCAGCTAAAACTGATCAAATTGTTACATGATTGTCTAGAGTTTCAACTCAGCTGAATCCAAGCACAAGCAACTTGAACAAAAATAAGTAGATTTAAGGAAAACCTGATGCAGCTCAAAAACCGTGCTCAACCAGATCTCAACATGACTGTCAAGTCAAGACCAGTCAATGACCAAAAACCAGAAATTACCCAACCCTATGACCAAACCTAAATGGCCCAGAACCTACTCACATTGCAACTTTTAATTCCAACCACAAGAAAGCACAGATAGACCTTCGAACCAATTCTTGCAAACAATTTCATATATAAACAATCAGAGGTGGTAAGGATTCATTCAAAAATGGATATTCAAATATATTGGATTAAAAATCATTACCTTCCGAACTTTCTTTTTTAACCCGCTTTACATGACGAAGGTCCTCAAGTGGGCATATCTGATTTAACTGTCTGACAATCAATTTTGACAAAAAAACATGGCACAATGATGAAATTAAAAAAAATAAAATAAAAACAAAATGCAATTAGAATTCAGTACCAAAGAATATAGGTCTGGCACTACAAGGACAACTATAAAGTAGTTTGTATGAACCAGTAAATACAATTCGGTACATCACTGGTATGTAACATTCCATTCTCGACAATAATAAAGGAATTCAGGAATCAGGACGACTTGTTCAGTAACAGTTGTTGGGTTTTGAATATCAGGGCATTCTAGTTCAATTGAGGGGAGAACTAAAACTTTCTATTTTCCGCACTTATTCATCAGACTATTTAAATAAAACATATGCATTTATAATTACCTTTTGATAGAAAAATGAAAAGCTAGGCAACAGCCTATCAAATTAAACCTATAAATCTCACCGAATTATTGTATTTGCCAGCTTAGGCTCGATCTTAGCAGCCACCACGTTCACTGAAAGACAAATGAAAAATTCAAACCAAACCAAATCAAATTAAATAAATAACTTGGATAAAATCCAATTGAAGGCTAATGAGAAGAAAGGAATTACCAGTGGAATCTTCAAGAGAAAGAAGAGTATTGCCAGGGATGTGCACGATCTCCCAATCAACGAATTGTTCATTTTGAGCAGCCATTGCTCACTGGAGAAGGTGGTGGTGTCCAATTTCCTTATTTCTCTTGGATTTAAAACCCAAATGTAGGATTTCCTGCAGTTGAGGGGTTGTCTCAGGTGTTCCACTGAACAATCCTGGGTCAACTAAATCTAATTGAATTGAGAATGAAATGAATTATGACAATACATTGCACAGTTCAGAGTTTAAAATAGCTTTTTTGTGCTTGATTGACATGTCATTTAGCTTCTTTAGAGGGCCACTGTGTTTGGTACAAAACCAAGTATGAGGACAACTAATTGACACTTAAGAAAGGTAAAACCAATTGTCTTGGGTTTGACAATTTAGCGTTTATAACCGATATGAAGACAAGTAATTGCTGAAACAATTGTCGCAGTTTTCTTTTTCCTTTTTTTTTAATTTTAAAAAAAGGCTTGGCAGAGGCTGCCAAGAAACTCTTGTCGCTTTTTACGAACTGCCAAGTAGAAAGATACTGAGAGAGAGAGAGAGGCGAGCGGTACCTTTGTTCGTCTGACAGTGTCGGTGCAATGGAGAGAGAGCGGTGTCACCGGTGGAGGAGAAGAAAAGGGTGGGAGGCGCTGGATCAGCCTTCTGCTCGATAGATGGACCCCAGATCAAAATTGAATAGTATAAAACATGAACAGGGCTAACAAATTATCATCAATTAGATCCTTGCTCATACAGTTTACTTATTCATGTATTGCATAAAATCTAAGTTTTTTTATGAATAAATATGTATAGAAAAGAATCTAAGAAATCAGGTTTCTGTCATTATTCTAAGAGAAGTGTAACAGAACTGTTGTAGAGTAAGAAAAGTATTAGGAATGACTGCAATCAATCAATCATAGTCCGACATCACCCATTTTGTTGTATGTAACAGTAAGTAATAGATAATTGATGGAAAAACTTGCGTAGAGTAATCCAAGAAGCGAGTGGCGCATATCAAAATGGAAAAATATTAATAGCGTCCTTGATAATTTACTTTTCAGTTTTCACATAGACATTTCCTCAAACACCTAATAAGCATAATATCTGTGCAAAAACAAAAGAAACAAAACTTTATTTTTATCAAAGTTGATTTCTATTGAAATCAATATAGCAAATCCGAAAACTGAACTAATAAAAACGATAAAGAAAATGTGGGACCGATGAGACAGGATGATTCTCGCTAAAAAGTGATTCTCAATTAAGAGATACCGATCAAGGTTATAAACAGTTATCAATAAGGAAGCTTACAAAGGTTCAAACAATCTCGTCTATTTCATGGTTTGTTGAAGAATAACAGAGGAGAAGAGAAACCTACCAATGTGCAGTGTGTGAAAAGGAGCAGCGGCTGAGGGACACAGTAGAGGCGACACGACGTAGAAGAGGTGGCGCCGGCGAAGGGAGAGAGAGAGAGAGATCGGACTAGGTGAGAGGTGATATCGCAAGTGTGTGTGAACTTAGTGAACTTGCATCCTCCGAGATATCTCAAACTTTGAGTGTTTCATCGAAAATCTCAACCGTTAAAATACGTACTACACGAATCTTAAAGAATAATACTGGCCCCCGCATTAACCCCGAATAGTCACCGTACACGTCGGTCACGCAAAAGTTGAGATATCTCAGAGGATATGCACTCGAACTTGGTGACACCTAGGATTCACATCCTCTGCATTAACTCAAAAGTAATATTTTGAGTTAATGTTCTGGACCGTTCAATCCGCTTAAAAATCCGTGCGAGCTTGATCCACACAAATATTAAAGGACACTACGTTATAGCCTGGGGTCGGATTGGCTCCATTTAAAATCAGACGGCTCGGATGTGTTAACTAAAAAGATGCAGACGATGCAGACTCGGCTGACGCTAACGGAAATGAGCCCTAGTTTCAATTATTCCGTCTCTGTTCCTATCATCCAGCGGTTCATCGAGGCGCGAATTTTGAAACATATCCAACGGCTGATTAATGCTCGGTGTGCTTAGCTTTGTCGTGTAAAGCCGAGCAAAGGCCCGAAATTTTAAGGAAATTTTTTAAGCCCTAGTTTCAAAAAATTTTAAGCCGAGCAAAGGCCCGAAATGAGCCCTAGTTTCAATTAATGTACTTTCACTGGTACCAGCAGAAACAAAAATAAACAGATACACCTATGCTTTTTTTTTTGTGTGGGATAAAGTGTATATATAATCGTCTAAGCCCTAGAGTATATATAACCGACTAAGAGTATTAAAGGTCTTCATTCACTAACCTCAGTGAAAAATATTCTTATTTGTTTGGTTTCTAGTTCCTAAATAGTATAAGAAACATAAAGAAAGGAAACTTTAGTAAAAAAAAATTTGTTTTTTAATCTTTCCAGGTGGAGAATGCTGCTATCATTGTTGATTCATCTAACGGTCAAATTATCTCAAAGGCTCGAGATGAAATATTACCCCTTCGCAGATCATCAGTAGAAAAGGACTCATCAAACTCAAATAATGAAGAGACAAAATCTAAGTGGAGTGAAAACCATGGTTCGTAAACTCAGCCGATTCCGAGTCAACTCGGAATCGGGCTGGTCCGAGCCGAGTTATGCCCGAGTTCCTCGCCTGTGCGAGTTTTGGAGCAAAAACTCGGATGAACAGTGTCTGACTCGGCCGAGTTTCCGAGTTTGTGGCCGAGTCAGCCGAGTTTCTGGCTGAGTCAGGCCGAGTCCGGCCGAGTCAACCCGAGTCCGGCTGAGCGAAAGCAAAAGACAGGCAACCCAAATCAGAGAAAGAAAGAGAGATACCGGGACAAAGCCGAGCCTGGCTCTGCGGCGTCGTCACCGCGCACAGAGGAGATGCGTCAGGAGCAGATCTGGTCTCCAGGAGCAACGAAAGAGGAGAGAAGCGAAGGTCGCCTCCATTTCTTCTCCAGGAAGCAACGCGAGGGAGATGGGGCCACTGTAAGCGAGAGCGAGAGAAAGAAATGAGGGAGTAGTGGGGTCCGTGAGGCAGAGAGAGAGAGAGAGAGCGACAGGGAAAAGGGTTAGGATCCGATTAAAAGAAGGAAAGAGCGAGGGGGTGGGGGCTAGCCTGTCAGAGAGTGAAGGAAGGTAAAGAGAGATTAACAAGGAAGTGAAATTGAAGGCTTTGAGATTCGTGCTAAAACTTACTTGATTGGTTTGAGATCTCTCCAGTTACTTTAAGGGGTTTAATTGATATTATCTAATGAATTATTTACATCTAATCAAATCAAATCAACGAATTTACAATTTACGTTTTGAAATTTATACAAATTATTTTCTTCATTTAATTTATACTTTGTTTATAATTTATTAGATTTTTGTTACCCAAAATTTTAATACATTTCTACAAGGTTACTAATTTTTAATAACATTTTTAAGTATGAAGGAAAATCTTTATTTGTAAAAATTAACTTTATTAATAGGTAAGTCTTAAATTTACTTAATAAACAATATTATAAAATTTAAATATTACCTTTTTAATTAACTAAAAATTTTAATTAGTTGAAAATTTAATTGTTAGTGTAATTAAATTAAATTTAAATTTCCGTGCTATAACACTATTAAATAGACAATGATTTATTTTATTATTATTTTTATTTGACTAAAGTTAATGGTGTATATAGTTGTTGACAATAGTGATTTTATTTATTTATTTTATAAATTAAGTTTTTATTTAATTAATATGAGTGTTGTAGAGGGTGATGAGATGACCCAGCCAGCTCGGCATAGCTTCTGGCAATAAAAAGTGTGTTTAATTTTTAATGCTTGTATTACATTATATAATTAATGAATTATTTGAGTGTAATGTTATGCCTTAACATATTTTTATTACAAATTATTTTTTTACCAATTATTTCTTACGTTTTGGGTCTTTTGGCTACAAAACAGGCTTTCTGCCAACAAAAATCGAGTTTCCGAGTCAACTCGGCCGATTCCGGCCGAGTCATCCAATTCCGATTCCACGGTCAAGAACCCGATTCCGATTCCGATTCCGAGTTTCAGAACCATGGTGAAAACAAAGGGGTTGCATGTGTTAATCCTTGGGGATGGCTGGAATAATCATGTCATGACCATGGGGTGATGCCATGTGAGAGTGGTTTCACATGGCATCCTTTAAAACATGCGGCTATAGTTGCAATTGAAAATGCTGCTGCCAAGGATCGGCAGTTATTCCCTAATCCATCTCCATGTGGGAATAATTGTTATTCTAAGTTTTATTCTGTTGATGGTCCAGCAAAGCGGTTGAAGACAGAGGTATTGAGTTTTAGCTTTGGCTTACATTAGTTGATGCATCCAGTAAGTACTTATACAGATCTAATTTAAGTTTTATGTTGCTGTGATATTAACCTCTAGTCAATTTTTGCTATTAGGCCTATACCATCCCCTTTCTACTTTTGTGTATTATCATCCCCTTTATTACAATAATTTTACTAATAATACCACGTGTTTCGTTATTTCATTCCAGAATGAGGCTCATTTAACAAAGAAAGATTCTGAAAGTGTTGGTGATTTGGCATGGGAACCAACAAGGCCATACTTGTGTACTGGCTTTGACATATACCTTGCCTGGGAGCCATGCCCAATGTAAGTTCAGTTTTTTTATCATTTATGCATATCAAACCAATGCTAGCTACATATCTTGTGTAACCATGTAAAAGATAATCTCGAAATGACTTGTAATGGAAATATATATACATTAGACCTATCCTTGGAGGTCAGTTGCAATGGTCCAATTGTGATTTGTGAGTGCAGATGCCATAAATAAAAAAGATGCAAAGTGTTTTCATTGATTGTTTTAACTGCTAAAATGAATCCATCTATGCTTTTCCCTGAAGTGTTTTATTAATCCAACCCACAACATTTTCCTGTTTTTTTTTTTTTTTATTGAAGGTGTGCTATGGCACTCGTTCATCAAAGAATCAAGCGCATCTTCTATGCCTTCCCAAATCCGAGGGTCGATGCATTGGGCAGCGAGCACCGATTGCATGGACAGAAAAGTTGAAATCATCATTACTCTGTTTTTAGAATATTGATTCCTGATGAGGCTCTCAATATCAAGATTTGAGGACAAAATATGTTTAATATTTATAACGTAATCTAAAAAATATTTATCATATTAAATAGACACTTCAAATTTTAAATATCAAGATTTGAGGACAAAATATGTTTAATATTTATAACGTAATCTAAAAACTCCAAAACACTAAACAAATCATGCAACGCACTGAAAAATATATTGTAACGCATGTAGTCTTTGAGAATATCAAATACTTACCATGCTTTAGTCGTGAGATTGTTCAAAATTAGCCATTGACTTTTGAAAATTTACAAAATAGTGGTCGCATGAATCAATGCCCTACAACAAGAAGCGCATCTGCTGAAATTCTCATTCGTGAGCAGTGTTTTTGAAATTTCTGTTTTTTTTTTTTTATTTCAGGCTGTTTCGAGATACGTGTATAAAAAAGTTACATGGCTGGATTCAAAATTTCAAAAATCTCAGAAATACTGTTCTCGAATGATGAATTTCAGCAAATTTCAATTCCCTACAAACCAAATATATTAAAGTGTGTTAATGAATGCATTGTGGACGAGCTGAAATCGTTGCAATGCATTCTGATGTATTACAATAAATAAAATTGATTACAAATGGTGAAGTTTTTTAAAGTTGGTTTAAGTTGAACTGTGCATTGCACAATGTACAGGATTATTTTGCATATTTTGATTTACATTGAGCCTTCTACCTTATTAAATTGTATATAATGATATTAAGTGATGTTTATTCTTAAATTTACCGTCAATAGTGATCCAAGTTGTCTTGTTATTAGAGTGAAAAATTACTTTTAAATAATCTTGAGTTTATTCGCATTAAAAAAATTTAAATGTACATTTCATTTGATCTTTGAGAATATCTTAAATTCCTACATATTACCAGAAGCACTAAAATAATGGTAGACTTGTAAAATTCAATTAAAATTTGTCAATAATTTACGTTTATATTTTTTCTTAACGTTTTCGAACTGAACTCCGAATAAAACGCAAAAAAACATAAAAACATTTTATTCGCGAGAAAACCAAGAAAAATCGAGGAAACACAATAGAAAGCAACAGCAGATAAGTAGGAAAACAATCGAGGGCAAGCACAAAACCAAGAAAAATCTAAGAGAACAATACCGAATCATCAGATGAGAAAGCACGGTAGAGGGCAAGAACAACAATTAGCTGAGCAACTATGGCACCAAGTCAGATCTAGGAGGGCAAGAACAGTAGAAAATCAGAGAGAGAACAATACCGAGTAAAAACTAAGGGGGCAAGGTGCGGAAAGCAGAGGAAGCAACACGTTGCGGGGAAGCGACAACGTGGCAAGCGGGGAGGCTGCGGAAGCGAACAGCTGGCGAAGCGAGGAAAAAATCGCTGAAAGAGGTAAGCGTTACCTAGGGCTACTCGGGGAAAATCATGCGAAATGAAGAATAAAGCGGTAGTGTTGGATGGCTGACGCTAGATGAGGTGAGCTGCAGCTCATCCTGGCCATACAGTGTAGATTGGAAGGCAGATGAGAATGATGGCACTATTCATTGATGGCGTCACAGCTATCCAAGATTTAGGTATTATAATTAAGAAATGAATTTGAGAAGCTACTTGTTTCAAACAGATGAGAAGCTACTTGTTTCATTCTTATGGTTCCTATTCAAACAGATGAGATAAAAAGTAGACGAAGCTACTTGTTTCATTTTACTTCTCTAAAAATCCTCAATCACAATTTATGAAAGATTAAAATAAGGGCCTAAAGTTAAACGAGATAGAAGGAATGAAGCTCAATAAGCCGCTGTACCTTCCCCAACTAATTTCAGGGCAATAATCGAAGGAACACAATAGAAAGCAACAACAGATAAGTAGGAAAACAATCGAGGGCAAGCACAAAACCAAGAAAAATCTAAGAGAACAATACCGAATCATCAGATGAGAACAATACCGAATCATCAGATGAGAAAAATCTAAGAGAACAATACCGAATCATCAGATGAGAAAGCACAAAACCAAGAAAAATCTAGGAAAACAATACCGCTGTACCTTCCCCAACTAATTTCAGAGTTTTTAGGGTGCATCATTTACTATTTTTGACTTTGCACGATTAAAGTTCACTGGTACAAAATAATTGTTTGAAATTTGGGAATAAAATAATTGTTCTGTGACTGATTGTTTTGCCCATGTTACGGGTTTAGATTCGCGATCCGACGATGGAGTTATTGTCAAAATTTCAGCCCGATCCGACGGACGGATCAAAAGTTACGCCCCTTTTCGTGAGGCATGCGCAGGATTTGCATCACATCTGGTCCTGATTCAGAACAACGGCCCACACCTGGCCGTGATTCGGAACAACGGCCCGCACCTGGCCGTGATTCGGAACAGCGGCCCATTCGGCCGTGATTTGGAACAGCGGCCCGTGTTTATCCCCTCCATCCGCTAATCGTTCTGTGCTAATTCGGCCGCGATTTTGAACAGCGTCCACTGGCCGTTGTTTTGGATAACGGTTTTTCCACTTTTCACAAAAAGTCGGAAACATTCCTTGATCACGATATTTATTTTATTATTTTCCTATTAATAAAAAAATCGGCAATGAACAACCAAACATTATATTACCAAACAATATAAAATTAGATTAATAACATCCATTCAAATTTAAATCAAATAGACTAAACACTTCATAAAATTTAAAGTCCATAAAATTAAACTTAAGTTCATACTTCATAATAAATTAAACTAATTAAATGATCCAACAAAACAAATACTTCATCTCAAATACTACACATTTTCAAAGAATAAGAATTAATAAGAGAAGACAGAGTCAACTGAAAGAAATTTTCAAACAGTAATAAATTTTATTATGCTATCCGTGAGACAGTACTATCTAGATAAATTTGATTTGAAAATAAATGACACATGGCTCTACACCAGATGGTGATTGTGGCGGTCTTCTCCATCAACACTCTCTGCAAAAAACAAAACAAAAAAAATCTATATGAAAAGACTATTTCATTTGTTTTGTAAATGTTATTGTAATAAATTTGAAATGAAACATAGAGATACCTAGCGATTTTGACAATGCTCATGAGGGGGAGAGAGAGGTGAGGGGAAGGGAGAACAAGAATATGGGTTTGGGATTGTTTGCTTAGGATTCCCTCCAACCCATTTCTGTGCCAAGATCGAGCCACCATCAATGGTGTCAATCTAATAAAATTAGAAATAAATTAACTTAGAATAGATAAACCACCAATAAGACGTTATAAAGATAATAAACATGAACATCCAAGAGCTTTTTATATATATACCCATTTGCATTCTTGGCCTTCAAGCTGGCACCAGACCCAATTAAAAGCTATATATCAAATATGAAATATAACTTATATTTTTGCTAGAATACCAACATAATAACAGCAAAAACAAAAAATGAATTAACCTACTTAACAGCAAACAACATTTCCCCCACAGGCTGCATAATGAAGGGGAGTGCTACCAGCTCCTACAAAGTCCCAAGGCAAAAAGGAGAACAGGAAGACCTTAAATTTTGGAGGAGAAAAAAAAAGAAAAGAAGAATGGCACAATAAAAGATATTAGGTTGGAGATCCCGGGATATAAATCCAACCCAGCAATAACTCGCAGATTTTGCATTCAATTAAAATTGCAATTTGTTTGATATATTGAAATTTCACCTAATATGTCCAAATTACATAGCAGATATGACACCATACCATAACAAGAGGTCTTTTAAGGGCTTATTTGGAAGAAAGTGATTTATTTTCCAAAAAGGAAATAAATAAATTAGAACTTGACATGTACCGATGAGGTCAATAGTAGAACCGTCTTGTACAGTTTCATCAGATACAGATGCACCTAAATCCAAAAGCAATTGCACACACTCGGCATGGCCATTTAATGCTGCCAGGTGAAGAGAGGTGATCCCTCCATCTGCCTTCTTATTAACAACACGAGACAGTGCACCATTGTAAAAGTATGAGAAGGAAAACAAAGAAAAAAAAACAAATATGAATTTATCATACAACCGAGAAAATAAGGGCATCTGTTTGGTTGCTAATGTGTTTCACCACAAAAAACAATTATTTGGTCAGCTGCCTAGAATGTTGTCTACAAACGGAGATGTATTGTACCCGTCACAATTACAAGGTTATAATCTGTTCTGAGTTCTTGTGATTTGAAAATAATGTACTGGAATTTCCGATAATACGAACCACTAAATCTGGTACAAGTCCTGGAAACAAAATATAAATATCAGTATTGAATACTGTTGAATTTAGTACTTGATACAGGAACTATACCCAGTCAAGGTTAGCACCAGTACATACTGGGTTGAATTGAACAGAGAACTCTACCAAAGAGTAGCACGTTAAAAGAAAAAACAAAGGACATAAAAAAACAACAACAAAATAGAATTGTTTTTTATAAAGTAAGAATGCAACATACACCTCGTCAAAAAAATGTGACGCGCTCGAATCTTTATCCTTTGTGCCCTTGAAATTCCAAAATCCTGATATACTTGGCACATAATCTGCCACAAGTAGCCTCACACATCTCGAGTGGCCATTTTGAGCTGCAAAGTGTATAGCTGTCCCCCCACTCAAATAATCCTTTCTGTTAATCTAAAAATTAAAACAAAACAATGAGTGCAAATGCTCCAAATGACCATGGTGATGTATAAAAAAATTACTTTGTAGCTTAATTACATTAGCCTTGAAGAGAATTAGGGCTTGAACAACTTTCCGGTGGCCATGTAGACATGCTTGCATGAGAGCTGTCTGCCAATAAATCAAAAGGAAAAAGCTAGTTTAAAGGAGGAATAGTATTCAAAGAAAAATCTTTTCAGACAAATAGAAATATAAATTACAAAAAACTACTGAGAATAAATCTCTCTCACTTAATGACGAACATTACATGGCATGCAGCAAATACATATTAAACATTATTTTTGGATATACTATAAAAAGAACGAGACCATTGCTCTTGGATGAAATGTCCTGGATTTCACTTATTGCAATGAATGGGAGTCAATTAACCCTCATTTATTTTAAAAAAAATCATAATTATGCATGATTTTCTATATAATTTAGAGTAAAATACTATGAGTACTATAAAATTGACCCCCATACACAACATGAAAATTTTATATGACTGATCCACATTCACTTTTGACCCTCGTAGCTTGAAAGTCTGACTCCACCCTGTCTTATTGCATTGGATATTACTTCGATAAAAACAAATACCACGCGATAGCAATAATGTTAACAACAAGCAATTCAACTTTTGTGCAACTCACACCTACTAATGCAATGCAAACTAACTATGGTGATGTAGACCTCTCCAATTGAAGAAACATTAAACAATATATCAGATAATACAAAATGTAAATGGGCAAAGGTGATGTCTGTACCTGGCCACGATAGTTATGAAGATTCATATCCACACCGGATTCAATCAGAAGAGAGACTATCTAAAAATTAAACCCACAAAACATAACAAACCAGTTAATATAAAAACAACATGACTTATGACTAAGCATCCTCAATTGTCAACAGAGCTTCTTAAAATAATATATCCTAACTTAAACATCAACCTTTTATTCCACTAACCCATCTTTTTTGACAAAAAGAACTGGAGCAAAGAAAGCAAAACATTGAAATAGAATGTAAACAAAAGATTTAGCAATGACTAATGTACCCAGGGGTGCCCAACTGCCCATAACAACAATGCTTCCACTTTATAATTTGTTAGTGTACTCATATTTAGAAGCAACATTGAAGCACCAAATTTTGACAAAATAGTCCAAATCAAATTTTTTTTTGTGTGTGTTTCAATATAAACCCCCTTAAAATAGCAAATTTTCAATTTCATTATCTTATAGACCACAACTAGAAAAACAAAGGGAGTTCCAAATTATATATGACAAGATAAAAAATTCACCCAAACCTTGCTGTATTATAACTTATCATCGTGACTTTGTTACATCTCTACATGCCATTTGCTGAAATGTACACAATAATAAATTTAATAAAGAGGTCATCGTCTTGATGCTTCTATAAATAATTCCAATCTTCAATTTCGTTAATTTTGTGAAGATTTAATTTGTTTGTTGGACATCAAAGGGATATTGTTTACCAAATAGATAAGTTAGAATATTCAAATTCAGTAATCAATATGCAAGGCACTCTCATATATTTAAATCTTACAACTTACAATTCAAAATTTCCAAAATTACAACTTTTCTGGGTCAAGTGTTTTAACAACTTCTATTGGTTGGTGCTTATAAATTCCCATTTGTATGATCTAGGTTGTATACTTTGCAATTGTACTCTTGTACTAAAGGACACTTTAAAGTAATTATAAGTTAGCATTAATGGAGGATTATAACTATGAAGAATGTTTTTATTTTTAATAGTAGTGTATATTATATATTATTCTTAGAGGGTTGGCGATACAATTTTGCAACATTAGTTTTAACATTTTTGTAGAGTTCCGGGTACGTTGACTCCTCACCTCGACATTTTCAAAAAGAAAAAAGGTGCAATTTGATCTCGTAGAAGTGAGTCGGCTTTAAACTAATTAAATGTTTAAATGTCCCTTTCTATTGTGTGAACACGAACAGACAGAAACCAAGATAATCTCATTATTTTCTTTGTTTTTCCTTATTTTCTTTTGAAAGATGAGGGCCAAGAACATCTTTTTTATTGTGGATGATTTGAGAGTAAGTGGTAGAGTAAATCCTCTACTCTATTTTTAAGGAGTCAAACAAAAAGTAAAGTTGAAAGAGTAAGATGAAGTACTATTTGAGTTAATCCGGAGTAAGATGGAGTAACATTTCAAACAATTGATCCATTCTGTTCAACATAATATTCATATTAAAATATACTTCGATACTAAATTTTATATTTTTTAGGAAATTTCTTTGCTATTTTTGTTTTAGATAGATATGAAATCATTATTTTTGGATGATTCAAAATTTCTCAAAAACAGTAAACAACATCACTATTTATATATATAATAATTGGCTTTGGACGCTAGTCTTTTTACTAACTTTAGTTGTTTTGATTTTTTTCTAATTTTTTGAATGATTTATAATTCAAAATCGTAATCTACAACTGAGCCTTGATTTGTTTTGCCTCCGTCTCATTCCCCTTTTTTTGTGAAAAAAGTAAATCGTTTAAACTTAAAATGCAAATTACAAAACAGTATAAATCTTAGATTCTAAATCGATTTCCCTACAGAGTGAGACCAAGGTACTTTGTAATGCGTAGATCGGCACGTATTATGGATTCATATCTCTGTTTTGAAAGTTCAAACAATCAATCCGAGTCATTCACCATGATCTCCATATAAAATATACTAGGTGACCAAAATTTACCTTTGAATGGTTAGAAAATCACTACCTTTGAATGGTTCATAATTTTTAGATCACGTAATATTCCCCTTATTAAAAAATTATAAAATAATGTAACTTTTGGTCTCTAAATACATTTTCATATGAAGATTACATTGAACGGTTCAGATTAATTGTTTACCATTTGAAAATAGAAAATAAAAATTTATAGTACAAATCAATATGCATTGCAAAGCACCGTATATACCCTCACTTTTCCCTACATATCTATAAAGATTCGAAGCATTCTTGTCCTCTTTTCATGTAGGGCCAAATGGATTTGCAAATATTGTCTAATGTGGATAACTTTGTTTTTTCCATTGATTTTGATGCCCTTATAAACAAAGCTGTATTATGTTTTCTTTTTTTGTCGATTTAACTTTATAAATGTGATTAATGGTTAGTGCCAGCATTCTCACTTTAGAGTCCTCTCACTTTAATGGATTGTAAGATTTTGTTCAACGGCTCAAGATTGCTCAAAAATTTTGCATAAAAAGTACTTAATGGTTTAAAATGTGTTTGGTTGTCACAAAATTATTCTAATGTGATTATATATATGTACGAAATTTCATTAATTAATTATAGATATTCACACCTATGATTTTACCAGCTACATAGACAAGGACGGACTCAGGATTTTCGTCAGGAGGGCAAACAAATATCGAATCGTGTTTAAATAACTAATCGGGTTCAAATTCATTAACTAATT
Organism: Carex cristatella; assembly: GCA_024447775.1. Lineage (NCBI taxonomy): Eukaryota > Viridiplantae > Streptophyta > Magnoliopsida > Poales > Cyperaceae > Carex > Carex cristatella. The sequence continues at coordinate 4,203,060 of JAJHPF010000025.1, forward strand.
AAGTACTTAATAAAAAAATAATACTTTAATTTATATTTTTCAATGATCTGACTTGTAATTTCTGACATTTTAATCTATAATTCTAATTATTAATCATAATTGAAGAAATTTATTTTAATTTTAACCCTAAATTTAACCTGAACTACAAATTAAATATTCAGCGAGGGACAAAAAAATTCCAAAAAAGAGCGTCGATCGAAATGTCCTGATTTTCACTAAAACGCAAAATCCAGAAGGAGGGAGAGATGCCCTCCTAGATGTACATGGTCCGCCCCTCCATATAGATAATAACTACACACCTCCTTTCCTTGAGGATGCGCAGTTATTATTATCTGCACAATCAAATAGTATTAACTGCAGGTATTAATTGCAAACTAAATGGTTACACAAATAATAGTTTTGTATCCCCTCTTGGGGGTGTGCAAATAATAACTGCACCTACAACCCCGTTGGGTCCGGATCCTCTAAAGTAACCTAATATTTAGGTTTTGGATTAAGACTGTCTGATTCGAATCCGTCGCTCAGCATCGTCTCGAGATTCGAATTTATTTTCAGAATGTGTGCGCTCCAGATCCAGATAGATTGTCTCGGATTCGAATCAGACGATCCTGATTTAAAGCCCAAAGATTGAGTTACTTCATTGGATTTGAATTCCAACCCGTTTTGAGGTGCACAAAATTATGTGCGTAGAGTAAATAAGATGTAATATTTATTTCACTTCACATAAATGGTTATTTGTTTAAAAACGATAACACTTTCGTCTATTTATTTCACACAAATGGTAACTAAAAAAAAATTCGGGATGTAATTTATTTCACTGGATGGAGTAAAGGAGATTATTTGATTGTGAAAGCCCAACTAATCCATAATTAAAGAAAGCTCAAGTTGACGAACAACTATGGCGCAGTTTCAGGTGCTGCCCAAAATGTAAGAAATGAAACAAAAGATGGACTTAATTCGATCTGTGAGTATTTTATGTATTATAATGCATTGTACAATTCAGTCTCTCAATTTTTTATTTTAGCAAGGCCTTTCCAGGAGGACGTTTGATTTGAGGCACAAATTTGGGCCTCAAATCGAAAGACTTATAAGGGTCCTACATTATTTTTCGGCCCAAATTATGTGTACAGAATTGAAGACCATTAACCACGTGGCAGAAGCGATTCATGCAATGTATAATACATATAGACTTGGTCTAGGCTAATTAGTTTATTCCTAATTAAAAATCAAACTTATATAGTGGAAATATCACTGAATTAGGGTTTATGGTTTTTATATGTGAATCTCTAACAAAATTGCATTGCATTTCTAATTAAATAAAAATAGAAAGAATAAATAGTAAATAAAATGTCCTGCAAACTAAATAATAAATAGATTCGTAGATAAAAGCCAAATAAAGAAATTAATAGAGCGACTTTATCTTGAGCCTCAAATTCATATCATCTAACTCATTTTTTTTTGTTGACAACCAAATTGTCTAGAGACAGATGCATATGTCAACATATGAAGGTCAATTCACCTAATTTTTTTACAAAATTTATGTTATTATACATAATTTTCTATATAATTTATAGTAAAATGCTATTATCCAACATAAACCTAATTTTTTTACATACAAAATTTATGTTATTATACATAATTTTCTATATAATTTATAATAAAATGCTATGGATACAACATAATATTTTATATACGATTGATCCTATTCACAAGTAGGACTGCAAACAAATTAAACCAAATCAAATATGGGCAAGTTCAAATTTGAGTTCGTTCAAGTTTGAATCAAATTGGTTCGAAATGAAGACCCAGTTTCAAACTGAAGATGTAGGTTCAAATTCAATTCGGTTCAATTCGAACTAGGTTCGATTCGATTTGTTAAGGTTCGAAATTGAGACAGATGAGAGACAGGCGGAGGAGTGAAGGTAACAGGCGGAGGAGACAGCGCGGAGAGCTTTCAAAAAAACTAAAATAGAGAGGATATTTCGAGACTTTCATCAATGGCGGTAAGAGCTAAGAGGGAGACAGAGAGAAAGAGAGGTGATAAAAATAAAATAGAGATGAGTAGGCTGGTGGGGTCAAGTCAAATACGCATTCTTTGAGGGAAGTAAATATGTTGTTATTTCGAAGGGATAACAGGACCCTGTTATTACAATCTCAGCCATTAATCTTTGTGAAATTCGCACATGAAAAAAGAATTTCATTGAAATCCGTACGTGAAAAACTTTAAATGGTTGGTATAGAAATAACAGGGTCCTGTAATTCCTTTGGAATTACAGCAGATGTATTTCCCTTTGAGATATGTCGGAGCTTTGCGTGACTTTTTATAATTCTCAATCGTTCAAATACATTCTCCACCGCTCCACGGATCTCAAAGTTCAAATAATACTAACCCACAAATCTCAAAGCTCAAAAATAAAACAGCGACGCGAACCCACGAACTCATTTTAAACGAACCTATCTAGGTTCGAATTCGGTTCGTTCCAGTTCTAATCGAACTGGTTTGAATTAATTTAGAATTGAATCCAATTTCTAATCAAACTTTTTGAATTTTTTCGAATCAAACTCGAAACAAATTACCAACCACGAATATTTTGTACAGCCTTATTCACGAGTGTGATGTCTTATAATTTTAAATACTAATTCTGCCTCAGTGATTATTTGGCCTGCTTTGGTTGTACAGTAATTAATTACAGGTTGAGTCCATGTATTAAGTTCTCCTTGAAATGACTCAACAGGAGAGATGCCTATAACCGCCGCCCTCATCTCCTTCCCTATCCATCGGCTTTGATTCTTATGCTCAATTGCACGGAAATAATATAGTTCCTTCATTAAAAGAAAATCGATCGTTGCTCCATTAACTTTCTTAGGTTAGAAGATTGGTATTTTATATCTTGAATCTGTACTTTCATCTCTCAGTTATTTTTTTTATTGAAGCCAGCTTCCCATTAAAATTGTCGTTTGTTTATTTTGCAAATAACAGAAAACATTCTAGGAATGGACGGTGAGGATTACAAGCAGCATACTGTAAGCATGACATCGTTTGTTTATTTCCTTATTAGTCATAATTTTTTTTCAACCTTTGTTTTCCGATCCGATCCTGTTTTCTTGGCATCTTTTTCTGTATTTGTTAGTCATAACCATGTCAGTTTGAATATCTCAAGTTTGCAATTGATATTAATTACATGCACAAAATAAAATTATCCTTTTTCTTTGACAATATTTCAGGTTTCTAAAGAGAAATCAGAACAAAGACCAAGAAGAGACCTTCTCAGAAGTTATGGATCTGCCATCATGACTACAGGTGAGAGAACCTACAAGAAAATCAAAGATCAAGATGGGATGATCGGATGGCTAGCAAGAAAGTTAGCCTTTCTCGCATTCCCGATTTTTTGGTGGATAAGATTCCAATGGTTATCTCAGCTCTCATTTATCGACAGGCGAATCCAGACCGTTGAATGGATCGCCTCTAAGATTTTCCCTCAATCTGAACACATATTTTCGAAGATTGACAACCTTGCTAGATTTGCGGATTCCCTGCCTGACAAGTTTGACAATGTCATAAATGCAATTGGTGGTTTGTTCGGTGAGTTACCGGGTCTTTCAATATTTCATGGAGGAGATACTTAAAATTGTAATGACCTTAATACCTGATTTTGGTACTGTTGAAACTTCAATTTAAAACTAAAAAAATTTCCAGTTCAATATATTTGTTTAATATCTCCATTCGGAATATGTTGAAGGAGAGTGGTTCACGCGATCCTGGTAAAACAGTTTCAATTTGATTTATTTTGATTAAATTCGTAACTATACGAATTTCTGAACTTGTACTGCAACAGGTACCAGCTATGTTGAGAAATCACCAAATGATAACACGAGCTTGGATGAAAATCTTGTTAGATAAAGGAGGAGATTTAGAATGAGGAGAGATTAGATGGAAGGAATGATGATGAAGAGGTGAAGAAAGATGTGCTCAGTATGTTCCAAGCAGAATCGCAACAAAATAAAATTAATAGAGAAAGAAATATAGTAATGGTAAAATTAGCATAAACAAGTAACAATGCATATACTTATATTTTTGTATTTGATTTTTGTACAATTTCTTCCATTCAACCTATCTTGTGCCAGCAGATCAAATGCAACATTAAATGTTCATGAACCATCCTTTAAATTTTTCAATTTTGCAATTCAGCCCTGATTCTCTGAAAATTATCGGCTGTACAGGATTCCATTTCCTGAATATATTTAGATACATTGTTACAGAAATTCAGAAAAACCACCAGTGAAACAACAAATCTATTTTGGCCAACAATGTTTTAGCTTACAAATACATAATATAAGTATCAGCATAATCGATTACAGTTTTGCAACAATGATTGGAGCAAAAACAAATACATAACTCTTGAGACTAGGAATCATTGAAATATAAGGGACCCAGTTTTGGTTGATAATGATATGTGTTAAGCCAGAATTACTGGTAATTTAATTTTATGCGTACATATGTTGGAGCTGTAAAGAACACAACAGGCCTTTCCATATTTCACCTGGGCCCCTTAAGATTTGAAATTTTACAAGTTTCCTCTATTCCCTGTAGCTAATAATCTCCCAAAAGCTTGCTTTGCTAGAAAATACAAAAAAAGAAGAAAAATAATCAGACATGGAATATTAAACACAGGTAGGTATCTAGCATACCTTGTAATCAAGTTGGAAAATATTGAAATAAATAGATAACTTTGAACAACCTCAATGGTCAAATATCTGCATATATAATTCCTGTTTTTATACGATTAATTACCAATGTTGAATTGTGAAATGTAAATTTCTTTATTGGTGTATATCTGCATAATTGATCAACCCAGACATTGTTAAAAATAATCTTTCAATTATTAATTGTGCATATTCAGCAATTTGCAAAAGCTCTACAAATAAACTCAAGGGAACGGGGCCCAAGGCCCAACAAAGGTTACCCCGTAAAACTAAAAATGTTTGGTTCGTGCAGTTCATAAAACGTGTGAATCATAATAAAAATAATAATAATATTCTAGCTGCAGATCATTTTATATGACTATCATAAGTTTCATAAAACCAGTTTTAAATACAATACTTTAAATAATTGTCACGATTCCGCCATCGTCGGCAGGAGACGTGACAAGAGAGACACTCTCGCATTCATTCATCGTCCTGCCCACTTACATCCCAACAAAAATAATAAGCATAAATAATACGAAGTCAGCTACAAAATTCAGTAACCTGTTATTTAACGACACAATTTTCTATAATTAACTAAATTAAACAACCATTCAAACAGACTAAATTAATTTATACAAATTCAAATCAAATTATGCTTGCATATTTAACCGGTGATAGCACCTAGGCCCAGTAAAACAAGCCATATCATTTCATTTCACACAATCATATCATTTCACAAATCAAATTCGAATCTCAAACTCGCTATCCCGTTAAATATGCATCACATAATCTAATACTCAATTCAAATATTCAATTCAACCATAAAAATTGAAAACATATATTATAGAGAAGTCCAGTTATCTGGCGGCAATTAATTCAAGAAATCCAATTTGAGTTGCAACAACTATTCAGAATCATCGTGACGTAGATGGAATTCCAATCGGACATACAATCGAATCAGAAAAATTATCAAAATATCTCTTTCTCTTTTTTTCGGTTTTCTTTTGATTTATGATAATAATAGGAGAGATCAATAAATATAATCAACTTAGTAAATGAAGGTCGGTTAGAAGTGGTGTTATTTATGCATGGGCCCACGTGGTAAAAAAAGCCACGTTGGTTCCCTTTTTTTTTCTTAAATTTAAATTTACACATTTTTTTAAATAAACCCTTAAATTTTCAAAATTATAAATAAGTACAAAATAAGTTCATAATAATTTATAAAACTTACAGGATGTTACAATAATCAAGTAAAAGATAAATAAGTACCGTACCATTACTTATTCTATCTGTGGATACCGCAATTAGAGTAACATCATTTTATAATTTTCTCTCTCTTCATTAGCTTACTCCACCAAACTCCAACCAAACATTATTATTTTAATCTATCATAGCTAGAAGTAACTTTACTCAACCAAATATGACCTGAGGGATTAAGGTAAGCACTACAACCGACAAAATCATAACCCGTGTTGTAAATAACGGTATGTGCTCATCAGACGAACGAGTACCGTCAAGGGATTAAATGGTATGCAACCGATTAATTGAATCCTAAATGAATTTTGAATTCAAACCGTGCTAGATTCAAATACAAATTCAATAAATAAGATGAATCTTTTACAAAATTCATATAAAATTTTATCTTTAAGCACATTTTAATATAGATATCATGCTGAACGGTTTGGATTGATTGTTTGAATTTTAAAAATTACAAAATTGAATTGTTATAAAATATTGTAATTTACAAATGTTGTAAGTAGATTCCTATTCAATGTAGGCTTAAGTGGCAGATTCTCCAATAAAGTAGTCTTCTTGAATGTTTGGTTGGAATATAATAATGGTGATGAAATATATAGCTGTGAGTTAGTTGCACCTTCACAAACTAATATATATGAAACCAATCCAATTGGCTTGGGAATCTGTGTGTGTGTGTGTCTATATATATATATATATGTATGTATGTGTATATATATATAGGACAGGGCTACGGTGCTACGCGTAGCATAGAGCACTTCTGTGCAACGGCTCAAAATTTGAGTTTTTAAAATCCTAATGGTTGATCCGAACCGTTAAATGTGTTCTCCATATTGAAATGTACTTGGAGACCAAATTTTACATTTTTTGGAATTTTTTTACTATTTATTAAGCCACTTTGAAAATCACCGATCCAACGGTAGCTTAACCAGACAGTGAAACCGTTGGATCAGCGATTTTCAAAGTGGCTTAATAAATAGTAAAAAAATTTCAAAAAATGTAAAATTTGGTCTCCAAGCACATTTCAATATGTAAAACACATCTAACGGTTCGGATCGACCGTTAGAATTTTGAAAATTCAAATTTTGAGCCGTTGCACGGAGGTCTCTATGCTACGTGTAGCATATTAGCCAAAACCTATATCTATATATATATATAGGACTCGGCTACGGTGCTACGCGTAGCATAGAGACCTCCGTGCAACGGCTCAAAATTTGTGTTTTCAAAATTCTAATGGTCGATCCGAACCGTTAAATGTGTTCTCCATATTGAAATGTGCTTGGAGACCAAATTTTACATTTTTTGAAATTTTTTTACTATTTATTAAGCCACTTTGAAAATCGCTGATCCAACGGTGGCTTACCCAAACAGTGAAACCGTTGGATCAGCAATTTTCAAAGTGGCTTAATAAATAGTAAAAAAAATCCAAAAAATGTAAAGTTTGGTCTCCAAGCACATTTCAATATGGAGAACACATCTAACGGTTCGGATCGACCATTAGAATTTTGAAAACACAAACTTTGAGCCGTTACACAGAGGTCTTCTATGCTACGCATATCATATTAGCAATTTCATATATATATATATGTATGTATGTATGTATGTATGTATATGCTCTCTCAGCGGCTATTATTGCTTCAATTAAAAAAATATAAATGAAATTTAATAGAGGAGGGATCAAGTTACAACAAATTTGAATTACAACAATGTTACAACAATAATTTTTTTTTATTTTTAAAGTCGAAATCGTCGATCCAAACAAGTTGAACATGATTATCTAAATAAAATGTGTTTCCACGTCAAATTTAACATTTTTTTTGAATTTTTTTTACTATTTATTAAGATGGGTACAAAATTCAATAGTCTGAATTTGACCAGTTTTTGTAAAATACCTAATAAATAGTAAAAAATTCAAAAAAAATGTAAAATTTGATGTGGAAACACATTTTATTTAGATAATCATGTTCAACTTGTTTTTGGAGGCCGCAGATTATGGACAATTCGAAAAATATGGACAATTCCACAAATTATGGACAATTCGAAAAATACCAAGGCTTCCAATTCAATCTGCAACTCTATTTTTGGAGGCCGCAGATTGAATCGATGCCTCCTAAAAACTCAAAAATGCATTGTAATATATTGATATTTTGGTTTTTGGTTTTTGGGTTGCCTCCAATTCAATATGGCCTTCTAAAAATGGAGCCACATATAGAATTGAAGACTCTGGTATTTTTCAAATTCTCCAATTTCAATAGTGTTTTGGTTTATTTTTTTGTTTGTTTTGAAATGGTATTAATAAAAATTTCAGCACATATATATAATTTTTTTTAAATAGAACTCGTACAAAAAAAATTTAACCAAAGCAGCATTGTACCCTTGAAAGCTATAAAAATAGCCTCCACCGGTCCTGTGGACCGGTGTAGCTTGGAAGAGCCTAGCTCTACCGTTCCACAGGACCGGTGGAGCCATTTTCTCATCTGCCACAGTGGCGACACGCAAGGTTACACATAAATTAATCTACACCTATCTACAGAACCGGTAGAGTTCAAAAAATGCCTCCACCGGTCATGTGACAAGGTGGAGCTATTCTAGCTGACCAAGTCCGGTGCAAAATTTCAAAAGCCCAGCTCCACCTTGTCACAGGACCGGTGGAGGCTTATGTGTCAATTTTCTGTGGCGCTGGTCGTGTCGGGCTGTAAAATGGCTCCACCGATCCACATAATTGGTGAAGTAAGGGCTCCTCAAGTTACACCGGTCTACAGGACCGGTGGAGGCTATTTTTATAGCTTCAATACGAACGAGGCTTCTTTGGTTATTTTTTTTTATACGAGTTCTATTTAAAAAAAAAAAAATCCATATATATAGTTGTCAACCCCTTTTATTGGTCATGATTCATGAAGCGGAACGGAAACCTCCGCCTAAATTTTCTCAGAAGAAATAAATAAAAATATGCACGTGGAAGTGAAGTTTCAACAAGGGGGGTTGTCTTTTTTTTGTGTTATTTAAACCCTGATAATATATGATTAGCTACTAGAGACAACCATGGGATCAGATGTTATTAGATTACTGGTTGCTTAGTCCACTAAAACAAGTTATATATATAGATATATAGATATAGAGTAGAACTAGGGTGCTTCTAAGTTCACCAAGTTTCTTTGTGAACTCAACTCTAGAATATATCGAATCGACTTTAAACGATGAATCTAAACCGTTGAAATCATTCTATTTAATGAGTAATGCGTCTACATGTGAAAATTTTAAAGTTTCGAATTAATTTAATATAGAGTCAAGTTGTCAAAAGTTTAAGGTTTATAAATTAACTTTAATGCATTTATTTTTTGGACTCCTTTTGACCACTTGACTCTATATTAAATTAATTCGAAATTTTAAAATTTTCACATGTAGACGCATCATTCATTAGATAGAAGGATTTCAACGGTTTAGATTCATTATTTGAAGTCGATTCAATATATTTTAGAGTTGAGTTCACAAGAGGCTTGGTGAACTTAGGAGCACCCTAGTTCTACTCTCTCTCTCTATATATATATATATTTTACAAGTCAAGACAAACCACGGTTGGTCAAATAAGAGCTGATAATTGCTGCTCATAATAATTAATAGAGGTTGGTTCAAATGATTTTTGTGCTTCAATATACTTCACATTTTTTTTATTTTTGTTTTTAAAGTCCCAACAGTTGATTTGAACTGCTCAATATGATCTTCATAATAAAATATGTTTGAAGACCAAATTTTATATTTTTTAAACAAAATAACTGTTTTAAGGAGATTCTGGACTGTTTGATAAAGTGATATTGTACCTATGTAATTTTTTTTTTAAAAATATATAAAATTTGGTCTCCAAACACATATTATTATGAAGAATACGTTGAGCGGTTCGGATTAACTATTGAGACTTTGAAAACAAAAATAAAATATATAAAACTATTGAAGCTCAAAATAATATAATATTGCATTTGAATTCTTCTCTAATTAATATTATGCCAAATCATCAACAACTATGTACAGAAGTACATTGCCAATTTGATTGCTCTTTCTTGCTCGCCGTTTGAAATAAATTAACACAGACATCTCAACTGCCCATTCACGCCCTCCATTATGTACAAAAACGGAGAGGTCCATTGGTACTAAGTACTAACCTATCCCTATTGAGTCATTAATAGCTGTTATTTTCTGTTAATAGGACATATCATTTCATGAACTGTTGCTCTCCAATGGCTTGGCCTTCTCTCCTTTCCGACAGATTGGATGTTTCATTTCATGGTCATGTACTCATGTTACTGTTGGTTCTGTTTATAAAAGTGAAAGAAAAAAAAGTAATTTTTTTAAGTAAAAGTCAAGATCAAACTGTCTATATAATATTTTTAAAAAAATATTAAAATTTTGAATATGCAATCTCCTAAGATTACTGTTTTAGTTACCAAAATAAAAATTAATTTTCAGTAATTATTTATTTTGTCAATTGTCATCATTATTATATAACTAACAACTTGAACCGCCTCCAGAGCTAGACCATTTATCAAAGAAATTTGTATCACCTAAGGTAACCGAATATTTATGTTTGGATCTGGACCGTCCAATTAGAATCCGCACGATTATTAAAGTGGTCCCGTGCATTCCACCTTAGACTAAATTGGTCCGGATTCTGATCGGACGGCCGTGATCCAAACAGAAATATTATGTTACCTCAGAAGATATGAATTAATGTTAGAACATGACACAAACTTTACAAAAAAATACTTAATCCCGTTGTACACTTTCTTACACTATTGATTATCCAATTTTATGTACGTGTGATAATTAGTGTATGTCTCAAACTCTCAAATCTCTAACTTTTACTTTTAACCTTCAAAAAAAAAATCTAACTTTTACTTTTACAATTATCTTTATGAACTATTCAATTTATGACAATTTCCTAGTAACTCTCGTCAACACATTGTTAAGTCATTGTTAAGTCAGAAAGTGAAATAACCATTGAGCTTCTAATAATTTCATTCGTATTTGAATTTATTTTATGAATTTTACTACAATATTTTTGTCAATATATATTTTAAGTAGATAATAAATACATATTCGTACTGTTTTCCATTTTTGTTTGTAAATAAAATAATAATGATGTTAATTTTTTTTTGAGGCATCAAAGCCTCTTGGAGGGTTATATTTGCATTAAAAAAATTGGATTATTATTTGTCACAAATCAATAGTTGTCAAAGAAAGAAGTCTTGGGAGATAATTTTAACATATGACATGACTTTGTTCATGATAGAGAGTTCATATCCTCTCAATTACATTACCACTGATTTTACGTAAGAGAGAAAATGATAATATCCAGAGGCAAAGGTAAAGAGTAAGTATGGGGTCAATTAATTCTCATTTTTTTAATTTTTTTTTATATTTACATATGATTTTATATATAATTTAGAGCAAAATGTTATGAAATTGTAAAATTGACATCCATTCTCTACAAAAAAAAAATTATATAATTATATTTGACCTCCATAGTTCAAAAATCTAGCTTCGCCCCTTATAATCTCAACATGGTAAGCAAAATTAGGCAGCTCAAAAATAGGTGAGATAATCAGAATCAAACCAGATAAACGTTTGTTTAACAAATATTGACTTTTTTTTTAAACTATTCAAGTACTAGATTGATTGATCTAGTAATTAAACCAATAATATTCAAATTCAAATTAGATATCTCAAGAGACTTGACTTGACTTTCATTCTTATCTAAAAAAAACATGTTTAGATACAAGGGACATCTCCATTTCTATGACAAACAGAGAGACATGCCCATTTGTTTAATCTTTTCTTCTTCTTCTTTCTCTTTTATCTCAGCATTCTCTCCTTCCTGTAGTGTTGTCTATATATATATATGAAATACGGTGACTAGCTTCATGAAATCTTCAAAAGAAATGTCCAAATTTAAGTGTTATTTATGCACCACATAATTAAACCGGGCTCAGCGAGAATGTGGTGTTGGTGCGGCTCAATCGAATCAGAATCGGATAAATCAATCAATTTGCATCTGATTGAGCCGTGCCAATACCAGAATCTTTGCTAGGCCTTACAAATCAATTCCTGTTTGATGGTTTTAATTCATTTCCTGGAACGATCATCGCTCAAAGGTATGCACTCTGCACTCATACATATATATATAGCGTAATTAATGGAAGTATATTTATTACGTATGATGTGTTTTGTTTTGTTTTGCTATCAAATTACTTCTTGAACTGAGTTATTAATTAGCAACTATTGAAACAAGTTTTTGATAATCTAGATGGTAATTACAATAATTTGGATATTTCAAGATTTTTACGAGTTTGGTTCCTTTGAGAAATGCATTTTTTTTTTCTAATTTTAATCCGGACCGTCTAATTATAATCCGAACCAATTCAGTCCAAACCCTGCAAGGCTGCAATGCAAGTCTAACTGGATTTAAATTCAAAAAATGAGGCACCTCAGCTGATATGAATTCAATTTCATCATCTAAAAAGAGACTAATTTTATGAATTGCGTTAAAATAAAAAATTTAAAATATTTTGCCGTATTTGGGTCAACATGATTAATTGACACGGTCTTCTTAATTATTTGCTTATCAGATGTCCAACTTGATAAATTTTAGTCAAAATTCTGTGGCGGCTTCACATTATAAGCTATTGCCTGTTGGGTCAAATAACTCCATTTACTTTGACCAATTTTAACATTATAAATACATATAATTATTTAATAATTTTACAAATTCCTTAACAAAATATGTATACTCAACAATATAACCCTTCATGAAGTTTGACAAAGATAATTGGGCAATGTATAAATGTATAGATGGATTTATGGTTGCTATTAATCAATATATCTATCTAGAGTTGGAAAAATGGTATGGTGGAGTCTACTCTGTCACGGAACGACGGATTATGTGCCGTGACTCGCGTGTTCCGTGCTTTGATCATCTTTTAAAAACTTGGCACGTCACATCACGCGAAAAATTTAATCACGGCACGTGATCACATGTAATTAGGACCGTTAGATATTGACTAAATGGTGAATCTTAAATAAACTAACATAAAATTATGATCAAATAGTCATGTTTGGTCACGACACGTTTCAATACGGCGTGACTTGCGTGGCATGACTATTCACGTACCGTGACCATCCCTTGACATTTTAGTCATGACACGGTACGGCACATGAAAAAAATTAACTTGATCACGACACGGCAGAAGACCAAAATCACAACGTGCTAGTCACGGTACAGCACGTTTTTTCCACTCTAAATATATCCAACCTACCCACAAATGATAAAAACTGCAGTTCATTGAGACCGTTAAAGTTCATCATCATTTACGCCTCTAATTTAAAGAAATTTGGCATTATACAATTGGTTAATTCACACTACTAACGGTAGATTAAATCAAACTAAAATTGATTAATTGGTTAGTATATTCTTTGATGTTTGGTATTTAAGTTTTCCTCAATATATTGGGATCTTTTACAAGACTCTTAAAATTTATTCGGCAAAATTCTACAATAGTAAGGTAATTAAGTTACATATATGTTCACCTAGTCAAAAACAAGGATAATGTCTTTGAGCTGTGATGCTCTTAAACAACACAAAGATCTTTTGTCAAAACTATGAACTGTCAGGGGCTTATTCATAAAATATTTTTAATATTTTTCTATCAAGAACCACACTGGCCTCACAAACTTACATTGAACAAAGAGATCTACAATTTCAATATGTTCACAAAATTGACATCTACCATTACCAATCCAACATCTATGTAATAGGTTTGCTTTGATTAAGATTTTGTTATAGCATAAGCTCTAAGCAAAATGACGAGGTATTGAATTTAGCATTTGAAAAAGGAATCCTACCTCCCAGTCGCTTAGCCAATGTTTATGCATCTTCGGTTAGCGAGCAGTTTGGGTCAATGCCCATCGGACTTAAATTTGCGTCCGATGAGTTTCATAACTGTCTGATTCACTTTAAAATACGTGTGCACGGATATTAAAGCTGCACTGATCTTAAAGCATATCGGACGGTTATGGAACCCATCGGACCCAAACTGCTCTCCTTCAGTTATGATAACATTCTCATCCTTACTCGTGAGAGCACGCGCCAATATAAAGTTAGCGCACATACAAAGCCGGGTCAATTTTGTGAACAAACGTGACTAACATAACCAGCATAGATGTTGGATTGGTGATGATCAAGGTTCTAAATAACGATTACAACGGCATACCGGGGAGACAAAAAATAAAGATATTGCGAATAAAATAGTTATAGCGGCAGTTATCATAAATAGCGTTTTTTTTCTTTTCAAAATTTATATTCTATATTTCTACTAATTATCAACATGATCAATATTAGAAAATTAGAGTAACAACCAATCTAAGTCTATATTTTTTCAATCATGTAAATAAGAAGGAAAAAAAAAAGATCTATAAAATAACATTATTTAATAATTCATATTTCATAGTATTACAGATTGTAATAGACGAAGAGCAATTAATTTTGCAACTGAAATGAAATTAGTATACCTATTGAATATTTTATATATTATAATAATCAAAATCAGTTTTCAATGAAACGAACGGCGATAATTTTACAAGTGAATACTAGACGAAGAGCAAACAAAATGAAGGATTAATATTTAAATATTTTCCGATATAGAATGAGAAACTAAATTACAAATAGGAACAAAAGCACAAGGTTCGATTTAGCATACTTATTATAGCAGACTGTGTAGCATTAGAAATAGAAACAGAAATACAGAAGTCCATGTAAATTGCAAAAAAAAAATCATGTAGCATAATGGTAATAGCGGTCAGTTATTATAGCTATAGTAGTCGTAGCTGAAATAACATACGTTTATCTCATGGCTTAGATTTTGGTCCGAAAAAGCTATAACTAGCTATTTAGAACATTGGTAGTGATAGATGTCAATTTTGTGAACATATTGTGATCAAACGCAACTAACGTAACCGTCATGACTAACGTGATCAAACGTGACTAACGTTTATTCACGGTACGACTTGAGCACGGTATGACTCATATGATATGACTATCTGCGTGCCGTGATTGCCCATCAATATTTTAACCACAATACCGTCAAGTACGATACGGTACGTAAAAACCTTGCATGATCACGATACAAAACCAAAATCACGCACCATTTTTTTCCACTCGAGCCATATGATCTAACCAAAATTTCAAATTTATTACATAATTCATTAATCTGTAATTGATAACGTCACTTTTTTTTTCCATGGGAGTTGCCTACAAGTAATAAAAGAGCGTATTTTTTGAAATTTTTTTACTATTTTTTTAGATAGTTACAAAATCATTGTTTTTGGATGGTCCAGATGCAGTGATTTTGTAACTATCTAAATAAATAGTAAAAAAAAATTCAAAAAAATATAAAATTTGGTCTCTAAGCATATTTTAATATGGAGAACATATTGAGCGGTTCGGATCGACTATTTGAACTTCGAAAACAAAGATAAAGACATAAAGTGTGATTGAGACACAAAACCAAGGGTGCATTTTAACCCCACTCTTTAAACTCACCGCAACTCATGTCGGATATTGCAAGTCAACTAATAATTAAGCGAGTAAAGGTGAGAAATTAATAAAGCGGTGCCGTGAGCTGTTACCTGCGAAATGAGGCGAAGCAAAACAGAAAAACCATGGTGACCTCTTGCTAAGTTCTTCTCATTTTAATGGGTGTTGCACTGATGTAACGGATCAGTCACGGTGTCTTTTTTTTCTCTGATGACAGAAGGACGAGTAATCTCTCATGTATATACAGTAAATATATTTTTCGTTTTTAATTTGATGTTTGTGTGTTGTTTTGTATAACTTTCTGTATTCTCTTTTTTGGTCTCTGCACTTCTTTCTCTACTTAGAGGTAACTGGCTGGTTGATTCAGTTTCTGGTCTGATTTGATCCGGTACCTTCGGCTGATTGGTTACTATTTTGATCTAGTTGATTTAATTTCCAGCCCGTTTTTGAATTTAGTGTCTTCTCAGCTGCGGTATTTGTACAACAACAGCAATCACTAGACTCCTACCGCTCCAATCAAGTAAGAATGATCCAATTGTGTGTCCACATGATGTGCATACTTCCTGTGCGTTTTTATTTGTTTATAGCTGTATGTTTTCACAGACACTCGTTGTTTAATCTTGTGTAACAATTAGTTTGTAACTATTTCAATAAATACAATTGTCTACGGACTTTCTATAAAAAAAAAACTCATGTTGGATTATTTTTACACTTATCTTTTAATTTTTCAATTTTAACCGAAGTCTAATCATGGTGGAAGTTGAATAGAAACTTATAAAATACGAACTAGGGGCTATCACAAAAATGAGCACAGATTTTACTATTTTTAGCTCTTTATCTCTCATATTCGAATAATTTTAACAATAAATGAGCACCAATTCAATTTAAATTCCAATATATGAGATTTTACCTTTAGAGCCTATTCAGCATCGACAAAGGAATGGAAATGGGCGTGGGAACAAAAAAATTTTGAACTGAATTTTACTGTACGTATGGAAAAAAAAATTCAGTCTGAGTGAATTTTTTTCTCACGCGCACAATAACAACCAGCCTAAAAATCATAATAATCACATAAACTATATTTTAAACATTTTTATCAGGTTATACTATTTTTAGAATTTATTTCTCGTTTTTGAATAATTTTATCAATAAATAAGAACAACTTTAAATTAAATGCCAGGCTCACTAAAACTCATCGGATCGTCTTATAACAAATTGAAACTGTTGAAAACAATCTAATTCATGAGTAATATGTGGACATACAAAATTAATTTAGTATAAAGTCATGCGGTCACATAATAATAAAAATAAATGCATGAAATTAACTTACAAAACTTATGTTTTTACCGCTTCATTTTATACTAAATAAATTTTTAAATTTTGTATGTAAATGTATATATCACTCATGAAATAAACCAATTTCAACTGTTTAGATTACTTATTACAAGTTAATCCGATAAGTTTTAGAGCTAAGTTCACCAACATACTTTTGAGCTTAAAAAATTAATTGCAGTACTCTAGTATTATTTAAATTAACTTAAAATTATGAATTTAGTTATTAGTACATATGATGATAGGTCTCGTCTCTTTAAATAGAGATACATGTTCTGTTTTTACAAATTAAAAATAAAAAAATGGTGTTAGAATTAACGAAATCCTTTTTAGTAAAAATATAAATGAAATGTTTGTCATTTTTTATTTATTTTTTTGCACTACTTGGTTTTCATGTAATTCCTTTTTTACTTTTGTTTGTGTGATGCTCTGATATTGACATCTAATTAATGTGTGTGTAATTATACTGGCAAGTAGTGCTATGGGATAGATACAGTTGAGTTGACCTGTTATTTGAACAGCTCCGGTCAAATCTGTTTCTCTTTGATTAGTCAGCGAAATATAAGATTGTCTCGTTTGCAATAAATATAGAAAAATCTGATTTATTGAGTTTAATTTAAATATTATGAATCGGATTGGTTGATTCAGATTTAAGTTTTTTTTTTTAGTTTGGATCTAGACAATAGACAATAGTAACAATATACGCGATAAATTCGAAAATAATTCACATTTTTTTTTTTTATGTTTCTAAACCAAATTCTGAATAGAACGCAAAAAAATGTATAATATATGTTTTATTCGCGAATAAAATACGAATCACGAATTATTCGCAAGAAAAATGCAAAAAAATTTGGGGTTTTTTTTTTGCTTCCTTGTTTTGCCGAATCATTCTCGAATTATACTTGAATCATGGATTTTTGACCCTGCCGAATCGAACCCGAATTATTTGTTTATCACTATGATCTAGACTGTCCGATTAGAGAAGAATCAATCCATGGTCCACAAATGATCTCATAAAAGCCTAATATATGGATCTGAATTACTGAGTCCGATCAATAATATTTGAACCAGACTCAATGAATTAAATATTTCTATATTTTTTATAATAAATACTCTTTCTAAATTCAATAATTTATATAGATAAAAAATTTCCTATTGATCTTAATGGCTTCTAACGTAGAACTGTAAATTGGACTTTTGAAGCGCAATGAAAATTAACTACTCATTTTTTTTCAAAAAGGAAAAAAAACAATCACAATTCCCAATATGATAATATGGCTGTATTGGAATCTTATCACACCTAATTGTTCTCTCCACATTTCAAATTTGACTTTGACCATATACAGTAAGCCGTGTTGATTCGTTCAACCTACGTCACAAAAGATCAGTTGAAGCAACCGACAGCTCAGCCCAAACCGACTAACCTAACTAACCGACCAAAGGCAGAGAAAAAAAAAAGGCAAAATAAAAATAAGGGGGAATTTCATGTATACCCTCTAAAACATGGAAATTATGTAATTTCTCTTCTAAAATTCATAATATTATATTTATTCTTCTAAATTTCAAAAACTCGTAAAATTACCTATTTTAATGTCTTTTTAGTAAAACTCATTTTAAATTTATGAAATACTTATTTTATCTTTTATTAGAAAATATATAGCTAAAAATAGCAATCTTCTAATAGAATAATTTTTTAGGACAAATTATTTGTCTACTTGTGATAGGTATATGCCCCGTATAAGCATAAAAAGACTGATATTTTTATAAAACATGCCATTAGGCTTTATTTTTTAATGAATAGTAAAATAGATACTTCATAAATTTAACATGAGTTTTGAAAGAAAGACAATAAAATAGATAAATTTGTGAATATTTGAAATTTAGATAAATAAATATGATATTATGAATTTAAGAGGGGTATACATGAAATGCTCTCTAAATATAAAATAGAAGAAAATCTTTATCCTCTATGTTAGGTATAGGAAGATCAAAACTAACTTTCTTGGACATTACTTCCTTCCTTGGCTTTTAGTCTTTTACAAACCCGGAGACCTTGGAGTCTAAGTTAATCCTGGGCCCATACGGCACCTCTCCTCCGTTCATTTGGAATTTTGGTAGTAGCAAAAATTAACACACCACTACATGTACCAATGTTATAAACAACGTTCCTTGAGGCTGATTAATCGACCGATTAGTAGTTGACGGTGATTAAACTGTTACAGATTTTTTCGACTAATTAACTAATTATTTTTGGTACTATGTCTGTTCGACGAGCGCATATCGTTATTTACAATACTAATATTCTTACAGGCTTCCAATTTGAAAATATATTTAAAAAAAATTAGCCTGGATATTTTAATAACTGGAGCTTGTTTATCTGACGATATATTTAGGATGGTCTTAAATCAAATATAATAAATATTAGTGATTGATAAGAATTGGATTTTTTTTTTCAGATGCATATTTGGTTTAGCTAAATTACTATAGATAGCTTTTCAAACTTCGGAAAAATAATAACTTACTTGCATGTTAGGATTCAGTATTTTAATTTTAAAAATCATATCCCAATGCTTAATTGAGAGACTGAGCAATGAAATATAAAATACAGTGATATCAGTTAGATAAAATATTTCTAAATTAGGTGGAGCATAACATATATTTTTTTTTCTTCAAATATAAGAATAGTTTTACAAATCATTTCACAAAATTATAGCTGAAAAAATAAAAAAAAAATAAATCTTTTTGTAGGCGGAGCTGGTGTTGCATTAAGCTAATATATGAATTAATTTATTATATAATTTTTTGAGGAAAAATATAGATCTAGTACACATTTAATTAAGCTTAATATATGACTTAATTTATTATATATATTTTTTGAGGAAAAATATGGATCCAATCCACATTTAATTAAACTTAATACTACTTAATTTATTATATTATAATATGAAATTCCGAATTCGTAACACTTAATTTATTATATTTTAAAGATGTCAAACTCAAATACATCTCTGATTTTGGTGTTATTGCAGTAAACATAGTAAGTTAATTAAAGCCAACGTTGTGATAGCACAGTGGTTATGACATAGCATTTTCGTTGGAAAGGGCTTAGGTTTGATCCTGCCTCTGCGCAGTACTTTAGGAAGTGAGTTGTGTGTAGGGCTGCACAAAAAATTCGTAGTTCGTAATTCGATTCGAGTTTGATTCGAAAAAGTTCGAAAAAAATTCGATTCGAAATTGATTCAAACCAGTTCGATTCGAATTAATTTCGAATCGAATCCGAACCTGGGTGGATTCGTTCGATACTGGTTCGCGAATTTCTGAGATTCGAAACTCTATCCAGACCGTCCGTGAAAGAGTAAAAATCAAACCTAACGCTCCCAGCCTCCCAGACTTTCACTCTCTCTCTCTCTCTCAATAACCCTAGATCTAACCGGCCGTCTCTCGCGAGTAGCGATAAGGCTCCCCAACCGGCCGTCTCTCCTACGCCGACTCTAATCTCCCAACCGATGCGCCTTATTCCCTTCCGGTGAACAGAAAAGAGAGATACTCGCAATTTGCCTCTGCCTCAGGTAATTCTTTAAACCCTTTTTATTTTCGTATTTTCGTAGCTTGTTCTCTGATTTGCTTGCTTTGCCTCTGCGATTTGCTTGCTTTTCTTCGTTATTTTTGCCTAACGTGGTCTGTTTCTATTTAGGAACAAATAGCGAAGCTTTGAATACCTGTGAGCTGTGACTCTGTGAGAGAGTTTTTTAGATGGTTTTTTCGATTTAGGATTTGAGTTAGTAAATGTATTGAACTTTAGGGTAATCTTTGAGTTTGTAACAATTCTAAATTATGAACTATTGTGTGTGTTGAACTTTAATGTACTTTGATTTGTTTGTAATGAACTATTGTAGTTGCTAGTTACTGTGATTGTAATTTGTAATGATTAATGAACTATTGTGTGCTTTGGTATTTGTAATGAAGTTTGGTTTGATTCATTTGTATAATTTTGTACTATAGTTATTCATTTGTAATGAAGTTTGGTTAGATTTTAACTTCTCTTTTAAATTTTGGTCAAAATACAGTAATTTTCAGCGAATCGAATCGAATTATTCACGAATTGAACCATTAACGAATTTCCAACGAATTTCGAACCATTAATGAATCGAATCGAATTAGTTCGAACTGCAACGAATCGAATTCGAACCCAACACATCAGTTCGAAACCCTTTTCGATTTCGAACTAGTTCGATTCGAATCTTCGCAAATTTGAATTCGAACTTGAGCAGATTTGATTTGGTTCGATTCGTTTGCAGCCCTGTGTGTACCTACGGGCGGATATAAAAAAAAAAGAAAAAGAAAAAAAGTAAGTTAATTGAATGGTTTCTTCATAAATAACAAGTTGTTCGAATAATTGCACACTTTTGGAGATGAATAAAAATGATTATAAAAATTCGGACAAGAACCGGATTCGGGGTACACTACTGTGGGTCCTTAGCATATACCCTTTCCAGAAAAATGGCAGCCAATTTGGAACGACCCGCCGCTGTACTGTCTTACTTGCACCACCTCTATATGTTGGAAAGAATATACCAGGTCCCTGTAACATTCATTCTGTAGTCTTTCGTAAAATAAGTATATAAGGACGTGTTTTTGACATAGGTCTAGTGACCGAAAGAAGGGATACATGTTTAGTTTCAGAGATCATGTCACACAGAATTAAACAGTTCACGAGAAAAAGGTGAGGAGTTCGCTCCTTTTCGTGTCATCTTCGCGAAACCCAACGAATTAAATTAGCCGCAAAAGGAGTGCGTATCCTCTGAGATATCTCATTTTTTGCATGAACGACGTGTTCGGTTCCTATTCGGGGATAGCGCGGGGGCCAGTATTATTTGTACTTTGATATTCGTGTAAAACTATTTAAACGGTTAACATTTTCCCTAAAGTCACTCAAATTTTGAGGTATCTCAGAGGATGCGAATTCCCCCAAAAGGACCAAAACCCACCACCCCAGATTTTAAAACAGAAATAACGAAAAACAAAAAAGAACAAAAGAAAGCACACTAGCATTTCGGTTGCGTGTCGCGAACCTCTTTTCTTGATTCTTCACATGAGAGCCATAAATTGGAATGGAATTCGAGTTGGTGGCTTCTTTTCTTCTTTTTACCTAGTTTGTGAAGCTTAACAGTGAAGAGAAGGGCAAGAGAAGAAATCGGTGAATTATTTCATTTACAGATAAGTTTCCTTTTTCACTCTTTCGTGAAGAATTCCACTTAATTTCCTGGCTTTCTGGTTTGGGAAATTTGGAGAGAGATTGGGTTCTTCGTGACTGATTTGGAGTTTCAGAAGTGTTTTTCTAATTTTTGTTAACGGGTTTAGTCGAAGAATTTTGTAAAGAAAAGTTATTTAGATATAAATTTGCGAGAAAAAGAGAGATGGGAAAACCAACTGCAAGGAAGAAAAAGAGCTCGGGAGGAAAGCCGAGCGACACGAGCTCAAATAACAGCTCCAAGGTTCTAGATCAAGACATGGCGATTTTTATCGACATGTCAAATCAATTGAGAGAAGATGGAAATAAATTACTTCAACGAAAGGATTTTGAAGGTGCAATTAAGCTCTACGAAAAGGCTATTAAACTTCTCCCGAAGAACCACAAAGATATTGCATTACTACACACTAATATGGCAACTTGTTACATGAAAATTAACCCGGTTGAGTACCATCGGGCAATAAACGAGTGTAATTTGGCGCTCGAGCTTATACCCAAGTATAGCAAAGCCCTGTTGAAGCGGGCTCAGTGTTTCGAGGCATTGAACCGGCTCGATCTGGCATATAGAGATGTCCAGGCGGTGCTTTCTATGGAGCCGAAGAACACAGCCGCCTTGGAAGTCTCTGAGAGAGTCAAGAAGGCTATGGAAGCTAATGGGATTGCATTGGATGAGAAAGAAATTGTGGGACCGAGAGATATTGTGGTTTCAAAAGATACTGTGGTACCAAAGGAGAAGCCTAAGAAGAAAAAGAGAGATAGATCTGAAAAAACTGAGAATAAATTGTTTGTGAAGGAAGAAAAGAAACTAGCTGAGGCTAAAGAAGAAGAAGTACCCATGAAGGCTGTGAAGTTGGTCTTTGGAGATGATATCAGGAATGCACAAATACCTGGCAATTGCACCATTTTCCAATTAATGGAGACTGTTCGGTCGAAATTTCCTGGGTTGAAAGCAGTTTTAGTGAAATACAAGGACAAAGAAGGTGACTTAGTAACAATTACCACTGCTGATGAGCTCAGATTTTGTCAGGAATCTTCAGACGAAGGCTCGGTGAGACTATATGTAACCGAAGCAAACCCCGAGCAAGAGGTTGTGTCAGAGGAGGTCAATATTGGAAATTCAATTAGTGGGTCAGAGAAAAACCAAACTGCTGATAGTGAGAATTGCAGTGTGAGACAAGAACCTGAGGACTGGATCATCCAGTTTGGAAGGCTGTTCAAGAATCATGTCGGATTGGATTCCGATTCATATCTGGATTTGCATGATTTGGGAATAAAACTGTATTCTGAGGCCATGGAAGAGGCAGTAACTAGTGAAGAAGCACAAGAAATATTTCAATTGGCTGAGAAAAAGTACCAAGAAATGGCAGCTCTGGCATTTTTCAATTGGGGAAATGTCCACATGTCACGTGCCAGAAAAATGCTATATTTACCCGAAGATTATACAAAGGAATCTATAGCTGAATTAGTGAAGTCAGCTTTTGAGTGGGCCCAGAGTGAATACATCAAGGCTGAGAAGATGTATGAAGAGTCTCTGCAGGTAGATCCGGGATTTTATGAAGCTCATCTTGCACTGGGCCAACAGTTCTTTGAGCAAGCGAAACTAAATTGGTACTACGAGCCCTCTGCAGATGCCCTGGAGCTTTTTAACAAAGCTGAGGAGAACATGGAGAGGGGCATGGAGATGTGGGAAAAGACTGAGGAAATAAGATTAAAGAATATTTCTAAACCAAATGAGGAAAAGATTCTGTTGGATAAGATCAACCTCGGGGCCTACTTTCGGGACGTGTCGACTGATGAGGCGGCTGAGCTGGTTGCCAACATGAGGTCCCAGATAAACATCTTGTGGGGCACCATGTTGTATGAGAGGTCAGTGATGGAGTTCAAATTGGGAATACCTACTTTTGAAGAGTGCCTAATGGAGGCGGTAGAGAAATTTAAATTGGCGGGGGCATCGCCCACTGATATTGCAGTAATGATAAAGAATCACTGCGCACATGAGACTGCTCAGGAAGGTATGTGCCATATGATATTTGTATTTCACTTTACTTTTTATGTGCTTATGTATTCATTGGGGGTTTGGTGCCCTGGTGGTACTTCGGCTATACTATACCCTACCACTCTGTCAGTCAGGTCCGGTACTGGCATATAACAACAATATAAATGGCAATGTCATTTTGTAAGCCATACCAGGCTGGTGTTGGCAGTCTTGTGTTTTATACACACAATACCAGTCAGGTCTGGTACTGATACAGACCCTTAGTACCTTCAGATTAGGCAGAATGCCAGATGACAACATCTGCACGTACATTATTTGTCAGGTCTGGTTTTAGTACTTTAAGATTAGTCAGAAGGCATATGACTGTATCTAGCTGTTAACTAGTACTGATCACATATTCTATTGTTTGTTGGATGCATGAATTTTTTAATATTGTGCATGTGCATGCCATGGTGCCTTTAAAAATGTTTGTTTCTTTCCTTTTGGGCTATCCATGTTGTTTGTGCCATTAAAAAGAACACTTAATGTGTGGTTTTTAAGCTACTGACAGCTAAAATGTGCATTTATTAATACTTGTACTTCTTTAGCTATGCTCTATTATGCATGTGTCAGTAGAAATGGGCTTTTCTATTAAATTAAACTTGTAGACAGCTAGACAGTTGGAGAGTATCACAGTATAGTTTTCATATTATAATATTATTTATTGTTTGACATTATCCTCCTGTTGTGTTATCTTCTATAATGCACACAAAAAAGCACCTGGTACTTATTTAATAAAAAATAACCTTAAGAGATATATTTGATAGTACTGACTACTAATACAAGTACAACAATGTCTCCTTTTAAAAATGAGAATACAGTAATAATGGTTCCATAGTACATACTGCTCATGTAAAAATGTGCTTGTACGTAATATTGAAGTTATTTAGCTGAGATCAATACAAATAGGCACCATTGGATCTTTAGAAATTCTAGATTGGGTAAAATGATGCAGCTGTTATCTTGCTTTTGCTTCTAAAATGTGTGGGCACGATTTCTTTATTCAGAAAATGGGAAATATAAGAATGGATTTTTTTTGTCCTTTGACCCTTGGTTAGTTTGGGACTTGTGGTTTTTTCAAAATACATGAATTGGATGGAGATGTAGATCAAAATGAGATAAAGGATGGCAGGATCTTTTTGTTTTCTGCACCCTTTATTGAGTTTATTTTAGCTGACTTTTTGTTGATCAAAAGGGCAAATGAGGTTGTACAAAGAAAATAGACACCCACTGATAAAAAAAAAAGGTGGAAAAAAGGAGAAATGACTTTCAATCGTAGTCAAGCTTTGGGGTACAGTCGTATTTTGGGGTACTACCTGGCAGAATAATCTTTAATGCCCTCGACACATCATATGTGATGCAGGTTTCTCTGTTAAATGTTAAGTTATCTCCTTTTTTTTGTAGGATTTGGATTCAAAATTGACGAAATAATACAGGCATGGAATGAAATGTATGATGCAAAGCGATGGAGCAGTGGTGTCCCTTCCTTCAGACTTGAGCCTCTGTTTCGTCGCAGGACCCCAAGGCTGCATCATGTATTGGAACACATACAGTACGTGTGAATATCCATTTGCCGCTTTTGGTGCTGGGCGTTTTATATGCATATTTTGGGGTACTCTCTAATTTCTTTTCTAGAACAACTTTGTGAATAAATTTTTGGTTTCAGGACTGTTATTTGTCTGTTATTGCAAAAGAGAAATTTTGGAATAGACAATTGTGGTTTTGATCCCCCAAATGTTCAATTAACCTCCTAATATTAAAGAGTTTGACCCTCAATTCATCACCAAAAAACTTTGTTAACCAATTTTCTACTCGGCTCACCCCAACTGGTGTGTTGATTCCCAGTCAAGTTATGGATATTGCAAAATATATATATGGGAAACTAAATAGGATCTATCAAACTGGTACAGCATTCCATCCGGATTTGTACGTATTGCATGAGAGGAATCACAAAGCTACTTTTGATTCAAGTAGATTTTTGGGACTTAAATTTTAGCAAGTATAGTATGATTCTCTCAATCGCAATACCTTTTAACCCAGTGCATATTAAGTGACCTCGGGCTTGCAATCTTCTTACCATTATTAGATAGCAAAATATAAAGCAGCATGGTCCAATGCTGGTAACAGCAATACTCGAGTTAGACTTTGTCAAGAAGGAAATATACTTGCTGTTTTAAACAATAATTTTGTTCCTTTTTCTTCAATTTGCAGTTTGCCTCATTTCTTTGGTGAAAGGTAGGTATTGTTTCTTCTTTGGAGTGAAAGATGGTTTGTCAAAATCTGGAGCTCTGGAGAAGTATTAGAGAAAACATGTGTAGGCTGGCGAGTTTAAAGCTTCCTACATAATTACATCATTTGTTTCATTTATATTTCTTTCTCATATCTGAATAGATATTCTGGTCCATATGAAATGTTAGATTGACGTGGTAACACTTTTTGTATTTCTAAATCAGTTCAAAAAGAAAATTTGTATTCATTGGTAAGATTTGTATTTGATCTGTTGGAATTAATGCATGTACACTATTAGTTTGATATTTTTCCAAGAGTTCATAAACTGTGCTAAATGAAATTATTTTTCTCTGGTGATGAGTATGACGGACGGTTAAACATTTTTCATAAATAAATAAATGCATTTATGCCTTATATTTAACAGAAGTCTTCAAGATTAATAATAGAAATAGGAAAACGAAACCATCATCTCCCTTCTCCAGTTTGCAAAATAATTCTTAACTAACACGTGAAACGAACCCATGATTTGGGGAATTCAGATCCAGCGAAGTAACCCAATCTTTGGGTTTTAAACCTGGACTGTCCGATTTGAATCTGAGACAATCCATCCGAATTAGGAGTGCACACATTCTGAGAACGAATTCGAATTCCGAGATGATTCCGAGTGACGGATTTGAATCGGATGGTCTCGGTCCAAAACCAAAAAATTGAGTTACTTTGGGGGATCCGGACCCTGATTTGGGTACAGATAGATACTAGTTGTGTTGGTTTGATTTCATTCAACACATAAGAAAAACAGTTGAAATGAAAGATAATATAACTTGTGCGTTGCATGAATTCAAATCAACCTTGTCAAAATACTTATCCACATGCCTCCAATTTTTTCATCCGTGAACACTCTCGAAAGATCATAGTTAATTCGGTCTATTTAATTTGTCATTTTATGACTGTATTTTTTTTATGTTTAGATAGCTAATACATATTATAATTTTGTAGTAGTAAGATTTATAAATTTTAAATCAAATATCATCCACAAGTTTTAGCTAATACTGTTTTAGCACTGTGTTTCTTAAAATCAAATATTTTGTTTTCAGTTTTTTCCAGGTGCATAACGCTGGGTATCAGGAATTCAAAACAAGGTCTGCCTCTCTTTCTTACAAAGCCTGAATTTATACCATTTTTTTTTTAAGTTTCTGGATTGAATTATCAACATATGGATATTCCTTTTGATTTCAGGTACGACAAGCACAAATAGCGCAATATAATTACATACTGGTAGCTGGCGCAAAGGAAGTTGATACTAAGGTTTGTTCTCTCTAGATGATTTCAAATAGATAGCATCTCCATCGGTATTTATTCTTAATTTCTAAATCCTCCGTATCAATTTCTAATTGAATTTCTGAGCTGCAGGACATTTTCTTATTTAGAATTTTTTCGCACTATTTGTTTATTAAGAAACCAATTGCTATCTATTCCTATGGATTGTCCGAAGCCATGCAAGATTTTCTCTTTCTCTGAATTAAAATTGAATCAATTTCTATTATGAACACGACAGCTGTATATAATTTTCTTTGAATTTCGCGGATGTAAATGCTGTAATGTCAGGAAAATTCTACAGCTCACGTTGATAATTTGGATCAAGCATAAACGAATGGGATTGGTAGGCATTTTTTTATTATTGAAAATCTTTGCAGAAATTACGAAGTCGGTAGGTATATGTTGATATTGAAAATTAGTCGAACATTTCAGAGATTGGACGGACAGGGTACCGTTAAGCGATTAATCGGAAATAATCGGTCGATTTGCCGGAAAAATCCGTGATGATTTGATCACTGTGTGCGACTAATCGGCCGATTAATCAGTCTAAACGGATGTTTTTTATTTAAATTCCAAGAGCGTCTTTATTTACCTTATTACTTGTGTTGCTCATAAGCTGATTAATTCATTTGTTGTTCCTAAAAAGAGTGTTTAAGATGCTATTTAAAACCACTTAAGCAGGGAAATTTTTTCTTTTAAAAACCCTGTGATTTCCAAAGATTATTTAATAGCTTTTTTTTTTTGTAAAATCTTGGTACAAAGATTATTTAATAATTTGTTATTTCAGCAGGGATTACATGATTTTGGTACAAATCTTGTCGATAAAGAAACAAAGTTCTAAATAATTATTCTATAACTTTTTGAACAAAAAACTAATAGAATGGATGTTTAATTTATATTATACATGAACTTCTAAAATTATATTATTTTTTCTTTATATTGATATAAAACAAGAGCTAACAAAATCAACAATTAAATTTTGGGATAATATGAAATTAAAATCCTGCAAGTTTTTGGTTTTTCTAAATAAGGATTTATAAGTTAATTTTAATACATTAATTTTATTATTTATTAACTGTTTGACTTTAAACTAAATAAAATTTATAAATTTTATATGTAAATGCATTAGTTGTGAGATAGATCAACTTTATTAGCAGAACATGTTGCTATACTATCGATAGCAAGTGGTTCAAACTCTTGAAATAACATAAAATTCCACAGTTAAAATTTAATGAATAAAGAATTGACACTGTTTGTTCATGTTTTTGATCAATTTAGAGTTTAGACCAACTTATTATTACAAAATCACCCAAATTTAACTTATAATCCTTTAGCATGCATAAATTCATTGCTAGCCTGTAATGCATTAATTGTACGTTTGTACATGTTTCTGTTCATGTAATTTAGATGCACTTATTTCATATACAAGTGTATAAATTTATTTACTAAATCTAATAAAGATTATGTTAGTGATGATATTTAGCCAGGTCACCGACTTTATAATTTACAGAATATGTTTCAAATGACAAGTTCAAATCTTTCAAACTGATTTACTTTACGAGTAATTAAGTGTTTATATGAAAAATTTATAATTTCTCAAATTTATTTAGTACAAAAACAAGCGATAAATAAAGAACGTTTATAAATTAATTTTAATGACTTTATTTTTCATCATTTTTTTCGCTTGATTTGATACTATATATTATTATGAACAATTTATTGATACTATATATTATTATGAACAATTTATAAATTTTGCATGTAAATTTATCACTATCGATTTGAATTTCAGGTTTAAAACTTATCTGATAAGTTTTAAAACCAGGTGACACTTGAACCGATTGTAGAGGGCCCCTAGCAAATCTAAAAAAATTCAGTATTACGAGCGAATCCAAAAAATCTGAGAAAAATCAATGCTCAATAAATAATACTGAAACGCTAAATCAAGCAAAGCCCAAGGTTGCCCAGAAAAGATTTCCACTGGTACATAAGAAATCCTAGATTTTCTGAGGCAGTATCTGCACATCAAAATATAATTATTCGGAAACTGAAACCTGTGCGGCTGTCCCACATTAAACTGCCTCGCAGTGGAAACTCACAGGTCAGTAATATACCACACGGTTGAATACAGAAATACCGAAGTGTAACCTCTTTTTCGAAGTCACAACACCTGAGGTAACGGAAATTTTTATTTTAAATCCAATTCGTCCATTATATTCCAGCACGAATCATAAAGATACCTATGCATTACAAATTCTGATGGGACGGTCTGGATTGAAACTAGAAAATTCTGTTACCTCAGAGAAGGCGCTCCTTTATTTTCCTGGCAGAACCTCTCCACTTCTGTTCGCTTGTCCGAGAGGAAAACAGAAGCCCCTCTTAAGGTTTGCCATTTCGGCTCTCCTCCCTCGCCGTACGTCCCCCCTTCCACCTCCGCTCCCCCTATTTAAGGCTTCGTCTAGGGTTCTAGGGTCTCTACATCTTCTCGGGTTCTCGACTAATCGGCGGTGGCTAAGGTAGTAATTGAATCCTGTACAAGTACCTATGTATTTTGATTGGATTTAACATTTGAATTTCGAAGCTACTTGAGCTTCTCCAATTGTACAGTTTTTCTAGTCTTAGAGCTCCCGTTTACTTGTGAGAAAGCTCTATAGCTTTTCTTTCTTGATTTTGTTGTTGTTGAGAATTTTACTGTTCTGGTGTACGTTTTTAAAACAAAGAAAATAAATATTTTCTTAAATTCCCGTTTGATCCTTTGAGTATAACACTAATCTGATTAGTTTCGGTATTAGTTATATAAGAAACGTCAGATCTTTATTTTTTGTACTAAGATGATTGTCATTTCACTCTGGACCCACATAGAGGAACTCAGGAGCTGAGAACTTAGTACAGACAATTATTATTTTTTTTCTAAGCTTGTACCTATGTAGAAACGAATGAGGAATTGTTGTTTACTTTGTAGATTTGGTAAATTCCTGATTTTGTGTTTTCGAAATAGTTTGAGAGATCGGTATGTGAAACACAAGTGCATAAACTATTAATTGATTTAGTGGAAATACCTATGCTGTAATTTAGCAACCATTATCTTAGGCATTCCTAGGTGCAAGACAAATATTTTTTATTCATACATCTGTGTGTGTGAAACCTTTTGTTAGTGGTACCGGCACTTAACAATGGATTTGTAAATGAAACCTCTTCTTCTGCTTGCTCTGCATAAAAACTGTCCATGTTTGAAGTTCTTTAAGGATGGCTAGGGTACAAAGATTAAAAGGATCCAGATACTAGGGTACAGATATACCTGTGCAATCTACTAATAGGTTGCTCTTTAGTTTTGGAGGATGAGTATGAGAGCTGGAAAAAAAAATATATAAACTAAACCAAGAAACAGAGGGATTAAATAGAAATGGAATTAAACAGCCCTGATTTACAGTAATGAAAATGCCAAAAAGTTGGACAGTTCAGTGACTTAAATAAATTAAATGTTATGGATGTTATTGAATACCAGCATGCATTAATTGATGTTCAAGGAAAATTGGTGGAATGTGTGGATCCTTGTTGTCTTTTTAGCTGAGCAGTTGAAATGGTCATTTTTGTAGTTGCATGGAAGGTTTCCTGTAGCAATGCAAAAAAATAAATCCAACTGATCTACCATGTGCCAAGTGCTACGCTCATCTTACAATATCAATAATGCCCACTTATTATCTCTTTAGTAGCAATCTCTTGAGTATAACATGCAAGTTAACAAATTTTTAGGTTAATATGGCGATGGAGGGTGAGTCTATTGAAACAACATCAGAAGGTATCAGTACAGAGGCTGATACAGCTAAAATTGAAATAAAAATCAAAACACTGGATTCTCAGACATATACGTTGCGGGTGAATAAGCGTGTACGTATGTCTGTCTTTATTTAGCACTTTGTACTAGTTAAATTTAAATATCTCAAGCCATTCTCTGGAGTTAATACAATACAATATTGCTCATGGTTCTTCTTTGATAATGTTTTCTTTGTTTAATTCTACTTTAGGTTCCAGTTCCTCAACTGAAGGAACAAATTGCTGGTGTCACAGGGATAGAGTCAGGGCAGCAGCGATTGATCTGCCGAGGGCAAATTCTGAGAGATAATGAGCTCCTTTCTCATTATCGTATCCTTCTGGCCTTCTATTTGTCTTTCCTAATTTCAATCATCTTAAAAATAAATAAATAAAATGATTTGTTAATTGAAATGTTATGTTCTCCATTTGTTTTTGATTCATTTATACATGAAGAAAAATAACAGGAAGGATTTCAAAGTTGGAAGCTAGACAAATCATAAATGAATATTACTTCTCTCAGTAAAACACTTAAAATATTTCTCTATCCAAACAACGCCTTAAAATCAAAGTTTTTTGTGGTATACTGTGCAATTCTACCGTACACTCCTTGATTTAAAACACAACAGATGTTGAAGATGGTCATACATTGCATCTTGTTGTAAGGCAACCTCCTGAAAGCATGTCAAACAATCTAGGTATGTATTTTTTTTTTCTTTAGTATCATTGTTAATTAAAAGGCTTTCATTTTTACCCTGAAAGACATCAAACTATCAGCATTCTCTTAGTAGAAACATGAAAGAAAGGAAAATAAAAATTATGTTTAGAAACACACACAAAAATTTATAGAAAGAAAAATGGAAATTGGAAATTTTCAAAAATAGAATTTCTCGCAATCGTAGATTGCGGCTCAGAGGTTACATTGGGCTGTTGGCACTTGATTAGACTATTGATAGGAGCATTGCAATAGTGATTAAGGGCTCTCAGAAAGAAATGGGTCCACACTATTCAGTAATATATGGTCCGCTCTCAAAGATTGCGGGAATCTACTTTGTAAGATTTTGTCAATTTGGTCTCTTATCTTTTGAAATGTTGTTCTTTACATTGAGTACCTCATAATTTTCCATTAAAATGCTCCACCCGTTCCCTTCAGAACAAGTATATGATCTTCCATCTTAGTTTTTCATTTCTACAAAATTGAGAACAGTAAGAAGGCTAATTTTGGTATTGTTTACAGAATCTAGATGGTGTATATGATTTCCATGTTTTCTTGTTTCATAGGAGGATAAATGGACTTGCTCTCTTGGAAATAAAAAACACAATGGATTCCCAAATTACCAATTAGCTGGATTCACTTTAAATGATTTTCTATTCTGTATATGGTGCAGGAGCTGCCAATTCTTCATCAGGTGCTCTGAACAATCAACGCAATCAGCTCACAGAAAGTATCGTTTTGGAGGCAATTAATATACAGCACAGAAGCCGTGGGTTTCCCAACATTGGTCAGGTTGGATTTTTTTAAACATAATTTTGGGCTTATTTCATAAATGATCACGAATTTTAGTATGTTTCGCCTTCCCCATTGTAAACTTGCAAAACATTGTCTTGAGCAGATTGTATCTAGCATCATCAATTCCCTTGGAACCTCTGTTGGGGCGAGCTTGGGTATGGATCCTGTGGTAATATTCGAAACAAAATACATAAATTATTTCTTACTTATATTAGAGATATATTCTTGGTCCTTTTGTTTACTAGTACTAAGGATGATATACTTGCCATGTATTGGGTCAGAACTGTCAGAAGGGTACATCTCTGGAAGGCCAATAATTTGCTCCTATATAATAATTTTTTTCAACCTTTTTTTATGGATTATGATTTGATACATATTTGTGTCATCTTTGAGGTGATTTCTCTCTCTCTCTCTCTCTTTTTAATATAAGTCAACATTGAGGAAGCAGGCACATACCTTACTGGTGGAACTTCTTCTGTAATACTGTTTTTTGTTAATTAAGTACAAAATATAACCACATGGTTTGTTGGTTAATTTCCAGGCTGGAGCAGCAAACCATGAATCTCAGCCATCAGAGTCTACTGAACCTCACCTTAACCCCAGATCATTTACTGTTGAGATTGGCTCAATGCAGGTCCCATCTCAGAACCAATCCGCCGAGACTTCAACTGGTTCTGTGAATCCTAGTGTGAGTTTTAGTTCATCTTTATTCTATAAAAGATATTTGTAATCGTGAATTTCTGTGGCTAATGAGCTAATTTAATGTTCCTTTGATCCACTTTGTAGCCAATTCCTGATTCCTTGGCAACTATATCTCAGTATCTGGAATTCATGACTGAGGAATTCAGAAGGGCAGGCTTTTTTGGTCATATTGGTATGATTCACAATTCACAAGGGCTCTAGTTAATGATTTTACCAACATGGTGATTTTGGTCTATTACCAACTTGGTACATTTAGTACCAGACAGTTAAGCCTAGGTTTCTTTTTTATTCATTTATTTTTATTTTGTTCGAGGCCTAGCTGTTTAGTTGATCTCAGATGAGCATTGGGAACCTTTGATCTCTCCAAATTACAATACGCCATAGAAAGTTTAACTATGCTTGGTGACCTTGACGATTCATATCACAAGTAACAAAATTGCCACTTATCGGAAGGTCTAGTTTTTTTAATATGAGTTAGTTCTGGATGTTTTTTAAATAAAATGTATATTTTAGAAGTTGATGCCAGCCATCCTAATTAGTCAGCTTGATTGAAATGTGAAGTCGTACTAGGGCAATTTGGAATTGGTACCTTTTAAAATAGTTATCGTGTAATTAGACATGTTTTTTCTGTAGCTGTTTGAATAATCCAGTCAGCACTGCAAATGTATAAAAAAGTTAGAGATCTGCATCCCTTGAAGTAACTCAGCATTGAGATCCATATGGATGGCTTGAATCCCATATTTGAACTTTTTAAAAATATCTATTTTGCTTCAATAGTATGTGCTCTCCAGT
The DNA here is from genome assembly GCA_024447775.1 of Carex cristatella. Lineage (NCBI taxonomy): Eukaryota > Viridiplantae > Streptophyta > Magnoliopsida > Poales > Cyperaceae > Carex > Carex cristatella. Next base: position 4,237,561 of record JAJHPF010000025.1, read on the forward strand.
AACAGACTAGCCATTTTTATGTTATTATACAAAAACAATGGCCTGATGCCTAAATATTGAAAATTGTTTGCAGATAGCTTAACACCAGTCGGGAATGGACATGGGACACAAAGTGTTTCAAACCTATCCCAAGCTGTAGTCTCTACTAGCTTGCTAATGACTGAGGCTCAAAACTGTTTATCAGTACGTGGTTCCTCTTTTTTTTGTCTTGTTTTTTCAATTTAAGCAGGTACATCCCATTGTGTTAAGGTACCAATTAGGTCACTTTATTTCATATGTTATTTGGCCAAGTCATTATGTTCTATCCTAATTTTGGCTCTCTCACCTTATGTCAGAAGTCCATCACCTTATGTCCTGGACAGAACACCAATTTAACTGAAACTATGCTGTATCAAATTATTTCTCTATGCTGTACTATGCTGAATTTTTTTCCCTCTTCAGGGATACACTTTCTTGCTTATTTGCTACACTTTAGAATTAATATGATACTCTCTGCATTAATTTAGCAACTGGCAACCCAACTGTCTGATCATGCCACTGTGACACTAGTACCTGCACGGGCAGAAATGCAAGCACGGTCGATGCGGTCTGGAATCCTTATGCAAAATCTTGGATCATTACTTCTTGAGCTTGGCCGCAATGCTATTATGCTAGATATGGGCTCTACACCGGTATGCCAAAATTGCCCATTTAAATTTAAATTTTGCGAGAAATTTCCTGGAATTTCTGAATGTCCCTCCTTTCATAATAGTTTGATGACATTAAAATCAATTTAAACTATAATAAAGTACCCATCCATTTCTTAGTAGTAGTATTGTTAAGGCGAAAGGGAATGCTAAAAAGGAACAATTACTACTGGGATTTTGATTATCTCATGGAGGATGAGAACCCTTTACAGTTTTTTTGGACTCAGGAGGATCCTTTTGCAAGTCTCTCTTCTTATTATATGTAGTATAATGTAGCAATTTGTTGGCATAATTGGTGGTAACATGCCTGGCATAGATTTGTTAATGTTAGTTCTTGATTCGTATTACTGCAACACAACAGAGTGTTTCCATTTATGATTTGAAGTTCTAATAATGGGGAATATGGGGTCAAGGACCTAGATCGATGGACTTTGGCTTGGTGGCCAAATAGAAAAAAAAATCGTGTCTCATATAGAGATAGCTGTAAAGCAGATCAGATGAGTTGTAATGTTCAGTTTAGTCTGTTCTAATAATTTTGTTATATTCCAGCAAGATGCGTCAGTTAATGCTGGACCAGCTATGTTCATCTCTGGAAATGGACCAAATCCATTGATGGTTCAGGTTTGTAGAATAACCAATTTGATTTAAGTTTTTATTTGACACTTTGGTGAGGAGATTAAATTCTCATCTTCTCATTTTTCTTTTTTCCTTATCCCTGTAGCCTGTTCCATTTTTCCCATCATCAAGTCTGGCAGGACAGACTGGCGATCTCCATTCCAGCCGTGGCGTGCACAGTGACCTTTCTCGTACTCTACTTCGACCTAGAAATATTGACATACATATTCGTGCGGGTACACTTATCATTTGATATACTTCCGAATGTTAGCTAAAACTATAGCATTATTTTGGCAATAAGACCAACACTACATCCGTACAAAGAACACATAAGCAATATATCTGCAAAGAACAAAGCACCTGATTTAGCACTAAATCCATCAGAAAAACTAGAAAGAAGATTTGACGGTTATCTCTACAACTCTACAATACTAGGTGTGGTCGCGACTTTTCCTGCTTTCTAACCCAGTCTAACATTATTAGGTCGTGGAGCACCTGCACCAAGTGGTTCGAACCCAAGTGGAGAGACTGGTACACAAACACAGGAACAACCAGGTGCAGCTAGAAATTCTGGTTTGACTAATCAAGGTCTTAATGGAGAGCCTGGAATTAGAATGGTTCCAGTTCCTCTAAGAATGATTGCTGTACCAGTTCTTGCTAGAATGCCAGTGAGAGGAGATTCAGGGAATGTCGTTCCACCTGCTAGTGATCCCTCTAGTGGTGGGTCCCAGCCAAATTTGGATCATTTTATGCAAGGACCAAATGTTTCCTCCGGATCTGAGCCTTTGGTGTATGCATCAGGTGAGATTTTATAATTTTGAGTTTGGTTTTTCATTAACATGTTTTATCATATGTACTATGTTTCCAATTTAAGTACCATAGCTGTCAGGTAAGTAACAAGACTCACACAGTCAAACTATCTGGTACCTTTATGACTCCATTTGTTTTCTCAACTTGTAGGGTTGGTACCAGTATTGTCCTGGTCTGGTGTATTATAGTGGTACATCAAAATTGATACATATATTTTTTTAAATATTTTAAATGGAACCAGAAACTTTGTTGTGTTATATGCTAAAATAAAACCAGGACTGCATGAACATGCGTCATTTTCCTCTTTCATAGGGGGGCCTTCAAATACAGAACTTGAGGATATGTCTGCTTTGTTGCAAGAGTGGTTAGGAACAGCACATGCTGTAGATCCATTTCAATTAAGAGGAAGCAGAACGGCCCGTCAGGAACCTTTTGTCAATGCTTCCACTGCAGCTCCACCTGATGCAAGCAGAGATACCAGAATTCCTGGTGCAACTTCAGGTGTTACTGAAGAGGGAGTACAGTTCTCTAATTTGCTTTCTCAAGTTTTACCAGCGGTTGCTCAAATTGTAGATGCCAGGTCAAGTGCTTCCGCTGCACCAGTAAGTGTGTGGATCTCTCAGTAAAATTTATTACTCTATTCCAGCAGTACATTCTATGTGGTGACTAATAAAAAAAGGAGATTAATAAAAAGATCAGGTATAACTGGATAAGAGTATATAGCCTTGATCTAAAAGGTCTTTGTAGCTGATTTCAGGGTTATTAATTCCTTTTGTACGAGGGTATAAGAGTTGTTCTTCGGTCCAAATAAAAATATGAAGGAGTATAATCCGTTTGATTTAGAAAATATATATTCTGAGAATATATATTCTAGTTAATATATTTCCATTTTTTTAGCACAAAAATTGTTGGCTGTGATTCATTTCATTCTGCCAATTAAATCTGTTACCTTTTCTTTTCAGACTCCTGTAGAGGGCTCCAATGGTCATGCTCAGAGGAATTCAAATGTATCAAGAACTCCTGAAAATCCAGAGGAGGGCCCCAGTGCCAAGCGTCAGAGGTACTTTGTGTCATTCTCGTATTGTACCTCTTTCTTACCTCATTCTTGTTCGTTGTCCATTGCTTTTTGACACTTGACCATTCATGTTCTCCTCCTTTTCTTTTGCAGAAAGAACAACTGATTTCTTAGTCATGTCAGAGCATATTTGATGTTGTCGGGATTCAATCTTGTCCAGTGAGAAGTTTTCTTGAGGTAACTTGTTTCAGTCAAATGGTTAGAAGTTCCAATTTGAAAATTAGATGCAATGTAACTCATATGTGGTCTCGACTACCAGTGCATTGTTCTAGTTGGCGGGTCTCTTGTGTAGTTGTGTCTGTAGCATTATTTAACTGTTTATCTTCCTTGGATTTTAAATTATTCATATAGAGTTTCATGCGTTAGAGGCTTGTGTTACTTAGCTCCTAGTGTAGACTTGGAGTTCTGGAAAATGGTTATTAGAACGCGAGTTCAGTAAGCATTTTTCTCTTTTTGAGTTTTGATTGGTACCGATTCATCTCGTTGCACATGTTTGTGCGCTTGTTAAGATAATAATGCAATATGCAAGGTACAGGATCATGCGTATCCATTACCTATTTGGTTTTTTTTTTTTAATATGACTCGGGAATAGTTAGTGTAGGATGTGATGATAATATCAATTGGGTGGAACAACACTTTCATATCTATACTTGTTGTAGAATGATAGGCAGTTGTGAGAAATTTGCAGAAATAAGCAGGAATGTATTGAAGTTTCATTTTTTTTTAAATAAAATGATTATTGTATTCAACTGTCAAACTGATCAAATATGGTATACAGTCTGCATTTAAGTAGTCAATTTATGACTTTTTACATTACTTGCATGAATAAATTTCCTAGCCAAGGAGTTGCACCATTGTAATATTTCGAGACCTGTTCTTCATTTATTATCAATAATTTGAAGTTCATTTTGCTTTTGTAAATTAGTTTATAGTACGGGACGCAGTGGACAGAATGGTGCCGATTTTTTTATTAATAGGAAAATAAATAAATAAATATTGGTTTGGGGAAGATTTTTAGTAAATTTTGAAATCTAAGAAGAACATTATGGTTTATAACGTACATGATGATACTATAGCTAGACATTATAAATTATAATAGCCAGTTAATCTGATTGAATATTCGCTAATTAATTAAAAAATACTGTAGCGGACCGTTATGGACGATATTGGCTACGATATTGGCTAGCTATAGTTTTTTTTTTTTTGTATCTGGCCCTTATCGTCCATAACAGCCAGATTTTTTTTTTAAATGCATTAATTAGCGGTAATCTAATTACACTAATCAGGCCATTGTGGTTTATAACATCCAGAGGACGTTATAAACAATCATGTTTTTCTTACTTTTCAAATTCTCTGCAAAACATTTCCCAAAGCCAATATTTATTTATTTTCTTATTATCAAATAATTTCGGCAGAATGGTGTTATGGGCTGATAGCGATCTATGCACTAAGATGCTTAGTTTATTTTATTTTTGTTCCTGTTGTAAGTTCTATACAGAAGACGATGCTTCCGCTGTCGTAAGAAAATTTTAAATCAACTGTAATCCATCTTATCATCGGAATTGTTTCAAAATCCCTCTTGTATCATCTCGTTAAAAATAAATTTAATAAACATAGTAAACATTAGGAATTTAAATGCGAAATTATATGCTAAATATTCCCAACATCTTAGAAAGCTGCTCAACTAGAAGTATTGCAAAAACATGCATTCAGCTGAAGAACAAAAAAAATTGGATCCCTCTATATAAAAGAACATCGACTTACAATTGACCAGAATTTTTTTTCGTATGTGATAAGAATTAAAATCTTCAAATCACTTTCAGTATTTACTCATGCAAAGAGAAATTGCTTTAGCTACTGAGCGTGGTTCTCAATTGTCTAAAATGTATAATTGGCACTAGTCCATCTTTTCAAATCATGCACCAAGAGCATTTATCATCATAACAGGTAAACAACGTAAAAGTAAAAATTTCAAATAATTGATATACAACGTACAATTACCATTCATTGCATATTTGCATGCAAGCTTGTCTCACAATATTGTGCATTCATCATGGATTGTTTCACAAAATACCACTCAAGAAACCCCTACAAGAAGTTAGATTGTTCTGTAAAACTTTCTCATTTTAAGTATTAAAGGAAACAACAACAAAAAGCAGGATAAAAGCAAGAGAAATTTTGAATACCAGATTCCAGAAGCTGATTCTTCTTTCTTTCTGCATTGGGAACCAAAAAAATTAAAATTAACTCAAGTGAAGAGAGTACACTATCAATTTTACAAAATGGAAAATCCGGACAGGGGCGGATGCAGGATTTTTGTCAGGGGGGGGGCCAAAAAAATATCAAATTGGGTTTAAATAGCTAGTCAGATTTAAACTCATTAACTAATTAGATATTTGATAAAAAAATAATACTTTAACTTGTACTTTCAAATACTCTGGCTTGTAATTTATGATATTCTGACTTATAATTATAATTACCAATCATATTTCAAGAAATTTATTTTAATTTTAACTATAAATTTAACCCGAATTACCAATTACACATTCAGAGGCCGAAAAAAATTTCAGGAGGGGGGGAGGCAAAGCCAGTCAAAACTGATAAATCTCCACTAAAACTCAAAATCCAAGAGGGGGGGCTGCCCCCCCCGGTCTACACTGGGTCCGCCCCAGAATCCGGACAGCCCCCCCCCTGGTCTACACTGGGTCCGCCCCAGAATCCGGATTTCTTAGAATGGTATATAAATGGAATTGGGAGAGATCATATATCTTTTCTTTGAACTTATAAATGAATACCTTCTTCTGCCAGTGAAAGCATCATTAATCTCAATTAATGTTGGTTTTTCAGGAAATTCAGCTATGATATCGTATCTCTCCTTCCCATTGGGGTCATCTACTCTCTTGTACAGCTCATAACCATTTGGATAAGCCATCCTACAAACAAAAGAAATAAAATATTATAAAAAAATACAAATAAGATATCTGAGTCCATAATCAAAGAGCTTTTGAAAATATGAAGAAAAGAGAGAAGCAAGAGCAAACATTTAGGCGTACCATACAGAAAAGACACTGGATTGACAGAATTTAGGTTTGTAGCCTTACAAGACTCTTTGATGTTACCAGAAAAATAACAAAATGCAACCTAAACCTATCTTGTAGTTGCTAATGTAGACTAAGAGATGTGTCTATTGCCCTAAAATCTTACTCCGAATACACTGGGGTTAAAGAAGGACAGAGCAGGGCTGTAGGAGGCCCAAGTACTTGTATAATCACTATAATCCTGATTTTTAAAAATCAGGAAGGAGCTAGACAGATACCTTAAAGCGCCCATGATAGGATAAAAGGAGCCCGAGTAATAGAGGAGGCGAAAATGGTAGCAAATTTCAAATGAGGCAGCATACTCCATTCTCTCTTCCCTACCAATAGTCTGTTTGAAATAAAATGAAAGTATTAGGCACTATAAATTTTTCAGCATAAAAATGAAAAGTAGATGAATGCATGCAAAATAAGATTTGTTTACCGTCATGATGCCGCTTGAACTAGGCATATCCTGCAAGGGTTTGGTGTTAGAAAACGAATAAAGAAGGACAATTTTTATTGAATTAAAATACATATAAGATAACAAGATTGCCATCTAAAATTTAGTTTATTTAAGAATACAATAATACCAACTAAACCTAAATGCAAAAACAAAAGATGGAAAAAGGAAATTCCTTTTCTGATTTCTATATCCAAAAATAATAAAATGGTGTAAAGGTCAAAAAAGGTAGTTTTCCATTAAATACCTTTAGGCGAGGATTTATGAGGATTACTGGTCTGCTCCCAGCCGCATCAGTCATTGCTTGCAAATCCTTTAAAAGCAAACGTTGAATATTATTCTATATCTCATTAACAAGTCTGGCAATAAAAGAGCCTCTGATTATGCCCCTTTTTCTGGCAGCATATTTTTGAAGGCCAAATCCTGAATCAAAAATATGCACACAAGAAAAACCACAAATTTTAGAAAAAGAGAAGGGTCCAACTGGTATTGCCGAACTGGTATTGCCGAACCTGAACCTGAACAGAGAAGGGTGCTTATAGACAAGATATATTGATTAACTGGTATTGCTGAACCTGAACCTGAACCTTAACAGAGAATCCAACTGGTATCTACCAGTGGGATGAGGATCCAACTGGTATTGCCGAACCTGAACCTTAACAGAGAAGGGTGCTTATAGACAAGATATATTGATTAACTCACATCAATAATGCAATTACCAACTGCATTTTGGGGTGCTATCAGGAGAAACATATCGTCTTGCTCATCTACCTCGTCCCGTCCTTTAATTTAAACAAAAAAGAAATTAAAGTAAGAAGAGCATGCAAGGACAGAAACAAGTAAGACACAATTCACAGGGACTGTCCTGTTGCCCACTGTGTACTTGGAGCTCCTAGGAATATCTTTTAATGAACATTATAGCAGGCAACTGCCTGCTACTTCAAAACAAAAATCTAAAAATATCCCATGTTGGTCCTAATATCTCAAACTCCCAAAATTCAAGCGAGCTTGAAGATTTGCGAATGTCGAACTTGCAGATTTTGGTTTGACCTGGCTGTCTATGGTCAAGAATTCCGACCCATACCTGGCACTTTACTGAGATAATTGAGAAGTAGACCTCACACAACTTCTGCTCTATTCCTTTCTTCTTGGATGTCATTCAAATGAAAAAAACTGAGCTAAGTGGGACCTTTGGTGTTCTATTTTAAACAAAAATTAAATATAATTGTTTCAAACCCAATCCAACAGGCTGGCAGGTCAAGAAATTCCAACCCTAACAAGAGAAGTTGGTCTAGACGGGGTCATGTCAGCCTGTCGGGGCCACTTCAACAATGTCAACCCTAAGAAAAATAAGAATATCATATGTGAAAAAAAAAATTATGGTCTAACCTATAGCTCCAATATTAATAAAGGTCCCCAAGGCCTCATATTCGCCCCAATCCATGAATTCCAAAATCTTTCTAGTACCAGCAAGTTGCAAAGGCATACCAGCAAGTGCACCTTCCCCCATGGAACCTTGAACGCAAACCTAGTGGAAAGCAAATCCATCTTAATTTAAGTGAATTTTGCAAATAACACCCTATATTCAATAGAATTTGGCTATTTGTAATGACCCCCAACATTTCTTGTATCTGCAAAAAACATATACTAATTTCTGAGAAGCTTGGAAAATGTTGCCCCAAGTTTTATGTAATAGCTAGTAAAATTTCTTGATAACTCAAAATTAGTACTTATTTGCAGATATCCCAAGAAAATGTGGATAGCAAAGAGAAGTTGACAAATGTTAAGTGTCAGTTTCAGTTCCAACTAGTACTGAAAACTTGAGCAAGTTCAAACTAGTACTGAAAATAATGCATGAAATAGAACTAACCTTCACTCGCTTTCCATCATCAGCGAAAGAAAGGGCAAGTTCTCGTACCAACTCCATCAAGGTGCCTATTCGATAAACATCCTGGAAAAATATATATATATATATATATATAGTTGATTCTTCAATTTTTGCAGTTCTTATTTGTTTCTGTCAATTGTTTAATTGTAGAAATTCATACATTGTGGTGGCTGTCTTGCTTGAGTGTAAATTATTTTAGTCTTCAGTAAGAATAACACTGAACATATATTAAATCAAAACAACTGTGAAATATAACAGCTGTATTTACTGGCATGAACAGGTAATAGTAATGCTTGCTCATTTCATAATTCATAAACACAGCAAATTCCTTAACATACCATTTCGGGATTAAGCTCAGGGATGTTAACCTCTACCTGCAAGTTAAAGTGAGACTTTAGAACAACAGATAAAAAAGCAACCAGCAATAATAATGACAGCAGTTGGCACTGGCAAGTAATTCCCCATAAACTAAAAGATCAAAGAAATCAAGAGCGCAGCAAACCCAGCATCCATGTTAGCATATTAGATGAAGTGACAGCCAATCTTAAAGCTAAAAAAAAAGGATATGAAAAATCTTAAGGCTGATGCCACTATACACACTCAAGCCTATCAGTTTTCACACAAAACCCCAAATTACGTTTTTCAATTTTTTTTTTATCAAACCTATTAGTAGCATTACAAATAAAGGGAAAATGGCTGCAGCACTCCCAAAATACCGATTTTTTTATTAATAGGAAAAAAAAATCGAAAATAGTGAAAGAATTCGGTAGAATTTGAGATCTAAGAATTCCGTGATAGTTATAACGGCCAGCTGGCCATTATAAACCATAACGTCCAGATTAGTGGTTAATTAAACTCTTAATTAACAGCAAAAAAAAAAAATAGCCTGGACGTTGAAGTTCATCACGTCCCACTTTCAAAATTTCACAAGTCTCAAGTTCTATTGTGATATTATTATTTTAACTTGTGAGATGTTATATCAAATGAAGTCTCTGGACGTTACAGACAGTAACGTCCAGCAATTTTTTGTTTTGTTAGTTAAGAGTTTAATTAACCACTAACCTGGATGTTATAGTTTATAACGGCCAGCTGGACATTATAAACTATCATGGAATTCTTAGATCTCAAAATCTACCGAATTCTTTCACTATTTTCGTTTTTTTTTCCTATTAATAAAAAAATTGGCCCAAAATACGGCAAATACTTCCATTAAACTAGCCAATTATCAGAGGTATCATACTAATAGTTAACCATCAAACTCTGTTTACTCAACCTCTATCAAAATTACCCTAAAGTAGTCAACAACTTAATTTACCAAAAAGACTTCCTTGTCCTTGACAATACGTTAATAACAAATAACCATATGTTATTTTTTTTATATGGTGAAACTTTTTGATAAATTTCCCTTTTCGATAACACTCTCTTTCATCTAAATCTAAAACCAGACACGGATATCCACAATGCTTCAAACTGTCTAAATGATACATGCTTTTGGAGGCCTATGATAAAAGAGGTTTAAAGGGCGGAATTGTCAGTGTTAACATTATGCAATTCGCCTACTTTCCTCAAAAAAAAAAATATATATATTATGTTGATAAATATATAGATCTGCAGGGATTAAATAAACAACCTTCAACCGAGTCTTTTTATCTTCTATAGCCCTTTTTGTTGCATTTTTTATATCATTGTAAAAGTACTCTCTAATTTCTCTAGAATGAGGTATGTTGTTTAATCTTGTAGGAATTCCTCTCCAGATAACCTGAAAGCAATACCAACAACCATCATGAAGACAAAATGATGTTATATTTATTATACCTGACAACCAAAAAGCTGAACTCTTACATTTTTTGAAGCAACAACTCCTAAACTTGTGGATGAACTCCCTAGAAAAAGCAAATACAAACACACATCAACATCTTCTTTTTTCTTTGATGGGCTCCTTCATGTGTATGCATGCAGAAAAATTTGTGTGTGGGGGGGGGGGGGTGGTGCGGGTGGAGCAATTGCATATGTGCCCCTAATAAAAACTGGAAATATCTTGTATCCCTGTCATATTCTCTATTCATTGCCCATCCTTATCTTCCAAATATTCCTAAATTAACCCTTCCACAGTTTCTTCTATGTAAATAAGGATGACACAGGGATAGTTAAAATACCATTTGCTTAAATTTGGAAGATGAAAAATTTCAATGTTCAATGGACCTATATAGAGGTTCTTATCCAGGGCAGCATCTTGATATTCTAACATTTTCTAATATGGACTAAGATGCTTTGCAAGCACAACCCTCTTGTACTTGAGCTCTAAATCTCAGTTTGTGCGAACGGGTGATCTTAGACGTCTAATGTGAACATCAAAATATGCTTAGCAGTCAAGTTACCATATAGTATATTTTTGGGGGATGTTATCAGAAAAACCATTGCTATCTGACAGTCTAGAATGATTGACAGCATTGGTTTGCCCCTATAGAAAGTACGGTAATTAAAATTCAGAAAGTATAGAGCACAACTTTTGAGCAAATTTTGATGTTAAGATCATATTGGATGGCTCGTCACACATTAGAATCTCAAGATTGAGCTGTGTTGCATAAATATGAATAGAGGTGTTGCATCGGATATGGCGATACAATATTTCTTAAAATCATAGGTAGAATACATTTATATATATGTCATATGTATAAAATATTTCTCGAGTTGTGTTCATAACATAATTAAAATGTAGAAAACAAATATATAGTTGTTATTTTTTAAGGATAAGAATGTAAAAAGCTATAAGAGTACAATTAAAATGGATTTATAGGATACTAATTTAAGGGGTAAATTTAATTTGATGTATACCACATTTGAAATTATTATTTAATGTAAATTAAAATGTACGGATACAACTTAGGAGATAGATATCCGTGTAGCACATGCTTAAAGGGCCTCAGGCCTAGTCCTCCTGGCACCTGTCAACGCAACAACACCAAAAAGAAAGGAAAAAAAATAGCGAAGTCTGGAGCAAAGCGGTTTCAACCCACTAATCCACATCAACAACTTTCTTGTCCAGAGCTTATAAATCCTAATATAAGGAGGGTAGTGTCTCTAGCACAGTGCCACAGTCAGTCCTCAAAGGGGGACTACACACAATACCCTAAAAAGCAGTCCTTTGCAAAGCAGCCTAAGTGCCTAACCTAGCTCTATAAATATATACATAATGTTACCTTTAGTTTTGGCCAACTTCACTGAGCTTGAAGAATTTTCTTTGACTTGTTTCAAAAGAGAATCAATTTCTTGGAAAACCACTTCTTTTGTACGATTTCCATCAATCTACATTCTTGGAAATTAGAAAGGGAGAAGAATAACTGATCTTGTTTTCATTTTCTTGAGAAGAATAGCTTGCAATACTACATTGATAAGACAAAGAGAACACCTTTTTTAACAAGTTCAAATATGTGGGAAGAATTGCTTCTGCATTTTGCTTGTAGGTCTGAAGGCGCGATTTAACCTAGTCAAATAGGGTTCATAAGTGTTATTCTGAGAAGTAAAAAAGTGAATTAAGATTTGGATGGTATATACTGGTAGGACCTCGATGGGTTGGTAGTTAGGTATTCTTGGTTTGTTAGCTTACGTGTCAAAACACTGCTTGGATTTTTATTTTTGAATGGAATTTTTGAGTGTTGAGTTTGGAGCTGAGACCCTGTTTAGGCCTAACCATTCATTTTGGGCTTGACATTTCGGCAGTTTGAAGGCTTGTTGCTATTTATGCAAAAAAAAGCATTTTCTAAGATGCAAATGACAGGTCAAAGTTCCCTACTAAGTGCACCAAAATACAAGAACCTCTCAATTAGCCTAACTAAGATGCCGCCGTGAAAATGAAAATAGAGTGGGGCTTATGAGGTATAAGTTGGTATAAAGTTGAGCTAAATTATTTAAACAAGGACATATTCTGCCTTCTTTTTTCTAACATTCTGCAGGTTAGTTATGGATATACTTAACAGAGAGTAGAAAAATAGTGTCTTTAGAATTGGACATTTTCCTCGACAAATGCCCAGGTAGAAGTTGGATCAACATTTGTTTGCCTACACAGGAACTGGGATGGACAGAAATCAGTATGAACATTGCATGGAGACAGTTATGAGTATCATGTACAACACCAACCCAAATAATTTAAAATAATTTGAAAACACGGGTTAAAAATGCAAAAAAGTACCTTTTCTAGAGTATCGTCAGAGCGGGTAATAAGCCTTCTTGCTATATCTTCATTTTCAGGAGGGAAGTTTTTTATATGGTATATTTTTCCAGTCACCGGATCCAATCTCCTACCAATACATCTATCTATTAGAATTTCATCAGGCACCTGAGTTTGTCCACAAAAACAAAAGTACTTTTAGAAAGATAAGTAAAGCCTTGATCTATAAAAGATAACTGACCACTAGCATCATTGTATTGAGCCCATCATATGTAGAATACAAATTACTAGGTGAGCGCCTATGCTACAAGCTTAAGGGTATAGAGTAAATGTCCGGCTGATACCCCATTCACAGCCAGAAGTCTTAAGTTCAACTCCCACCATGCCTTCATTATAAAAATAACAGTTCTCGCCCACTAATAATCACGCATATGATTAGTCTAACAACAAATCAACCATTGATGAAGTGGAATTATTATGAATATGAAATACCAAATTACCACCTACTTGGAAGCTTAAGCTTTTACAGCAAATGGTTGGTAATACCGAATTACCGTCTACTTGGTATTAGCAAGATTAGGCTGGAAGATTATAGCATGCTTGTCCCCCAAAAATAATTTGATGAATATATGTAATGATATTAATTACTACAATATAAGTGGAAGTTATACTTCAAAATTGTGGCGTACCTCGAGCACAATATAAATGTCAGGTCTAATATTCATTTTCTCAAGACTTTGGGCTTGTGAATAACTCCTAGGATAACCATCTAGAAGCCATCCCCTTGTCCTTGCATCTTGCCTTGATAACCGTGAAATCACCATCTATTACAAAGGTGGGTGGTCAATAAAAAAAGGAATATATGGATAAGAGAGGAAGTTTGAAGTACTTTGTAATTTAGGGCAGCACTTTAATATAGTTGTAGCACATAATTTTTTATATATTTTACAAACTCTTTTTGGTTAATAGCAAAACGTCAAACCACCAATGCTAGGGTAATTTAAGAAAAAAATTACTGAATTGGAGTTGCATTCATAGTGGCAATCCAACAAAGTTGCTTAATCAGTGGTGCAAACAAACTTAGAAATAAAACTATAAAACTTGTTTAGTTGGTTTTATTTTGATTTGGACTAAACCATAAGGCTTGCAATGGTGGTGAAAATTTACCAAAATTTACAAAATATCAGTCTTCAATGTTGGGAGTTACTTCCAAATATGGAAAGTTCTGGGGGTAACTTGCAGAAAGACAAAACCTAAATAACATTTACCTACATCTGTTACAATCTCATCTGGTACAAGCTTTCCACTGTCCATGTATTCTTTTGCCTTCTTTCCAATTTTGGTACCAGAGGAAACTTCAGCTCGAAGGAGATCTCCAGTTGATATATGCACCAGACCATACTGCAAAGTAAGATAAATTTAGAAAAGAGAAGATTAGAATAATTCAATAGGGCAATGATAGAAATAATTAAGCAAAAACAACACCTTCTCCACTATCATTTCACACTGAGTTCCTTTGCCAGATGCCGGAGCCCCTGAAATCATCACCTTCAATGGCTCTCCTAAGCCACACTCCACATGAAGCCCCTAAAAGTAAACCGAAATTGCTTTTCAGATCATATTATAATTAAAAATCTCAGTAAACAAGCAGCGATGAGTAATGACCTTGCATTTCGGCCGTTGATATTTCGAAGAACAGCTGAGGTGGGGCCCAACAGGCAGCGAGTAGGAGGAAGCAGTGGGACAATTGGAGAAAGGAGAGAAAGAAACGGTGGAGTAATTAAAAGGCGAATGAGATTGAAGGAGAGATGGAATGTGAGCAGAATCTTTGGGTTCAATTATGTTACTTGTGTAAGATAATGTCGCTGGAAGTGATGTAGCCATTGTTGATACTTGATACCTATCTCTCGGTTGGAAAACTGGAACTCGCTACTCGCTAGAGTCACTAGCTTTAAGGAATTGATGAGACCGTGCATTTTATATGTGGCGCAAAATTAGATCGGACGAGGAGCGAATTGCGGTCAAGAGTGCTGGAAATCCAGCTCCTCCCAGGTACCGTAGAGGATAGAGCTCATTCTACGCAGTATTTTGGGATTTGAGATTCGTGCCAAGTTAAAAAGAACGGTCTGGATGCACAAAATTGTAAAAGATTCTGAAAAAGGTAATGGAGAGGATGTGATTTGGACTGTGTCGTGGAAGAATTCGCATCTTCTGAGATATCTCAAACTTTGCGTGAATTTTTGGAATATCTCAATCGTTCAAATACATTCTGCACGAATCTGAAAGCTCAGATAATACTGGCCCCCTACGGTTCCCCGAATAGGCACCAGACACGTCAGTCACGCAAAAATTGAGATATCTCAGAGGATACGCACTCGTGGTGGAACCGTGGAAGAGAGAATGAGATTGACAGAGAAAAATATTTGGATTTTAATTAGATTAATAAGATCCGGTCCATGTTCTTACATGACGATCCAGTCCGCTACGCTGGGCTCCCAAGTCCCAACTAGGAAACGAGGGGGAAAAGGATATGGATTTGAATAATAAAAAAAAAAAGACAAAATTTTCTCTAATTTGGGAGTACAAAATCAACAAAATAGTAAAATAATTTTACAAGAAATAGTTAGCAAACTTCAAAATTATAAGATGTTATTCTATATTTTTCTCCTCATCTTTCTTCTCTTCTCTCTTCTTCCCTTGACATTTTTGAAGTATTTTTCAAAATAAAGATGAGAATCTAACTTTAAACGTCTTCAATCGGATTTCAAATTTACAACATCTCGTGCGACATTGTCTTAATTACTAAATCAAAAACTGTTACTCAGTAAACATTTCAATGTTGGAACAAGTAACAAAATTTAGACAAAACTGGCCACCATTCTCAGTTCCCCATTATTTCCTTTACCCTTTCTGGAACGAACCGTTTTAGTTATGATTAATTAATATCTCAGTAAGTGAATTGATTAATTAATACTCCTTGTAAATCAAGTGTCATCCTTCATAAATTATGATTTCACAGAGCAGTACACCATCCATTACTATAAAAAGGATAAATAATCAAATAATAAAAGACAATGTATTCACTAAATTTCAAAATAGTATTTCCAGAGATTATTATTTGCAACAAGCTGCCCAATCTGACTGATTAATGTCTTCCAAATATTACTTCACGGATGATTAATTACACCGTCAAGTCTCAGAATTTAGAAAAAAGCTGGTACAAAACCCAGTCAGCAAAACTGGAAACCAAAAAACTTTCTTTATAAAGGAATTCAATGGAATAATAACAGAGAAACCTACAACTATTGGTCAACAGTGTTCAGAGGACAGCACCACATGCAACCTCATAAATAGTTTTAACTTTTGAAAAACTATATCTTGAAACCTTATTGATTAAACAGAAACAGAACATTGCTATAATGTAAAGGCCTCATAAACACTCACGAGATTTGAGCACACGAGGTTCCATTTTACATGAACTTAAATTAACCCAACCTATCAATAATGAAAAGTAAACTAAACTACAGGATGAATGAAAAGGTGGCCTATGGAAACAGCATTAAATCTCCACTAAATTAAGAGAAAAAAATGCAATTTAATCTCTAATCCCTAAACCAAGCAATTTTGGTCGCCTGACAGCCATTAAGGGGTCAACAATTCCCTGGCTGTCTTTCCCCAAACCACTACCTGGTACAAAACCCATCTTCTCCATCATTTTAGAACCAAACCCTTTTGTATGCTTCTCAAAACCACCAATTCTGTTGGAATGGTGACTCTTCAAACTAGAACGTACAGCCTTAGGAGTTGACTGTACCACCTTTGTACCACTCACTTCACCTGGCTCGAATTCGACACCTAAACCTAAAGATTTTGGTCGCTGAACTGGTTCAATTGGCCGAGCCATCCCTTGGCCGTCTTTGCCTAAACCACCGCCTTCGATGAACCCCATTTTGGCCATCATCTTTGAGCCGAAACCTGTCGTATGCATTTCAAATGCACCAACTTTTTCTACCACGACTGTGGTCTCCTTTGAGTCCACAATTGTTTCCATTACGACCTTTTTTGTAACTGAATCTCCTAGCATTGTGCCAGACGAGACGAATGCAACAGGCTTCTCAGCAAATGATGTCTTTGTGGATGTCAGCTTTCCAGAAGTGTTTTTCCTGCCCCTTGATTTGTTGCTTTTAGGTCTTTCTGATGATGAGCCTTTTCTAGCTCCACGTGGTATGTTCTTGTTATTGACATCAACAACGGCAAAATCACCATTGTCATAATTCACTCTCAAAAGCTATAACACATTAAAAGTAATATATATTTTAGTAAAAACAGAGAGGTACCAAAAGTACATAACATATAGATTATTATCTATCATAACTATACTTGCATCTAATATCGTTATGTATGTATGAATATCCATATCATATTGTATGCGAGAACAAATATGATGCTTTTAGATATAACATGATTTATCTGCTAGTAACATACTAGTTTTATTGGTACCTAGGTTAAGTTTTAAAAATCTTTATTTCTGCTATCATGCATCAGGACTGGTGCATTCTTTGTATGGGAAACAAAAATAAAAAAATACACCAAATTACACTGTTTTCTTGCAAATACAATGATAATGATTAACTACACAATAAGAAAAGTAGAATTTAAGGTATTAAAAAAAAGTCTTGTTTATTTACCTTGTCAAGCCGTACTTGATCGACTGAAGAGGGCATGCACGTTTGTGCTGTCCGTGCCACCATTACAAATCTAAAAGAAAATAATAATATCAGCCTGTCATGTCAACTTGAATGGCACAGAAAATAGTATGGTTGGAACAAAGCATCTTGATAACAGAATATATATATTACACCATGCTTTTTTATCATACATTTTGTCTGTTTTAATAATTTTTCTGCTAGCAGTTTGATACCAGATAAAACTCAGATGCTGTTTTTGCCTCTGTAATCATTCGGATTTTAATTTAACAATTCTTCAACCTTCTTGTTTTTACCTTTTCTTTCCAGAACCTTGACAGGCACTTTTAAAGTGATAAATTGATGCCAAGCGCTGGACCTGCAAATTTTATCACAATTAAGATAAAACCAATTTTACTAACATGAAAACAACCTTAATACGAAAACTGCTGCAGCCAAGGAGCGCCTTTTAAAATTAAATCAGAAGTCTAGCCAATAAAATTGCTTATGTAGGATGAGAAAACTGAAAGTGGATACAGAACTTCTATGAAATAGTCGTCGTTCTCAATGAGTGACATGCATTTCTGAAAAGAGCTTATAATTATGATAAGTACCTGTGAACAATCACGAGAATGCATAGATTGGAAAGCATACATGTCAACTTCGTCTACAACCATTTGCCTCAATTGCTGTAAACAAAGAACAAAATTCACTAACTTCTAGAACTTGTCCTTTTTAAGGTTGGAAAATAATTGTTTTAACAGCAAGTTCCAGTGTACAATCGATCTTCAATTCACTCTGAAACACCAAAAAGAGTCGAGAAATGGCCTTAAAAAGTAAGCGAGTGCACCGGGTACTAAAAAAGGTATGGTTTCCATCGTGATTGGTATATGCCACTATCAGACTACAACAGCAAAGCCAATGTTTCATTGACAGTTGTGAAGTCAAGTATTATCTTACTTGATTTATTTGCTCCAGATCAACACCCCTATTAAGCATACGCTTCTTACGCTTCTCAGTAATTTGCTCTTTACGGTGTTTCTTCTTTTCACCTTCAGGTTACACAAATTATTACCAATTGGGTAAGTACATTATTGAGAGTCTTAGCAACATAAAAGGTCTACTAAAACAACAAAATTCCCAGAATATGAAAGACAGAATCTTAAAGGGCTGAAGTAATATAAGCTTTGGTGCTTATTCTATAACTGTTTCTAAGACAAATTTATCATACAATAAACAAATGTAATCACAATTACAAGACCAAATTGAATCTGAGGTAATTATTATTGGATTGGAAATTGGTTTGATCTGATAAAGGCTTCTTGAATGTGCATCTAACATGAACTGTTTACTGCAGTTATCACTAAAACATTTACCATAACAGCCGACACATATCCTATTTGTAAGAAGCATTCATATTTTTGGGTTGTCTACGGACCTTACAATAACTAATACTATGGCAAGTCGAACAAAAGACATTCAGTTGCCTCGGCATTTCGCATTTTGCTCGAAAAGACTGCTGCATGACCAGCTCATGCAAATTTGAATTGGTAAAATTTAAATCTTCTTGGTAATAAATTTAAAAATAGTCGCTTCGAAGGACCAAAACTGCAATATTTGATTAAATCAGATTTTTCTAGCAGTTCATGACAATTTGCAAAATGTCAAAAAAAATTCATAATAGGTGCAGTCATGAGAAATGTCAGTCAGAGTTTCATTTGAAACAAGTCCAATTTGTGTCGAAAGAACATGACATCAAGCAAAAAAGAATTGGTATGCAAACAGTATTGGTACTCTACTGTTATGGCAGAACAGTTACAATAAGCTGGTATCAAGGTGCATACAGAGTACCAATATCAAAAAAATAATAACAATCGATAAAATATATATACCTGGAACGCTTCTGTAATTTTTCTTACTTCTCCTACCATCACCTGGACCTGGCCAAGACCTGGAAAGCTGAGAAGGAGCACTCTTTCTCCCGTTAGAAGTAGCTCTAGAGTCTTTCAGCGTGACAACATTTTCTAAGGTCAACAACTCGATCCTGGCAGAATTGTAAGCAACCTTAGCTTTCCCTTTTGCCTTCCATTTTTGCCCCTTCATACCATAAACCTCTGAAGCCTCCATCAATTTGACCCCTCCTAGCTTTTTCCTCTTCAAAAAACCATCTTCATCAGATTCAGATTCAGACTCAGATTCAGAGTTGTCAGACTCGGACTGAGATTCTAATTCTTTCAGTTTCTTTGCTGATAGGCCACTTAGAAATTCATCTGCACCACCAATTCCTTCCATGTAATCACGTACAATTTCATCATCTATTTCTGAGGAGGAATCATCTAATTCTGACTCATCATCCTCCTCATCTTGTTCATCATCAACATCACTTTGAGATACTTCGCCATCATCCAAAGATTTCACTTCATCTGCGTCATCCTCCTCATCATCACCTGAAACATCGTCCTCGTCTTCATCCATGTCTTCTTCTGGTGACGAGGTGTCTTCTGTATAAACCCGATATCCTCCAATAGACAAAAAGCCCTCGCTTTTACCACCCTTTTCCACCTCAGGAGTCAAAAGTTCATCCATCTCTTGTTGTATAATTTCCTCGTTTTCTCCAGCTTGATCTTCATCCATTGCCTCCACTTCTGCAACTTCTTCCTCTTCCTTCTCAACAAAACCTAATCCTGAGTGACTCACCTCTGCGGATCCAGATTCACCCCCCACCTCCCGTTGAAACCCAAACCCAAGCTCTTGGTCCCCGGCAATCGCTGGATGGTACGAATAAATCGGAACTTCGACCTCCGTGTTAGTCTCGATGGGATCTGATGTGGCAGGGTAAATGTAGCCGAATGTGTTTCCAACACACTTAGGCGCTTTAGAACCTTCTCCTGGAGATTCGCGCTTGAATAAGATCGGGGAGGTTTGGGGGCGGGGCCGGCGGCCACTACTGCCGTGCGTAGGCCCACCGGCGGTGGGATTTTTTTTTGGTCTAGGCTTTCCACCACCCATTCAAAGCTAGGTTACAAATAGGTTTTGATACTTTTGTTTTAGTAAGAATTTCTTTTATTTCTTTGTTGGGTTGTACTATTGTCGTGGGAGGCACGAAAGAGGAAGAGAGGAAGCGGCGGAGAGGACAAAAGCGGAGGAGGAATGGCGGTTAGTTTCCGATAACATATCTGCACCAGGTGCACATAAACCAGTGATACGAATGACCGATATTACCTCTGTATTTGTTATCGTATCATCCCGGTGTACGTTCAAACATTAGTCAGTAATTATGCCATTTACAAGAAAGAATATTCATTTCCGGGTTTTTTTATTAATCGAAATAAATTTAAATAAATATCGAGAAAGAGGATGCTGATGGTTGTTTGTCGAAAAGTAATAAGGACGCTAAGAAAAAGAACGTCCATGCGGACGCTAAGAAAAAGAACGTCCATGTTAATCCTAATCAGGGCCGCTTAATCCGGTCGCTGGAAAATACGGACCACGGACGTTGAAGTAATCCGCGTCCCTCAAGGACGTTCATTTCTTCCACGTCCCTCACGGACGTTTAATTATTGGGCGTCCCTGTCTCCATTAACTAAACGCTCCGCGCCTTCTGTAGCAGCATATAATATTATAGCTATCTCTACTTTCCATTAGATATCACATGCCCTTCTGCAGAAAGATAGATGAACAAGGGAAAGGTACTGACGAAAGAGAGGTCTTAATCTTTTGTCATAATAGAATTATTGCAGATCCAGATATCAGAGTTATTGCACATCCAAAGAGCTGAATTTTTTCAAAGCATCCAGAGGAGACCAAGACACATCCTTCAGGAAAAAAAAATCAGAAAATTCTGAAATTAAGGTATCCTAATTTAATTTATATTTAATTTGTAGTTAGTTAGTAGATTAAATATTTGCTTCTATTAATTTATTTGATAAAAATTCTAATTTGTAAGAATTCTAATTTTCTGAAAACAAATTAATAGAGAGAGAGAGAGTTACTCCTTCGAAAATCTAAAACAAGTAAACTTTTGTATATATTAATCAATTCATTTTTTTGGAACAATAAATTATACGTGATTTATTCATTATTTTGTAGGTTATTGATTAAAAAAAATTAATCATGTTAATGTTGAGAATTCATTTTGGCGGTGAAATACAATACGGTAAAAGTGGAGTACGGTATAGTACTAGCTCTCAATTTGCATTGAGTGTAAATGGTGAACAATCTTGGCATGATGTGAAAGGTGAAATTTATCGACAACTTGGATATTCCGAAAGTGAGTATAGCCTGAAAGCACATGCACGGGTTAATGTTGGTACAATAACCCAACGTTATTATGAGAGCATAGAAATCGTGTGCGATCAGACTTGGAGAGGTATTTATAACCAAAGTATGCTTGCTCAGACTCAGTATTATTTTGTCGATTTATACATTGAATTGGTACCGGAGACACAACGAGGACCTCGACAGACCCAATATGTTGCTAACTATGCGGGTCCCAGCCACCTCGAACCCTATCAGACACAACAAACACCGAGACGAGACCTTTATCTCCATCTGACACAACCAGAACCTCGGCAGACCCAATATAATGATAACTATGCGGGTCCCAGTCACTTCCAACCCCATGAAACACAACAAATACCGAGACGAGACCTTTATCTGGATTCTTATCCCAATGTGAACGATTTGTCAGAAACTGTTCAGACAGAATACAATAATCAGTACAGTCCATGGCCTGATCTGTCGGAGGTCGGTGGTTCTTATCCTGAACACAATAATGAGTCCAATCCCTGGGTTGATCCACCGGAGGTACGCGATCCTAGTGATAATATTGATGATGTGCCACAAAATGATGACGAAGATGATGCTGACTCCTGTGAAAACGACGAAGATTGGAATTATGAAGATGATTCCGAAGGGGATATCCCGCAGAATACACCACCTGTCCAGACCGAATCTTATCCCATATCCGACGATGGTATGAGGCACCTCGTGGCAAGCTTCAATGACATCTCAGGATTCCGAGAGGCAGATGTCGACTTCTTCGGTACGGCCCAACATGTTCATGATCCACTTGGTGTAGGTAAAGAGTACTCTTCAAAAGATGCTCTAAAATTTGCAAGTAGCTGATTACCATATCAGCAATAATATTCAACTAACAACCACGCAGAGCAATAGGACAACCTTGGTATTCAACTGCAAAGACAAAAGATGTGAGTGGCGTTTGTATGCCAAGTCTGGGTTATTTTCATCCAAGTGAGAAATTAGAACAGTTAGAGGACCACATACGTGCTTTGCCTCAGCTGATCGTACTGATCATGCACAAATGACTGCAGCTTTGGTCGCCATGGTTATAAAAGAAGATATTAGAGAAGATGTTACCTTGAACATTAAAACTATTAAAGGGCTAGTCCGTCAAGTATACAAGGGAATTATTCCAAAATATAACAAGTTGTGGCGTGGCCGAGAGCTGGCACTTGCCCAAATATTTGGTAGTTGGGAAGCCTCTTACAACCTTCTCACCCCAATTTTGAAAGCAATTAAAATAACAAATCCCGGGACAAAATATGGAGTTGCACACGTACCCACGGATGATCCAACAAAAAGATTGTTTAAGGCGGCCGTGTGGGCTTACTGGTCCGTGCATTCTTTGCAGTGCCTCATCTCGAGCCGGTCATTAGTATTGATGCATGTTTCCTGTCTGGCAGGTATCAAGGAAGATTGTTGATGGCGTGCGGTTACGATGCTAAGAACCAGTTGCTTCCCATCGCTTATGCATTAGTTGAGGAAGAGAGTTTTTCCACATGGGGATGGTTCATGAGGTGGTTACGTACTGAGGTAATCGGCAATAGGTTCATGTGCGTCGTTTCCGACCTAGGCACATGGGGATAAAAAAGTATTCAAAGATCCATATGGTGGTTGGTACGAGGAAGGCAACCAATGCGTTCACAGATTATGTTCACAGCACGTTGCCGAGAATTTGATGAAAAAGGTACATAGTAAAAAAATTTGTGACCTATTTAAAGTACTTGTGAAAAAAAAGAAGCCACGGAGATTTCAGGAGTTCTTTGAACTACTACGAAAGAGAAGCCCGAATGCAGTTCAATACTTAAAGAATATCGGTAAATACAAACATGACGATCATAACGAGATACCTAGACCATGGAAGGTGTATCAACACTTGGATAGCGGATAACGTTGGGGAGTAATGACTACCAATGGTTCTGAATCATTGAACGCGGTATTCAAAGATCCCCGAAGACTGCCAGTTCGTGCGCTCGTGGATGCTACATTTTGGAAGTGTGCAAAGTGGTTTATGGAGAGGCGACAGAAAGCACTGGCTCGCATAGCCGATGAGCAGCCTTGGTCAGCGCGAGTTGAGAATTTACTAAGAAAAAGAATCACCAAATGCATGCCAATGCAGTCCACGCCACTCGGGCTGCACGGTGAACACGAGGTAAAGGTTCATGATGAGAGAGTCGTATACATGCAGCCAGACGGAAATGCAAGTTATAAAATAGAACCCTTCAGTTATAAGGTTGTCATAAGTAACGAAAACTCGGCACAATGTGCATGTCTTAAACCTCAGCTTACAGGTATTCCGTGCGCTCATGTACTTGCCGTGTGTCGGGAACGACATTATGACCACAATAGATTCGTCAATCAATTGTATTCCACTCAAAAACTAGCCGAAACTTGGATTGGTGAATTCCACTTGTTTGGCAACCAATGTGAATGGCCGCTCATTGATGGTCCAAAAATTATCCCAGACAAGAATAGAATCCGAAAGGGTAGAAGAAAGCACAACCGTATAGTCATGACGATGGACGAAATGCAAGGAAGAAGGGTGGGACACCAAGCTAGACGTTCCACATCCGACAGACGTGCAGCAGGTTATCTATTTTTTCATTTTATTTGCAAATATTTCTATATTACAATATATCTAGCACTTAGCCAAATTATATCAATTTGCTTTGTTTTGTTATTTATTTAGAGGCTTCTTCTAGTAGTAGAGCGAGACATTCTACGTCTGACATGCATGCAGCAGGTTTGTTGATCTTCTAAATTTTCAAAAAAAATTTAATTGTTCTTATTTTTTTTATTTTTTAATTATTTTTATTCTACGTCTAACATTCTACGATGTTATCTTTTTTTTTTTCAGGACCTTCTTCAAGTTACAGTCGGAGACTATGATATCAGACTGATGTATTCCTATATGCATGTTTATTTTTTTTTCAATTCTAGTTTTGTGAATGTCAGATTCTATATGCATGTTTATTTTTTTTTATCTACTATGTTTATTTTTTTTTCAGTTGGATAGTATGTTTATTTTTCTTTGGAAATTTAAGTTGGCCGAAACATAGATACGTAGACACACACACAAATTCTTAGCAAAACAAATACATAAACACATAAACTAAATAACAAGTCCAAATCAAACAAGTAAGCATACGTAGTTCTGATCAGAAACACATAAACTAAACACATAAACACCTAAGTAAAAGTGAACTTGTCCGGTCGTCTGCGCTCTCTTGCTGGGTATCTGCGCTCTCTTGCTTCTTCATTGTCCGCTTTCTTACGCCTAACGTAGACATTGTTGTACGATGGGCCAAAAAAATTCTCCACTTGTTGTGTACGTGGCGTCATGACCAGACTGGGTGCTACGTCGTCCTGTATACCAATAACAACTGGGGAAGGCAACCTGATATGCTCATCGATACCCTACAACAACCATTGTAATATTTAGTAAGCATAATCGACGATGCAATCTATCTTAAAAATTGAAGTTTTTAAATTCTCACCTGATAGACCTGACTAGGTCCTGTGTGGCTCGTGTATTGTGCCTCCTGGGCAGGTACCTCATGGTAAGTTTGGCTCTCAAACGCTACCATCGTCTGACTCTCAACCGCTGCCATCGTCGGTGTACGGAATGTATCGTCCCAATTGACCAAATCATTTGATCCCTGCAATGCATATTTTAGTATTGTAATCAATATAATAAGAACTTATTTGAAATTTCTTATAAATGTGAAAGTGGTTACCTGATAAACTTGACTAGGTCCTGCGTTGTCTTGCGCGGATAGCAGCGATGGGTCGTTGCCAAGAAATGCTGCTAAGAATTCAGAGGATGGATCCTGTGTTTCCCAACATCTCTAACACTTCAGTATTGTAATAAACGAACTCGACAATTATTTCAATTTTTTACATCAAGCTGAAGGAGTTACCTGATAGACCTGACTAGGTCCCGTCTCGCCCTGCGTGGCCGTGCCTTGATTCTCCGCTCCCTACAATAAATATTTCACCATCTTGATAAATATGATTGACAACAAGTTGAAGTATTTTAATTTTATTATACTTATCATATTAACTTGACTAGGTCCGGATGCGAATCCTCTAATACATTCATTAAAACCTTCATTTGTTTGAAACCATCTCTCGTGATAGTTGGGATTTTCATCTTGAGGAAACATTGGGATGGGTTCTCGATCATCCGGAACGTCACCATCTGAGATGTCGTCGATGTTGCTCGGAAGATTAGCCGCCGTAAACATGCTTTCTAATTTGGCGTCCATACCATTGTCTCTGAGAAGGCCACAGCTTGCTTTGAGAAAAAAATTTCCTATTTTTTTGTAAGTCCTCGACTTGGCCAGTTGCATAGCCGCCCCGACTATCTTGATCCCTCGTAATGCCTACAAAAAATATATATATATATATATATATATATATATATATATGTGTGTGTGTGTGTGTGTGTGTGTGTGTGTGTGTGATCACCTAAATGAAATAATAATATCAATAGATTGCAAATTTTTAATAAAATAAAACTTACATCACGTGTGGATTTCGGGGCGCTAGGGATGTACCCTACTTCTCCAATCTCATCTCTGTATTCTGGTATGGGATTATGAAGACCCTCTATGCACCGTTTTCCCAGAAAGATATTGAACATGCAGTGATCCTGAAACCAACGTCGATATGGCAATATCTCAATATCGCTCCAATAACCGGTCGGAGCAACCAAGTAGTCCGCTGGATTAGATGCCTGATCAACATAATTTCGGTGCACTGCATACCAACTTCCTCGTCCCGACATGGCACTGTGGATAATTTTATGTAATCGGCGTACCTCATCCTCCGCGAGGGGGAGTGGTGGTGGGATAACCTGTGAAAATCCGAACTGTCTCATCACACGATCTGGATAATGATGCTCAATTATCCAGAAGTGTACAAGTGGCACACGGGCTAGCCATACGCCGCTATCTTCATAAACTCGCAACGGTAACACATTCGGGTTCTCAGCTAATATCCCTCTGTAAGGTTCCCAAATTACCATGTAATCCTCTAGCTTATGTATTTCGTTGCGAAAATAACTAACACCACTCCGATTGTGACCTACATAGTAATCATGCTTACAACACCATTTTTCTCCGAATGCAGGACCACGCTCTGCATCCGGGTCACGCCACTTTGGAGTCCAACCATTCAAGGCACGAGGACGGCCGATCAGAAACGAGACCAACACCAATGCTTCGTAGAAGCACAGTCGGCCCCCCATAGTCTTTGATCTACGTCGTGCCGCAACACAAAGACATCTATAGAGATACGCCCGAAACGGCCCCACCCGGTTGTATTGATTCGGTGAATCAAGATTTTGTAAAAATTGTAAGTACATTGCCGGAACCGAATCTCCCGACAAATCGCAAAGAACATACTCCCGAACAAGTCAAGTATATAAGCCTCGGTGTACTGGCGTACCGCTCATCCGTAGGCTCACCCTGGCCGTGTGATTGGCATCACAAAGAAACCGCTCACGCAATGCTTTCAAATTTATGGCATACCCGAAATACTACGAACCACTTGAGGGTCATTCGGCTCGAGATCTCTTCTTTTTTTTAAGCACCGCACTTGCAGTCCCAGCTCCGAGAAGTTCATCTACTAAGTTAGGCCACTACCGTCGTCGAAGGGCCCGTTCACGGTGACCCCGTGATCGGCGGCGCCCAGAGACAAGAAACATCCCGAAGAGTAATCATCATCTCTCCTACGGAAAGATGAAAGCTGTGAGTCTCTGGTCTCCATCGCTCCACGAGACTAGCGATAAGTGAAGAATCGATATTTATGTTATCCATTCGAGACACCCGATACAATCCGAGTCTTACCAAGAATGGTTCGCAAAGGTCGTGGTACGCAATCCCACCCGCAGGTGTCGAACATTCACCCCTCTGTCTCTGTAATCCTGTCAGTGTTATACAAAGTGATTGAAATAAAATACTATAATTTAAACACTTATATCATTTTATAAAAATATATATTATATGATCGATTATGTAACTTACATCATCATTTATCCGTGAGACCTTATGTTGGTCGTGCGGTATCCATAATAAATCGCTAAAATAATTTGCTGACAATGACGGATCCAAAAAATCCTCATTATTCGCAATGCAGATATCCGTAGGGCCACACCGGACCACGGCGCTTGACATTTTACATGAATAATATTTTGAAATAATTACATATAACTCTAAAATTACTAACAATCTAAATTTATGGAACACTCACATGATTAAATAAATTACTAAATGAAATAATTACTAATTCTTACAAACTAATAAAATTAACTACCAAGGTTTATTTCATATGAATAAATAAATGATCAGTTCTTGCAAACTAATGAAATAAAACCTAATCAATTCAATTTCATAATAGATCATAAATTAATAAATCACTTAACTAAATTACTTGCGTTACCAACAATTCGAAATAATTGAACTAAGAATGGTGATTTAGCAATAATCAAAATAACGCTATGATTACTCAATCAAACAAAATTGATTATACTATATTAAATACGTCTAAAAATAATCAATTATTAAACCCTTAACCAATTTACCAATTGTCTAAAACACAACTATTAAATTAATAAATTTATATATAAAAACTAATTTTCTAAACACTAAACACTAATTTATCAATTTTACTAAAACACAATTACCGAACTAAAAAATTAATTATTTCATAACAAATTAAATCTAAAATTATTATTAATTAAACACTAATTTATTTCAGTTTTACTAAAATACTAATTCATTTGAGGTTACCTAAATTGCAGAAAAAAAAAATATTACCAAATTATACACTAATTCCTCAAATTGGACAAAATAATATTTAATTATTGTAGGCTTACCTAAATTGCACCTAAATTAGTATTAAATTTAGATTTTCAAATTCAAGAATTTAATTTATTTCAGTTTTAAAAAAAAAAAAATTACCTAAATCGGAGGGCTGCTGTGTGGAGCGTCCGTGGAGTAAGCGAAGAAGGAGCCTCCGTGGGGCAGAGAAGAAGCAGCGTGTGGGGCAGAGAAGAAGCAGCGTGAGAGGTACTTATGCAGCGAGAGCGAGGATCACGAGCGCACTGGTGGGTCACGGGGCGGTCACGGACGCTAGTTAAATAACAGTCCCTGAGGGACGCGGAAATAATAGCAGACCATGGGTCACGGACCGTTGAATGCGCGGATGGACGCTGAAAAAATTCCAGTCCGTCAGGGACGCTGAACAAATTTCAGTCCGTCATCTGTGAATTTTTTTCCCTTCTGCTTCGTGGATTTGGATTAAGCTCGAAAGATTAGAATTAAACTGGACGTTAATTAATTTACAGTCCGTTTGGACGTTAATTAATCCAACGTCCTTATTACTTTTCGCATTCCACCGAATCCTATACTCTTTCTCAATATTTATTTAAATTTATTTCGATTAATAAAAAAACACGTATTCATTTCCCTTGATAGATACTGTGTGGGTACGGCCCAGAGTTTTGGGTTTGGTTCTAGGGCCAACCGGCCAAGGCCTTGCTTTACAGCCTGTTCCAGTTGGGAGTACGCTGAGAGAGGAGAAGCGAAAGTCATTGTGCATTGTGCAGAATGGAGATTTTATTAGATTGCGTCTGATGGTTGGTTCATTTTCTTTAAAAAATATAAAAATAGAGATGCAGCAGAGGAGAGCGACACTATACAGAGAAAAATATTAGTTTGAGTTTTGACAAAATCTTTCATTCTTAAATTAGAATGAAGACGAGATGAAATGGCGTTGTTCTCCTCCCTTCTTTTTTCATTAATGAAGTTTTATCTCTATTTTGTTAAGTACAACCTCAACTCCTCAATTACCATTTCATTGTTACCATCACAATTTTTAAATTTCTCTAATATGTAGTTGAATAAAGTTAAGAGTTTAAGAGTTTATATAATTAAATTGTTTTTTTTTTTTAATTTAGTACTGAACTGGAAAAAAATAATGAAGGAATTAAAATAAAAAATATTAAAGGAATTTTAGACACCGATTTTCAAAAACTATTGGGCAGACTTTAACAATAAATTTAAGGGGAAATTGTGAAAATGCCACTCCAAAACTTTTAAATTGTGAAAATGCCACTTCAAACTTTGAAATTGTCAAAATGCCACTCCAAACTTCATTAATTTCTAAAAATGCAACTTCAAATAATTAATGACTAAAATACCCTCACCCCTCCGCCGCCTCCTCCCGCACCCTCCGCCGACCCGTCGCAAGAGGTGCAAGAAGCAGTTTCCGAGCATGATTCCTCTCGCCTGCTTTCGCATTCTTCGCAACCCCTCCTCCTCCGACAAGTACCAACACCATCAAACCCTCCTCTACGACCCCTCCACTGCCATTTGGAACAGAAGAAGAATAGAAAGCAAGAGAAAGAAGAGGAGAAGAAGGATATTTTGGTCATTAATTATTTGGAGTGGCATTTTTATAAATTAATGAAGTTTGGAGTGGCATTTTAACAATTTCAAAGTTTGAAGTGGCATTTTCACAATTTTTCTTAAATTTAAACCATTCAAACCAGCCTACTTCATGAGTGATTTGTTTACATGCAAAATTTCTAAATTTTTAATTACTTTTAATATCAAGTCCGAGAGGTCAAAAACAGATGAAAAATTAATGCATTTAACAAAACCCAACCCACATTTGT
Source organism: Carex cristatella (assembly GCA_024447775.1). Lineage (NCBI taxonomy): Eukaryota > Viridiplantae > Streptophyta > Magnoliopsida > Poales > Cyperaceae > Carex > Carex cristatella. The sequence continues at coordinate 4,268,010 of JAJHPF010000025.1, forward strand.
CCACTCGACTTTATTAAATAAATTCAAAATTTTATAATTTTTTTTTTCTGTAACCACATTACTCATCAAGAAGATCAAACACAATTTGAAATAATCTTTTAAAATTTATTCAAAAGATTTTTGAATGTTGAAATGACACTAATGTTATTCTAGCACACTTAAGTTAATTTGGAAAAAACTAAACAATATTTGTACTTAAATGTTTCAAGTTTTCAACTAACTTCTATAATTTAATAATGCCAATACTGATCTTGATGAAAATAACGAATGAACAATTCAGTTGATCCAAATCTATTTGTCACTTGGCAACATGCTAATCACTAACACTGTTATCCGAACACTGAACTACCTAAACCCGGACTAAACCTTCTAAATCCGGACCTAAACAGCCTAAACCCGGACCAACCCGCTTATACCCGGACCGGACCCGCCTAAATCAGGACCAAAACCGCCTATACCTGGACTTGGATCCACCCAAACCCGTCTAGACCGGCCAAAAACCGGACCCGGGCCAGATTTTTTTTTTTAAATTTCAAAGTAAACAAAAAACAAAAAAAGGACCCTTGGACCCGTCCGGACCGGACCGTGTGAATATTGATCATGGTTCTAGCACGGGTTTGGGCCAACCATTTCAAGTTGGATCCGCCGGACCCGGACCGTGTAGACCCGTGAAAACCGTGAACCGTGCGGAACCATGACCCGGCCGGTTCTGGAAAAAAAAAAAGATTGGTTTATTTTACTTTAAAATAATAAATTGTCATCTATTACAGCATGCAAGGCTGCAACATTATAATTCAATATAGGGGTGTTGTTGAAATGAAGACAATGGAAAGCAGCCGAGAAACTATTACAATATCGGGGTGAAGAAAAAGATTGAAAGTTAGGACTTGGGAGTTGAGAAGCATAATACTTCACCTTCTCTCTCTTTATGTGAAGCGGGTGCTCAAAGAGTTCTCTCTTCTCTTTCCCTCGAGGCCTCGAGGGGATTCGCAATTTCGCAGTGATAACTAGACAAGTATTTTATATTATGCAGGACTTTCCCGTAATGTATCAGAATTTTGTTGTTAGCTTGTCATAAATAGATGTACATAGCCGAAGCACAGTGCATATATGCAAAATTAGACGAGGTTATTGATAAAAGGGTAAATGAAAGGTCTCATTCAATAACAAGACTACAGAAACATATGAAAAGATATTTCTTACAGATGTTTTGTGCTTTGTTCAACCAATTCAATACAACGGTAGAGGACCAACAAAACCGGATTTAGCCCGCACATGAGATGATCCGTAAACTCGTTACCACCATCTTCATTGTCAGTTCTGATGCTGGTGACCAGCGTTCTAAGTGGAAGAAGCCATTCTAAATGTATCTTCTGCAATGTTTGCTGTGTCAGAACTTTCGTCCCATTGGATTGTCCTGCACGGGAAAAAAACTTAAATGAACACTGATTCCTCAATTTAGCAGAGTCTAAACTTTGCAGGAGGTTTGATTAAGACTGAATAAGAAATGCAAGATGCCATGGAAGCCCATAAACAATCTAAAAATAGAACTACTAGTCAGGAGATGGCATAGCATATGTTGAAATTCAATATGAATTGTAACAACACAAGTATTGGGACCAAAAAGTACAACTGAATCACAACAATTTCTAGAAACAGTATGGCTATGCTTCTTTTTCCTCAGCCCAAAAAGACTCCCTGATTTTCTAGTAAATTGGATCACTAGTACAAACACGAAACTAGATAGAAGGATTTCTATTTCAGATTTTTAGTAATGATTCAGTAGTACACACCATACCACACTACACAGTACTGGTCAAATCTACTTTTTATGTTTAAGTTCCGATAGATGAAGCATAGATTATATAAGAATGCCCTGTTCGGCTGTTCCAAGTCCATATTTGCTAGGTTCAGTACCAGTAGAAACAACCCGGTATCAATATAAAGGAAAGCTTACCTGTTGATTCTTTTATAAGCAGGAACCGGAGCAAGTTGAGGGCAGATAACACCTGAAAATTCAAAATAATTCTAAAAGTAAAAGAACCTTCTTAAAATGTGAAAAAAGCTTTCAACCATAAAAATGTCCTGTAAACCTAAAAAAGGTTAAACATCGTAATGTACCGGCTCGCTATTGTCAGGAAATGGAGGTGGACCTCCTTCAGGAGGCCTTAATATGACCTCAACCAAATCAAGGGCACTGAAGCTCCAAGAAAAAGCTTCTGTAACATGTTGGTCATTGACAATTTCGTTATTTTTAACATCTTTTTGGTACTTTCCAGCTACCTGCTCTCTCACCATATCGATCAGAAGAGCTTTCTGTCAAAATAAATTAGCTATGAATAATAATAGATAATAAAGAGGCTTATCAAGTGGGCTAAAATAATAATTGATGATTGCTCAATGCTCAGATAAAAATGTCAAAAGCACCCAAACCCACAACAAAAATATGAAAAAGGATGACAACAAAAAAAAAATCACTGGACTCAGATTGTAAGCTTTGGCTTTGCATTATTTCGTAGAAGAACTTACCATGGTAGGAGACGTGCTATTTGTTATAAGAGCTTTTAGTATGTCAAACCGGTTAGAGGATGGAATAGCTGAAATAATCTGACAATTACATAGAATAAAAAGATGACATAAGAATACACCTAAAAATCAAAATATTAGCATCTTAAAAGCTAATACTGTAAAGGACGGCATCTATACCAGTCAGGTTCAGTTCTGGTCACTATCAATGAGAATTTCAATTAGTTGACCACCAGCCAGACCTGTAACAACTGGGCACCATCAAAGTACTCTTGATAACTAGCTGGCCAGTTATATGGTTTTACCAAGCACTATGGCGATCCTTGGCATGGAGAAGAATTCAGTTTTCACATCTTACCTTCTTTAACACAACAAAAGCTTTCTTTCTTAGTGATGCATCCATTGCACCCATCATAACCATTTGAATAGCCTGATACATTAACCATATTGGGATCGATTCAATTCAAATAGTAAAGGAGAAATAAAGGAGGTCGTTTTGTTTACCCTTTAAATCTTCAGAGGGCGCATGAGGAAGAAAGCTTTGAAAAGCTCCTTACTCATGTGCCATCTAATTCTTGTTACTTGATACTAATTAAATGAAATATCATAGAAGGGATGTTTGCTGAGGTCTACAATATTTAAGGAATAAATGAGAGTTCAGTATCAGGTTTACCGTAGGCTTGGTAGGAAGTGTGCATGAAAACTTCTCCTAAGAAAAGGGGTTTACCTGGAGTGTTGTGAAAATGCTAGGCACAAAAGAGGAAAAATCAAAGATTTGATCTTTTGGTTCATCTAAGCTGTCTCGTTCCAAAAAATTTGATAAAAGCTCTAATGCATGCTCCTTTATTTCCCAAGCGCAAGTAACAGAAGAAAGAGGATACTTCAGCATGCCAACTGCTTGCCACATTTCAATCCAACTTCTCTGAATTTCCTTCACAACTAATTCCAATTTCTCTCCAATGGAATTTGCAATAACACCATTTATATGACCCCATATCACTGAAAATATAAATCAAATGGACACTATGGAGTAACTGGTAAGCTAATTCATAATGACTTGTATGTTTATTGGGAAATGATCAAGAATCATTCGTCAAAGGAGAGACAGAAGGAACTCCATTTGTACTCAGAAAGAACTTCAACTATAGTACGCCCCTTCAAAATCAAGAATGGTCTGATATATTCCCTCTTAGATGTGGAAAAGCCCCCCCCCCCCAAAAAAAAGAAAAAAGAAAAAAGAAAGAACAAAAAGGAAAGAGAGATAAGTTACTGTAATGAAGGGTGCTGCTGTCTGATTTACATGTACAGGAGAAAAATAAAAACACAGAGGCTACTTTTCATGTTTTATATATACATGATATTACCAGGTTCCTGATGAGTACTGAAGAAATAGATTACAATGGTGGCATTTCTTGATTTCAGCAGTGTATACAAGACATTTCAAGACTTGACAGAAGTAAGCATGGTAGTGCCTCTGTTTCTCTATATGCATGTAAATTATTATAAGAAAAAAGAAAAAAGCATCTGAGTAAGATAAAAAGACCTGAGAGGATTGCACCATCCTTGGAGAGAGAGAAACAACGTACAAGATCATCATCATCCTCTACACAAATTTACAAATCAAATTGTGTTACAGTTGATTTAATGGAAATCATTATCTTAAAGCTACCTATTACCTTTTGAAATCCTACTGATGGCAGTGGTAACATCTGACCCAGTTATTAGGCCAAATAAGGAGAATCCGCAAAAGGGAAGAAATTTTGACATATGGAGAACAATTGAAATGCAGCTCGATATCTTTTGCCTGCTTTGAGATATAAGAGCCTGAACATAATAAGCTTATGTTAAATAAGTCACACTACAAATCAAAGCACAATTTGAGATTTTTGACTCGAGTCACTCAACTATGTTATGTAGGATGTAAAGGCCAAGTATGGCACAAAGTTCTTCTTTCCTTCTTCCATCCTATACCAATAAAAACAATGATAAAAACCACACAAAGTGATCATACAGCCATCATGAGAGATTATTCGAGCACTAGGATATTACTGACCATATTTTTGCACATTTCTTGGATAGAACCACCAATTCTGACAGCAGCCTCGAATAACTCGGTAATGCTTCTGTTATGTTCTTCCTCCAGATCCAAAACTGACACTTTAGAGAGAACATTGAGAACAACTGGAATTGTGACCTTTACCTGCTCCAAGTGCCGCCTCTGGATCAAAATCAGCACTGAGGAAATTACATCATTAGGAATCCAGAATAAACCAATTACAAGTAAGGTTATTGAAAAATATCTAAATTGCATACCTTGTGCAAGCCCATTGAAGAGAAGAAGATAGTATAGTGGCGCTTTTGACTCTTCAATTTCCACATCTAAAGCCTTCATTACACAAACAGTGAGCATTAGAGCTTAATTATCTAAATAGGAAACTTCTGTTAAATTGTATATAATCAAATTACAATTTGCATGATTCGAACCTCACACAAAATGGCAATCATATCTCGAGGGTTACAAGAAGAAACAAAGAGCTCGATTAAATTTTTTGCACTCTTATGACATTTGTCTGACAAAGTACCCATCCTACACACCACTTGTGGAAGGTCCATGGAGAGCACATCAATAACCATCTACAAAATTAAGTCTGATTTTAACATATTGAAGAGAAAGAGTGACGTGTAGAAAATTTCCTCAATTTATAGAAAAGAATATAACAAACCTGTTTTGAAGGAGACTTTGACAGACACTGGTAGACTTCATGAAGTGCTTCTTCTGAGATGGTATAATCAGGAACTGAGTTCTCATACTCAGACTGAGCCACATGACTGATGGAATTGAGAATTTCAACTACTTTGGCCACGGCCTTGTTAGATTCACATACGTCATCTAATGGCTTAACAGAAACAGAGAGAGCATTTTAACACAATTATTATCACCAAACCAATTGACTCTCTAAGGCGAAGTGAAGGAAGTCCAGTACGGTTACCTGAGCACAAGCTTCCAGCGATTCTCTAAGGCGAAGCAGAGAGGGATCTAAAAGGGAAGAAGCGGTTTCGATCGACATATCTTCGCTTCGAAAGGCCAAAAAATTACGGGGTTTATTGATTTTGGGGACAAGGCAACTGGCAACTGAACTGGGTGTAAAATCGCAGAAGAGGAAACGAGTGTTAGAGGAGAAACACTGACGTGTGGGACCCAAATAAAGGAATGCCGGTTTGGTGGAAGTATGAAAACGGAACTAAATGGGCTTTCGGCCTGTGGGCTTACTATTTATTTACCTATTTTTCATTTTTTACTTTGTTGTGGGCTTTATTTTGGACTTGTTACATTTTGACAGGGAATTACCAGATTACTGGTAAGAACCAGAGAAGAAAAACAAAGGTGACGGGGTACATGTTGTAATTTGGACACCTCGTATTATATTACAGTAGTCAGTACGCGATCAAAATTAATTTTATGTAACATGATTAAAATAATTAATTAGTGAATGACAGTTGCGTCATGTGTGGTAACAGTATGATTATATATGACGTGATTTAACATAATTATTCGTGTTTAGTTGTTATTTTTAAGTTAGTTCGAAAAATATAATAACAAAATATATATCAAAAAAATAAAAAATATTATAAAATAAATTATAATTAAGAAATAATGCTGAAAAATTGAGTCATATAACGTGTCACGTGACGTAGTTAAGATGATGAAAGAGAGTTGCATCATGCAAATGATACATATCACATGACACATAAGTCGCGTTATGCGATTGATACTCACAGGGTCAGATCTAGTATTTTGATCAAGTATAGGCACAAAATATTGACAAGAGTATAATTTTTTTTTCTCCTGACGAATTGGAGTGAAATAGTGGATAGGGATCTAAAATGTCACGGCACATGTATCAATTACGTGCCACGACCATATTTCGAAAATTTGACACGACAAGGTGTGTCGCATAAAAGATTAGGTCATGGCATGACACATGGTTGCGTGTAATTAGAGTCGTTAGATTGAATCTTAAATAAACTAACCTAAATTATGAAGAAAAAAAAATAGTTAAACATGACAAATGTTACCGGTCATGTTTGGACACGTCATGTGTGGTCACGGTGTGATTAACGTGTTGTGGCCGTTCACGTGTTATGACCATCCTTCCAAATTTGCTGACGACACGACACATGATCCAAGTTACGGCGTGACTAGTCACGTTACGGTACATATTTATATCCTTAGTAGAGGATCTCTTTTTTTTTTTCCTAACAAATCAACAATTATTCTAAGTGAAGTACCAATCGTTTTTTTTTCTTTTTTTTTACACAAATCAGTCTAGACTGATTTTTTTTCTGTGCAATTTTTTTCTACTAAACCGTGAATTAAATTTAGAAGTAGGCATTGTATGATTATTTCCATTTAGGAGCAGGTACAAGTACAAAATATTCCTAGGTCTAAAAAAGAATTTCAAATACCTTTGACTCCTTTTGGATCTGCAACTGAACACACGTGACATGACATAATTGATAACATTATGATTATTTTTTTTTCTTGCAGTATAGTGTCTGTCTACGGGCAGAGACGAATATAGCCTATATGAATGGGGTCAATTGACCCCATTTATTTTCAATTTTTTTATACTCGGACCTTATTTTTAATATATTTTAAGATAAAATATTATAGATAGTTCGAAATTGACCCCATTGGTAGTACGGAAATTTTATATACTTAATCTTCATAATCTGAAAGTCTGACTCCGTCCTGTGTATGGGGAGATGAAAAGGTGTTATAATTTTTTTCAATTTCCTTTTTCTCTAATTAATATTCAATAAATTGTGCAGCGAATAGTGCTTCCACATCCTGCATTCTCGAAAATGCTTAAGCAAGGATGGAAAATCAGAATGGTTATCTTCGACTTGGATTTTCTCATAACGATAAATCGAGAAATATGGGATGCAAATCTGCTGCCATTCCAATGGATCACAGACTCCTGCGATTTCAATCTCAACCGTTTATATTTTTGAGATTAGTGCTCAAAAACTATCTTCATTTGAGATTCGTGTATTCTAATAAATGAACGGTTGAAATTAGAATCACAGGATCCTGCGATCCTTTGGAATCACAGCAGACTTATTTCCAGAAATATGGCTTTAAATTAAAAATAAAATATCCAAAATCTCTCGAGCTTCACTTCCCTCCCTCCAAATCTCACCGCCTATGGCGCCCATGGCCTCCACCACCCCAACTCCACCTTCCCTCCCTCCCCCTCCTTCTCACCACCACCTCCGTCGGCGCTCTTTCCTTCTCCTTCCTTTCACCTCCTCCCTCCTCCACCCCCTCTCCTCTTCCTCCGCCCCCCTCCCTTCCCCTCCCATCACCGACCGAGTCTTCATGGACTTCTCTCTCTGCGCCTCCTACCTCCGCTCCGACCGCCCCCTAGGCGCCTCTGACCTCTCTATCTGCCCCGACGCGGAACCCCTTGGTCGCGTCGTCTTCGGCCTCTACGGTCGCTCCGTCCCCATCACCGTATCCAACTTCCGCACCACCTGCGCCTCTGGCTCCTACCGTGGTTCGCTTGTTCACAAACTCCTTCCTGGTCAGTTTTTCGTCGCTGGAAAACAGGGGCTCAGGAGAGACAAAGGGGAGGTACCTAGGCTTTTAATTTTACCAAAATTAGCTACTTTCCCTTTTTTTTACTGCACCTTTCACAAATGAGCAATGAGTATCTGTTGATTTTGTGTACTTTCTATTGAATATTTTTATGGATGCTGCATTAAAATTAGCATAAATCACTAATGGACGCTCCTAAGGATACTGTAAAGTTCACAAACAAGAGCAAGAAACTAACTTTTTGATGTTTAATACAAATATTTCTAGAATGTACCAGGGCTCTCATTATCAGCATAAACTAGTTGAGTGCACAGCACCAACATCTATATACATATATTAAGAAAAAAAAATATTCAAATTGTGGTAAAAATATTTGTTAACTTGTAATTTTCACACCAGTAGAAATACTAATTTTCATGATAGCATTTGCTAACTGACTATGGAATCAATATTAATAGTTTCCTTTTCCTCAATAGTCGCCAAATTTGTGGCACATTCTCTGTACGTTTTCCCATATGCTGTATTATAGTTGCACATAATATTCTAATTATCAATTACAGTCACCACTACCAGGGGTGGAGGGAAGAAGAGGGAATGCTGGAATGGGGGTCAATTGACCCCCATTTTATTTTAAATTTTTGTATTTATGTATGATTTTTTATATATTTTAGAGTAAAATAGCATGGCATTGTAAAATTGACCCTCATTCTTCATAGAATTTTTTTATATGATTAACCCCCATAGTTCAAAAGTAGCTCTGCCCGGCTGCCCCTGACCACTACCCTGGTGGATCTAGTTGCTAATAGCTTAACATAGAGAGTTTCAAATTAGTTATCTTCACGTCATATTAATGTATTATATTACTTTTTCTTGCAAGGCTTACAATTAAAAGTCTACAATGAGTAAACTTGCTGTAGACAAATTATATATGTTGAGGTCTAGCCTCCTGCTTTGGTACCATGTCAACCAACCATTCATCAATCCACACTTCTAACAGGTACGGCCACCACCTGGGCTGGTGAGAAACGCTGAAACGGTCGATCCAAAGGCATTCGAGATGAAGCACGTACGACCTGGGACATTGTCTCTCTGTCTGGGACAGAATGACGACGACGATGAGGTCAAGCTTGACCCAGAGTACCGCAACATGGAGTTTTTAGTTACAACTGGGCCCGGGCCATGCCCCCAACTCGATAATGAGAATATTGTGTTTGGCACTGTGCTTGAAGGTAAGAAGACTTGTGCTCGATCAATTAAATTTTTTTATATTCGTGTTCTATTGATTAATATAGAATGTCAGTACAACTCACACCAATTTTCAATTAATTTGGTCCGTTCTTTTAAAATGTTGACAATGTGGTGCCTACTAATAGAAGCCCTAGTCCGCAATATACTAACTTTTAAACCAAGGGATTGTTGTATCCAAAAATGTTGACCTGGTATTGAAACTATTTCATAGGGTTAAATTGTAATGCTCATTGTAATATCAAAGTATGTTAGATGCTTGTTGTAAATGCAAGCAATGTTGGAGGTTATTTTAAAAATATAGTTTACTCTTGGGTGTGGTTGCAATGTATTTTTCATACATTGGCAATATGTTCTATGATACTGGAAATCAGGCATTATGGTACAGAGCAGCACTGTGCTAAATACCTACACTGTACCATATATGAACTTGGCCCATACCCACCTGTATCAATGAGATCACAGTTTACCCCCCACCCTCCCTTCCTTTTCATTGCTTGATGTTCAAATTCTCTAAAACGGTGTATCAAGGACCTTTCTAGTACAGGTATCCTCTGTACCGGCTCATTTCTAGTCCCAGGGACCGATCCAAGGGAGGTTTAGGGGTGACTAAGCCCCCCCCCCCGACCCCCACTATAAATTGAGAATTCGTTATTATGTCCACTAAACTTTGTAATTTTTGAATGCACCAGTACTTTCCGGTCTGCCTGATAATTTTTTTTTTTTAAAATAAGGCCCAAGCCTGGTTGCATTTACCAGAAAGTTTAAATTACATAACCAAAATCTGCTGCTTCTACACACTCCCCCAACATGGTGAGAATGTGCTGCTGGCAGCCATGCAAAAGTGATAATCATTTTTCAGCTTAGTCAGACCCTAAAACCCAGAAATCCAAAAAAACAGCTATACCTAGCTGTACACTGAAGCATACTGTGTTGTTCAGACAAGTAAAGTCATACTCTGAAACTACACATTTCCTAGTTACTAGTTTTGTTAACTTTTAACTTGTCAGAATCCTTCATCTGCTCCCTCCCCTTGGTACAGTACCAGTTGTGAGTCCTAGGTCTTTGGTGGATAAAATAACATTACACTACCTAAGATTAGCTTCCCAGTCTCAAGTTTCTGGCCACAGCCTGTCTAGCACCTTTCATACTATCTTTTGCCTTGTACTGAACCCCCAAACACTCAAAGTTGTGATCCTTAATTAAGTATTATTTCTCATTTGGAAAAGCAAAAGAAGCAATAAAGAAGATGGTAAAAGAATATCTAAAATTAGATGATTTAGCTATAGACACCTTTTACTTTTTGTAATATTTGTCTCAGTGGATGTATGAGATTGTACCATTTTTCAGGTATGGATGTGGTAACTGCCATAGCCAGCACCCCAACATATCAACCAGATGAAAAGATACGACAATTCAATGATTTTGCATCATTTATTGGAGACGAGAGGGCCCAGGTGGCTCGTTCCACGTGGGACCGCCCCCTCAAGACGCTTTACATAAGCGACTGTGGTGAACTGAAAGTCACAAAACCCTCACTCACTCCTACATTACCTTAGTAAGACTGAGAAATAAATTTCTAATTTCGTGTATTTATTTGATTTTGGTGTATATAGAGCTGAGTACTAAGTGTTCATGGCTGCCTGCCATGGTTTTGTAGTTTCTAATGCTTTGTAATAATACTGTTGTAAATCCCATAACAATAAGATATCAAACGCAAAAAGAGAATAGTAAATGCCCCGATAATGTATTAGGCATTGAAAAATTGAACCAAGCCAATTTGAGATTCCAATGCATCTGACTGTTAACATAACCAGTTAATATTTCCATATAGATCACATTCGTATTCTGCTGATAATTTTCTAGTTGTTCTTTTAAATAGTAGAATTGTTGGGTTGCACTGGGCTTAATAGAAAGCATATGGGCTGGTTTGGTATCCATCATAGTTTTTTTTGTATACTTGGTTATAATTCCTGGCTGTTGTTTATTGCCCTGTTATTATCATGAGCGATTCATTTGCACCAAAAAAATGGCGACACCAGACTACACTCTACATTTTCAAAGTTCAAATAGTCGATACAAACCGTTCAACATGATGGATATACTAAAATGTGCTTGCAGATCAAATTTTACATTTTTTTAATTTTTTTACTATTTGTTAAAATAGGTACAAAAATTCAATGGGATGATAACAACAGTTTTGTAAAATACTTAATAAATAGTAGAAAAATTAAAAAAAAATGCAAAATTTGGTCTCCAGGGACATTTTAATATGGAGATCATGTTGAACGGATTGGATCGACTGTTTGGATTTTGAAAATTTTAAAAATGCCGGGTATAATTCGGTATCACTAAAAAATTGTGTACGTGGATCCCTCCTCTATTATCATATATGGTAGCAAAGTCAAAGATCATATGATTCAGGCCTTATCATTTCCTTTTTGAGTTATCCGTGCACAGGTTAGAAAATTTCTCAAGTGTCGTTCCAGAGGCAGTAGATTTCACCTCAAAAAAATTATGAAAAGGAAAGGACACGGATTCCATAAATAGGCAAACCTTTTTTTATGTTCCCATCAATCTTGGCAATTAATTTCGAAAAATCTATTATGAGTGCCTTTAAATCATTGTTACCTTCAAAAATTAAAAATATCTAAATTGATGTTTATCAAGTCTTGAAAGCAAAGATTAGAATTTAGAAAAAGACAACTAACATAGTGGAAGTTCATTTTTAGGCTAGACTGGTCCAATGATAGAGACCTTAGCTGCATAAATAATAAATTAAAAAGAACAGATAAATGGTTTCTTATTTTCCTGATTGGAGCAATTTGACTTTAGATTATTAATTGGGTCCCTATACACCCCTCACCACACACCAATTATTAATTATACTTTAGTTGTTTTTGAAATGTTCAGATGATAATATCTTGCTTCTCCTAAATTAGTAATGTAAATTATACTGGTAGTAAGTTTCAGTAAGGTTGGCGTATTTCCTTTTTTTTTAACGTTTCATACTTGATCCCTACCTACCTAGGGGATAAAAACGGATCGGATACGAATCGGATAGTGGTCAAATTATATCCGTATCCGTTTTTATTTTTCGGATACATATACAAATCGGATATTAAACGGATACGGATACGGATATCCGCTTTTTATAATAGTGAATAACATAAAAAAAATTCATAATATTTTTTTTTTAAAGAAGTGGACTATGCCACCGATTTCTATTACGAAATCATAAGCAATGTTTATCAGCACCAGAAGTGCTGAATACAACTGAACAAAAACTGAATCAAACAACATGTACTAAGTCTATTCTCCCTCCCGTATTTTTTCTAACTACCACTTGAGAACCAACAACCAACAACCTGTAACACAATTAAAACAGAAAACAAAAGCCAACAACCTGTAACACATTTAAAACAGAAAACAAAAACCCTAATATACTAAACTTGCGCCATCATCTCCAAGCTATCAGAAGTGCCTTCCTCTTGCGTGGAACTATCGTCAGCCCCACTGATTACGGCTCCATGCGTAAGGGTTGAAACCTGCAAATCCTCCATGAAAGCTACAATTGTATCTCCTGTCAGGTCCTTCACATTAAAAGGAAGAATTAAATTCAATTGCAAGGTCAAATCGGAATTTTGATTCAAAGCCCAAAATCTAGCTATTGCTAAAATTTTACTCCCAATATTTCGAACCGCATGTACCTGTCCGTCATGAAAATTTTAAAACTATATATTATATATTTACTATTCAGATATGGATAATTAAAATTTAAAACCATATCCTTATTCGTATCCGCTTTTATTTTTCGGATACGGATACGGATCTCCACTTTTTATAATAGTGAATAACATAAATTTTTCATAATATATATTAAACTATATTATATATTTACTATTCAAATACGGATAATCAAAATTTAAAACTATATCCGTACCTGTATCCGCATAGATATTCGGATATCAAATATCAGTATCTAATTTTCGAATATGAATTCAGATACGGTCGGATAATATCCTACCCGTTTGCACCCCTATAGCCTACCTACCTATCTATACATTGTCACAAAAAAATTGACTTGAAAAGGCTCGGCAGCAAATTACTTATCCTGATTAATCTGATCATTGTTTAATAAGTACACGAGTCTCCGTTACACCTTTTTTAGAAAAATATTGAGGTAGAGGATCTCAACTACCACGGGTATTATTTTAATATAAAATCAACCAGTATCTCAATAAATTATTAGCGTTCTGGCTTAATTGACAGATTAAATGACATAAGCTAATTTCATTTTGAGGCGTCTGTTATATATATTAAAGAAATAACCAATCATACATAATCAGACGTACTGTTAAGAGGCACAGTGACAAAGGAATGGATTCACATCTGCTGCGATCCTAAAAGGGTGAACAGTAACTCTAAAATTCCTGTTTTTCCAAATCTGACCGTCCAATAATTTCGTGCACGTATCTCAAAGCATCTGATTTTTTCTTGCACGAATCTCGAAACAATTGAACGATTGAATATGGAAAAGCAGGGATCGCAGGGCACTGTTGATTAGCGAATAATCGCAGCAGATGCGGATCCCAAAGGAATAGGGCTGGTCAAAAATTTGTGATTTGGATATAATTCAAGAATAATTCGGTACAACAAGAAAGAAAGAAAAAAAAAAAAAAAAAAACCCAAAAAACCTCAAAAAAAATTGACATTTTTTCTCGTGAATAATTCGCATTTTATTTGCGAATAAAACATATTATATGTTTTTTTATATTTTATTTGATATTCAGTTTGAAAACATTAAAAAAAAAACGCAATTTTTTTGCAAATTTATCGCGCATATTATTAGGAGCTTGCTAGAATCTTGTTTAGATGCGTGCCTTAAAAATATTACAAGTAATTATAGTGTGCACTTAGTTTTTTACATCATGTCTTGGACAGTCTTTACATACATATTTGTGGCTAAAATTTAAGCTTCAAATTTTTAATAACTTTTTTAATATTCAAATGGATTCTTTGTCCGAGTTTCGAACTTGCGATACGAAATTGATTTTACCATCACATCAAAGACCGATAAATAATTTTCTTTTTATTGAAGTGATACATAGGTGTGAACATTAAAGATTATGATATTTTTTTTATATAAAAGGTACTATAGATTTGATTTTTTTTTTTTGGGTAGTGCTGAAGACTTGATAACTATTATTCTGTATGGGGACACAATTTACATAAAAAAGAAAAAAGAAAAGATGCGTGTTAGATTTACATTTTATCCAAATAATATAATATATGTAACATTATCTAAATTCTTTTGTACTAAGTTCTACGTTACAAAATTGTAAATTTAATAGTTTTGAATGAATTCAGTACCTTTTGTTATCTATTCATTGATGTCGATGAGGCCTTTAATAAATGAGCACAAAAAATGCGTACAATTAAATTAGAAAGGCACGCTTGAGAAAAATTTCTAATAGCGATGTTGTGTCAGACATATTAAATTCATGAGAGCTTGAGAATATATTTACCAAGTCAAATACAGATCGTGGTTTTGTGACCAAAAACTTGTTTAATTTTTTTTTGGCAAATTAATTGTTTTGTTTAGGTCATTTGGTCCGAAATTTTATTAATACCATTTAAAAAAAAAATCAAATCACCACTAAATTCTAAAATACCAGGGCCGCCAATTCAATCTGCAGCTTCATTAATAGAGGCGCATATTGAATTGACGGACCTCCAAAAACTCCAATTTCAGTATAGTACGGTGGAATTAATGGGCTTTTGGGGATCCGCCAATTCAATCTACAGTCCTTCATTAATGTGGCATGTAGATTGAATTGGCGGCTCTGGTATTTTTGGAACTCTCCATAATTTCTGGTTTTTTAGTTTTTTTTTTTTTAATTATGGCATGAATAAAAATTTCGGCCTTTTGGTACTGTAAATTGTAGCTGAGGTATTTAACTGGTACCCAAGATAAAATTGTGTGCAAGGGGAATCCAGAATCAAAGTGGTACGCAAGATAAAATTATCTTTATTTATCCTTTTTGTCTCTTATGGCAATGATAGTAACATTTTGATACCATTTTAATTTGACATAACCATCAGGAATTCAGGATAAAGAAAGGCTACAAATATTCCAAGCTTTCACACATTTAAATCTCTCCCGTTTTGTCATAAAACGGAGACGTAACTTTCCATTGCATCTGCTTTGAAATTTAAAAGTTTTCTGATTTTTGGTTAAAATAAAAAATAAAATAGACAAACTGTTTTTTTTTTATTTGATTTTCAAAAATACAACTAATAGAACTAAATTTCAGTTGAACTGAAATAAGAAGATTAACTATACAAATAAATATTTTTTGTTAATTTTTCTTTAAGATGGATTTAGAAAAACTGTTTAGTTCAGTCTAACCAGTTTATAAACTGAACCAAGCAACACAGGTTATTTCATAATTTTTCATTATTTTTTTAATATTTGGTCGATTCAGTCTAACTAGTTTTAAAATTTCTACATCAAACTGAACCAGACTATTAAACTGGTTTTAAAAAACTGAACCGAAACGATCCATCTAACTGGAAAAACTAAACCGTTTAATCCGAACTCTCTCGGTTCGGTCGGTTCAGTTTAAAACCAATTAAACCGAACCTGATAAAAAATATTATCTCCAGTAAGCTCGAATTCCATTTGATTTAATTATGATCTTAGCTGCGTCATTTGTATAACAGTCCAAATTATAAGACAAACAATAGAGACTTTTTTACCAGAGGAAAACAATTCCATCAGATCAGAGCTTGGTTGCTTTCTTATTAATAATAGTGTTCGGTGATCTGATTAGACGCTGGTCATTAACTTGTAACAGTGAGTTAGCTTGCCAGAAAACCAATCCCACAATTTCTTATTTCTGTACTGTTAACATTTGGTTTGTTCCCCGTTTGTAAGGACATTGTTGGTTGGTTTTCAAGTAGGCACGGATCATCCTGTTTACTAATCACGTTTTAGTTTAGAGTTGCTATTTTGGGTATGTTAGGTTGTACCGAGAATAGACTATTTTTAGAGTTAGGTTATTTGGAATAGTCTATTCGGTATTTGATTGAATTAGAATATAGAACAGTGAATTCAATTTTTTTGTCATTTTCTACTTCGGGAAGTAATAATCCGAACCCCCAGTACACTTCTTGACTTCTCGAGACAGGACATGTTAACAACCTGAATTTTACATACAGCCTACTCTCATCAAGATAGGACATATATGTTAGAAACATATTTTTAAAACACAAAATTTATATAAATAAATACTTATTTTAATATTAATATTTTAATTTTTATGAATTGTGGAGCTATTTGTGAATTAATTTCATTTGATTCAATTTCTACATAAAAAAGCTCACTATGTGCGGCAACAGAAGACCGAAACAAATAAAATAAGTAAAACAGAAGGTGTCAGTTTAGAAATTTTTTACAAAGTGTCATTCTTTTTCAAAAAATATAACAAACTACCCTCTTTCAAAATTATTAACAAAATACTCTTGTGGACCCCACTTGTTCCCTCTCACTCATTTTTATTTATTTTCATTTATTCTTTAGTTAAGTAAAATATACAATTGTGATTTTATTCCCGTTTTGAATAATTTTTTACTTTTTGTGTGTATAAATAATTTAGAATAAATAATTAAAGTGTCAAATTTTATTTGTTTGAATAAAAAATATAATATTAGCAAAAATGTAGAATATTTCCAACATATGGGTCTTTAAAAAATGATTATATTATAAGACATGGTATTAACTTATTTCATAAAAAAATCTAACATATAAATGTTTTTAACAAACGCATTTTATATAGTTTATTCTATATAAATTTCATATTCTTAGTTTTCACAACAATAAGGGATTTTATCGCATCACATGTTAAGAACAATTTAGTGACGTAGTTGTACTTCAATAAAAATATACCAATTATATATTTGATATGATCGGAAGAAATTAAGAAATAAATAACAAGTGCAAGAAATATTGAGTTTGAATACTATAGCAATGAGTGATGTAGATGGTTTGGGATGCATTTTTTTTACCTTCGAAGTGCATATATATATGGTCCAATTAATTATTAGATTCAACAAGGTTTAATTTTTAATTTTTCACCATAATATATTCGCCAGAGTTGTATAACTTGCATTGTAACTGATTCAAAGCTGATGGCATTATTTATTTCTTAATTTCTTAAGATTATATCTTATACATAATTATAATATTTTTTTATTGAAGCATAAATATCTCACTAAATTGTTCTTAAAATATGATGTGGTAAAATTATTGTAACTGTGAAATTTATACCGAATAAACTAGATAAAATGCATATGCTAAAATTATTATATGTTAGTTAAAAAGAGTTTATGAATAAGTTAATACCATGTCTTATAATTTTTTTTAAAAAGACCAATATGTCGAAAATATTCTATATATACATCAGTACTATACTTTGTAATTTTAGCAAATAAAATTTCACACTTAAATTTTTTACTCTAAATCATTTATATACATAAAAAATAATCAAAATATAGATGAGAGGTAACAATTGTATATTTTAGTTAAGCAGGAGTAAATAGGGAGAAGTGAGAGGGAGAGAAATAAAGGAAACAAGTGGAGTCCGCAAGAATATTTTGTTAAGAATTTTGAAAGGAGTGTATTTGTTCTATGTTTTGAAAAAGAAACGCAGTTTGTAAAATTACCCGTCAGTTTAATCAATTGAATCAATTGAGAATAGCATGCGCAAGCATTAAAATCAATTTCCGTCTGAGTTGATCTTTATTTTGACCGTTTCTTTTCTTTTAATATAAAAACGGTAATAGAATGAATATCATTTTAATTCTTCTGAATGCACAAAATTACTGGCATCTGTCTATAAATAACACACGGCATTTGTAGAGCAAATCATCCAAAAATCATCTATCTATTTAATAATTCACATAATCTCTTGTTCTTTTTCTTAATTAGCTCTATAATTCATAAAGTTCAATTTTAATTCTCCCACAAACAAATATTTTCTTTATAATAAAAATATCATTATGCTTCCATTGTTCAAAGAAGCTATATTAGTCTCTACCACGGTTGCAACCACTGCTCGTAGACAAAGGAATACCAGTGTAACTTGGGGCAATCTTAACCGATTATTCCTGCGCTTAAAACAGGAAGTTGCCTTAGCTTCACATTTTGCAGCTTTGGGTAATAAAATTTTAATTATTTCTTGATTTTTTTAATATAATTGTTATTCATTTATTAGTGATAAAAAATTCATATTTAAAACTAATTCACTAGTTACTATTTTTCTAACATCTTTGGGGCCGTTCGGCAACAAGAGATTAAACCTTCTTAAGCCTTAATCTATTTCCTTTAATTTTTTTAACCGCTTAATCTTACCGAACACTGGTTCCTTAGCGCGGATTAAGATCACCTTCTTTTGTCCGGATCTTAATTTTCTGCATTTCATTAATTTCTTAATGTTCGGATTAAGACAACCGAACATTAATTTCTTAATACTCCTTAAGTTCTTAATCTTCTATTCTTAATTTCTTGTAACCGAACGGTCCTGTAAGCTCAAACAATGGTTCCCATTTCATTGCTCGCATGATAGCAGTCGCAAGGTCGGTTACCTAAATACACAGTTGGCCGTTGCGTTGAATAAAACCTGCTTTGCTGATAACGCATTCAGTTTCAGCCAATCCAATCAGAGACGGAACAATAAGGCGAGGAGTAGTAGCCAGTAGCCCAGTAGGCTATCTTAACACGTGATTTAGGCAGGGGCAATATGGTAGTTTCACACAGAGAGGCTTCTATAATGGCGCTGGCAGCCAAATAATTAGAGTAGGGGACCATGCTAACGCCTATTCGCCTATGTGCAGTATCGCCGACGTCATCACGACATGTGGTCTTATCGAGACCGTGTAAAAGAAATTAGTGGGAGTGAGAAGGAGAAGAAGAGGGGTTTGGTTTGGGACCACGCTCACTGTCACCTCCTCTCCATTTTATCAGTCACCTGGTAACATTTCATGTGCATACATACATATTTTAAATGGAGAGGAGGAGTTAAGGGAGGATATTAGAAGCGGGACCACATTGGAAACCGGAGCAAGAGCGCAAGACGGAGGCAGTGCAGTGCAGTGCAAAAAGGAAATTCGCATCCTCTGAGATACCTCATTTTTTGCGTGAATTGTCGGAATATCTCAACTGTTGAAATACGTTCTGTACGACTCTCAAATCACAAATAATACGGCCCCCCGAGATATCGACGAACAAACACTGGACACGTCGTTCGCGCAAAGTATGAGATATCTGAGAGGATGCGGATTCCAAAAAGGGGGGGACCGCTCTGCTCTGCTAAGCTCCAGTGCCCCCAGCCTTTTTAATTTTCCCAGCTTAGGATGATGAGAATTCAGAGCCCAGCTCGGAAATAAATCTGCTGCGGTTGCAAAGGATCGCAGGATCCATCCGATTTCAATCCCTAACGTTCATATATTTTCAGATTCGTGCATAAAAATTAACTTCTTTTGAAATTCGTGTATTTTAATAAATGAACGGTTGAGACCCTGTGATACTTTCGAATCGCAGCAGATTTATATCAACCAGGCCGGAATGGCTCCTGGCTAGGGGTGAAAACGGAGCGGATTTGGAGCGGATAATGCTGATACCATATCCACATCCACGTTTCAGTGAGCGGATGCGGATACGGATAGTAAACGGATGTCAAAATGCAAAACCAAATCCACATTAAACGAATACGGATAATTCACGGATACGGATTCGAATACGGAACGGATAATTGTCAGATAAATTAAGTAATATTAATAATCTATTTATATAATATAAGTATTATAATTAAAATATATTATTTTTATAGTAATGAAAAAAAACCCACACTAAAAACTCAAGCTAAGTTGTTGTAGTTCAGTCTCATTGAATCAATTCAAGTAACAAGTGAATAATGCAATAAATAGAGTTTTATTGACACGACGTGGCATAGAGTCTTAGGCACAATTAATCCATTAGAAAGTTTATTGAATAAAACCTCCACATGTGGCTTTGAATTTGGACAAAAGTATGCACTTTTCACGCCATTCAAAGTTATCACGTGAGTTGTTCGGATGTCCGGATGAGTTAGTCACTTACACTTAGTACCACAATTGTTGTAGCGTGAAGGATGAATAATATATAAGGCCTTAGGTCCAGCATCATTTAAAGACCAACGCGGAGATGAGAGAGGCTGCTGGTAAGTTGGATCCGGTTATCCGGAGATATCCGCTCCGTCCGATCAGATAAATGGTAAACGGATATAAGCGGATATCCGCTCCGTTTACAGTGAATAAGAATTATCCGTATCCGAATCCGAGTGTTTTCTTCGAATCTGTTAATTATCCGAATCTGTATCCGTTTAAATCCGGATTCGGATTAAAGTACATTCGGAGCGGATATCCACCCGAATAATCCAGCTCCGTTTACAACCCTACTCCTGGCTGCAATTTTAATGCTCTCGCTTAACAAATAGTCTGTCATTTGATTAATTAGAGGGATCTATTTAGAATATTTTATAATAATTTAGTTTTGCAATTTTAATAGTTAAAACAGTTGAGTTGATCTAAACTGTACAACATGATATTTATATTAAAATATATTTAGATATAAAATTTTACATTTAAAAAAAAATGTTATTATTTATTAGTATTTTACAAATCTATTATTTTTTAATAGTAAAAAAATGAAAAAAAATGTAAAATTGGATTTTTGAACACATTTTAATATAGATATCGTGTTGAACAGTTTGAATCAACTGTTTGAATTTTAAAAACTAATTATAAAATGTTGTCACTAACAAATGTTATAAGTATCCCCTCAATTAATTTATATGCAACTTTTTAGCTGTGTTCTTTTTCTTCTTCTTTCGTTTCAAGTGATGAGAGCATAGATAGAAGAGAATTTTTCCACAAGAATTTTAAGATGGGTAGTTTTAAATTAATTAGTAAATACTATTCCAATAAAATTTAGGATTTCAAGTACTATTGATTGGTCCAAAAAAATATTAAAATTGACTAATGTAAAAAAGTAAATCAATAATTAAATAAGGATCAATATACTTTGATTCTGTCCTGCATTAATTTGCATCCTTTACGTACAATCTTGTCCTCAAAATTATTCAAGAGGAAGCTTGTACCTTTTTTTAGAACAATAAATGGTCTTTTGAATACTCTTCCTACTCAAGATAACCGTTGGATTCTGAAACAATTCAAAAGGAAAAGAAAAAAGTGATTGCAAGAAGAATAAAGAGTGAGTGAATGAGTCTATGGTACTATGTATATCACGATTGAGTCCGTAATATGGATCAATATTTTCGTTTTCAAAATTCTAACGATCTTTTTATATAAATATGTACTTACATGTCTAATTTTATATTTTTACAATATTTTTACAATTTTTTAAGATAGGTAAAAAATCATTGTTTTTGATGGTTCAGAATTTTCATATCAAGTGATTTTCTATCTATCTTAAAGACTAGTAAAAAAATTCTAAAAAATATAAAATTCGATCTGCAAATAGATATTCATATGGGAATCATGTTGAACGATTCAGATCGACCATCAAAATTCTGAAAACAAAAATATTGATCCGTATTATGAAACAACCCGTAATATGCATAGTACCATAGACTCACTCAGGAATAAATTAATCAAAACTGAGAATAGTACTTCTTCGATTATTCCTCAAAACTAAGAAGAATTTGCTTTCATATCATCTAAATTACCTCATCGTTTGAGTTTGAATCTGATCCGTTCGTTGTATATTGACACAGATTTTAAACTCAAATGATAAATTGATCCAAATTTTGATTAGACAGTTCAGATTAAAACTCAAACGATGAAGTACTGCAGAGGATACGGACTCCTTTGGCTTTTTCTATGACACATGTTTTTGGACCCAAAGAGTCTCTATAGTGCATCGAACGCATGTATGCTTTGACACAAAAATGATTGGTGGTCCAATAATATTTTTACCACTTGTAAAAAAATGAAAAGCTATTTTTCTCTAAAAATTTTTAATAGAAGGAAATAAAACCAAGGAGTTTTTGAAAATGAGACCCATTACGAAATTGTGCACATTGTTCCCCTCTCTTTCATTTTTTTTTTCCTGGCTCTCTTTTAAAATTTTGATTTGTGGATGGAACAATGCGGTCACCTCCTGTCTCCCCTCTTCTGAAGCACAATCTAAGTAGACTCGAACCGCACTTCCTAACCTGGCACAAAATTCAAAGCCCGATAACATTGTTGCTGTGCTATCTCGAATTACAAACTGGATGAGATTTAATCACAAACTTTACGTAAAGTGGAGTCAATCCTCTACGGTACTTGGGAGGATACAAATACAGTGATATGAATGCTCTATGCGATATTCTTGATGGTCATATAAAGTTACTTCGAATTAAATTTCTTACTTAGAGTTAAGACAGATTAAAATAATCATGTTTGGTTGGAGTTTGATGGAGTAAGCTAATAAAGAGAGAAAAATTACAACATGATGTTACTCTAACCGCAGGACTCACAGATAAAGTAACTTAATCCGGATTAACTAAAATGTTATTCCATCTTACTCTTTCAAATTTACTACTCCTTAAAAGTGGAGTAGAAAATTTACTCCACCACTTACTCCACAATCAAACATGGGCGATAATATTTTTATTGCTCTAATACAAAATAATTAAGGAGGCAACACAAATAGAGCGAAAGTAATTAAGAAGAAGATTTCCTCAATAATTTTTTTTTAGTAAAGGTTGGAGGTCAAACCACCCAACTATTTAATACCCTTGTTATTACAACAAATGATTTCTCCCATCTGGTTTCGAACCCATGACCTTTCACATAGAGACCATGTGCCTTAGCCACTAGGCCAAATGCTAGTTCTCGATTTCCTCAATAATTGATAACACCACTTTTTTATTATCTAAACCGCACTACTATTACAAGATAATATTTTAAATAGACTAGATACCTCAAACAATACCGCAATTGTCTCATGCCAAAATACTATAACTGACTCGTCCCATAAACAAAAAAAAAAGTGAAATGACTAATTAATAAAAAATTAAACATAGTAATTACCCGAAGCGTGGCATTAGTGTGATAACGATCTGATCATAGAAAAATTGCGTACGGGGATGTGACTATTTCAGTGGCCAAGGACTTGCATTACAAAAAGAAATGTCATTCATTTTTCCTTAGCTCGTGTTGTGAAAACTGAAATTGAAAAAATAAAAATAAGAGCGGAGCTGATGTTCATACGTTTTGGTGAAATTCAATACAGTGACGAATATTATACAGATACCTCGCTCTTGCTACTTACCAGTAAATGACAAATGAATAGTTCAGATTCTGTTTGGTGGGGTTAAAAATTCGTAATTCAGAAATAATTCAGGTATAATTCGAGAATGATTCGGTATTACAAGGAAGCTAAAAAAATTGCGCTTTTCGCGTTTTATTTGTGAATAATTCGTGATTCACGTTTTATTCATGAATAAAATGTATAATACGTTTTTTTTTTTGCGTTTTATTCAGCATTTGATCCGAAAACGTAAAAAAAAATGAATTAAACGCGAATTATTTACGAATTATGTTACTATTTTTATCAGTATAGTCCACAATTCTTTTTCAATTATGTTGTTAGAGTAATAAATTGTCGGACAATTATTTTTTCACGGTAAGTAATTATGTATCAATTGTCTATTAAACAAATTATATATTACTTGTTATTCGTTATATAGTCAGAATAAAAAAAAAGAGTTGCCAAAGGACTTTGTGATTGCATGCATGTTGCAAAGTCTTAAATTATGTTTTTCTGAGAACTAAATTATAAAATAAGAGGTTTGATTGTAAGTTGCAAAGCTTTTACATTATGTTCGATTTGTGGCCTAAACTATAGAATTATATATTTATTTATGCCTCGATTATTTCAAGAAACAAGCATTAAATGGATTGGCTTAACTATGTATAAGTCTAATGTTATTTGTTATAGAGTCACAAAAATTTATTCAAATAAGAAATAGTTTAAACTGTGACATAACTTTAGAATTAAATCAAACTTGAATAATTTAGATCTGTCTAAGTTGAAATAACTAACTCAGAACCGCTTAGTTTTAGTCCTCAATCAAACATAAAATTAAGTACTAACATGAATAAAATGGATTTAGACTAGATAATATAATATTATATTCATATTTGTATTTTATTTATTGGGAACAGGGTGGCACTACAGAATTTAGATTGACAGACTGATTTTTTTTTAATGAATATAATATGTAGGAGCTGAAATTTGAATTCAAATTTTTACATCTATAATTTAAACTCTAACCACTAAGTTATGAACACGTATTTAACAATTTATAAAGGGGTTGATCTTTCTAAAAAACTTTAAAAAAATCAATATACATGATTTTTTTTTTTTAAAAGTCGAGCATGTATTTTAGAAGATTCAAATATTAAATTTGAAATTTCAAAAGAGATGTTGACAGTTGATCAAAATAAGTGCCAAACAATTGCCTTGACTTGATCAAAGTGACATTTGTCAACAATTGCTTCTAAACCATAATAACTATAGCGTGCCCTATGCAATAATCATATGTGCATTGTTTTTTTTTTTTTTAATTTTTATAAAGACTTTGAAGTCGTGGAGAGAAATCGAACTCTCGATATTTAAATAACCAACAGTTTTAAAACGTTCTTCTTAGCATTTGTATATTGTCAGTAAACAAATATAATAGCAATTCATATATGTATTTGTATTCTTACGAATATTAATGTTTATTTACTTGAAATCATACGAATGCGGACAGGAATTTAACAATTTAAATAGTTAATCTGAATTGCACAACACAATTTTTTATACGAAAATATAGATAGAGACCGGATTTTATTATTTTTAGATATTTTTTTTTACTAGTTTGTAGATAGGTTGAAAATCACTATCTATGAACATAGTAACAAATGAATAGTTCGAGTTTAGCTTAGCAGGATCAAAAATTCGCGATTTGGGAATAATTCGGGTATAATTCGGTACCACATGGAAGAAAAAAAATAACAAAAAAAACCTAAAAAAAAAAAAATTGTTTTCGCATTTTATCCGCGAATAATTCGTGATTCGTATTTTAATCGCGAATAAAAAGTATTACACTTTTTTTTTGCTTTTTATTCGGCATTCGGTTCGAAAACGTCAAAAAAACGAATAAAACGCGAATAACTCGTGAATTGTGTTACTATGTTTACGAATCGATATACGTTTTGCAAAGTTCCATAACCTCACTTAATTGTTAAATCTATGAAACTAATTACGTTACTATGTTTAACACTTTGACAATTTATTTTAGAAAGTCAGACAGTGAATTAATATTCATTAATGAGCGTAAAAGCCGATCAGTATTTCTGTGAGGCTCCAAGTTCAAATCTCCAATACACATTTCTGGAAAAAGCTTACTGAGAACTGAGAAGGAAAGGCAGCTTTTGGAAGCAGAAGTTAATAAGAGCCTATAAGAGGAGAGGAGAGGAGCGGAATTGTAAATATTAATGAACTAACGGGGCCTCTAACGACAGGGCTAACGGTAGAGCAGAGTAGGATAGGCGAATAGGGGGACCACGCTGCAGAATCAAGGACACTAGCAAATGCAAAACGGATCCTCTGTTCCGCCGGCGCACTACACCTCGCCAAGCTCTTCATGCATTCATTAGTCAATAGTCATTACTCATTACTCTTTCAACTTAAATTTATATTAGTAAATCTATGGTGTGACGTGCTCATCAAGAAAATTTGGTGAGCACAACTTTAAAAATACATCGGATCGGCTTCAAATGACGAATTCAAACTGTTGAAATTCATGTACTTCGTGAGTGATGCACGTACATGCAAAATTTTGGAAGTTTCGAATTCATTTGTTAAGAGGTCAAGCGGTCAAAGTAATAAATCTTTTAATAAGTTATTCTATTAATTGTTTTATATATTCATTTTTCATCATTACTTTGACCGCTTGATCTCGTAGCAAATGAATTCGAAACTTCCAAAATTTTGCATGTAGATGCATCACTCACGAAATACATGAATTTTAACGGTTTGGATTCGTCATTTGAAACCGATCCGATGTATTTTTAGAGTTGTGCTCACCAAACTCTCTTGGTGAGAACGTCACACCCTAGATTTACTCAATTTATATTATCATATATTTCAAATCAAATTTTGTAATTTTTTGTCATTTAATATTATGATCAAATCATAACGTATTAATCACATCACATAACGTTACTTTTTTTCTTGATGCCAACTTAAATTTGATGAGGATGCATCGGATGAGATAGGATCCAAGAGAAGATTCAGGATTTTTATCAGAAAGACAAAAAAATATTTAGTGGGGTTTAAATACATTAACTAATTGGATCCATGATTTTTTTTCCTTTGACTTATATTTTCTAATATCCTGACTTGTAATTTTTGATACTCTTAACTTATAATTTTAATTACCAATCATAATTCAAGAAATTTGTATTGATTTTAACTTTAAATTTAAATTAAATTTGATTTGTTTAAAAGTTCCGTTACTCAATTGATGTGTCAAATTACTTGAATTTTTGAACTGTTATTTAAATTGGAAAATAAAATGTGCTACTAAATAATTTTACAATATTTTTCAATTTTATAATTATTCCTTACCGATATACAAATTTAAAAAAGAAATATCTCGAGAAGAATAATCACTCCACAATCAATTTTATAATTGGTAATGATGGAAGTAATGATTATTTCATACGCGTAATAAGCTCTTTATGATACCTAACAATCTCATCTTTACAGCTGCCGAGATATATATATGAGCATGTCTTAATTTGTGGAATGCAATTCTTTGTTATATAATGCACAAAAGATTAATGCGGGATATGGTTCATTGTGAAGGAAAATTTTATCAAATATTTAAATATTAAAATTCATTCTGGCTTTGCCCGACAGTAATTTTAGTGTCAAGAAATTTCCTGCCCGGAGGGAAGCAAGTGATCCAATTCCCACTGTGAAACACAAATTTACAATTTGATTGAAATTTTTGGTTTCGAGACTTTAAGAGCCTATCCAAACCATCAAACGTGATATAAATTTAAAACATTTTCAAAGATAAATTTACATTTTTTTAGAACTTTTTAGGATATGTTCGGTTGTCATGATGCATTTTTCAAGTACATAAACTCACAAATTAATTTACATTTATAGAATCCATACTCTTGAGTATGCTTGAAAATGATTATGAAAATGTGTTGAAATGAAAGTTCAGTTGCAAAATGCAAATTTTCACACACAATTGTTGCTTGTAATAGTTGTGGAAAATTTTATTTCCCTATACAACTCATAAATATTGTTTTTGTTATTTTTTAAATATTTTTACTATTTATTAAGTATTTTATAGAACTCATATCACTGAAAAATATCAGTTCTGTAAAATACTTAATAAATAGTAAAATATTAAAAAAAATGTAAAATTTAATTTCTAAGAACATTTTAATATAAAGATCATATTGAACGGATTGAATTGTTTCTAAACTTTAAAAATTACAAAACCAAATTATAATAAAATATTATAACTTATCAGATCCGTCCTCATAATAATAATAAGAGAGTTTTCAGTTTTCACAGGTAATCATAAATTCATAATCCTGGCGCCTCGCCTCCCCCAATAGTTAACAAAGAAGCGAAGTGGGAGGTGCCCTGTTGGCACCTCGCCGTGTCCGCTTCCCGTCTCCTCGCGGGCCCTACTCCTCCATCACCTACGTCTCCATCTCCCATTGGCTCTTTCCCCTCTCAAGTCTCCCCTATGGACCCCACTCCAAATGGTCCACCTCTCCACATACCGCCACGTGTTCCGGGACCAGTCCCTGTGATCACGCCTTGGCGCTCTTTTTTCACTCTCTTTCTTTCTATTACAGTTTACCACTCACTGATTTAGTAATTAATATTAATCAAATCAGAAAAGCGAGCGTGTATTTATCACCATCCCAACTAACGCATCCGGATATTGATATGTTCAAACCGGCGCTTTGATTAGTTTAATCCCTTCGATTACGTAAGAAAACATAATTAGTAGTTTTTAATTTATTTTTAAGCTTTAACAACTAATACCAACTAATAGTCCCTCTCACCTCTTCTCTTCTCTTCTCCCCTCTTCAACCTTACCTCTGTCTTTCTTCCCCTATCCCTTTCTACCCTCATCGCGAGGTTTATATTAATTTTTCTCCATACCGTGAAGTACAAAATTGCATAAACAGGGGAAGAGGAAGAGGAAAAAAAAAGGACAGGTCTTTAATGGCGTTTCATGGCCAACTGTCTCATGACATGGGCATGGCGTCACAGTACGCGGAACAACACCTAGGAGAAGAACAAGCGGTGCTCAGATCCGCGATGGAACAACTGGGTCCCGATGGTAAGCCTCAGGGTCCCGCGTGGTTAAGCAGCGCCATGCTTAGGCATGGGGACGGGAGCTTCCTTCATCTCCAGACTGCGGCCGACTCCTCTCCAGTTGCCGGTACGACTGGAGAAGGTGGGGCGCCGCAGTGGCTTCCCAGGCCGGGAATTCTGCAGCAGAGCGGAAGTGGAGGGGAATCTATGATTGGAGGAGACGGTGGGACTGGAGGGGATTCGGCAGAGGGAACTGGAGGTGCTACTGGAGAGGTAGCATGGGAGAACGCGAGGCAAAAGGCAGATATACTGGCGCATCCCTTGTATGAGCAGCTTCTCTCAGCTCATGTGGCGTGCCTCAGGATTGCGACACCAGTCGACCAGTTGCCTAGGATTGACGCTCAATTGGCGCAGTCGCAGCATGTCGTTGCTAAGTACTCTGCGCTTGGCGCTGGGACTGGAGGAGGCCAGTTGCCTGGAGATGACCGTGAGCTCGACCAGTTCATGGTTAGTTCATACTTAATAGTTTCTTCTCTCTTTTTCCTTTTTGTTATTCCTTACTGCTGATTGAGGCAAACGATTTATTTCTGAAAATTTAACTAAGCTACTACTGTAGGTTTCTTAATTACCCTTTTCTAGACAATTATAGTTCATGATCTTATGATTATATATATCTGTTACAACTGTATTTCTACGTAACGCTCTCCTCTCCTTCTCTTGCTCTTCTCTGTTAGTGTTAGTGTTAGTGTTAGTGTTAGCTTCCTTCGTTCATAATTTTGAAACTGGTACAAATTTTAATTGGGTTTTGAGCTTGTATTTAGTTCAGTAGTTACTGTCCTATTATCTTTTGCAAATGGATTCCCAAGTTGTTGCTTTTAATATTTTGTTCTTGGCAGTCAACTAGCAAGCATAAATTTTTATGGGAATATCTATATTGGTATCATCACGGAAGAAGGTTTTGCTCATAAGAGGATGAAATATCAAAATTTTAAAAAATCTATGGTTATTTAAAGGGCTCTCTGTTCTCTATCTGTTATGGTATCTTATGTTAGAAATCAGTATAAATTAGCTATCAAATCTTCTTACAGAAGCTCAGAATTTCCAATTTCCTTACTTCTATATACTTTCTGAATATCTGAGATATAAGAAAATTCTTTGGGTTGCCTCGATTGTTTCCTTTATTTCATCTTGTTTTGTCTTTGCCAGTAAAAGCAGAGTTTGAAGGAAAATTAAGTTTCTATATTGCTCTGCTGTGGGTTCTTCTTTTAATTGGTAGAATAATTTTTTATGTCCTGGGGGGTAATCTAAGACAAATATCTTTGCTTGGTTTGTAATAAAATACATGCATTTATTACAAAGGAAAAGGGCACGCTTTTTCTATGGCGTAGCAGAGTTTAATGCTAGTTTGTTTTCTTCTGATGGATAGTGACAATTTTGATGATGATTTTCTATTCTCTCATTAATTGGAAAATTTTCTTTATTTTTGTAATTGAACCGACCAGCAGTACAACCATCACTATTAAAGTATTAATATAATTTTAGCCTAATTTACTTGTAAATAATGGTTTTTCAATGTCTCTTTTGAACTGCCATACAAATTTTGTTTATCTATGATATCAAAAGATTGTAACATGATTTTTGTTGTGTGAAGGAATATAGTTTCCTTCTGTTTCCTACTTTTAAGTTACCCAAACAACCACTAATATTATAGCGTGTACCAGATATATTTTAGTGACTGTCCCGTCTATTATAATCATTTGTAACATACTATTATGATTATCATCAAATACCTACTAATGTGATTATCATTTTTATTTTGGTGTAGACACATTATGTTTTGCTACTCTGTTCATTCAAAGAACAACTACAACAGCATGTACGTGTTCATGCAATGGAGGCAGTGATGGCTTGTTGGGAGCTGGAACAATCTTTACAAAGTCTGACAGGTGGGACCACTACACTTTGTTTTCTTAATTTTGTGTAACCCATAGCTTGTGTCATACTTGCAATGGTTCCGTTTCTTTCAATTTCTCACTGCTAGTTGTGGACGTTCTATATGTTAAAAAAAATGAGATAACTGGTTGAAACATGTGAAACTCAATGTACTTGCTTTGAAGAGGCATTTATTAACCTGCCATATCTCCTCATTAAAGAAGAACAGAAGCATCTTCATTAAATTTCAATTAGTGTTACCATAAACTTGTAAATCTGTTGGAAGGGAGTCAGCAAATCCTACTGTATCGTGCTAGTATTAGAATCTAGTCAAGACTAGGTAGATGTGATTAAACAGTGTCCCTATTTTACTAGCTTATATACTAGTGGTGCTCGTATTTTGCCGAAACACAGTACAGATTAAAAAGTTAGATCCTTTATCACATATTGTGTATGCATGTTTAGATATAGTTGCTGGTCCACCTGGTTGTTGACTTCATTTCAGATTGAATGTATCATGCATTTATTCTTCTGAAATTGGTACAGTACCTGCTTACAACAGGGCGAGAGAATGATACAATGCCTGTAATTTTACCATAAAACTGGGATTGTTTCCCTTCTCTGTCATGGTATGATCATAGGATATCCATGCAACCGCAAGTGCATATCATTACCAATACTGGTTCTCTGCTTTCTGGTACATGCTGATGCTACCCTCGATCCAAAACTATTTCTTATACTTGATCTGGTTCTCTGCTTTCTGCTTTCTCATTTGATTGAAATATTTTTTACATTAGGTGTCTCTCCTGGGGAAGGTTCAGGGGCAACGATGTCTGATGACGATGATGATCAAGCAGATAGTGAAGCAAACATGTACGATCCGGGTATGGATGGAGGAGATACCCTCGGGTTTGGCCCGTTAGTTCCAACTGAGAGTGAGCGATCTCTTATGGAACGGGTGCGGCAAGAGCTCAAGCATGAATTGAAGCAGGTAATTACGAGTCCAGTTTATCTTTTTGAGTAGATCAGACAATGAGCTTAGATAAAACAGAATTTTACAAAAATTTGGCACCCAATATTTGTTATTTAAAAGAACTTTTGGAAAAAGAATGTGACAGCTGGCTGCTTAGCCCTACATTCAATAATTCCAACAAACTTGGACCCGCTTAGACTCCGTATCCAATAAAAATATTTTCTCATTAATTGAAGGAACTCTTTCTTGCTTCTTTTATTCTTTTGTCCATCCTAGAAATAGAAGCGACAGTTATTATTGGATGGGAAGAAACTGCAATGATTGAGTGAGTGACTTATGCTCCGGGCGGGGGGGGGGGGGTGCCTGTTTAATAATGAATTTTCTCTTAATCTGTCATGAACAATTGTCATACTTTGTCCCAAAAAACCTTTATAAAAGATGCATGTTAGGTGTCAGAGTAGTCACTTCAGTAACTAACACACTTGGTTAATTATATTTTATCTAGTAAGTGTGCCCGCAATTTGGTAATTAGTTATGAGTTGCAACTGAGTAGGTGGCTAATTGACTTACCTAACCACACCTTCATTATTGATCTAACTAAAAAAATGAGCTGAAGTTGCCAAATCAAAGAAATTATGGGATTCCAGCTAAGACCGTAATAATGTTTATTGTGAGATTTATTTTTGGTATCGGTTTAACATAGTTTCTGTCTGTTGTTGTTGATTGAATTTAGGCTCAGATAAATTTGTGCTTCTTAATGTGACCCTCTTAACTTTACAGGGATACAAAGAGAAGCTTATAGATATAAGGGAAGAGATTTTACGTAAGAGAAGAGCTGGCAAGTTGCCTGGCGACACGACTTCAACTTTAAAAGCTTGGTGGCAGTCTCATTCCAAGTGGCCATATCCTACGGTTAGTCATTGTGTATAGATGGCATAGTAAACTAAAGAGTCTCTTTAGTGTCAAACATTTCTTGTTTTGGCCCCTAAAGAATCAAGGATTATACTTTGGTCCTTGTAAAATCTAAATTGTAGCATGATTGGATCTTACTGTTTGTGTTCTTTATGGACCAAAATGGGAAATCTGTGATGCTTTTATTAACATGTAGTTTTCAGTAAGTGAAAAAATGACGGTCATATAGGTGCAATTTAGCTTGAGGATAGTAAATGGATGAAAATCGCACAGATTGGATGTCTTTTTCTGTCCACTTTTGAGGTTATTGTGAGGTCAAATTTGGAACAGTAAAATCTGGTCTTTTAAGATGTTAATCTTTAATGTTTTAAGTTATACTGATGATGAACCAAACTGAAGTTAAGATTCACAAACTGTATACGGCTTTATTGGTTTTCATATTTAAATTTAAACTTTGTTTAGGAAGAAGATAAGGCACGGTTGGTGCAGGAGACTGGTTTACAACTAAAACAAATAAATAATTGGTTCATTAATCAGAGGAAAAGAAACTGGCACAGTAATCCTTCTTCTTCTTCTGCTGTGAAAAGCAAACGCAAGAGGTACTTGTATATATTTCTTTACCAACTGGTATTTGTATAGGTACCATAATCTGGACTGAACATTTAAGCCAAAATTACATAACTAGGGTTGCACCAAGTTTCAAATTTTCAAACGTAATGTTTTCTTTCTGCCATTGAATTAATAAATACACCTTGAACAGCTTAAAAAAGACGAGTATGGGTACGTACAAAGAATTTATAAGATCAATCAATTGGTACCGGATCTGGTTGACCTGTACCCTGATAAAATCACATAATGTAGTTTACTAAAAATTTTAAACAAAAAAAGTAATGCAGGTGAGAATAAAGGAGATCAATTGGGATAGGGCAATAAAACGCAGAAGAGCTTTATTATTATTATTTCCTGCAGAAAGAGAAGTACGTACGCGCAGAGCTCAATCATAGGAATAGAAACAATTTCCATATGGATTAAATATGTAAGCCATTGATGGCTCCTCTTGCTTGTTATGTATAAGAAATCTAACTTATAGTTTGTGCAAGTGATCGATTCAAACCTTCAGGGTGGTTTTCTTTATTTATAGAATGTATAAAGGTGGTGGTGTTAGCAGGTCATTCATAGATTACAATTTAAATGTAGTGTATTTATTTATAGTTCAGGTTTGTTGAATTGATTGACCTTTTTTGTTAACCATGTTTTTGGTATGGATCACATTATTTATTTGGCAACAATAAATTGATGAATTCCATTGAAGGAGCTGGAAGAAGCTGTTCTGTGTGTAAAGATTTTAACAGAGTAGTTTTAGCTTCATGCAGCGCAAGAACCCTATGCACTCTTTGTTGATTCTATAGTCTGTGCGCTGTATTAAGCCAAAACTACTCTGTTAAAATCTTTACCCCTGTTCTGTTCAGCTTTTTTATTGAATAGGAAGAAGAAAACAATTAGTAAAATTCCAAATAATAAACAAAAAGTCTATTTATTTATAGTTCAGGTTTGTTGAATTGATTCTCCTTTTTTTGTTAACCATGTCTTTGGTATGGATCACATTATTTATTAGGCAACAATAAATTGATGAATTCCATTGAAGGAGCTGGAAGAAGCTATTCTGTGTGTAAAGATTTTAACAGAGTAATTTTAGCTTCATGCAGCGCAAGAACCTTATGCACTCTTTGTTGATTCTATAGTCTGTGCGCTGTATGAAGCCAAAACTCCTCTGTTAAAATCTTTACCCCCTGTTCTGTTCAGCTTTTTTATTGAATAAGAAGAAGAAAACAATTAGTAAATTCCAAAAAATTTTAAACAGAAAGTCTATTTAATTAATTAGCAAGCGACAACTTTCATGTCATAATAATTAAGCTGGTACAACAGATTTAAGCTCTCATTGCTCAATTTTTAAAACAGTGTGTGTTTACACTTTACAGGAAACGACGACTTTTCTAAAGATGGCCCGACGAAGCCTTATTCTATTATTGCTCACTTATTGACTAATACTGTTCTTAAGCTTTTTTGACAACTTATGATTTCTTGTAGCATTTCATTTGTATGGCGACAGGGTGTTCAAAAGAGATCCATACTCTTTCGTAATATATATTTCTCCAAAATTTTTATTTATACCATATTAAAATAAATAAATAAACCAAATAACCACGTAAGCTACATAATTAAGTTTTTGCCACGTTCGTCAATTGAATTGGCAGACCAAAAAGACGGAGTCCGCCAATTCAATTGGCAGATCAAAAATAGAATCTGCCAATTGAATTGGCGGACATTCTTTTTTTAAAACCTAACAGACGGGAATTGAAGGAGATTGGACACATGAATTTCTCTTGTATGAATTGATTGGGTTCTGTCATCCGTGAGATATAATACACACTGAGGCATCAAATCAACAGCCTTCCAGCTTTTACTCGATCTGTTAATAAAAAAAAATCGGTACACTAATTCAATTGGCGGACGCGGTAGAAATTGAATTTTGTGGTTTTCGTGGTGGTTATTTGTTTTTTTTCTTTCTGAATATGCTATAAATAAAAATTTCGATTATATAAGAACTAGCCTTTGGTTTAGTGGCAAAGACAAATAATCTTTATATGAGAGGTCATGAGTTCAAAACTCAGGTGGAAGAAATCATTTGTTGTAATAACAAAGGTATTAAATAGTTGGGTGGCTTGATCTCCAACTTTACTAAAAAAAAAAAAATATCGAATATATTTCCTTGTCATATTGACAAAGCAACCGCCACAGAAGATCCGAGTAAATTCTTTTCTAGCTTATCTTATCTACTTGTGCTACATTATTAATAATTGGGGGCCCAAATGAGAGAGAGCTCTTCAAGCATCCTCCGCTAAGACCGCCATGGTCCCAAAAGTGACATCTATATATGGTCTAATTATTGAGGGGAAAAGTGGTATTTTGATACTTAGTGCCAATTATGCAATTGGTAAATGTCTAGATCACTTGTCCATTTACCCTTGCACTAGGTAAATGCCTCATAAGATATTTTCGTAAAAGCAATCACTTTCGTATGTACTTCAACAACTAAAATCATTCAATTTAGATGTCCTTATATAAATGGAATTTAATTTTTACATTCCTATGGTCCGTTCCGCAGATACATAGAATAGTAGAAAAGTGAAAAAATGGCAGAGACTTCTATTCTATACAATTCCAATTATGTGTGGTATGTTTGGAATAGTAGAATAGAGAAATTGAGCCAATTTTCACATGTGAAAAAGTTACTCTTTCTCAATTCCACCTCTACTATGGAATAATGGGATGAAATAGAGAGACTAAAATGCAAGAGAGAAGAATTTGATTGCATATTTTCATTCCAATTCTATTTTTCACTTTTCATTTATTCTATTCAATTCCACCCACGTTCGGCTACTATTCCGTTACATTGTCTCACTATTCTTCTATTCCACCATAATTTCTTTATGCCGAACAAGTCCTATATGAAACAGCTCCGTTCCAATTTAATATTGTTTATATACAATAGAATTTAATTTGTACATTCCTATGATTTCATAGCTCCGTTCCTATATATTGTGATTTTATAGTGGAGAAATTTGCATAAGATGTCCATTGGATCTATGTTCGATTTGCTTTAAGTTTGTGCATGTTAGATCGGCACAAATTTTGAAGCAAACATTGACATATATTAAAGGGACATACACTGATTTTAAAGCTGATTGAATAGTAGACAAACCCATCGACTCAGATTTGAATTCGATGGACATCCGACAGAATTCTATTATTGTACTTTTAATTAAAAAAAAATATACATCTTCTCTCTGTTTATTTTAAATTTTGGAAGAATCGAGTTTCACAAAATGTTTTGGTTGATATTTTTTATTTTTATTTTGTGATGATTAATCCGTACGTATCAGATTGGCACGAATCTTAAAGCAAATGTTCACATATATTGAAGCAGCATGTACGAATCTTAAAGCAAACGATAGAGAAGTCCATTGACTCAAATTTGAATCCGATAGACATCCGATGCAACCCTTTTTCTCTATATACACGTCGTTGATGTAATGGTACTAAATGTTTGATCTCTCAAAAATAATTTCTGGTTTTAATAAGAAACCAGTAGGTTATTCCACTTTTCTTTAAAAAAGATATATATTCATCGTCTCTCCGTTTATCATCTCAAAAAAAAAAAAAAAACTCAAAAATATTAACCAAAACATTCCATGAAAGTACAACAAGTGCTCGATTCTTCCAAATTTCAAAATAAACATGAGAGTATTCCCGTAGGTTAATTTGGACGTATTTTTGTTTATTAATAAGAGAGAGGATCCGCATCTGCTGTGATTCTTCGCTAATCAACAATGCCCTACGATCTCTGCTTTTTCAAATCCAACCGTTTAATTGTTTCGAGATTGGTCCAAGGAAAAATCATCTGCTTTGAGATACGTGCACAAAATTATTGGACGGTCAGATTTGGAAAAGCAGAGATTTTAGAGAAACTGTTCACCCTTTTAGAATCGCAGCAGATGTGAATCCTAAGAGAGAACAAGTAAACACAATAAATTTTTTTTAACCAATTTTGTATACCTCTCAATCTTTTTTTTAGACAAAACTCCAATTTTGTCTACTATTTGGACATGTATTCTAAAAGTGTTTGGTTTCGAATTTTGATCCATATATTTATTATTTTCAATCTGGATCGGATCTGGATTCGAATAACACATTTAATAGTAGACATTTTGGTTCTAGTATTTCGATTCCGAGTAAAAAAAGTATCCATAACTGTGAATTATCAGTTCCGATTTCAATCCAAACAAATACATATGACAAGTATTTGAGGAATCATTTATTCTTAAATATAATTATAATTTTTTAAATATTTCACATAATATATTGTTATAATATAAATTAAAAACTGCTTTAAAGTCAAAATTATATTGTTGTTCTTGTTCGTATAATATATTATTGTTCTTGTTCTTGTTCATAATTCAATTTTTTTTCGTAGTCCTTGCTATTTATTTTGCATGTCAAATAGTGAAAGAACAAAAATTTCAGTATCTTCCTAATATAGTTTACTATTTATAAATAAATATTTGTTTCTAAAAAATGCTACAGGTGGTTGCCTTTCATAGTTATTAATCTATATTTTTATATTAATTAATTATAAAAAACTGCATTAGCATTGTATTGGGTATATATATGGGTATCATATTAGTTCGGTTCAGTTCGATTCAATTGCGGGTAAGATAATTAAATCAAACTTATATTCTATCCATTACAATACCGGTTCGGTTCGGTTCGAATCCAAATTAGATATTTAAGTATTAATTTTGTAATCGTATTCATAATTTAACTGGTTATATTTTTAAATCATATTCTATCTAAATTAATCAGATACAAATTGATATCGGATTGGGACCGAATAATCGGGTAAAAATAACACTTTTAGACAATAACTAATAAACCATATCTTAGTGACGCCACTTTGGAGGAAAAACTGATTTTGGACATGATTAGTAACTCAACAGATTTTAATCATTATCATTATCATTTTGATTTTTGAAGAAACTTTCTTATCTTGTTCTTCCTCTCTTCCTTTTGAGAAAAGCAAACTAAATAGATTATTAGATTGGAATTCAGAGTAGGTCCGATGGGCATCGGACCTACTTTGTTTCGATGGGTATGATGACCATCCGATTGCATCAAGATTCGTGCGAACGACGTTAAATTCTGTGCAGGTATGTTTCAATTTCAGTGCGCACATATTTTAATACTAATCGTTGGCCGATAAAACTAATTAGACCTAAAATAGGTCGGATGCCCTTTTATACCTACTCCTATCTCATTAGATTAATGGTTTACGAGGTCAAGAATACGTAGAATTAAAAAAAAAAAAAAAAGGGGGCAAAATGCGTTTTTCAATGGTCAATTACTTTTCATGTGAACAAATCTATGATCAGATTATTCACATGCCACACGGATTCCTTTCAAAGAATTACTCGTAGCTGAATTTTGACAAAGCCACCGAACCTAGAGCAGGGGCGGACCTCTGAGTCTCTTAATTTTGAAATTCAGTGAAAAAAATATAGATTTAGCATCATTTTACTTTTTTCATCATTTTACTTTTTTCCGGAAGTAAAAAGCATGTTAGACCAGTTCAAAAATACTGTTAATAAATTTTTTTATAGTTTTTATTGAAAATTTATAGAAATTTACGAATCTGGACCAATTTTATTGTTTTTTAATACGTAAAATGATATTACTCTGTTGTTGTTTTTTTTATGTCAGAGTATACTATTTTTATTAATTTTAATATGTAAAATGATATTACTCTATTATTTTTATTATGTCAGAATATACTATTTTTATTATTTTTTATTATGTTGATTGTTTTTTTTTATCTAGTATTTGATTAGTTGATGGATTTGAATCCAATAAGTTATTTGAACTCGATTCATGTCCTTCCCTTATAGAAGAAATTTTGCGTCCTTCCCTGCTTGCGAAAACTGGCGAAATTTTTTCTTGTAGAAATTAGAATCTAGATCGGTACAAATTAGAATTAATTTTTTTAT
Organism: Carex cristatella; assembly: GCA_024447775.1. NCBI lineage: Eukaryota > Viridiplantae > Streptophyta > Magnoliopsida > Poales > Cyperaceae > Carex > Carex cristatella. The sequence goes on from JAJHPF010000025.1 coordinate 4,307,258, forward strand.
TTAAAAGACTTGTAAACAAAAAAATGGGTCCCCCAGAACCGAAAAATAATCAGGCTATATATATGAAGGAGCAACAAAATATTTCTTCTTCAGAAATTAATTCTTTTTTTTTAATTAGTCCATCTTATAATAAATATTATCACGACATGCAACTTTTCGTTATTTCTTAAATCTAGCTCATAATTACGTTTCTAATGATTCAGAAATCATATTCTATAAAATAAATAGAATGGAAAATTTTCTATTTTATTTATTCTGACAGCTAAAGAAAAAATAATTAATATAAATAGGTATTTTGTTTTTACTTTTTTAGCTGAGTGCGGAATTTTTTTTTATCCTATCTAATTTATGAAGTATGACTCTTGAATTTTTTTAATTAATATGAAATTAAAGAAAATTGACATCCATAGAACTAACGAAAAAAAAAATGTCAAAAAGTCTACCGAAATATTACTATTTTGACCAATGGAACTATGGGAGTCAATGGTTAGAGTAGGGGTGAAAACATTTTCATACTCATATTCATTAAGAATTGATCTTATTCATACGCTATCTGTATTCATTAAGAATTAGTGTATTCTATCCTATTCATACCCGTTGAGATTAGTGGATGAATAACAAATAATACTAATAATATATTTCATCAAATAAACTCAAAAACTCAGCCTCAAGTGTTTTACAAATTTTGTTTTACTAAATACAAAGAGAAGTCAAGCCATGCAGTACTCAACATTGATTCAAGAGGAAGGAGAAATATGACTGAATTAAAAAGTCAGGTTGACAACAAAATTGAAGAGGAAATGAAGAGGAAATGAGAGTCAGATTGTATCGTAGATTATTTTCATTTTTATGATGGAGGAATAAGACAACAATAACGAAGAAGGAAGACAATTTTATTATTAGGTTCAGCATGGATATCGCGATAAAAGAAAGGAAAGAATTGAATATATATCTATATATCTATATATAATTATTCGTTATTCAACGGATACGAAATAGCATTTATCCGAACCCATAACCGTTTAACTAACAAAAAAAAAAATCCTTATCCATACTCATTCTCATATCCAAAATAAACTAATAAAAAAAAAAATCTTACCTATACTCACTTTATCGAATACCATACAAATAGAATAAATTATTAAAAATTTACCATTTGACACCCCTAGATGAAACATAAACTGAAAATATCCTATCTTGAACAACAACAATTTAATCATTTTGACACTTGATATAAAGATTTACTCTGATCAAATATACCAATCCCTAATTCACTTTAGAATGTATGACGTCCAATAACAAAACAAACCCAGACAATCCATCAGACCTGACAAGAATTTACAAACTAACAAAAGAATCCTGGACACAGGAAACAACCAAACTAAAACAGAGAACAAATCTCCGTTATTAGAGAAATAAAGAAACCACCATTGAATCATGGATTAAAAAGGTCGACTAACAGAAGAAGAACTCTCGTCTAACCGTACAGATGGCGAGGCTGGTAACCTAGACGAGAAATTCTTAATCCGAAGCCTCTCAACTTCAGCAATGTCAGCATCATCCTCTTCTCCTCCATCAAAATTCAGCGCATAACTGATCGGATCGTATCTAAAATCGCCAGAAGCCTTTCGATTTCTATTAAATTTTGACACCATTTCCGGAATTCCCTTTGCCTTGTCTCGGATCCAATCAGAGGACGATCTGAGAAGAGAAGCCGCCGGTGCTTCTTCCTCTCCATTCGATCCGTGGAAACAGCATGAGAAACAGAAGTAGGAGGAACGGAGGCGTTGCGTGAAGGAGGACTGGCGATCGAACTGGGGCTGCCCTCCCATTGGTAAGAGAGGTTTAGAAGAGGTTTCTATGGCGAGGCGAAGTCGCGGAGAAGTGGAACGAGCAGCGCGGTTTTTAAGGCTGTTTCTTTTTTATTTATTTTTTAATATTTGATAATGAGGCGATAAGAAGACGGATATCGAGGTGCCAACTGCCAAAGGGGTAATCATTTTAACAGATCGTTTTATGCTTTATGCAGCGCACATACTATAGAATTAAACTATCGTTTAACATGTTTAGTGCGCTGCAGGAAGCTAAATGTACTCTGTTAAAATATTTACAAGGGAAAAACCGGACATGGCCATGGGGAGGTTGGGACCTGGTTCGGGTCAAGTCATCCCGGCGTTTACTGGAAGAGGTAAATTGGTAATTTTTTTTATAGGAGGAGATAGCGACTGCCGAGTGGGCCCGCTTTGATTGATTGGCGAATTTCCATCCTCTGAGATATCTCAAACTTTGCGTGACTTTTTGGAATATCTCAATCGTTGAAATACGTTCTCCACGAATCTCAAAGCTCAAATAATACTGGACCCTGCGTTTTCCCGAATAGACAACGGACACGTCGGTCACGCAAAAATTGAGATATCTTGGAGGATACGCACTCTTGATTTGCGACCCCATGGAAAGCGGAATTCGTATCCTCTGCATTATTCAAAAGAGAATCCTTTGAGTTAAAAGTATCTGGATCATTCGATCTGCTTTAAAATTCGTGCAGATTAGATCTGCACTAATATTAAAAAGCTCATGTGTTAAAATTAGATGGCCGAATTGTCTCCGTTTAAAATCAGACGACTGAGTCACTGAGATGCATTAACTCAAAAGAAGGTTACGTGTTATAGAAAGCGTAAGCGAGTTATTTTAGTGTAGGTTAGTATGTCTGTATGTGACTATGTGTGTATTAATTTTTAATCTTAATTTAGACGAAGATTATGTTCAGTTCGTCTTCGGTGGCGACAATCAAATATTTAGAGCATCCACAAATATCAGTAATTGAACTCGTTTGCTATTACTCTTTTCGGGCCTGTTCGATGGCTCTTCAAAAGTTACTGTTTACGTGGGAAAAAAAAATTTACTCTAATTCACTTAGAGTGATTTTTTTTTCCTTACGTGAACAGTAAAAATAAATTAAAAAAAATCAGTTCCTGTGCTCATTTCCTTGCCTATTGTGCAGCCGAACACGTCATTCAAGTTCCAATGGAATTTTTTTAACAAGAAATTGACGAAGAAAGACAGTCAATATTATCACATACAAAATTGTGCATGCTCGTTTGTTACTCCCCTCACTATTATTTCTTTCAAGTTTCATTGGAAAATTTTGATAAAAAAATATAACGAAGAAAGTCAGTATAAACAATTAATAGGTTAACTGTTTCCTGATTTTATAGAATATCATTGCTTTTTTTAAGCAAAATTCTATATTGTTTATAATTTTACGAGGCAATCGGATAACAATAAATTTTTGCAACAATTTTGTGCTTCTTTTTTCTCTATATATAATTAGTATATTTGGTTTTAGTCTAAAAATAAATATATTTATTGAAAAAAATAATTTTAAAGCCTTGATTACAAAGCACCAGTACTGAGCTGGAAATTCTATTTTATTTTTCTGGAGAACTGGAGAAAAATTTAATACTAAATAATGTGATAGAATATTAATAGCTACCCACAGATGCAAAAACAACTGGCTCAAAACAGTTTCATAAGAAATTAAAATGTAACGGCAACATGGACTTAGTCACGTTTTTTCATTTTAAAAATTTAACGGCAACATGGACTCGGTGACTCGGTCACGTTTTTAAATAAGTGCTATTTATTAGAATTATAGTCTGAAGTTTTTAATTATAACACTATTAAAAGAAAGATAAACTAAAAGTGTTTGATTTGAAATTCCAGCCAATCAAAAGAGACCATTTCAATTTGAATGGTTAAAAAAAAGGTGTTTGATTTGAAATTGCAGACGTGACAAAAATAAAATTCCTCAGTCTTGCTGTTTTTTTTTAAGTGTTATAATTAAAAATTTCAGCCTGTTAGTATACCATTGACAAGTGAAAATAGGCTGTAGCTTAGCCGCCGATTTTTTTATTAATAGAAAAAAAAATTCAATAATGGAGAATGATTCTGACAAAATTTAAAATCTAAGATAATCGTGATTACAGTGGACGTTATAAATTATAACGTCTAAATAATCAAAATTAATTGACTTTTAGTTTGGGAGAACAGAAAAAAAAAAAATTATAGAACGTTATTAAGAATAATGTCCAGAGATCATTCTAATCAATATTGAATGAGAATTAGCATGCATTTTCTGGACATTATTCTTTGTAACGTCCTTTTTTTTTTTTTTTTTTTTTCTGTTGCGTTAGTTAGAGATTAATTCATGCGAATTATATGGACGATTTTCTTAAATTTTGAATTTTGTTAGTATCGTTTCCTATATATTTCATTTTATTTTTCTATTAATAAATAAATCGGGCTGAGCCGAAAAGAGCCAGTAGCGCACAGAAAGGCCACATTTTTCGTATTGATTAACAAAAAATGAAATAAATAAAGTAGCGTCGTTCAGACGTTCACTCTATTAATAAATAATTTTCAGAGAGGGTTGTTAATTGGCATCTCAATTTTATATTCAGGAAATTGCTTGGCCATTCTAGGTGTTATAAGAAAAGGTCTGTTACTAGATAATGGTTTTGTTCAATGTTTTAAAATGCGGTTTTGTTCTTACAGAAAGAAGACCACTATACTGTTATAGTATATGCAAAGTTTAATACATATTTTAAATGATAATTTATATACATACATTTGTATGTGTATTTGAATTTATTTTCGCATAAATAACATGAAGTGTGTCTTATTGTATGTGAAGAATACAATAATTTTTTGCATTATAATCAAACCTACTAGCTGCTTGATAATTATAATTAAACCTGCTTTCTGCATAAACAACAAATTTTGTATGCAACAATTATAAATCTACACAACGCATATTAAATTTGAGATTTTGAATTGAATCTGCGTAACGCTTCCATACACTACACATCCACATATGTGGTCCGCTGCAGCCATATATTCAAAACTGCATGAGAGAGGTTGCATGATGTTCTGAGCACGGCTATCGACTGCATATGCAGTTTATACGTCCGCATTTAAAAACACTGGTTTTTGGAAGAAAAAATTGGATTTCTACTATCTGTAGGAAAAATAATAATCGTTGACTTGTCTTCCTTAAAATATATTAAAAATAATAAGAATGACCTATACAGGTTTTGCAATCGGGGGAGGGGGGTGTCCGATGCCCATCGGACCAGAGTCTTTTCGATGGGTGGTTTCTACCGTCCGATTCACGTCAAGATCTGTGCACATTGCTTTAATATCCGTGTGGACAGATTTTGAAATGAATGAAACGTTACAAGCCACCCATCAAACATACTCTGGTCCGATGGACATCGCAAACCACCTCTTCCTTTGCAATCTCCTTGCACGTTTTGCATCTTTAACGAAAAACCTTTATGAAAATCTAGGATTATTGGATCTTGGGATGGGCTGTCTTGTAGTAGAATATTGTTGTTGCTCTGTGAGCAGGAGTCAGCCCTTTTTGCGATGGGCTGGATCAAACATTATTTCATCTAGTATAGAGAGGAGAGATTTGGGTTTGAGACAGTGGGATCGGCCCAATGTTCACTAAAATCATCCATATCTGCTTATGATACGGATTCGGACGCAGATCGGCCCAATGGACTACCCATTACCCACAAGGCCACAACCCTCCATCATTCGTTGCAGTTGTCCCCCTTCGAAGTTCGCAACTCTCCTCGACTACGACACAAACACCAAGGAGGAATGGAGGATACGGCACTATGAGGCAACGTGTTTAAATCAGTATCTTAGAAGCTCGAGCCTTCTCCGATCCGTGGAGGTAATGATCCGTTTTTGAATTCGGAATTCCGGGATAAGTTTAATCGTGGTTTTTGTGATTATATCGGACTTAGTTTACGTAATTGTGTGCATTTGATCTATTAACCTTATCTAGCCGATGGATAGGAGTATTGTATCCAATTTACGGGATAGAAAGAATATTATTTCGAGGCTTAATTTCATAACCATTCCTTATTTTAAGAAACCATTCATTATTTTAAGAAATCAATTCTGATTGAAGATGAAAAATTGCTTAAATATTGTACAATTACAGGTGAAATAACCATTCCTTATTTTAAGAAATCAGTTCTGATTGAAGAATAGTATGACATGGCGGCCCATCCTGCCAAACTATCGGGCATGCAAAAGCAAGTGCTTTCACTATACAGAGGCTTCCTTCGAGCTGCAAGATCCAAGGCCACAGAAGATCGTGAGAGGATCCATTCGGTTGTTTCTGCTGAGTTTAGAAATAATGCGAGGAATGTTGACAGGAGAAATTTTATTTATATAGAATATCTGTTGAGGCGTGGTAAGAAGCAACTAGAACAGCTTAAGGATCCTGGTACGAAGGGACTATCTACTCTCAAGGTTAGTGTAGTTTGTAGAAGTTTGTTCAAGACTAGTTGTCTGTGCCTCGCTGAAACACTATTTGTAATAGGTGTTGATTATGGGTTATTAATTTTTGTTAGGCCCCAGTTAGCCTCAACAAGAGGTACCAAACAGGCCTGCTTGGCTTAGGTCATTTTAGGCTTGGTCAATTTTAGTTCTGGGTTATCTGGATCTGGTATTTTGATTCTGTCAATTTGGTTTTGATCTGGATCTGTTGGGTTTTTATTTACGTCAATCTATATATTCTGTCCTTATTTACTGTTGATTTTATTTGTGTGGGAGGGTTGGATTATCTTTTGGATTTTAGTATGGTATAGTCAGGCTCCTGGTCCTTGGTTTACAATTGATTTTACTCAATATGATTGGGAGTTTAGTTGGGTTTTAGGTTGATTTGAGAGTAGAAAAGATTTCGTTATTGTGTAATAATTTCTCTGCTGCTTAGTTATTGATGATCAGATGGAGTTACATTTCTTATACAGTGCCGTGTTTTTTTTTTTCATTGGCTTCCCTTTAAATTCTTTTCCAGGTTGGTTCAGCTGTACCACCAAGTAATGTATGGGGATGATTCTTCATGAGGAAAATAAACTATTTAATTAATGCAGGCCAATCAAAATCGTGTTCTCCCTTATCCTCCTTTATAGTTCTTGTCTAATTTGTCATGAATTTTGTAGATTTAGCGATCTGTGGAGGGGTGGCCCTTTTTAAAAATGTTTGTTAATTCACAGAGGGATGTCTTTTGTGAATTATGTCACTCTGTCATTAGATGGCAATGTTCATATGAAAAGGAAACTGCTGACTATTTTTTATGTTTTCTCAGTTGAAGCTCTCTCATTTTTTTAAAACTGGATGCGGAGAATTCTTTTGTACCTGGATTATGTGAAGAATTAGTTCTTTGTTATTCTTCTTTCCTGAAATAAGTAATACCTACGAGTTAAATGAGATATAGGATGTTCTCAGTATATTCTACCAGAACCAATAGTACTGGTTACAATAACTGTTTGCTTTCACAAGTTCTCAGTATGTTCTACCAGAATCAATAGTACTGTTTACAATAAATTTAACATTATGCATTGAAGGTGGTACAAAATGTAATATATAGGTTGTCTAAAAGTAATATAGGCTGTCAAACATTTAAAGTTTAAAACTATGCATGGAATTTTACTTGTATGATATCATTTTGGTATAATTAGAAGAAAAAAAAATCTTCTTTTTCCTCAGTAGAAGGCCCACGAGCAGACACTGCATGCTGTGGGTACAAATTGTTAAGAATATAAATCTGACAATCTATTATAGGAGTTCAAAAATTTAAACAGTCATTTAATTACATGGTACAGGATCTAGATAATTTAATATCGAATTATTTTATATCTTTACTTTAAATTATATTCTCTTGGTAATGTTCAAAATGTGAATCTATTAAATTTTTTATCAGATCCACATGAATATTTTTATCAATTAAGAATTAATTATCCAAATATAGATTTGTATCCATTATTATCGCAGATTTCGTATCGGACATATTTGATGTCTTAGCTAAAATGTTTTAAATGATAAGATATGAGATGAGAGGATATACTTATTTTATATTATATATACGCATATTAAGAATAATGACTTTTAATTAAATTGATTTATATGACTAACTATTTGTCAAATTCTTAACGGATTCTGAATTAGGATCATGCAAGATCCGAATGTGAATTCATAAGATGGATCATTTTTCAAAGATACACATGCGGATCCGATAAATAATGAGATATAATTTTTTAAATCCATATGCAGATTCGTTCATGCGAATTTGGATGGGATTATCATATTATGAACATATTCATTGACAGTTTTAGTTGTTTGTGATGCGATGCAAATTATAAAAAAAAAAAAATTCAAAATCTTGCATATGGTGAATTTTAAGCAATTGATTGCTTAATTTTACAATTACATTTTCCCTTTTCCTCCTTAATTTGAATAATCCGCTATTAAAATTGTCTAGTTTGTGTCCCCCTACCTGCAGAGCAGTTTGGGCCCGATGCCCATCAGACTTAATTTTGCGTCTGATGGGTTCCATAACCGTCCGATCAACTTCAAAATTCGTGCGTGCTGATATGAAAACAGTTGTACACGGATATTAAAGCACCACATACAGATTTTAAAGCGGATCGAACGGTTATGAACCCGATGGGCATCGGACCCAACCTGCCCTCCCCTACCTGGACCAGTATCCTCCCAGGTAACGTAGAGGATGGGCCTCACTTTACGGTTTGAGATTAAATCTCAACCGATTTGAGATTCAGAGAAAATAGGGGCAGTATTATTGGGCTTTGAGATTCGTGCCAAGGTAAAAAAGAACGGTCCGGATCCACTAATTGTAAAAGATTCTCTTTTTCAGGTAATGCACTGGATGTGATTTCCCCCTACCTGAGGTGCACTGGATCCACTAATATTTTTTTTGTTACAAGTCGCTGACGACTGGGCCCTCTGTAACTTAAAGCAGCTTTTCTCTCTGATCACTAAATTTCAATCAATTATGCCCAAAAATGCTCTAGTTTGGAAATGTGTATGTTTCAGTTTCGCCAATCAGAATTCTAGAATGGCATTCGACGTGTCATTTTTCAAATAACTCACTATTTTTTTTTTTTTATTGTTGGTGGAAAGTTTCCAACTAACAGATATATTTATTAATTTTTTTTTTTGAAAGTCTCTGGCAGAGACTGCCACAGTTCATATATCATTAACAACTCAGTACAACACTGGTACCGACCAACACTTACACAGCCCCATGCACAATAGACAATACCAACACATATACAGTCTCATGCACAATTCGCATACTCTAACTAAACACAACACATTACAGATTATCTAAAAAAAATATTTAAAAATACAAACAAACTGAGATATCAATATCTTAGCAATATTTCAACCAAAGCAAGGCTTTTTCTGATACCCGCTGTACCAGCATTTGTGCTGACATTCTTGTATCTCTGAAAATTATGGAGTTACTCTGTTTCCACAGATGCCAACAGGTGCAAATGATCACAGTACCTGCTGTACTGTTTCTTTGGACCTCATGATCACAGTACCAATTGATAATGGAAGTCTGCTCCAGACTTCAACCGCATAATCACATCGATAGAATAAATGTAGGGCCGTTTCAAAGGAGCAATTATCGCACATGACACATCTTCTATCGATCACATCCAATTCTGCGCTTTTCTAAGACATCTTGCGTCAGTATGTAGTTTTACAAGGAGCATTAGGAAGCAGAAAACCCTCACCGTCAGTAGGCGGCACTTTACACTTCCAAATTTTCAACAAATGAAAGTTTTTGATGTTTTAAAGATATATTTATTAATAAGAAAAAATATTTACAAAGTTTTTGCTTCATGCAGTGCTGTTTTGGCTCTATTATTGTTTGTCTGCATGCATGAAGATGTTTGAATCAAGTATGGATTTTTCACAAAGCTATAATTTCAGGTTGGAGTAGTTGAAAGGACAAAAAAAGTAAACAAGAGGACAGCAATTAATTGTGCATGACTTGCACACATTCATTGTTAAAGAGTGCGATTTTAACTTCAATCATATCATATGATATATTCATATTGGTGCAAAAAGAAGGAACACTGCTAGTACCAGTGGGGATTTTAACTTTAATTGTGTTCTTGACATTGTAGTCAGGGCGGAGTCATGTATGGTGAATGGGGTCAGTCAATCCCCATTAATTTTTAATTTTTTTTGCATTTTTATATGATTTTTTATATATTTTAGGATAAAATGCTACCGGTGTTGTTAAATTGATCTCCATTCAGCATGAAAAAATTTATATGATTGACTCCCAATCTGTATTTAACTCCCGTAGTTTGAAAGTCTGACTTCGCCCGTAATTTTAGTTCAATAATTTCATATGAGTTGATTAATTTAATTTATTGATGGGTGTTAACATGCAACTTAGACTCCAGCAACAATAAAATACAATCAGGAGCGTATTTAGTACAGTTGAATGGGGTCAATTGACCTCATTTATTTTCAAAATTTTATTGTTTATATATAATTTTTATATAATTTAGAGTCAATGCTATGGATATTGTAATATTGACCCCCATTCATAGTATGAAATTTTTTATGACGGACTCCTATAACTTGAAAATCTGATTCCGCTCTTGAATATAATTCTCCTGTCATTTAATGTTTATTTTGGACTCAACTAAACTAGCAAATTAAACCTGATGCATATTAGCCGTAAAATTAATTTGTATTTAGAGGCAGATGTTGACAAGTTGACATGAAAATCCCAGCAAAAGATATGAGCTAGCTCATGGTAGACACAATTCCAATGTGGGATCTACCATCATAATTCCTAAGCCTTGTGGATTGTGGAATAGCTAAACCTAAAACTTTTTGACCCTTTTCTTATTCTTATTCTTATTCTATTGTTTTTAATTTTGTGATGGAGATCGGATAAGCATTCTCTACAATTTTATGGTATTTAATTGGGATCTAAATTTGCTACGATTCTTCATTGTGAACAGTGTTTCTAAAATTCCTGCCTTTTCAAATCCAACTGTTGAATTATTTTGAGATTCGTGCATATAAAATAAGTTGTTTTGAGATTCGTGCACATAAAATAAGTTGTTTTGAAATACGTGCTTAGAAAACATTGGATGGCTGGATTTGGAAAAACAGAGATTTTGGAAACAATATTACTCGGCTTTGGATTGCAGCAGATATGATCGAGCCTCATGCTGATTGATTCAGAATATTTATTTTAGACAACATATTAAATTAGTTATTATTGAATAAATGTTTCCTACATGTTAATGCATACTGTCTCAATTTTATAAGTCCAATTTAACTTTTTTTTCTTCTTTAAACTCAACATTCAACAATATTGAATTCTTTACAATTGGAGGTAATTGTTACACGATGTTTGGAGCATAGAGACAACCTTGTCCACTATACTTAGATCATGTATGTTATATCACTCCATACTTGCTCCACTTGAGCATACTAGGTTAAAACAAGGAAATGATGGTCATAGATTATGAGAGGTGGAATATCGAATTGGATTTAAACAGCTAATTGGGTATTCAATAAAATAATACTTTGACTTGTATTTTACAATGCTTTGACTTGTAATTTATGATACTCTAATTTATAATTCTAATTTTCAATCATAATTCAATAATTTTAATTATAATCTTAAATTTAACCCGAATTATAAATCAAACATTCAGATGGAGCAAGGACAAAAAAAAAAAAATTTAAGTGGGGAAGGCAAAGTTGACCGGGACTGATGGATCTTCACTAAAACTCAAAATCTAGGGAGGAGGGGGAATGGCTGCCCCCCTGGGACCATGTGGGTCCGCTCCCGTAGATTATCATGATTTATGTTTCTGGTACGGATAAAGGGGATCCGATGCATGTTCGGGGTCGGGGGGGAGCTTTTTGATTCACATCAAGATTCGTGTGTATTTGGTCCGTATGAATTTTAAAGTCATCCAAGCAAATTTTAAAATGTGAATAAAACAATTCCGAGCAAGCATCAGACTTCATTTGGTCCGATGCCCATCAAACCTCCCCTGTTTTTTCACCAACAAGGAAGACATCGAAATAATTGGGTATAATACCAAATGCAAACGAGTCTTATTTTTTAAGCTAACTAAGCGTGTTTTGGGGTATAATTTACTCATTTTGTATACAATTTTTATTTTAAATATATATGGATCACATGTTCCATAAAATACTCATTTTCTTTTTAAGACATTTTATGTGAAAGCCAAACTAAATATGTTAACGATTGTACAAATTCCAGTTTTTAGTGATACTTAAATTTAATGCTATGTTTTCAATGTTTCAATGATAAACTCAAATTTCAGTTTTCTTTAAGGTTAGTAGCTTTAACTTAAATTCAACTTGGCAGAAATAATAACCATAACAAATAGAATTACATTAGAGCATCAACATCGACATCCCAGCAATTCAAATAAATTTCTAAATAACTATTAATCATCTTTTAGAAATTAAAATCTCTAAAGTTTTTAACTCTCACATTCTGAAATTAATTTTAAAGTTTCTATTAAGCCACGTTAGCAATAAATTAAAAATGAGAAATAATCTGAGCAAATTATTTGGTCAGTGTGGAGTTTATAAATAATTTCTTAATAAGAAACTTTTCTGCATAATTTCTAAATAAGAAATTATTTCACATTTCTGAAACTAGATTAAAAACTAGTACATCAAATTAGAAACTCTCATAGTACCAAAAAATGCTAATGCTCTTAGTAGCAAAAAATAAAATAAAAATAACAATAAGTACCAGATATGTGGATAACTATAATTTTATCAACTTGGCAGTAAGTGTTTCTCTTATTGTGAAGCAAATGAACATATTTTCTCACTTATTTCAGGGATGAGAAGAGAAAAGGCATTTGGAAAAAGAAAAATAAATCTGCTGCAATTCCGAAATTATTTAACAATAACCTTAAAATTCTTGCAGTTCGAATCCAGCCGTCGAATTTTTTTGAAAACGCATTTCGAAACAATTAGTTTTTCCTTATACACATCTCAAAACAGTTTGACGGCTGGATTTAGATTGTAGGTATTTCAGAATTACTGTTCATTCATCTCAAATTTCAGCAGATTCGGATCCTAAAAAAAAGGACAGTTGATCATTTCCCCACTTGATTTGGTTTGAGCAACTTGAAGCAGAGGAATCCAATAGTTGAGCCTTTTATCCTTTCAATCAAAAGAGAAAAGAGCAAAGTAAACTAAAGTGACAACTAAAAGGAGACATTCTTACATGAGAAGTCTAGCTACACTACTGCTATAAATCTTTAAGTTAAGATTATGAAGTGTACATATATGTGATTTAGCAATCAATATAGCATGCTGAAACATATATACAAGGTTCTCTTCCTCCCTGTCGACCACATGCTGGTCGGTGATGTCGTACTAATTATTTTGGAAATTTGTTGTATTGCGATTATTGTCAGGGGCGGACCTATGTGGTTCTAAGGGGGTGGGGGAATGCGTATCCTCTGCATTAACTCAAAAGAGAATATTTTGAGTTAATGAATTTCAACCGTCTGATTTTAAACGGAGTCAATCCAACTCCTGCCTATGATATAGGAGGGTCTTTCAATATTAGTGTGAATCTAGTTCGCATGAATCTTGAGACAAATCAGACATTTGAGATTTATTAACTCAAAAGATTCCCTTTTGAGTTAATGCAGAGGATACGAATTCGGGGGGTGGGGGGCAGCTTAAAATAAATTTTATGAATTATTATTGGTAATTAGAATTATAGGTCAAATATCAGAAATTACAAGTCAGGGTATTAAAAAGTATAAATTAAAGCATTGTTTTTTTATCAAGTATATAATTAGTTAATGGGTTTAAATCCAATTAGTTATTTAAACCTGATTCGATATTTTACGAAAATTCTGAGTCCACTCCTGGTTACTGTTAAACATACAAGGTTTTATTTTTATTTTTCAGGAAGGTAGATTGGAAATTGCCAACATGAATATAACTTCTTTTGAATAATACAATGAAAGGAAAATTAAAATCTGAGAAGTTAATTATATACAAATTAACCAATTAATTGAATCAAAACCACCGCCACAACAATAATGGAAATATCAAATATGCTTCTCCTTGATTGAGAAAATTTGTCTATTGCCTATTTGCTCTTCTTCCATAATATCTAATAACCGGGTGCTCAAATGGAGTTATATAAACAAGTAACCTTTTGGTGATACATTGAGCAACAATTTTGTAATCAAGCATTTTCAATTGAAGCGCAAGAGCTATCCAAAAGTTTGTTGTAAACGAACAATTTCATAATTGGTGGAATATCTACATTTTTGGTATTATGAGAGTTTCTAATTTGATGTGACAGTTTCTAATTTAATTTTAGAAATGTGGAAAAGTGTCTTATTTAGAAACTATGCAGAAAAGTTTTTTTTATTAAGAAACTTTTATAAACTCCACACTGGCCAAATGATTGGATCAAATTGTTTTTTTTCTTTAATTTATTGCTTACGTAGATTAATAAAAACTCTAAAATTAATTTCAGAGATGTAAGAGTTAAAAACTTTAGAGATCTTAATTTCTAAAAAGTAGTTAATAGTTATTTAAAAAACTCATTTAATTTGCTGAGATGTAGATGCTCCTGTGCAAAACTGTGCAAAACAACAATTTACTAGATAGGATTAAACTTTAATCCACGCTAAGAAGATTATGTTCGATTGTCTTATGAAGGCTCCATCATAAGTAAAGAGGTGAATTCAGGGGCCCTATCTATTTAATTTAAGGGTAGATGTGATAATTGTGATTAAAAGAATTGAAGGCTAAAGGAGGTAACATAATTCTCGCTAAGAAACTAATATTCGAAAATATTAAGTGACTAAGGACGTTCAAGGAAGCTAAAGAATGTGTTCCTCAAGTCTATGTTCTCTATTGCATCCTGTATAATTAGTTTAGCCGAAAAAATGTTTAAAAATTTACGGGACAGCTTTAAAATTCGTGTTAAGACACAACCAACAATTCGGATCAGGTTCCTTGGAGGATTTGAAATGAATCATTTTAAGTAGAAAATAATTATTTTACATTCCTAAATCCATTAAATGAAGTTCCCATTTCTTTGAACAATGTAGTATTTGTATCAAATTAACTACAAGTAATGTCTTCCATGACAGTTTTCATCTCTTTTCCAGAAAATTTTCCTTAGTAGATCCATGTGTTTGGTTAGCCCAAAGCTAGTTAGATCATTTGGAGATGATGTGATGTATGTTGTTCTTCAAAAAAGGAGACAAAAGTAAAGTGCATCCACTTGTTATTGAGGGTGGAGTTTGTCTGATTTTATGTCTGGAAAAGAATAGAAGCCCATTTCATGAAAGATTGTGTAGAAATTATCTGGCCTGTATAAGCTATTAAGCTTATGAGGGGCATTGAAATGCACTATTAGCCTATTACTTTGTGTTTCAATATGTTTTATATTATTTATCTCTGTTTTCAAAGTCCGAACAGTCGATCCGAACCACTCAATATGATTTTCATATTAAAATATACTTGGTGACCAAATTTTATATTTTTTAGAATTTTTTTTACTAATTTTTTACATAGGCACAATATCACTTTATCAGATGATCCAAAATCTCCTTAAAACAGTGATTTTGTGCCTATCTAAAAAAATAGTAAAAAAAAAAGTCTAAAAATATAAAATTTGGTCTCCAAGTATACTTTATTATGAAGATCATATTAGCATTTTAGATCGACTGTTCGGACATTGAAAATAAGATAAAGAATGCAGAGCATATTGAAGCACAAAAATAATGGTGCATTGGAAATTTGGAACCCTCCTTTAAGCTTATATATAAGCTCCTAATTAGGTTCCTTAATTAATTCAGAGTTTGCATGTATTACATTGGAAGTGGTTGACATGTTTGAAATCAATTAATCTTGATTTATGTTTGTTCAAATTCAAAATATTGGTTGGTATACTCAGATAATTATAGTGTATATCTAATTTTTATGTTATATTTTAACTCTTATGGTACATATGTTTGAAAAAAAAATATAATACTCAAATTATAAAAATTGTAAATGTATTATCAATTATATATTAGATAAGATATGTCTCAAATTTAAGTCAATTTAAAATTTAATTGATCATTCATTTTAACAATTTTATGGTTAGCCAGTTGGATAATTATAGCATAAATCTTACTTTTATGTTACATGCTAATGCTTATAATACATATATTTGAAAGAAAAGATTATTCAAATTAGAAAAATTAAAAGTGTATATGTATTCTAATTATTAGATAAGAGATGTCTCAAATTTAAGTCAATTTGAAATTTTATTGACCATTCATTATAAGTTGATGAAAGATTAAAGTTTTTTTTCAAATCTATCCAAATTTGATGCACGCCCCATCTAATTAATGAAGAACATATGACATATCTACAATTCTCGTTTTTAATTTCAATATCTTTTTAAAATATATGTATTATAAATGTTGGATATAGCTAGATTACATATACTCAATTTTAACGAAATAAATTAATTACCATAAATGCAATATGTTTGTTATTATTCATGGCTAATTAAGCCAAGAACAAATTACACGCCTAATTAAAATATAAATTTTATTATTCGGAGTTCAATTCAAAAACGTAAAAAAAAAACGAATAAAACACGAATTATTCATGAATTTATTGCGTATATTGTTACTATGCTTCTAATTGTCTCCTCCTCCTCTCCCTCATGGCTATACAGTGTATGAAGCCAAAAATTGCACTAGAAATTTCTGCTTTGATGGCTTAACTTCTAGTTTTTTTTTTTTTTTTTTGAGTGGAACTTTGCCTTTAATCTCTTTTATACACAGAAAGTACTAGGCAAGAAGCAAAAGAGTTCCCCTGCTACTTTATTTTTATCAGTTGTTGGCCTCATGAATTTTCCTAATCCTATTGGCTGCTGCATGCTGAACCATATAGTAATTTTATAGATATTACATTAGTGATTACTGATTAGTATTTGGTAAATTCTAATTAAATCCAGATTGGTTTTACTTGGTACATCTGCAAATTTAATTTCTGATGTGAAGTGTAATTTTTTTTCAACTTAAGTGTTATCAACAGAGTGATACCCCTTGTAGGCTTGGGGGCTGGTAGTGTTTTGGGTTTAGTATTGACCCTACCACTTCCCGTCAGGGTGGACCCACAGTCAGCCAGAGTGGAGGCAGTTGAATTTAAAATTTAGCGAAAAAATACAGATTCGGTACCACTTTGTCCCTTTCTGGAAATTATTTTGTCTCTTTCTGGAACTGAAAAATCTATCAGGTCAGTTCAAAAGCATTGTTAATGAGAAACTTTGTTGTTTTGTAAAAATTTATGGATTCGGACCAACTTTGTTGTTTTTTAATATGTAAAATGATATTATTTTATTATTTTCATTATGCAAATGTATACTATTTTTATTATTTTATATTATGTTAATTGTTTTTTATCTAATACCTCATAGTTAATGTATTTGAACTCGATAAGCTATTTGATTCCAATTTCTGTCTCTAAATAGCAGAAATCATGCATCCATCCCTGCTCCCCGTCCTCACTGCTCTTTCTCTCTCTCCCGATTTGTTGGTACTAACCGAGGCAGACCTTAATAGTCCAAAGGGGACTAAGACACCTCCATAATTCTAAATTTTTTAAATTATATATTAAATTTTAATTAAACATTCTTCTCCTTTAAATTTTTATATAGTCCAGTCTCTTTTTAAAACATTATATATTTATTTGTAGTATAATCGTTAAAGTAACTCATTATAGTTGTGGAAGAACTTATCAAAGTCCACTTACCACATTATACATTTTACAATTTATTTTTCAACTCTCTATCTAAATTTTATAGTTCCGTGTTCCTAGATACTAACTCCTTATTCCCTTTGCTCACTCATCTATCTCACTATTATTCATTTGTTTCTCTTTGTGGCTTGAATCATCTCCTAATTTTGTAGAAGTTGTAGAGCAAGAACACATTTTTTTTGTTTCGTAGATCACCAAGTTTGAAATCATACTATTTTTAAAAGGGAAGAGGAGAGGATGGGAGGAAGAAAACAACATGATACCTCTATTTCAAATCAAGAGTATATTTGTCAATTCAATTTTTAAAATAATTAATTCAAAAGGGACATAAATAAAATGTTAAATTTTTTGGAGATATTGAATAATATATAAAAATTTAAAACTTTTAATTTTCAAGTTGTGTTGGTCAGATCGGACATGTCGATCGACTTATGCAAATTGTTTGTACACTCCTAATCCAAACAACAAATAATTTTTTTTGAGTAAATTAAGTTGAAAATCAAGCCACCCAATTATTAATACCTATATTATTACAACAAGTGATTTCCTCCATCTAAGTTTTGAACTCATGACCTACCATATATAAACCATGTGTCTTTGCCACTAAATTATATATAGGCCAGTTCTAACATCAGATAATTAATAACAAGTTAACTGAGATCAGCAAAAGGATCTCACTCAATAAATATCAATTAATGAAAGGAACAGTGTAATATTTTGGTATAAAATTAACATAGAAGCGTGGTATTAATTATTTGACCCAGTTATAATATATATTGGCGTTATATATATATATATATATATATATATATAACTTGCATTATAATATATATTGGCACTTCTCATTGGATGCAATTAATGACATGAGTACCGTGCATGCATGCTCACAAAAAGATTATCAGCTAAGATATGAGAATTAATTAATCAACTAAGAAAAGAAATGTAGTGTGGACACAATAATAGATGTTATTATGTCAATTAATTTGTACGTAATTAATTAACTCTTGAGTAAGGTGCATTCCTAGCTAGAACATCTTCATGGCCTGAATACAAGTATATACTACATTTATGTAAAAAGTAGATATACTTGTTCAAGCAATACGGGAGGGGGGGTAATGCTGCATTTATGTAAAATGTGTGTGTGTGTGTGTGTATAAAGTGGTTGACATTGTATGGTTTAGTGCATGATAAATTCAAATTGTTTGTACAAATATATATCAGAAAACAGAAATTCTAATTTTAGACACATATGGGCACAACGCACAAGTATAAATACTTCAATTGTTCATTTTTAGTATTTTCAATTAGTTATAAAACTGAACACCTTGAATTTCATGAGCAATAAAAAATAAAATTAATATAATGAATATTAGAGTCCGCAAGTATAAATACCTATCATATTTATTTTCTTAAGATCTTATATAATTAATATCTAAGACCTTATATATTAAAATCAAATAGGTGAAGTTTTAATTATGAGAATACTTGAAATTGGCAATCTTAACATCAAAATGTGCAAGTATATATAAACATCTAGTATTTTTTTTTTTACACTAGAAGTAAGATTTAATTAATAGAACAACAATAACCATGAATCTCTCAAGTTTGTGTACACGACATTAGACTAAATAATTAATATTGTAGGGATAAACATTTATTTATTAGTAATTTAGTATTAATATAAATATGTTAAAAGTATAACTATGAACACCAAAAACTAGTCTTTGGTCTAGTGATAAAAACCAACACTCTATGTGTGGCAAAGAGACGCATGATGGCCGGAATATCGGCTCTTTTTCTCCCGAAGAGACAACTAATAATTATTATCAGTAAAATAAGTTAATTATAGGGATAAAATTGAAGAATATTGTTAGAAAATTAATCAGTTATGATCTCATTTTATAATTTGAAAATCATTCTGCTCCAATTGAGATATGTCAATATATATCATACTGTAAAACTAAATCTACATGAGGCATTTAAGTAGGAGATTTCTCATTGTTCAATTGATTCTCTAGTCATCCTTAAATAAATATTTTTTTTCATGTACTCACTCGTTTAATTGCTTAATGTGAGGATCAACATGCATTTAAAAAATGTTATAAAAGTATCTCATCAAAATATAGTTACAGAGAGCCATAAATGCAGTACAATATCTTAGATTAGGGTAATTAGGCTAGTCATTAATTATGAAGATTAAGTTCACATGAATTAGATAAAATCCATAAATGCATCATTGACTCAAATATGACAAAATACAAAAGTATATAGTTGTCATATTTTGGAGTTCAATGCACCTATATATTATATTGATCATTTCTATTTTTGAATTTTCATTGGATGAATTAAGCTTGTTATAAGTACATTAATTTACTCATATATATATATGTCGGTTTTAGTGGAATTCATTTGATGACTAATTAGTTGCCCATTATTTACTTCAATCAAAAGGAAGGAGAAACAAAATGTACATACCCTGATACCGGTACTAATTAGCTCATCTATCCCTAATTGAAGTTATAAAATTAATACACAACAGCCCCAATTTGAAAAATTATATCATTTCAAACTCAATAATTGCAAGAGGTAAAAAGAAAACCTATAATATATTGATTAAGTAGAAATTAAGTAAACATAAATAGGTCAACAGCATCTGAATTTTCAAGTTAATTAGGCTTCTACATATTCTCTGCAACAACACTACAACCTCAAGGTCAAATCAACCTTTGGCTCCTCTTCGATCTCCACCGCTCTCTCGCCTCTGCCACCGGGCCCACCTCCTCCTATCGCGTGACACATCAACCCTAGCCCTGCGTTAGGTTGCACAAACTCCTCAAACCTCGGTGCATGGACTCCCATAACCGGACCTCTTGGCCAAAGATTTGCATCACGATACGGAAAAAACCTTGCGAAACCACCTGCATTACGAGGCAATACCATAGACCGGTGCCATTCTCCCGGACCGACATTATAAGGTTTGTGCATGGCAGCATGCCTGTTTATACTAAGCGGTCCACTGTGGACCATGCTCGGGGTAGGATATCTAATCGGGCCACTCAGCCCCGGTCGACCGTAGTAGCTTTCTAAGCTTGTACAGGTAGGATCTGCAGGAGCACGCTTTGCGAGGCGCTCGCGTTTGTGTGCGTTTTGGTGGCCCCCAAGGGCTTGAGAACTGGTGAATACACGCGAACAGTAGCGACATGAAAAAGTCTTTTGATCGGTCGGTTCGGGAGGTGGAGAAGCCGGAGGAGTGGGTACTGGCACAGGAATGGCTGCACCGATTGATCCTAGAAGATCAAGTTCTAGGACTGGAGATGCAACTGCAACTGCACCTTGCTGATCCTTTTCTGTTGTGTTGTCTTTGTCATCTCTCTGATCATGATCAGGTGTGAGAGAGATTGTTGATGTCTCTGAAATTGTGTTGGGTTCCATTATGAGATGTTAATTGAGAGATAGAGAGAGAGAGAGAGAGAGAGAGAGTTTGAGTTTGAGGGGTTGTGATGAAGAGTTTATAGAGAGACATATATGCATGAAAGGAAAGGAAAGGAAAGGAATAAATGAAAATTTACTGAATTGGTGTTCTATTTGTAAAGGAGAGAGATTTAAGGTTTTGAAAAGGATAGTACGACAGAAGGGGATTAATCTCTGCCTTAATTTCTTTCTCAAATTGTTCTTCTCTCTCTTATTTATGACATGCTATGTATGCAAGATTTGGCAAAATTTAAGGAGAAGTATACATGGAATATGATTGAAATTAAGGGAAAAGATTTTTAAGTTACTAGCATTTATTGCAGATATATATATATAATGCCAGCATGCGTTAGAGAGCTTTCTCTTTCCTTTTTCTGTGTTCTCACCTATAGAGACATGGAGTTTGAACTCCTTATTAGATCAAGTTCAAATTTCAAATTAACCTTTTGTCTGGAGTATTAATTACATATTTGCCTACAGACATTATGTTTTGTATGTATGTAATGCAAATTTATTAATTAATATGTACATTTGGCATCTGCTGTAAATTAATATTAGGGTTCACTAGTGATATATAATTAAATCCAGAGTTCAAATCAACTCTTGATGCTGAGAAACATTGATAAATTACCACTTTCATGTTAGTGATAATTAAGTAATATCAACACCTGGTGCATCTTTGTATATATTCAGAATGACAATTAATTAAATTCCGTACCTTTTTGGGCGTTGGCTCTTGAAATTACTGATTTAAACAAAAGTAAAATTTAAATAAATTCTTGGAAGTGATAATGATATATCTTGTATCTAATGCACCTTGTGTTATGTTTTTCATTAATTGTAATAAAACCTTTATTTCTACTTAATGTAAATCGGAACGAAACATATGATTCACAACATATGAGTGAGGATATGGTACTATAGCGTGAATTGATCTGTACTACATATCAATATTTTTGTTTTTAAAATTCTAACGGTTGATCTCCGAACCGTTCAACATAGTCTCAATATGAACATGTAAACTAAATTTTACATTTTGTAAAAACTTTTTACTATTTACTTAGATGGGCAGAAAATCACTTGATCTGAAAATTCTAGAGTGTTTTTGGATGGTTCAGAATTTTCAGATAAAGTGATTTTCTGCCCATCTAAAATTATGGTAAAAAAGATTCTAAATAATGTCAAATTTAGTTTACAAATACATATTTATATGAAAATCATACGGTTTGAATCGATTATTAAGACTTTCAAACCGAAGATTTGAGTTCACAGCACAGGCCAATATGTGCTATGCATAGTTAGCCTCACTCAGAACATATTATAGGCCTATATGTAGTTCGCTGAAATAAAACAAGTTTTGCCAACGGGTCCAGCTCAATCCATTAACCCAACAACCAATTTATGAACTCAAATTTGGTTCGAATCTCTTGCTTTGGTTAAGAATGAATCCAAACCCAAACCCAATTACAATTTTTTTTTCCCTTTTTTCCTTTTTTGATAACAGTGGCACTATTCAACTTGGAGCTGGTACAGGAAGTCTATTATGCTAATAAGCCATCTTTTGCTGGTACGGCCCTCATCTTAGTGCTACAGCTTTGGTGCACCATCATTTCTGCAGTTGAAACTCCCTCCTTGAAAAGTACAGCTTCATTACACCATTTTTTTTTTCAGTGGTACAGCTCCAGTTTTTAATGGTAGAGCTTTGGTACACCATCTTTTATACTCACATGCAATCTTCTGTCAGTCCAGGTCCCAATCTTCAACTTTGGCGTGTCACCTTTTTGCCGGTATGTCCACCTTTTTCTTTTATTTTTTCTGGTAATGTCATTTTTTTTTCTTATGGTATGATCCCAATCTTCAAATGGTACATCATTGGTACACCTGATCTTCAACAGTTGTCCACCCTCGTGTTTCATGCTGCTTTCTTATTCACTGATTTGGGTACCAGCTTCTCCTTAAGGATTAATAGCTATTAATGTTAAGAGGTAGGCTTCCACAGCAAAAAGTTACTGAAATGCCCTGTTAGCCAAGTGTTGTGAGAGAACAGGTAGAATATATATATCTGAAAAATCATCCCCATATCAGGAGCCAGTCACCAATAGAATTCTCGATATAAATAGAGTTATTATTGTTACTGGTATCATTATGAACATTAGTGGTTGAGTACTTGGGTCACAGACCAGTGATTGCTTCGGTTTTCCCAGAAAATTGGAACAAAGAATATTCTATTGTTGCTCCAAACATACCAGATAATAGCATAAAGAAGAAGTCCCAACAAAATTACTTCTAGCCAAGCCGTCACTAAACTAATTCATGTCATTAATTGCATAGGACTCCTTTGAATCTCTGTATTCCAAGCATTAGGCAATACCGACTCCTCTCAAGTATATGTTACATTCCATTTAATAGCTTATTTCTCAGGTCTTCCTCTGCACAACCCAAGAGATGAAAATCTGAGATAGGTTTCACTAAAAGCACTCTCCAAACAAGATGTTGTTCCAGATTTAGAAGTTGTGCCATCTCTGGCCCACCAAGCACCACTTTGCTTAGTTAAAGAACTTCAGACCAGAACTCAGAAGCATTTTTACCCCTTAGACAAAGATTTCACCTTCATAAAGTATTCACTCCCAAGCAAATGAGCCCAAAGCTTATCAGTACCAGCTTTTGTTAAAAAGTAGCCTAGTTCTGGCTCATAGAACTTAATTAATGTTATGAACCTCCCTAACTCCAGGTATTAAGTTTCAATATTTTTACAAACTCTCTCCCTATTTACAAACATATATATACTTTTCTTCATCTAGCCCTGTAATGCGCTAGTTACTTTATAAGAACCGTACCGGGAGCTAGATGTTCAAAACATGATTAGATATATGAATGACAGATCAACTGATTATATCAACAGTCTCACAGCTGACAAGATGTATTGAAACAGATGGATAGTTATGTACAAAGCCAGAAGGTCAGAATAAACAACATATATCATCTTATCGACTTTCAGATTTAAAAAAGGAAAGAAAATGAAGAATGAAAAGTGAATATTAATCTAGCAAGGAATAAGAAAACATCAAGGCCAGGACTAAGTCTCTGCTTTTCAGCAAATAGCCACAATCTTTTTTGAAAAAAAAGAAGAAGAAGAAGAAAACAAGAAGAGTGATTACTTCTTAGAGCTTCTCTCAGATATTAACTGTTTTTGGGACCAGGAATCTGCTCTGCTGGTTTAGAGGGAGAGGAAGACTTAGGCGATTGGTTTTTTTCATGTACAATTTCTTTCACAACCTCCTCTATTGCATCTAACCGCTCCATAACCTTTGACAGCTTTTTGTCAGAATCTTTTTCAATGGATTCCAGCTCAGCCAGCTTTGTCTTTCGTTCTTCCTCAGCCTTTTTCTTGTTCTTTCCTTCTATCTCCTGATTTTTAATCCAAAAGACAAAAGACGATACCTCAATGTATAAAGGTTATAGAGCCTACCTCCTCAATTTTTGAATGTATAAATGTCATAAAAATAATAAATAGGAGATTGGTTGCAAATTCCAGGCATACAAGTTTCTTTCTTTTTTATTTTCTATATCCACACATTTGTTTATTTTTATCTCATAGATTGAGACTCTAGATCACATCCTGCCTTAAAGAAAGTATAACCAAAGTAAGCTTAAATACATCTGTGCCGTAGCGGTATCTTAATTGATGTTATGGATGTTATATTATCCAGATTATTGCAAAGAACCACAGCACTTCATCCAAAATAAACATACAAGTACGCAAGGACAGAACTTCCATTTTTTTATGTTTATTTGGTTATTAATTGACAAAAAAAATGAAATAAGCAAAAAAGTGTTTAGGCAATCTGGATACATTACCTCCTCAAATTTTTTCATGTCCTGTCGTGCATATTGAGCCACCAAATACACCGCTACCCCCAAAAAGAGCAGTGGAAATTAATACAGGTTCTTCATAGAGAAAATAATTATTCATAAATCACACTAAACAAGTAACGTACCTAAAGAAGGTAAGCAAGCGAAGAAAAATTGCACCAAATGAAAATCAAGCCTGCCATTGAAAGAGAAAACAATAAACAATAAAACACTTCTACTTAACTGCACAAGAGGCGATACAGATCATTAAGGGTTATTATCGAGTTCATTGCATAACTAAGGCCAAAAGAACAAAAAATATATTGCTTGAAATTGAGGTCTGCTTGCACAATCAGGTCCACCGCTGGTATGGTATATACTGCAACAACCTAGTCCTGTAGACCTGTACTGGTATGTACCAGCACCCGGTAGTTTCCTGGTTTCTCCTGAGACTATATTACTTGCTCTACAACCCAAAGGATATAATACTTAGTCGTGTTTAGTCATAAAGAATCAGCCTTAAACCTTAAACCCTAAACCCTAAAGAAAATAGTAAATTCCATAAGTTTTACCCAAATTTCTTGCGCTTGGGAGGGACGGTGAAGAGAATCTTGGTAGCTTTCATGAAATCAAGGTTTTCAAGCTGGTTGTACGCATCTCTCCTCGCCTCCGCCTCTGTCATTGCCCCACTCGAGCCACCTTCACCGCCTCCGGCTCCACTGTTTCCGCCATCGGAGCGAGAGGAGGAAGAGAGGAAGCGGAAGTGGGGCGAATAGACAACAAGTTGGTGAGACTGGTATGAGAGGAGGCGAGAGAAGGTGGTACGAGGTCGTGAGAGTATCATGCTTTGGTTATTTAGTGCAGATCGTATTCGTAGGGGTTGAATGAGGCGGATTGAGCGGCTGAGACCATGGTGGCGGGACGGAGCTGCCACCAACAAGTAAAAAGTTAAAAATGAGCAACGACGAATTCGTAGTACCGCAAAAGGGAATCTTTTAGAATAATTCCTTTTTGAGTTGATCCGGACCGTTCTTTTAACTTGGCACGAATCTTAAAGCTCAATAATACTGCCCCCTATTTTCTCTGAATCTCAAACCTGCTGAGATTTAATCTCAAACCGTAAAGTGATGCGCATGATATGTAGTAATAGAGAGGATACGGATCCAGCAACAACTGCCGGACTGGGGCCAATAAATATTTTACCTCAGTCAATCTCTCAAGAGGGAAATGGTATCCTCTGCGGAGCTTCTGGTCCGTTTGTTTTGACCGGACGGATCAAATTTGATTTTGGTACGAATCTCAAAGCAAAATTA
Organism: Carex cristatella; assembly: GCA_024447775.1. NCBI lineage: Eukaryota > Viridiplantae > Streptophyta > Magnoliopsida > Poales > Cyperaceae > Carex > Carex cristatella. Next base: position 4,333,609 of record JAJHPF010000025.1, read on the forward strand.
ATACCGCCCCCTCTATCATTCCGAGTAATTATCGACTGAGAGTAAATCTGGGCCATCCAATTAGCTCTGCAGAACTTCGCACCTTAAAGCTCCGCAGAGGATACTAATCCCTCAAGAGGAGAGTCAAAATGCACCATTTTTTTCTGTGCTCTAATATGTTTCATATTTGGAACATATTTTTTTATCTTTATTTTCAAAATTCAAACAATCGATCTGAATTGTTTAAAATGATCTTCATAATAAAATTTATTAGGAGACTAAAATTCGAACAGTCAATCTGAACTGCTCAAAATGATCTTCATAATAAAATACACTTGAAAATCAAATTTTATATTTTTTAGAATTTTTTTACTATATATTTAGATAGATACAAAATCACTGTTTTAAAGAGATTCTGAATTATCCGATAAAGTGATATTGTACCTACGAAAAAAATAATAAAAAAATAATAAAAAATTATAAAATTTGATCTCCAAACATATTCTATTATGAAAATTATGTTGAGCAGATAGAATCAACTGTTCGAACTTTGAAAAAAATATATATAAAATATATTAGAGCCCAAAATAATAACAAATTTGAACCCTCATGTCTCAAAAATAGCAACAACTAGGGCTGTTATCTTTCTTTTTTTTCCTTATATCATCGCATGTTACGAAGATCAATGGTTATTTAATACTCTTTCACAAGCAATATTAGGTCCAAAAAGGCATTACTGGGCTAGGAAGGCTGGACCGATTTAACCAGCCCTTTTAGTATATAGGCTTTGTCAATTGTCTACCGCTAGATATCTTGATCGTGTGTTCTTTTTAGTATAAATAGTTAAGTACCCCAATCTGCTTCGTTTTCTGGTCTTAGGGTTTTGAGCGCGCCGCCGCGAGACGAGACGCAACAGGAGCGAAAATGGTTTGCGCTCTCTTTCTCTCTCTCGCTCCTTGGTATTCTCTGTTGAAAGTTACGAAACTGATGATTTGTCTTTTTTTCTTTGAATTTTGTCCTGAACGAAAACTTACAGCCGTCGCACAAGACATTTAGGATTAAGAAGAAGCTTGCGAAGAAGATGAGGCAGAATCGCCCCATCCCGCACTGGATCCGCATGCGCACTGATAACACCATCAGGTATTTTATTTCATATGATACTTTTTGAGAAATTGAACGAGCAATTGACTGTCATAACTTTGATTCTTATTGCAACGGAATTTAATTTATCATTTTTCAGTATGTAGATAACTCAACTGAGTCACAATCATTGTAGTACGATAATGAAAGTATCAGTATCTTGTGTGTAGTAGATAACTTATTTTATGCAATCGAACGAGCAATTGACTGTCATTACTTTGATTCTTATTGCAATGGAATTAGATTTATTATTTTTCAGTATGTAGATAACTCAACTGAGTCAGTCACAATCATTGTAGTAAGATAATGAAAGTATCAGTATCTTGTGTGTAGATAACTAAGTTTTCCTTCTTGGTTTTGTTACAGGTACAATGCTAAGCGTAGGCATTGGCGCCGCACCAAGCTCGGGTTTTGAGGTGACAGTTGGATTGAAGCTGTTAGGTCTAGATTTCATGTTGGTTTACTTTTGTTTAGTCTCATCAAATTCCTGTTAGAACTTGATAGTTTTGAATCAGGAGTGCTGGGCTATCTCTGCTGGATGCCTCATGAGATATGCTGTTTTGTATCCTATCATTTTTGGCTTACCAAGATTTTTGTTCGCTTTTAAAATGAGATAATCTATTAATTTTGTTAGATTATTATGTTCATGTTCAATAGTGTCTTTCCCTTGTCAGGACCTAATGAGGATTGAGGCCTTGCATTCTGTCATTCCCAAGATTAGTTTTTGATAAAACAGTTGGTTATTTGGATGTTAGTCTGTTTGTATTCAGATCTTCATATTATATCAATTGTGATTCCTAAAGTTGGTAAGTTTATGCTTGTCAGTTATTACAACTTGTGATTAGGGTTCCTTTTGAAAGTTTGAACAATGGTCATTTTTATATATATCCTTGAGATGCATTCCATCAAACCACAGAGGATGTTGAAGAATAAATTGGCACAAGAATTTTGGATTTCAAAATTCTGACCTTACCAGGGATTTTGTGAAAATTCCAAAATTGCTTTCTATTACTTTTTTAATCAATTTCGGCTTGACGTTTATTTTCAACTGGTTCTATTGAGGTCAGAATTTTGAAATGTTAAGATCCAGAAGTACTTGAAGAAGAATATGAATTGTAATCTCTCACGCCTCTAATTCTATTGTCAGTCAAAAATAGTTGGAACCAGAACCATTCAGTTCGCATAGTTATTACGAGTGTTGTTAAATGTTATTTATTTATCAAGTGAGAGTAACCATTCAGTTCGTATAGTATGACATTAGTGTCATTCCAGCTTATATAATACCAACTCTAAAGTCTACTTCAAACGGTGAATATAAATCATTCAAATCGATAACTTCATTAGTTGTATATTTATATGCAAATTTTATAACTTTTTGAATTTATTTAATATCAAGTCAAGCTGTCAAATGCATGAGTTTTTAAGTTAATTTTAAAGTATTTATTTTTCAATATTTTTGACCAGTTTGAACGGTTTAAATTAGTCTTTTAAAATTTATCCAATCAATTTTTAAGTTTGTGTTAAATGACATTAATGTCATTCTAGCCGAACTCCAGAATGACTTCAAGAGAAAACTGCGAGATTGTAAATCCCCCGCTAATAAAATGAGCTTGGAAAAATTGATTGGAAGACTCTTATCTGAACACACAAAACGGATTTGGACCCTTAGATCTGTAGTGATTTTATAATCACAGACGTTAAATTGAATTTTTTATTAATCAGAATTATTAGGCCCAATTGGCCCACTTAAAATTATCCCGCCCAACAACACGGGTACGTTTCCTCTGAGATATCTCATTTTTTGCGTGACCGACGTGTCCGGTGCCTATTCGGGGACGTGGGGGGCAGTATAATTTGAGCTTTGAGATTCGTGCAGAACGTATTTGAATGATTGAGATATTCCAAAAAGTTACGCAAAGTTTGAGATATCTCAGAGGATGCAAATTCCATCAACACGGGGTTCCAATATCTCTCATATGATATCTTCCCAATGATCATACCTAGTGATCCTACACTACAGGAAGCAGGAGCTTTAGTATAATCAACTTAACAAAGGTCGAAGGAGATTGTCCTGTCCGGTCGAAATCTCTAGGTTCGAAACATTTTTAGTGAAATACAAGGACAAAGCCAGTGACTTGGTGAAAATAATTAGAAAAATTCACATGATAATGGGGCGATCGAAATATTTTCTTCATAATATTGTCGAAATAATGAAGAAGATCGAATGAATTGTCCAGAAATTGTTTATTAATCCATCAATTTGTAAGTTTAGTTAACATGATTTTGTTGCAGTAATTTTGTAAACAAGTGTTGCTTAGTTTATGCTCAAAGTCATTTTTATTTTTTACATGCTATGACATCTTGAAGTGATATAAATCTGGACCGTTCTTTTAACTTGGCACGAATCTCAATGCAGACCACATATAGTTTTTTTAAGCACGGGATTGAGTTTGGCATGGCTATTATTAATCTGGGCCATCTGTTTGTATGAATTGCACCTCAGGCACCTGGGAATACAAACTCGTCGAGAGGTACATATCGATAGAGTCGAAAAAACGTGCCGTTCCGTACCGTGCCGTGCCATGACTAACACACCGTGATTTTGATTTCGTGACGTGACGTGTCGTGACCAAGCGAACAGTTACGCGTGCCGTGACTAAAATGTGGAGGGGTGGTCATAGCACGCAAGTCACGTCGTGACTCCCGTGCTGTGACCATTCGCGTGCCGTGTCCAAACGTAACTAGTCACGTTTCTCACATTTAACTATTTTTTCATAATTTAGATTAGTTTATTCAAGATTCACTATTTGATTAAGACTTAACGGTCCTAATTACACGTGATTCGCGTGATCACGTGCCGTGCCGTGACTGGATTTTTAGCGTGACGTGCCGTGCCGTGTTAAATTTTTAAAAGATGGTCACGGCACGGAAAAGTCACACATACCGTGCCGTTTCATACTGTAACCGTATTGTTCCGTAACGGGACCGGCTCCGCTGTGCTATTTTTCTCACTCTACATATCAATTGTCTAAACTCAAAAATTGAATTACTTCATGGGATCCGGACCCATTCAGGAGAGCAAGGGAGTAGATGGGCTGTGAGTCTGTGACTGTGATATGATCAAAGGTACAATACACTAACAGTTGCTTGTTGTCACCTTGGTCAAATGTTATTTATAGTTGATGAACATTCTCTGATGCTAAATATCTAAATTCCGATTTTTTTTTTAAATGACAATTTTGAAAATTAAAATTTTGGAAGTGACCGTATTCAAAAATTCAATACAACTATTCGATATCCGTACGATATAATTTTAAATTTTAATTATCCATATTCAAATAATATATATAATATATAGTTTAATATATATTATAAAAAAATTTATGTCATCCACTATTATAAAATATGAATATCCGTATTTGTATTTGAAAAATAAAAACAGATACAAATATAATTTTACCAATATCCGTATCCTATCTGTTTGCACCCCTAGTACGGACTCCTTCCTAACTATTCTTCTATTATGTTTTTAAACATCATGTTCGATTCGAATGGAAATAAAAGTGAAGACTCGAGAGGAAAACTAAAAACCTTGCTCATTTTGATCTATCGAGTTCCTATCCGCTCGTCGTTCCGACTTCCTAACTATTTTTGCGTGACCGACGTGTACGGTGCCTATTCGGGGATAGCATAGCATAGGGGACGCTATTCTTTGTGCTTTGAGATTCGTGCAGAAGGTATTTGAACGGTTAGAGTTTCTACCCAAAAAAAAAAAACAAATATTTGAGATATCTCAGATTCTCAGAGGATGCGAATTCCGTCGTTCCCGCCTCTAAAAAAATTCAATACAATATTTGAATGAGTCTATACAATTTAGCTCTCAAGCTCTCCTTTCACTCCTCCCTAATCCCTCCTCGCTACTCTGAAGAAAAACATGGCCATGGCGTCAGACTACGAACTACAACGCCAAGCCAATATAAAACGCAACAGAGAAATGATAGCTTCTATCCTTCACCAGAAATCTCAACTCGCCTCCCTTCTATCCCCTCCCAAAGCAAACAAAAATCCTCTCAAAGAGCACTCTACAAAACCGAACCCTGTTTTAACCACGCTGCGTCGGTCCTTTCGCACCCGTGGTCTTCCTCCTCCTCCTCCACCACAGGTCCCCACCGGTCAGTTCTCTTTCCCAGATGCATTTGTAGGTTCTGGCTCGTACCGGCCTCTGATCGACGAGACATGTTTGGCTGGAGAGAGGAGAGAACACGAGAATATTGAAAAAGAGGTCGATCTGGGTTTGGATCCAAGAGTCGCGTTGGGCTTGAGAGAGGAGAATGTGAGGCGGGTGGCGAGAGAGAGGTTCACGGTTGTAAGGTTTTTGCCTGATTTGAGTAGGTCAATTGTTATATCAGGGAATCACCAAGGTTACCTGGGAATTTGGGATGCGGATCTTAAAACGGAAAATGGAGAAGGGGCTTCAGATGGGGTTTATGTTTTTTTTCCTCATCGAAATTCAATTTCAGGGATTTCAGTTCATCCTTCTTCAGTCAAGAAGGTAAGTTATTAGTGAAAAAGATAAATTTATTTTTGGTTTCTACTGCATTGTTGTAAAACCTCATAATACCATGTAATCCATTGCTATACAGGCAGGGCATGGTAGGTTATGTTGATGCTAAATCGGGTATAGGTCAGTTGCAGCACTCTTGTTGTTCTGATCGTTTTATTTTGGGGTATTTTGGGTTCAGGTCAATTTGAATAGGTTGCGGTGATATTAGAATAATTTGCTGATTATTTGGATGTGAATACCAGCTTGATTTTCAATGATACTGGCAATGTGCTCAACTTTAAATGCAGATTTACAGTTCATGCTATCATGGAGATCTTTGTCTGATGGACATGGAAAAAGAGACGTTTCACATAATCCACTCTTCAGATGCCTCCATATTCTCGCTCTCTCAATCTCCAAATGATCACAGCTCTCTCCTTATGGGAGAGGGGGGCAAGGTTAGGCAGCCCTTCTATTGTTTTTCTGTGACTAATAATTCGGGAAAATAGAACACGAACATTATTAATCAGTTTTTCTCCTTGTCTAAGAAGACTTTTTATATTTTGCAGTTGTAAACACGAGTAAAGCTAGCATGAAAAGCTCATTGAGGTGGTTTGTTAGCTTAACCTAATAATCGATCGAATCATCTTCAATCGATGAATCCAAACCGTTTTGAAATGTACATTATGAGTGATTCATTTACAATTTTTTTGAGTTCATTTAGTATAAAGTCAAGCTCAAAAAATGAGGGTTTAAAGGTTAAGTATAATGCTTTTAGTTTTCATCATATTCTAAATGCTTGACTTCATAGTTTATACTAAATGAGCTTGAAAATTTTCGAATTTGATAGTTAAACTTGGGACTCATGGTGTGGGTTGGTCTGAACAGTTTGGGTTAGTTTTTTGAAACCGATTCAACGGATTTCAGGGTTCAACTTACAAATCACTTTGGTAAGCTTAAGCTCATCTTAGTTTTAGTCTGTCTATATACTTACCTTTTCTCAAGAAACTTCCGCTCTTCCTTGTTATACAATTCCATTGCCTGCTTTTGTTTCTTGTTATTGAAGAGTTCATTTTCATGGAAATGCTTATAAAATAATTTCTATGGAAGGAGCCAAAAGGAGAGTAATTGGATAAGAGGATAAAAGGTCTTGTTTTATTTTCTTTTAAACTAAAACTACCGGTTTCTTTGCCAATAGCAACAATTATGAATTGCTTTTCCAAATACTTTTCTACAATATATGATTTTACCTTTATGCCTCCATACTCAGTTATAACTTCCGTAGGCCACTGGGCCATGAAATCAACATAATAAACCTCATGTCCTCTTTCACACATTTAAACAGGTAAAATCTTTTGATGAAAGAGCCGGTAAAATTAGTAATGAGTGGAATTTCCATGAACGAAGGGTTAACACCATAGATTTTCACCCGGGGAATACAAATTTGATTGCTACTAGTTCAAAAGATGGATTTGTCCGAATATGGGACTTGAGATGTATAGATAAAGACAAGCCGAAGACTATGAAGGAAGTAGCACGCAGTAGAGCTGTGTATTCGGCCTATTTCTCACCAACTGGGAATGGCATAGTTTCAACTAGGTATGTTTGCAATATAAATTTTTGTAGTTAGATGAAATTACCAACATCAGGTTGAAAATGTTAGGTTTTTATTTTGAGGAAATTGAATTGAGGTGATTTACATGAGCTAACCAAGAATAAGAGTGAGTCTGTTTTTGCATGATAGAGATAAGAGCCTGGAGTTATTAGTTATTCATTTTGTGGTTAAAGAAAGTTGGAATTAATTGTGGTTGTCAATAAAACTGTCGGCAAGCGTACACAGATATTGGGTGTTATCTGCAAGAATAAACTATCTATTGCTATAGCTGATATTCAAACCTGTAGAGATTTGATTTGTATATATGTAAAAATACACCCATATTTGCTGTACGGTACTCTAGTACCGGTTGAGCTCTGCCTTGACTGTATTTCTAATACTTATCACACCTTAGTTTGTTCTTTTCCTTTGCAGTATTGATGACACTGTTCGCATTTTCAGCGGTCCCCAATTTGAAAATTTGTCTATAATTGAGCATAACAATCAGACAGATTTCAGGTATGCATTGGTGCAAATCAACTCCGAGTATAACAGAAAAACAAAATTTAGAATTGAACGAGCCTGGCACTGTATGGGTAAGGTTTACAATACTGAATTCGGGCAGCTTACTGCAAGACCAGTTACGAGCATCGGGATTTATACTGTAATATGGAATTGGAATTGGCACTGGTTTGCTGCCGAATCCATTTTATTATTTTTCTTTGTTTGCTTGTTTACTTGCACTTAATTGATCAAGTTTGGCTTAATATTTAACTTTAAAACTAATTTCCATTCCATCCATACTCCAAAGCACTAGTTAAGATCCCAATTAATATGATCAATTTCATAAAATACTACTGGAGGCTAGCGAGTACAACTACAAAATCTGTATCCTAAGTTGATTTTGTTTGAAACAACATCTGCTCTTTGTTTTTTTTTTTACAGGGCAATATGGGGCTGGAATGACTCTTACATATTCTTAGGAAACATGCAGAGAGCAGTAGATGTAATTTCAATAGAGGATAATATCACAACCCCTCTCCGAAGTGAATACATGACAAGTATCCCTTGCCGGTTTGCAACCCATCCCTATAAAGAGGGTCATCTTGCATGTGCTGGTGGTGGTAAAACTGGTAATCTTTATCTCTGGACAAAGATGTGAATGCTCCTATGTGTTTGTGGTAATTGGGTATTATCTTAAGTTCAAAATTTCAAGTTGTTGTTTTTGTATATTAAGGGAAAAAGAAAACCATTCAGTTTTCTTTGTAGCTATAGTGATCATTGCCCTTTGGAGGAGACTGTAGCAGTAGTAAACTTGGAATAGCAAGAGACTTCTGTTCTCTCTTTTTCTTCTTCTTTAAATCTTTCCTGCAATTTCAGAAATCACCGTTCTTTTCTTTTTTGAAAGCTTCGTAGAGGCTGCAAAGTGGTGACTGGTGAGTGGGGCTCAAACTCTCGACCTTTGGTATTCCTACAACTTTTTCCTAGCCGACTGTGCTACTGCCTCATTCTCAGAAATGACTTCTTGCATGTATACTGTTCATAGACTAAAATGAGTTGTTACTGGCCTCTTTTGTTTCTTTTCTTGAACTTCAGTCCAACTGCTTAGCATTTTTTTTTTTTTTTTTGAGAATAAGCCCGTAGGCCAACTGCTTAGTATTGTTATTGGCCTTTTTTATTCTATATAATTTTCACTATTGTCGACCCATAATTATTGCATCGTGTTTCAATGGCGCGCATAGTTGTTTCTTCTCAAGTTCCCTGAACAAATGAGATTGTCAATTTGTGAGACAAAGCAAGACATGCAAGAATTCAAAATGTAGCACGGATATCTCCGGGGAGCAAAAAATCACAAAAAAAGATGAATAAAATAGGATTGATTAATCAAGTTACACGATTTTCATTGCAATTCACATGTAGCCATATGTGTCGCATGGAATGCGCCTCCAGATGCATTCGGAGCAACGGATATTGAAAACATAAGAGATGCAGGAAGCATGGCTCCAGGTGAAGGCGTGTCATGTATCAAGCCCTGTACTGTTGATTTTATGTATCCATCTCAATACCAAACAGTGAGTCGATTAACTCCACTGTAGACGATTCAATGTACAGAAGGTTACAGGAATATGCTATATAGAATTATCCATGCGGCAGGGTTGTTTTCGCTTGCTGAGTTTGTGCTCGTTCATTCACAAGAATAAAGACACATGCCGGTATCAGTTAGGCATTTGAAGGAGTAAAGCTAAAGCCAGCTGAGGAAGGGACTGAGTTGAAGGGATATAGGGCTGCACCATCCAAGCAGAAGCTGTTGCGCTTAAGGAAGCGGTTTTATTTGTCATGAGTTTGGGGATTCAATTGTGTGTTTTCTTCACTGACAACCCTTGCAACAGCCTTTAGATGCTGATTTGCATGTATTCAAGGGGAAAAATTAGATCTGGGGTCTGTTTAAGGGAAATGATTTTGAGTGTAGGCATGTTTCAATTATAAGATAAAAATGGGTAGCCTATTTGAGGAGGGATATACTATACTGGTTTTTCTTATCCAATATTTAGTTTGAACCAGTCATGAGTTTTTTAGAACTAGCTGAGGAACTTTAGGGCCTGATCGGAACACACTACTCAATGGAGTTTCAATTGATTTCAATTCAATAGAGATGAATTTCAATTGAACTTTTTTTATCAGAATCAAAATGAAAAAGAATTGAATTCTTTTCTATTTATTGAGTGGAAAGTATACATAGTAGAAAAGAAATAATTTCAGTTGAATAAAAATGACACTTATGTCCTTAAACTGATTAGATGTGATGATTGATAATGCAATGATTTCTCAAAAAAAAAAAAAAGATAATGCAATGATGATTTTTCTCATTTTAACACAAAACTATATTTCATATAGTGTCACAAAATTTAGATAGTCCTATGTTGCTTTATGCCACATGCTAAGTACATCATCTACTGTGAAAAACTTTTGAAAATAAAATAAAGATTGAAATTGAATGCTAAGTAAATTATGCTAAATAAACATTATTTACCAGAAAAACCATGACTAACCACATATTGCGATAGCATAACGTTTACACTTGATTGGATTTAAAAAAAAACAAAAAACAAAGTTCAATAAAAAAAAAATAAAGTAGCTAACATAACAAAAGTATATAGTGAAATGCCAGTATGTTTCAATTGGTAAAATTAAACTAGCTAACCTAACAAAGGCATGAATTAATCCTAGCCGTTAGTTTGTTTCAATTTCCCTGGAGGTCCTTGCTGAGAATTATAATTGTAATCTTTGATCAAATGGAAATGAAAGCCTTGGGATCTTTGATAAAAAAAAAAAAAAAAAAGCCAGATGATTTTAGCTTAAATTTGATTTTATTAGAGGTTGAATTGAGTCTGGTTCGAGTTAAAAATTAATTGAGCTATCTATATTGAGCCGATTTGAACATGAATTGAGCTTGAGCTCTACACCATCTCTAATCATTAGAATTTTTTTATATTTATATTTATATTATTTTGGACTAACTAATGTTAAATAATTAATATTACTGGAGATTTTCACTTTGTAGATTTCAAATTCATGACTTCTCACATAGGAGCCTTGTACCTTTATCACCAGACCAAATACAAGTTATTTATATTTATTTACTTACTAATTTTAATATAGAGTTTGGAAAAAAAAAATACATCTATAGATATATAAAAAGCTAAAATATTATTATATACGTGTTAATGGCTAAATATTCCAAATATAATAATGTAAATTACATGTCAAGTTTTATCGAGTCGAGCTCGATCAAGCCATTAAAAATGATTTTGAATACGAATATTTCTTGCAATCCTAACTAGCCGATTTTTTTTATTAATAGAAAAATAAAAAATACCGACAATAAAGAACGATTATGACAATCTAAAAAACCCACTATGGTTTACAGTGTCCATATATATGAATCAAAATGTCCAAATAATTCACATTAATTAACTCCTAACTAACACAACAAGACAAAAAAAAAACAAGGACGTTACAAAGAATAACGTCCAGAAAATGCTACTAAATCTCTTTCAATACCGGTTCGGATCTCTGGACGTTATTCTTAATAACGTCCCGTATTTTTTTTTTCTTTATGTTATCGCTAACTAGAAGTTAATTAATTTTAATTATCTAGACGTTATAAACCATCACAATTTTTTTAGATTTCAAACTGTCAAGATCGTTTCTTATTATCGATATTTTTTTATTTTACTTTTCTATTACTCTTTCAAAAATTGATGCACGTGCATCTTCGTTTTAAATTTGATGTACTCTGTAAAATACAGAAAATAAATTATTTTTATTGATGAAAGATAATTTAACCTTTTTCCAACAAGAAACCGGGTTGTAACATCCAACAACTGTTTTTTTTTTAATAAATAGAATTAAAGCATTAAGACTTTAACAGATTGCAAAATGGTAATAATAGTTTTTTTTTAGCTGTTTATTATCAAAATATAAATTTGTTATACATACTTCTGTTATTTAAAAAATGCAGGTCGAAACAAAAGAATAGTTACAGTAATATATTTTTAGATTTCGCATATGTTATCGCCTTTAAATAAAATTTTCATTATAATAATTATTTTTCCAGTGGTACTCTTTTTTTTTTTAATCTATCCGCTCTCCGTTCGAGTTCGAATCTCCTAAAGTAATTCAATTTTTGAGTTTAGATCCGAACCGTCAGATTCAAATTGAGCCGTTAGATTAAAGGAACCCCATGCACTCCACCCTAGAGGTGTAACCGGATCGGATATTCGTCCGGATCCGAATATGGTAAATTACTCAAATTATCCGATCCGTATCCGTATCCGAGAATATCTGTATGTGTATATGTATCCGTATCCAAAAACTTATAATGGATAAGGATACGATAAGATTTTTAACTATCCGTATCCGACCGTTTATATCTCTAAATCATGTTCTTAAATTAATTTATTAAATTGTATATACATGTTAATGATTTATTAAACTTCATATACATAATATATATTCTGATGAACAGTACATTATGATATGATTATTGACAAAACATAATATGATATATGTTCTAACTTATTATGAAAATATTAGATCTAATTTATGAATGAAAAATTATATTTAGATGTTATTATTTACTAGAATGTATGTTAATAATTTATTTTTAATTATCCGAATTATATTCATACCCGTATTTGTATCTGTTTGATATTCGATCCGTATCCATACTCGTTTAATATCTAATTCGTATCCGAAAAAATATAACGGATACGGGTACGGTTTGACCACTATTCAACCGTTTACACCCCTACTCCACTTTAGACTGAGACTGAATAGGTTTGGATTCGAATTGGACAGTCCGGATCTAAACTCAAAAATTGAGTTACTTTAGGGGATCCGACCCTCTCCATTCCCGCCAACCTTTTCCCAGAGCGGTCGTTCCCGCCATATAAATAATTTCAGGATTATTGTTAGATCGGAATCATTGTGTACGGTCTATGAACCATTTTTCTGAAACAGATGTTTTAGACGGTCTCAATTGATAAATACATCTAAAAGAATAGTCATGCTTCCGTGCTCCAGTTTTTTTTATAACTTTTCCCATCCACACTGATCCCCTGTTATCACGACCTCTGTTGACAACATTCAACACTTCATAATTTCAACCCCGAGATTTTTTTTCCGACTAATTCATTTCCACAGGGCCCGCATTTCAGACCAGTAACACATAAACATACAGAAATTAGCGCAGAGAAATTAAACTATTCTCGCTGTGCGGGGTGCGTATCCTTTGAGATATCTCAATTTTTACGTGACCAACGTGTCCGGTGCCTATTCGGGGAACCGTAGGGGGCCAGTATTATTTGAGCTTTGTGATTCGTGCATAATGTATTTCAACGATTAAGATATTCCAAAAATTCACGCAAAGTTTGAGATATCTCAGAGGATGCGAATTCGTTCAATCTCCTCTCTTAAGGCTTAATCCTGCCACCGCCGTTACATTTCCCTCCTCCCTCTTCTTTCTTCTCTTTCTTACTAGCACTAAAGCACCAGCGTCAATGGCGCCTCCGAAGAAAACCAAGACCATGGGTTTAGACTACGAACAACAGCGCCAAGAGAATATAAAACGCAACAGGGAAATGATAGCTTCTATCCTCCACCAGAAATCTCAACTCGCCTCCATTCTCTCCCCACCCAGAGCAAACAAAAACCCGATCAATAAGCGCACTAAAAAACCGAACCCTCCTTTAACCACGCTGCGTCGGTCCCTTCGCTCTCGCGGCCTTCCTCCTCCTGACTCAACCTCAACTTCTACTCCTACTCCTGCCTCTCCTTCTTTCCCACGGGTCCCCGCCGGTCAGTTTTCTTTCACAGACGCATTTGTAGATTCTGGCTCGTACAGGCCTCTGGTCGAGGCAACATGTTTGGCTGGAGAGAGGACAGAACTCAAAAATATTAAAAAAGAGGTCGATTTGAATTTGGATGGAAGAGTCGAGCTGGCCTTGAAAGAGGAAAATGTGAGAAAGGTTGTGGGAGAGAGGATCATGATTGTAAGCTTTTTGCCTGTTTTTAGTAGGTCGATTGTTATATCAGGGAACAAGCAAGGTTACTTGGGAATTTGGGATGCGGATCGTAACAGAGAAGATGGAGAAGGGGTTTCAGATGGGCTTTTTAAGTTTTTTCCTCATAGAAGTCCAGTTTCTGGGATTTCAGTTCATCCTTCTTCAATCAGAAAGGTGAGTTATTAATGTTAAGGATGAACTTATTTTTGCGTTTTTGGTATCATCACAAAACCTTATAATAGCATGTAATCCATTGCTACAATGGCAGGGTGTGGCAGGTTCTATGTAAATCAAATTGGGTCTGGGTCAATTGTAGCCCTTGTGCTGTTCCGGTCAGTTTATTTTCAGGAAAGTGTAACATTAGGTTCAGGTTAATTTCGTCTCTTGGATAATTTGGTTCTGGTTAATTTATGTATATTCAGATTTAGTTTAAATTCTTTTCTTTTTGGTATTTCTTTGCTTCAGTAATTGGGTTATTGAGGTTCTGATCTTAACAAGTTCATTCTGTTTCATAGTGAATTTGTTTTACTGGCACTATCAAGTTGTTTTTCAGGCCGCCTCAGGTTTTTCTTGCATGCCAGGTACAACCTGTAGGTTATGGATCAATAGGTTTTGTTCTGTTGGTTATGAATTGCTCCAGTTAAGATTCTATTGGCATCATCAGAATTATCACCTGTTGGTTGATTTTGATTCAGCTTTGGGCCTGGTTTCATTTCCAATGAAGTATCTCAGTTGGTGTTAGATTTTTCCAGTTCTAATAGTCCCATCTGCCTTTGTTCCCAATTTTATTCATCCTTTACTGTCTCCACAAAATGAGGTTTAGTTTGAGTACTTTAGGAATAGGAAGAAGAGGGTAAAGGCTATATTTTAGTTATGATATTGTTGCGGAAACAGAAATTTCCTCAGATTTTAGGGTAGTTATGTACTCTCCAAAAATTCACACTTTCCAATAATGTGCTGACGGGCCCAACACCAACATGGCGCGGTAACTAGACATCAGTTCTTTAATAAAATTCTTAGCCTGAAATTAATGTGTCCAAGTAAAACCTGTAAAAATAGAATTTAAATTGCTATTCTTCCAGTTTGGCATCTTCTCATTTATGACAATCATTATATTTTCTCCCAATATATCACCGGGTCAGGTGCTAAATGCCACAATCAAGCCCCTGATAGCCAAGAAAAACAAAAGCAACAAAGTGCTCATTGTTGAGATGTGAATACTAAACTACCATCTTAATACCCAATGATACCGGATTTGCCCAATTTTAAATGCAGATTTACAGTTCATGCTATGATGGAGATCTCTGCCTGATGGACATGGAAAAAGAGATGTTTGAAATAATCCACTCTTCTGACGACTCCATATTCTCGCTCTCTCAATCACCACATGATCACAATTCTCTCTTTCTGGGCGAGAGGGGCAAGGTTAGGCAGCCATCTTATTGTTTCTATGTGACTAATTAAGAAAAATAAAAATAGAAAAATTGTTAGATAGGCTATTTTCCTTGTCTGAGAGGACATCTGTGATTTCTTTTAGTTGCAAACAAGATTGAAGCTAACGTGAGAAGCTCACTGTGTGGTTATCTATTGGATTAGCTTCAACTGACAAATCCAAATCATTATAGAACTGTTCTATTTGACTACTTCACTAGCGATGCATTTACATCGAAATTTGTAATTTTTTTAGTTTATTTAGTATAAAGTCAAGCTAAAAAAAGTTGAGGGTTTTGTAGTTAATTTTGATGTGTTCATTTTCTTTTGTCATATTTTTACCATTTGACCTTATAGTTTATACTAAATAAACTGGTCAATTTACAAACTTGGATGTAAACACATCATTAGTGATGTGGGTTGGTCTGAACAGTTTGGATTTGTCATTTTGAAGTCTGTCCGATAAATTTTTGAGTTCAACTCTGGAACTACCTTGGTGAGCTGAAGCTCATGCTAGCTTTACACTCCAAACAATGCTTTAGTAATCTGATGATATATTCTCTCTATTTATGAACTTGTCTTTCCTCGAGGGACTTTCTGTCTTGCTTGTTATACAATACCATTACCTGTTTTGGTCTTCATGTTGTTGAACAGGTTATTTTCATAGAAATATGATAAAAGAATAATACAGAAGTAAATAGAAGGAGAGTGATTGAATAAGAGGAAAATTAACTTTGATCACCTGTGTTCTTTGCCAAAAGCAACGATAATGATTATTTTTGCAAGTACTTTGTATAATGGATGATTTTACCTTTATGCCTTCATCTTAGCTGGAACTATCAGGAGCCCTTGGTCATGCTGAAACCAACATGACAAAATCTCAGTCCTCTTTCATACATTGAAACAGGTAAAATCTTTTGATGAAAGAGCCGGTAAAATTATTTACGAGTGGGAATTGCACAAACAAAGGGTTAACAGCATTGATTTTCACCCAGAGAATTCGAATTTGATTGCTACTAGCTCATCAGATAGCTTTGTGCGAATATGGGACTTGAGATGTATAGATAAAGACAAGCCGAAGTCTATGAGGGAAGTATCACACAATAGAGCAGTACATTCAGCCTATTTCTCACCAACTGGGAATGGTATAGTTACAACTAGGTATGCTTGCAATATGAATTTTTGTAGTAGATAAAATTACCAACGTCCGGTTCAACATGTTAGGTGCCAGGTTTGAGTAAATTGGAATGGAGTGATTTACTTGAGCTAAAAAGATAAAGAGTAATTTAGTTACACATTTGGTGATTAAACCAAGAAGTGTTTGTGATTAATCATGGTTGTGGATAAAATTGTGCAAATACAGACATATATTGGGTGTAATCTGCAATAATTAACGATCCAAGACTATAATTGATATGCAAACCTATAGAGAAGATTTTTATATATGTAAGATACCCACATGTACCATAGAATGCTCTAATACTGGGTGTGCTCTGCCTTGACAATATTTCTAAGACACCCGTCGCTCAGTTTGTTTATTTTTCTTTGTAGTTTGGATGACACTGTTCATATTCAGAGTGGTCCCCACTATGAATACTCATCTATAATTGAGCATAACAATCAAACAGGACGCTGGTTATCAAAATTTAGGTATGCATTGGTGCACACCACTTCAAGTAAAATTAAAAAGGCAAAATTTTGAATTGACCATGACTTGTATTATATGGCTGATAAGGCCTACATCAATGAAATTGGCACTGATTCACTGCTGAACCCATTTCATTATTTTTTCTTGTTTGTCTGTTTACTTGCAATTAATTGGTCAAGTTGGGCCTTTTAAACCTTGAACTAATTTCCATCCAAAACACTAGTTAAGATCCCCATTAATGTGATCAATTTCATAAAATACTACTGAAGCAATCTGTACCCTAAGTTGATTTTGTTTGAAACAACATCTGCTCTTTGTTTTTTGTTACAGGGCAATATGGGGCTGGAATGACTCTTACATATTCGTAGGAAACATGCAGAGAGCAGTAGATGTAATTTCAATAGAGGATAATATCACAACCCCTCTCCGAAGTGAATACATGACAAATATCCCTTGCCTGTTTGCAACCCATCCCTATAAAGAGGGTCATCTTGCATGTGCTGGAGGTGGTAAGCTTTATCTCTGGACAAAAATTTAAAGGTTCTTATGTGTTTGTGTTGGGTATCTCAAGCTCAAAATCTCAAGTGGTGATTTTTTGTATATCAAGGGAAAAGAACAATCTTTTTTTTAAGTTTTCAAAAATGTAAAGCCCTTCGGAGGTGACTGTTGCTGTAGTAACCTTTAATATCAAGAGATTTCTGTAGTTGCTTTTTTAATCTGCTTCAGTAGCAATATTATATAGGGAAGCTTATTTTGATCAACATCTTTCAACTCCTGCATTGGAACTTTGGGCTTGCAGTCTGGATCAGAATTCGCTGCTCGCCAAATTGGCATACAAGATCTTGCCTTTTCAAATCAAACCATTAATCTGTATTAAGATTCGTGCATGAAAAAAATTCAACGATTTGATTTGGAAAAGCAAGGTCCTGCGCTTGCCAATTTGGCGAGCAGCAGAGTCGGATCTTTGCAGTCTAATGGATGTTACTATTCTTTACTTATTTAGTGCTTGTTATTTTTTATTTTTATTTTAGCCAATTATTCAGTGCTTTTATGCTCCCACATCATGCAGTAGCGGGAGCACAATTTTTAGCGATTTACTTATTGCACCTCTGGGGATCCAAATTCCATCTCAACATGATTTCTATATAAAAATGTTCTTGAATGTCAAAGTTTACATTTTTTTTAAATTCTTTTACTATTTTTTAAATAGATACAAAATCACTTGATCTAAAGATTTTGGACTATTCGAAAGTAATGGTTGTCTACCTAGAGACGCTAGAGTAGAACTAGGGTATTGTTCTTAAGCACACCAAAGTTTTTGTGAGTTTAACTTCAAAACCTATCGGATTGGCTTTCTATGATGAATCCAAACTGTTGAAACCGATATGCTTTACGAGTAGTGAGTTCACATGCAAAATTTATAATTTTTTTTAATTAATTTAGTGTAAAGTCAAGCAGTAATAAAAAAAATGTTTATAAATTAATTTTTGTGCATTTATTTTTCAATATTTTTTGACAACTTGACTTTATCTTAAATCAATTCGAAATTTATAAATTTTTCATGTAAATATATCATTCGTCAAGTAGATCAGTTTCAATAGTCGTTAATTTGTTATTTGAAATCAATCAAAAAAATTTTGGAGCTGAGCTCACCAAATGACTTGAGTAAGCATAAAAGTACCCTAGCCCTACTCTTCTACCTATATAAAAAGTTAGTAAAAAATCTAGAAAAAATGTAAGATTTGGCCTAAAATACATTTTCATACGCAATCACGATGAGCTAGTTGTATCAACTACGAATTTAAAAATAAAGATATATGTTTATAATACGGACTCAAGTGCAGTATGCATAGTGAACTTGTATCCTTTGCATTAACTCAGATTTTGAGTTAAGACCTGGACCATCTAATTATCCACACTGATATTAAAGAACCACGTGCGTTATAGACGTGGGCTGAATTGATCCAAATTCTGATGGCACGGGTCAAAAATTACCTTAAAGCAGAGGATGCGGTAAAATATAATAAAAAGAGAGGTAATTCAAAAGATGAATGCTAACCAGGTAATATTTCCAACAATGTAATGCTACCTGCATTAGATAAATTAAAAATAATGCTAATTAGAAAAACTCGGTGCACAATATAAATGAGAGGCTTTATTTGCCCTTTAGCACTTGAATAATTGCAAGTGAAACAAAATAGCAATGCTATTTTAACTAAAAAGTAAAAACCATTCCATTTCTCTATAAATGATAAATCCAAACGTAATAACATTAGAACCCGCAGGAATGGAAATTAACAGCACCAAAAGATCACAAACCAATACATGATCACAAATTTACCAAAAGTACAGCTACAGCACATCTATAAGCCACTGCACTTTCGCTATTACTTCGATCTGAATTGCCCGATTGAAGGCTTTTTTAATTCACAGGCTGATCTACAACTAATGCACTTTCTGGCATCATTAAAGACCAAATTCTAAATGATGTTAACAAATCGGTCTGACACCTATATTTTAAATCAAATGATCCCAACCAAATTCCTAGTCTGGTTCGAGAACAATAGAAGACACGCATAATCACATGAAACATTGAAACGGAACAAAAAAAATGCCTTTTATGATCCCTTGGTTTCATATAGCGTTACTGAGATCATTACTGTGCTGATTTATGCTCATTGCATATACTAACACTGAACTAGTACCACCTACTCTGTTGTTTGAGAAACCTATGTAATGCCATCTAGAACGATAAAATCTAAAATTTTGAAAGTAATCAAATTAGTAAATAATAATCACTACTTCGAATGTATTCTAATCGATAGTTACCTTACTTGACAGTTTAGCTTACCAACAATCTGAGCATATTTAAGTTCCTAAGAACAATAATAACAATCCAGCCAACATCCACTAATTGTCAAAGAAAAGAACTGAGGTTAGGGCTGGAATGCATTGGCTCTGGTTTAACTTAACAATCATACAAAAATATTTCTAAATTTCAAATGCAGCATCTGGAATGCAATACTTTGATACAAGTTATACCGTTCATCAAACATATAATATCTGCAATATTTATATTTATAAGCTTCATTGGTGTGACTAATGGCACTCAAATTGTATAAAGTCGATACACAATCTATCCATAACACTAACATCAGCTCTGCATACTTTTTTTATATTTTTAAATTCTTTCGGAATGATTTGAGAAATACTCACTATTGTTGTGAACCCTAAGAAAAGTCCAGCCAACTGCCTATCCTGCACACTGTACAGGTACTTGCCACTGAGTACAAAAACTATTACCGATAACGACCAGACAATTGATTTGTTAAAGTTAAAACAGAGGAAAAAAAACCTCACAGAATACTATACTGGGTAGATATCTAGCTGTTTTATACCATATCTCTCGAGGGATACCATAGTTCCCAGGCTTGAAACCCTCAATTAATCCCTAGCAAAGCTTAACCAAGGAGAAATAACCCCATAGCTACCCAGGTCCTAGTCGATAAACATTCTTTATCGATGTAGCAGTTATACTTCTCCTGAGGTGCAAGTTCGAAACTACAGTCTAACAAACCTTCAAAGTATAAGAGATACCTACACTTAAATGGACCCTTAACAATGCAGCATTGACCATAAAGTTGCAGGAAGAAATAAAAAAAAAACACAAATCAGTTTCCAGAGTACACAAGTGCTGTGGGCTAGAGTGGAATTCATATCCTCCCCAGTACCGTAAAAAGGAATCTTATAGAATTAGTGGGATCCAGACCGTTCTTTTAACCTGGCACGAATCTTAAAGGGGACCCCTACATCTTCAATAGGCACCAGATTGAGTAAATCTGGGCCGTAAAAGTTGTGGGCCCCACTGTCCGATACCAGAGAGGATACTTGTCCACTAGTGTGCCTAATTACATATGCTACAACCCAAGCATGCCAGAAAGCTTTTTCAGATGGCAATAAAAAAAGGTATACACTGGCTGTTGCGGGGGATACACTTTCTGTTATTCGTCAGAAGACCTAACAAATATGATAGTTAAATTGGATTACAGAGTTCCCTGTTGTGGTGTTATTAGACCCAAATCTACATGACCATTTCTTCTAGCTAACGGAAGGCGTACTACTTGTACCGAGTTAGCTAAATAGTGCAATGAACCTGTGGTGTTAGATCCAAATATTAGCAATATTTTCTTCTAGCTAACTAAGAAGACCTATTACGTATGTTAGCAAATCTAAATAATGCTATACACTTGTTGCAGTGTCATTAAAAATCTATCCAACCTTCTCCTTCAGAATTCAGGAGAGTGATACTTAAGCTAGTAAACCTACACTAAACCTATTCTAATAGCAGAAGACAGCACCCACCCCCCAACCCCCAACCCCCAACAAATGAGAAGAAAAAAAAAAACTTCAAACAATAAAAGAAAAGAGGCAAGGGCAAGCAACAGGCTAAATCAACTCATTGAAATTTTATTACTAACATTAGTTCAGTTACTTTGCACATCTCACACTTTGAGCACCTGCAAATAGTCATCCCCAGTACCATAAAGCACCCCGGCATATTTCTCTAGGGGCACAGTGACATATTTCTTCTCCAGCATCTCAACAAAACACTTGAGCGTCAGAAGCGCATCAGAGCCAGCCTGGTGGCAAATGCCAACACGCTCTACACTGAGGCACTCAGATAGCCTGTTGAGGCCTCCATGAAAACCTTGTCCAGGGCAGTAACGCATTAGGTGCTTCACATCATAAAACACTGGGAAGAACGTCTTGCTTAGCTCAGCGAATCCTTCTAGGGTTACAGGCAGCTTGTCTGCCGTCAGGCATTTCAAAAGGTAGCCGAAGTCATACCTGTCATGTGTGAGGACTATTGTCAGATTGGACAATGTACTGGTGTAGCACTGTTGTGTACCAATAATTACTACAAGATGGCATTGCAGTGTTAGGTTTAAGGTACTCGATACTTCCAGTCCAATATCACTCAGGTTCTTTTCAACATGTGCCATGTCTTTAGTCTGGTAGGTTTTTTCAGCATGCATTTATTTTTAGTTAGGTACCTTAGTTTCTTCTAAATTTTCAAAGAAGTTTCGCAAACTTTTCTTGAATACTGTCAAGAACCAGACATCTAACTTTTTTATTTAGGTGCAATAGCAGGAACAAGGCTATAATTGACCTAATTCCCTGTAAATACTGACCAAGAAATAACTATAAAGTGGGTACAATAAAATTCTATCTCAAAAGGTTGGTTCACTTAAAACTTTTTCAGTACCGGTATAGAAACCCTAGGCAAAACAGATCTATGCAAAATCCATACCCGCCATGGAAGGTAATCCAGACGACAGAATCATTCAGCACCACACCAGACGACATCAATAACTCAGCGAACTGACCCACATCGACCCCGTAAGTATGGTGCTTGTACAGATCGATTCCATGGTCATTTAAAAGCTTGATGGATTCGGGATCGAAAATATCCTTCTCTAGATCGAACTCCCTAAAATTGAACTGCCACACACTGGGTCTCCCTTCGATAACCGGAAGAGTTCCGTTTTCGTCTGAGAAAGCAAGGCCTAGCTGGATCATGTGCAACAGATCGACGTTGGCGCGGAGGGTTTGGTAGTTGAGATGCGAAAGCGTAACTGGCGTCGGGAAGATGACGCGAATGGTGACTCCGGGAAACTCGGTATCCATAGCGACAAAAGGAAAGTCATCGATCAGATCGCGGATCAGAGCAAATTCCGATTCGAGGTTGTGCGACCAGACCTCGCGGATGTTGATAGAAGGAGACGATGGATCCTGCATCGAGGCGCCGAGAGGAGCATAAGAGACAAGTCGAAGAGGAAGAAGGAGATCTCCAAGATCGTTAATGGCGTATTGGATTTGAGAAGAGAAAGATTGGAAGACAAGAAAAGGGTTTTATTAAAACTTTATTTTTTTCTTTCGGGAAGTCGGGCTTTGGGGAAAGTGGTCGAATTTACTTTTGTAATGTTTGCGATTGCACCCCATAAGATGAGCATTTTATAAATAATTTGGTTTCTGGAAGTTTAATGTCGGTGCAAACAAATATGTGCAAATAAATAAGCAATGTAAATATTGTATCACTGCATTTTTTTTATATATGTCGGTGCAAATATGTGCAAATCTCCTGTTTGCTCTCATGTCAATTCATTCATTTATTCTGTTCCTTTATTCTGTTCCTGTTTTAACAGTTATAATTAAAGAATAGAAAATATTTAAATTTTACAAATATATAATTAATATTTAAATATGACCGTTCAAATGAAAATAAAGATGAAATTGATGGATGAATGAAGGTTGTGTGCAGTTGTCCACAGATGAACAGGTGCTGATTCTCAAATAAGAAATATTCATTCATTTATTATGTTCCTGTTTGAACAGTTATGATGAAAGAATAGGTAATATTTAAATATGACCATTTAGATAGAAATAAATATGAAATTGATGAATGGATTGACGTTGTGTGCAGGAATTTTCTGTTAACAGATGAGGAAGTGATTTGATTCTCAATAAGCAATGTAAATGTTGCACCACTGTATCTTTTATACAGTTTTGTGCGATTTTTTTATTCAAATTAAAAATACAGTTTTCCGACGATTTTCAATTTCAATTCATCCTAACTTTTTTTTTTTCAATCTCATCTTAATTCGGTTAAAATTTCATTCTAACTTTTTTTTTAATAAAAGACAATATCACTGTTTTAGAGAAACACCCTCCTAACTTACATAAATCATGAAAAGTGCCTAACAAAAACAATTCTTTGGTCAATTTTTTTATTGATTGTGTTGCCATTATTGACTATTTGAGGGAGATGACTACGGACCCTGAATGCCTCAAGTCTTTTTTTGGATAAATATAATAATAATGTATGTATAGTTGTGTACAGAACATAAACAAAGTATATCTTTTTTCTATCTGAGAGAGACATAGTTGGTGAAATATGAACGCGGTAGAATGCGCCGCCAGACCACAACGGCGCTACTGGTTTCTCTCCGATTTTTTTATTAATAGAAAAATAATTAAATAAATATCGTGATTAAGGAATGTTTCTGATTTTTTGCGAAAAGTGAAAAAACCGTTATCCAAAATCACGGCCAGATGACGCTATTCAAAATCACGGCCAGATTAGTATAGAGTCATTAGCGGATGGAGGGGATAAACACGGGCCGTTAATTTAGAAAATGGCCAGAGCGGACCGCTGTTCCGAATCACGGCCAGAGCGGGCCCGCTGTTTAGAATAACGGCCAGGCTGAGATATGTCAATCAGTGCATTGCTGGGTGCTAATGTGCTGGTTTTGATATCCGAAATATGAATCAATGAGTCTGGTTGTATACCACAGCATGTCAGTATGCCAATATTTTTTATTGGAAGATAAGCTATCACTTGTCAGTTTGTCTAGTTCTAAAACAAATAAACTTGAAATAAAATTCAAAACTGCCTATAGGCTTGATTTCTTAACAAGTCGCTAGTCAACTTGAGCACGAGCATGGTTGTCAACTCGAATTAACTCGCTCATTAACTTAATGAACCTAGCATGAGCACATTCCAACTCGCTCGAATTTAGATCATTAATACCCCTACCAAAGACTGGTTCTAACTTGTGTAACTTTTTTATCTGTTGTTTTCATCATTTGTAATTTCAGATGGAAGAAATATAAGTTACATTTTGATTTTGTTTTATTTTATTTTATTTTTATCTGTTGTTTTTAACGGGTGTAATTTCAAATGTTAAAATAAAACCGTTAGATATGATCTATGTTATTTTCTCTATGTGCTCATAAAAAAATATCACATTTCGATTTTGTTTTTATATGAATCAATCATTTAAAAAATCAATGTCTAGAAATTATCCACACTAGTACGATTTTAAAGGCTCTTGATAACACCCCAACAAAGTTGAAATGTCACAATTTTTTATACATGCATAGATAAAATGATATAGATCATATCCAATGGTTTTATTTTGATTTTTAAGTTTTAAATTTTGAGTATTAAAGTTCTTAAAAATGGAGGCATGATGGAGGCACAAAAAATGGAGGCATTTGGGCACTCCTATGTATATATATCATTGTACCATAATAATACGAGGAGGATTCAAAGGCTTTCATTTTTTTGTGTCTCCATTATGTCTCTACTTTGTAAAAATTAACAACTTAAAATTTTAAACTCAAATATCAAAATATAACTGTTAGATTTGTTCTATATCATTTTTCTCTGTGCACATATAAAAGATTACTACATTCTGACTTTGTTTTGATCAGTGTTAAGAGGTTGCAAAATACATTGATATAGATAAGTTTTGAATGTTGATTTTTCAATTTATTGTATCATATAACAATAAAACTGAAAAGTGATATCTTTTGTGCATGTAAAAATAATAATATAGATTTCATCTAAAGATTTTATTTTGACATATAAGTTTTAAAAAAATTGTCATAAGAAAATTATAAAGTAGAGGTCCAAAAAATGGAGTCATTTGAATCATGATGAATAAAAAAATAATACATGTGAACAAATCAATTAAATAATATATAATTAAGATTTCAAAAATTATAAAACTCACGCCATCTGAATTCCTTACTGGTGGTGTAATTTATTTTGGAAGTCAAATACAGAAGTTATACTGTTCATATAACTAATATCAGTGTTGTAAATAACAGTATGCAGTCGTCGGACAGATAGGGTACAATCAAGTTATTAATTAGAAATAATCAATTATAACTGGAAATAATTGGCCGATTAATCGGAAAAATCTGTAACAGTCTGGTCACTGCCAATGGCTAATTAGCTGATTAATCGGCTTAAACAAAAGTTTTTTTACAACACTGACTAATATTAAATTGTCATGTTGTTGTGGGTCTCCTTCGTATAATTAAGGAATAAAAGAAACAAACCAAAAAAGTAGCAGCGGTTTATGATAACTACGGGCCCAATCTTTTCTCTCTTTTTTCTTTCTCTTCTATGTAACAAAAGGCCTATTTGCTTCCTCAACGCGCAACAGTTCCAAACAGGGAACAAAGTGTAGGGACTACAAAGATTTCTTCCAAATCAAAACAAGAAAAAAAAAATCACACACAAGAGGTGGCATGCATTTGTTAGAGGCTCCTAAGATTAAGTTCACTAATTCCATTTATTATATATTGATTCTTGAAAAGGTTCAACAGAAGGACATTGAGCAACATGATCATGGCTCTGAATCATCACTGGATATCAAAGTAATTTTTTTTTTTTTTGATGAAAGATATCAAAGTAATATTGTTTATGGTACAGAAGTAGTTAAGAAAATAATAAAATATGAGCATCTCTAGGGAATAATTATGTTCATAAATTTCCTTTATGCAAAAGCCAACCACCATTTGTTTGGCGTGCCATTCGGTCTGTATGCAATCTTCCAGTGGTCTCCTCTCTTATTTGTTTCAAAAAAAAATTCTAAACAACTCTGCAAAAGATATATTTATGTTCATCATTGATACGTCCAGCGAGAGTAGGCTATATGTAAGATATTGAGTTTTTGGGTTTTGGGCGAGCCCCGTCTCAGAAAGACGGGCTGAGATTAGGTTCTGAGACGGGCTGAGATTAGGAAAGAGGAAAGTGTGGAGGTATCCGGACTCTATCCTGTATGATATCTCGCTTGTCGAAAAATAGCCAGACTTTCAAATTACGGAGGTCAAATGTAATGGAGTCAAGCATATAAAATTTTCGTACAACGAACGGGAGTCAATTTCGAACTATCCATAATATTTTATCTTAAAATTTATTAAAAATAAGATCCAAGTATAAAAAAAATTGAAAATGAATGTGGGTCAATTGACCCCCATTCATACAGGCTAAATTCGCCTCTAGCCCCTGTGTAATGGAGCCTTTTGTCTTAAATAGGTTGTCCCCTAACCGTCATTCCATATTATCAGAACAGTTAGGAGAGTTCGCATAGGAGCGGTGACGCTCGCATAAAATGACGATCACTATACTGCACTCGACGCGTACGGCCGAGGAGGCAGTGACTATAAGCTAAATCTGGGCCAG
Source organism: Carex cristatella (assembly GCA_024447775.1). NCBI lineage: Eukaryota > Viridiplantae > Streptophyta > Magnoliopsida > Poales > Cyperaceae > Carex > Carex cristatella. The sequence continues at coordinate 4,360,549 of JAJHPF010000025.1, forward strand.
ATTCTTGTCGAGGCGAGTTCTTGCCGGGCCTTGTCGGATCTGCCTGCTATTCGAACCTTGGGCCTTGATTTATTTGATCTCGGATTGGGCCCCGATAAGGGTCCGAATCCAGTTCATTCTTGGCCCAATTATCGTCACAGGGGTCCTTGTAGGGCGGATCTTCATCGCGCCTTATCAGGCCTGGTTGTTACTGGATCATGGGCTGTCTTATTTGCTCTCAGGCTGGCCTCTGATAAAGGTCCGAATTCCAAGCTATTCATGACCCATGATCGGTTCTAGGAGGGCCTTTTGTACATAGCCCTATCAATCATACTTTAAATCGCTAAAACAAAATTTATGTCTTCTTTTGTTTCTTATTTTTTTTCGTTAGCATTTTCCATGTTAAAGGTCCAGAGCGGCAGAGATATGGTGAAAATTTAATAACATAGTGTGTTTTATTTTTTGGTGGAATGACTAATTTAAATCCAAAATAATACCAGGAAGGTCCAACAGCCAGAGTTCTACAACCTTAAATCCAGCCTTTTCAAGGCCACATTTATGTACAGTGTCAGATATATGAGCAACTTGTTTGCAGGGTTTTGAATGTCAAAGTTTCTGAAGAAGACATTTGCTCGATGGTGTACATAGTTTTTAATAAGCTAAACTCATTTAGTAAAATTATGATTGAAGAACTATTATGAGAAATAAAAGTTATGTTTCATTATTGGGTGGTATCCAATAGCACCCTGATTTGAAACTAAATCAAATAAAAGATGGCAAAACTCTCCCTGATTTTTTTAAAATCAACTCAGTTTAATTAAAGTTATGTTTCATTATTGGGTGGTGTCCAATAGCACCCTGATTTGAAACTAAATCAAATAAAAGATGACAAAACTATCCCTGATTTTTTTTTAAATCAACTCAGTTTAATTAATTTGCAGCCTATTTACAACATTTCAAATTAATTACTTTAGTCAATTTCATTTTTATTCAGCTATGCTTACTAATGAAAAAAGGACCACAGAGAGAATTTAGCACAAATGATAAAATGATTTCATAACAAATTTGCCATGTGGTGGTAGTCTGGTAGACATTTGGTGCCATTGTGAAACCCAAGTGAAGCTGTATATTAAACACTCCAAGTGTATCACCAAATGCTATATTGCTTAGAATTAACACAAATAGAATCATATTGATACTTCCAGATTATATGACAGTTTTAGTTAATTCAAGATCTTAAATATAGCACAAATCATCCAAAACACTTCTTAAAATGAGTTTTATCAATTCATACCAATAAATTTAAGTAGAAGCACCATTTTAATTAAGTCCAAACTGTCAAAGGTTATCAATTACAGCTACCACAGAAAATTGCTTAATAAGTATATCCTAATTGAATTTACTCAAGAACATGAAATGCTCAAAACTATTTTCCTCATGTGCCATCAATATTACATCAATTTTTCAAGAAATATTACCCTGCTTTGGCTCCATCTCCTGCACAATTTACTTGCTGTTGTTTAAGGGAAGATAAACGCCTTCTGTTGCCAACCAGACGTTGTCAGCTCGCTTCTCTCTGACACCGCACACCTATCAAAACAAGCAAATTAATATTAAGAAATTATTCTTCTATGTAATAAATAAAAATGGTGAAGATGTCCTATATCTACAAGGAGAGTTAGACAATAACTGTACTACAAAATCTTCTTCTTCTTTTTCTAAAAAAAAAAAAAAAACTGGGAAAAGGCCCTCTCTTCCTCATTCTTTCTCACAAATACCATGATGGATGCTATTGATATAATTTAGAAAGAGAAAGAAATGTTTCTTTTGTACCACATGATTTTTACAAGAATAAACGGCAGTTAGTGCTGGCTTACAGAGTTAAGGAGGTAAACAGGAAACCTCTCTCTAAGTCCCTCTAACCACCAACCTTCAAAAAGCCACACAGACTAAAAGACAACAAAATGATAATACAAACTCACCTCTTGTTGACCACCAGCTATGCGGGAGTACTTCTTATCATGACTATGCAAATAACCTTGTGTATCAACATGCCTTAGCCTCACTTTTTGATCTTGCCTCCATGTCTTACCACTGCCTTCTATCTCCAGCCTAAAGGGAAACGAATGAAAAAGGAAAACAAAATATTAAACCAAGCACCAGAAAACATTCTAAAGATATATATCTCAGCTGTCCACATTCTCACCTCCAGTAATCTCCCGTATCTGACTGATGTTCACTTCCAAAACAACTCACCTGAAATAATCAGAATATCAATTAAATATATCCAGGTAGAATGATATATAGGGAAAAACTGAATAAACACAACACACCTCTAAGTTGCCACTAATTGGGGATGCGTGCAAGTGGCTATGAAGCCACTTGCGGGTCCTCATGTGCTGAAGCCTGACAACTGTTCCATGTGTAATGGCATCCCCTTGTTTAGCCGAGGTGTCAGGCACAGGCCTCACAACCTAAAATTTTAACATTATCAGAGAACAATATTAGAAGGAAACTACAATCATCAATTTACTCATTTTGCAGAAACATGCAACTTCTACAACCTTCCAGAGTAGCACCCTAACATTAACCCAGGTCAAACCAAACAATAAAAATGACAAAATTATGTCATGTTTTTTATATTACCACCCTTGTTCATAGGTATTTCACATGATATGGAGAATCAACATTGAATTTGGTTGATTTCAATTCAAAAAGATAATTGTGCATGTGTTTCCTGTGTTGGGAGGGGCCGGAAAATGGCACGGGGATCCAGCTCCGTCACGGAACGTGTGACTGTTCCGTGCCATGACCACCCCTCGACATTTTAGTCATGGCACGGCACAGCACGAGACCAAAGTCACGGCGTGTTAGTCACGGCACGGCACGTTTTTCCACTCTAGGGTTGGGGGAGCAGTTGGGGAAAAATTTGAAGACTCTAATAGAAGCTTTAACAGCAATTAGAAACTGGCAAACTGGCAGCTAATAACAATTAATATTCAAATGTTGGAATACTGTTAACAAATACAATAAAGGATGAAACTACACAAGTACATTGAATTGAAGAGGATAGCAGGTTACAAGAGATTACCCAATAACTATTTGCATCATCTACGCCTTGAAAGCCGGTCACAGACTGTTGACCACTGCCGGAACCATACGGCACATCATGAGAGTGCAACCGGAACTTGGTTCTTTCATGCGCCAGTTTAATTACAGATCCATATGTAACCTAAACAGAGAAAAAGAAAGAAATAAACAATCAACTTTGCCTCCTAAGCATTTTAAACTATTTTGTTGACTTGGCATAAGTGTGCCAAAAGCTTGCTTATTCAGGTAGAAAATTGATCTATGTTAATAGAGAGGATCATAACATTTCAAGTATCAATTCCCGAAATAAGCATTGAACCTGTCAGAAAATTTGCTCAATTGACCTTATTAAGAAGCAAAAATAATTAACTAAAGAGAAAACGAATTCGAGATCTTACCTCCACACCTTCGGCCGCCATGGCCGAAGAAGGCGAACCATTGGGCAATTCGAGCCCGAGATATAGAAAAACAGCTAGAGCAAATAACCCCGCGGCCATTATCAAGAGAAGAGCCAAGAACCAGTTACTCTGCCAAAACGGTAACCCGAGTTCCGGGTAAGTCGATTTGCTCACTTTCTTGTCTCGACCTAGGGATTGCTTAAGGAATTGAGCGGGTTCAGTCGAACCAGAGGAAGTAGAAGAAGAAGAAGAAGAGACCTTCCGACGAGCAAGGCCCTGTGTCGAAGCCACGATTGTGATGCTTCTGCGATCTGAGACGAGATCAATGCAACTCAAATTGCCGGATTTCGAGTAACGCGAGGCAGCAAGGGAGGAATCTAGAGAGCTCTAAAAAAGGACAGAATAGACTATGTTTGGAATGGAGACGACTTTTCCAACAGTCTTCCAGGTTCATACGTAGGACCCACATGCAGGGAAATTATTTCGTTTGTGAAATGGACCTTTTCTGTGTTCCAGGTGTATGTAGCATTTCTTCTTCGACTTCCTCGAATGTTACTAAAACCTGGTTTTAACCGTAAAGGACAGAGAATGCCAGCGACCCGTCAATAAATGGCAAAGTGGGACCCATCATTAAGTTTTTCTGAACTGTTCGCTACGAAATACTCCAGGTCCAAGCGAAAGTATAATCATCCGGAGAAAACTGGACAGCGGAGCACGTCATCGTGGAGTGTTGCAGCGAATAGGGAAGGAAAGCATGGCACATTCGGATGACATGGCGAGCATTTATTGGATAAAATCGTGGCAAGCGGACTCAGTGCTAGTGGGATGGATCCGAAGGGAGAGGGGGTTTCCGATGCCCATCGGACCAGAGTCTGTTTGATGGGTGGTTTTTATCGTCTGATTCACTTTAAGATTTGTGCGCACGGATATTAAAGTGATGTGCAAATTTTGAAGTAAATCGGACGGTAGAAACCACCCATCGAACAATCTCTGGTCCGATGGGCATCAGACACCCCCCTCTCCCGGATTTGAATCTACAGCGATTCGTATTCTACCATTTTTGCGTTTTCAAATCCAACTGTTGAATTATTTTGAGATTGATGCACTGAAAATTATTTATTTTAAGATACGTGCAGAAAAATTACTGGACGGCTGAATTTGAAAAAATAAAAATTTTAGAGTTAATGCTCATAATATTAGGATGGCATATCCAATTCCTAGTGGAATACGCATATTAAAATCGAAACAGTCATGCATTGTGCTTTTTTCATGAATTGGTGTGATTTCAAAAACCTCGAGTTTACATATTAAAAATTTACAAATTTATAATATCATATATACTATTTTAATTTCAAAAACTCATAAATTTACTCAATATCGCTTGGCTGTTAAAACTTATATTAAATTTATTAAATTCTCATTTTAACCTTTATTAAAACAAAAACACGTAGCATGTGCATATAAGACGTGTTCCATCTTCGAATTGGTCAGTTTTTTATGACAAGATTTAATTTGTGTGCTTGTGATATTCACATATGTATACTTAAATGCTATTGTATATGCGCCGGAAATAGAGAAATCAACTATTTGTTCTTACAGATTGACTACTAAGATATTTTACGTATGCATTTATATTTTAATTAATTAAGGGTAAATGAAAACTTCATCAATTTTAAAATTGATAAAAAAATAATAATAATAGAGTAGAACTAGGGTGTTCCTAAGTTCATCAAGTTCCTTTGTGAACTTAACTCTAAAACTTATCGGATTAAATTCAAATTATTGAAATTCTTCTACTTTACGAGTGATGCGTTTACATGCAAAAAATTTAAAATTTGGAATAAGATTTGTATAGAGTCAAGTGGTCAAAAAGTTTTCAAAAAATGAATGCATTAAAATTAATTTATAAACTTTTTAATTTTGACCAATTTACTTTATACTAAACTAATCCGGAACTTGAAAATTTTCACATGTAGACGCATCACTCGTAAGGTAGAAGGTTTCAACAGTTTGGATTTATCGTTTGAAGTTAATCCGATAGGTTTTAGAGTTGAATTCATAAAGGGGCTTGATGAACTTAGGAGCACTCTAGTTTTACTCAAAATTATAATATATTGGATAATTTTGTTTTTTTTTTTACATTAGAAGGATAATGTGATGCTAAGAATTTATAAAACTTTTACATATCCAATTTGTCCACCAAAACTTAATAATTGCATATTTTTCCGTTAAAAATAAACAAACTCTCTCATTGTCCTTTCTTTAATTTAATTTTAAAATTTTATTTGAACTTTTTTTTTTTTTAAGGTTGGCATTAATATAATGCCAACAATTTCACTGATAAAAAGAAAGTATTTACACAGTATCCTAAAGTTTCACACTAATTACAGAAGTTACATATTCACATTCCTCTATTTATCCAGCACTCATCCATTGAATAATTTCCATAGCCGTATCACTGACGAGGCTATGTACTAATTTTCTTTTGTTAGAGAATAGCCTTCTATTCCTCTCTCGTTAGAGAGCCCAAGTCCCCGCTGCCCAAATAATATGCCAACGAACTCTTAGCCTAGGTGTTATCTGAACTTATTATTAATCCTTCCCCTAAAAAAAAGAACCCATTGTTATTTTAATTCATTAGATGTTGAATGCTATTGTACAAGTTCAGCTGGTGGATTTGTATTGATAAATAAACTGACATTTGATTCATTTTGCAAAGCAACTTATGCCAAACTGGCTACAAGAATTATCAAGTCAGTAAATCAATTTCTATGAAATCATGAATTTGTTGAGTAAATTCTCGAACCAATTTGGCATCAGTTGCTTTACAAAGTGAAACTTAGCATGAAATAAGATGATTCTTATTAGTATTGTAAATATTTTATTTTGGTTTCTTAGTGTTCCATGATTTCCAAATTAGTATTGTAAATATTTTATTACGATCAGACTTTTTTTTTCTAATATTATGATGAGACTATAAAAAAAAAGAGTTGATCGACATCACACACACAAACTACCAATCACAACAATAGACAAACAATCACACTACAAAACTACATGAAACAAAATTTTCAGAGTGTTTGATTTGGATTTTAGACTCAAGTCGAACGGGTCAGAATTATTTTTGAATTTATTTCATCAGATTTGATTCACGTACTGGTTTAATTATTTTATTGATGTGTTCTAAGAGTTGTACTTGTCCTTCAAATATTTCGTTTTTTCTTGAAAATTTTATTCGGATTTTATTTTATCAATTATAACTAATATCCAATAAAAAAAAATATAACTAATAATTCTGTGTTTATGTTTTGCGGAATGTGAGATATTTTTGGGCCTTACTTAATTGAGGAGGAATCCACTTACAGCATTTGTAAGTTATAACATTTTACAGTAATTTGGTTTTACGATTTTTAAAGTTCAAACAATCGATCCAAACCATTCAATATGATATCTATATTAAAATGTGTTTAATGATCAAAATTTATATTTCTTTGAATTTTTTTTTAATAAGTATTTTATAAAACTGTTGTTTTTTAGTGGTCCATAACTGTCTAAAAATAACAATTTTGTAAAATACTTAATAAATAATAAAAATAAAATATAAAATTTGATCCAAGTACATTTTAATACAGAAATCATGTTGAACGGTTTGGATCGATTGTTTGAACTTTGAAAATCACATAACCAAATTATTGTAGGATGTTGTAAATTACAACATCTCTACTTAATTATTCTCAAATAAAAAAATATATATTTACGTTCGGGTCAACAATTCACTTGCGCCAAGATTAAATTTAACTCGATTTAATTTCATACTTAATTATATTTAGTCCGCCGCTTAAATAATATATAATTGACACTAGAATTTACAAGCTGTGGATATATATGAAAAAGAAGATGATTTAATGTCTTCGTTCCTCTATTTTCAATTTTAATTAAGTAAAAAAAATAACTAGAACACGTATACACCACTTTATCCATGTATCATGTATGCATAAAATATTATGATATTTTAATTTATTTTGGTAAATATTTACAAGACATTTTCCGCACTTTGATTTTATAGGTTTCTATCAAAATAAAAAATATGAATTCAAAAAATTATAATCTTTACATGTAAATGCATCACTCATGAAGTAGATCGGTTTCAATGGTTTGAATTCACCGTTGAAACATATTTAATAAGTTTTTGAAGCGATAGCACGACATATCATTATACTACAGGTAGTGCACTAGCTTTATTCTATATAAATTATGTTTAATAATTTAGACTAATATTTGGTGTTTTAAATTTGGTTATTTACAAAATTTAAAAACAAAAAATGAAAATATAAATAATAAAGCTCTCTTTATACAGAGTTAGATGCTGTTTTTCTTATTTTGATTTATTGTTTAGGCTTCAGCTTCTGGCGAAGTTATCCTACACAATTTATTATTGGTGAACAAAAATCAAAATAGTCATGATGCATAACAAGTTTTTTATATTTTTTCTATATTTTATGGGTTCAGTCTTAAAAAAATAAAACAAATACATAGTCTTGCAACTAGAGCTGTAAATGAGCTAGCTCGGGCTGAGTTGTTAGCGAGACAGCTCGCGAGCTAAAATCTCAGCTCAAACTCATGACAAGCCAGCTCGCGAGCTAACGAGCTGGCTCACTAAGTTTGGTTGGATCTTGTTTAAAGAAGAAAATAAATTTTACAAACTTTTTTGGACTGAGCTGGACCAAACTTGACAGTATAAAATATACACAAATTCATACAAATTTACAAATTGATGCTTAGCCGAGTTAGCTCGCGAGCTAGGTCTTAGCTCAGCTCGTTAATTTTGGCCTGAGCTGTTAGCGAGACAGCTCGTTAACAGCTCGGTCCATTATTGAACGAGCTGTTACCTATCGAGCCAGATGTGAGCCACGAGCTACGAGCTTTTTTGACAGCCCTACTTTGTAACCTATTCAAAATTGAACTAGCATACTTGGAAAGATGGGATGGACATTTTAAACAGATTTAACTTGATCTAAAATTTGAAGTTAAGAACATATACTTAACAAAAATTATAATTATAATTACCCAATAACAAAAATTATTTATAATTATCAATATCACAACGCTTTAGATAGTTCCATTAAAAATTGATGATTTTGATTGTTAAATAATTATGGCAAAACTTGAAAAATGGAAGAGAATCCAAACTCGGTAGGCATTACTAGGCGAATCCTACTATGCAGATGAAAGTAACAGTAAGTCAAATTTTTTGTGGTAATTTAAATTTGTTTCTTTTTACCATTTTAATATTATCTATTGCATGATGTTTTTGGCACTAAAAAGAAAAATAAATCTTAGGCATTCAACTAATACCATTAGGGTGAAAACGGAGTCGACAGTTGTAACACCATATTCATATATTTTTATTTTATTTTTCAGATACGTCTAGAGATTGGATATTTATTAAAATAATATAAAACATTAAAAAATATTAAAATTTATAATATTTATCCAATTATAATGGTGAATAACATAAAATTTTCATAATATATATTAAAATATACGGTATATATCTACTATTCAGATACGGATAATTGAAACGTAAAACCATATCAGTATCCTTATCCACACAGATATTCAAAATATCAGATATCCACATCTAAGTTTTCTAATGTGGATCAAATATGAATCAAATATTATCCATCTCATTTTCACCCCTAAATACCATGCATATATTAGATACAAATCAAGTGATAGAATAATTACGGAAGATGAGTGTTAAGAATGTTTAATTCCCGACCACTTTTAGAACTAAAATTTGAAAATTCAGATTCGATTTGAATTTTGTTGTTGTTTAAGTAAATGGAGTTAAATCTCAATTCTTATATTAAGGATGTAGATGTCTTGATTTGCCAACGATTTTGATTAGAAGATAAAATTTTAGATTGAATATCAACTTTCCGATCAAATACTCACCACACGGACTCACTATATGCAAATTGTATCATCTTTCTGATTGGTCCTGATTTTTATAATTGATTGGTCATGTTTTTATTTTATTCTATTTTTTAAATATCATTTAAGTAGTGTTTTTTGTGACTTAACATGTCATTTTCTGTGAGATTTTTTTACAAAATATGTCACAATGATTAAAGAAAATGTATGTCAATTAAGAAATATTATTTGAAATTTAGTCTATATTATTTTATAAAATCATGTCATTTTGTATGATTTTTTTTTATTCTCTTATAATATATCACACAGACACAATATTAGTTAGCATGAAAATTATAAAAATTATAAAAGTTTAAAATACTTATCTCATAATAAAGAGTTCGACTATTATGATATCAGTGTCATGTCAGTCTATATAACACCAATTTCAAAACCTATCAAATAGACCTCAAACAACAAATTCAAACTGTTTAAACTGATCTACTTTATTAGTTGTAAGTTTACATAAAAAAATTATAATTTTCAAATTTAGTTAATATCAAATCAAACGGTAAAAAATGTTGAAAAATGGATGTATTAAAATTAACTTAAATACTTCTACATCTGACTACTTGACTTAATACTAAATAAATTGAAAAACTTATAAATTTTACATGGAAATGCACAACTAATAAAATAAATCAGCTTGAACAGTTTGAATTTGTTATTTGAAGTTTATTTAATAAGTTTTGAAATTAATATTACATATGCAAAAATGATGTTCTCCTGATCATACTGACCGAACTCCATAATAAATTTAGCTAAAATGGATTTGAGGCCTCCTCTATGTTAAAACGGAGAGATTGCTTATTTATTACAGAGTTCAGACTATAGGTCGGGTACTCGGGTCCGATGGGTGCGTATCCTCTGAGATATCTCAATTTTTGCGTGACCGACGTGTCCGGGTGCCTATTCGGGAAACCGTAGGGGGCCAGTATTATTTGAAATTTGAGATTCGTGCAGAATGTATTTGAACGATTGAGATATTCCAAAAAGTCACGCAAAGTTTGAGATATCTCAGAGGATGCTAATTCGGGTCCGATTCCCAAATCTCAGCTCCTTTTTTGGCCTCCTCTCGAGAGCAGTTTGGGTCCGATGCCCATCGGACTGAATTCGATGGATTCCATAACCGTCCGATTTTTTTAAGATCTGTGCGTACTGCTTTAATATCCGCGCGCACGGATCTTAAATCGGATCGGGCGGTTATGGAGCTCATCGGACCCAAACTGCTCTCTCGATCTCTCTCACCTTTAATCAACAGTAAACGAAACAAACCGGAACGAAAACCCCACAAAAAAACAAGGCCGAAAAGAAAATCTTCCAAATGTTAATGCCCCATTTTTAAAATTTCACCTGCAGCTACTAAATTCCCAAAAGCAAAGAGAGGGAGCAGCAGCAGCAGCAGCAGGCTTTGCGATTCCTTCAAGCGGAGGCAAAATCTATAACGCTTCCTCTTCTCACACTATCTTCTGACAAAAATTGCATCTCCTTTCCCCTTTTGCCATCCCGTAGCTTGCCTAATTTATTCGATACACGGGATTACAGTTGAAAACCGAGGAAGAAAGAGCTCATTGCAGCTGCCGCATTGTAAGTTTGCGGGGTTTTGTTTGCAAGATCTGAAAAAATGGCTTTATTTCGCAAGTTCTTTTATCGGAAACCTCCCGACGGGCTGTTAGAGATCTCCGAAAGGGTTTACGGTACGTTTGTAATATGCTTTTTTGTTTTCTTCTTCTTTTTCTTTCTCTACTATTCTTTTCTGTTGACTGAAAATGTTGTAAGTAAAGCACAATATCACTCTAGATGAATCATGAATGTGCGGCCTCAACTATCTCTCCGTTTTGTTTTGTTTTTAAATACAAATAGTAGATTCTGCCATTGATAGATTCCATATCTATTATTTTATTTGAAACATATTAAAACTAATTTTCAGCTCATTCAATTATTAGGTATACAATTGCCATGCAAAGATGCTGGGATTTTATTTTTTATTTTTTAGTTTATTTTGATCAATTGTATATTTTTCTGATGATTGTTTTGCCTTTTTAGTATTTGACTGCTGCTTCACCACTGATGTATTTGAAGATGAGAAATACAGAACCTACATGGGGGCCATTGTGCACCAGCTGAAGGACCACTTCCCCGATGCCTCCTTCATGGTCTTCAATTTTCGCGAAGGTGAATCGCTAAGTCAGATTGCAGCTGTACTGTCAGAATACGACATGACTGTAATGGACTACCCGAGGCAGTATGAGGGATGTCCCTTGCTCTCCATAGAAATGGTGCACCATTTTCTACGCTCCGGTGAGAGCTGGCTTTCTTTAGGCCAACAAAATATTGTATTAATGCACTGTGAAAGGGGTGGATGGCCTGTGCTGGCCTTTATGCTGGCCGCGCTCCTGGTTTACCGAAAACAATACGGGGCTGAGCTGAAGACACTTGACATGATTTATAAGCAGGCCCCACAAGAACTATTACAGCTGATATGTCCACTTAATCCATTACCCAGTCAGCTGAGGTACTTGCACTATATTTCTAGGAGAAATGTGGGATCTGAGTGGCCCCCGCTTGACAGGGCACTTACTTTAGACTGTGTTATATTGAGGGATATTCCAAGTTTTAACGGAGAGGGTGGGTGTCGGCCTGTTTTTCGGATTTATGGGCAGGACCCTTTACCTGGTTCAGATCAAAACCCAAAACTTCTCTTTTCTACCCCAAAGAAAAGCAAGTTGGTTCGACTTTACAAACAAGTAAGCCTTTTTTCATTCATCATGACTTTTTCGTGGTTAACTAAAAGATTTCTAGCAAACTAAAAAGCAAACTAAGCAAATTAAATTTTTTCTGGTAACAAAGAATGAATATCCTCACTTGTAAAGACACTAATATTTTACTTGAACAATTTCACCTTTCAGGTAGATTGTGAGTTGGTTAAGATAGACATAGGCTGCCACATCCAAGGCGATGTTGTGCTGGAGTGCATAAACCTGGATGTAGACCTGGTACGTGAGGAGATGATGTTCCGTGTCATGTTCAACACAGCCTTTATTCGGTCTAATATCTTGATGCTGAATCGTGATGAAATTGATATCCTTTGGGATGCCAAAGAGCAGTTCCCCAAAGGTTTTAGAGCTGAGGTAAATCTCCCTCCTTTTCTCTGAGTTCAATACTTGGCTCATATGCATACATTCATTTACTGCCCAATGGAGAAATCTCAAATTTATAGTGTTAACTTCTTGTTTCCTGCTGGTACTTACCTCAGAACACGTGTCTTTTGAAACATATCACGCTTTCCACCAAACCCTATGAAGATAAAGTCATATAATATAAAGAGCAATTTAGTAGTCTTACGGTATGTTTGAGAAAAGTATGATTAGTGAGTTAGTGCGCTAATCCAGCTGTCCAAAATAGTTGAGCACCTAATCTTTTGTTGGAATAGTGGAACAACGGGGTCAGTAGCTATTCTGAACAGCTGCTCACCCATCCGAACCCGAACAAGATTGGAAATAGCTTGCTAACCTTGGTTAGTGCTATTCCTCACCCATCCAAACGCACCCTGAGTGTACTTTGATGCTCATATAGTGTGAAATAGCAGGTGCTTTGTATTGACTAGCAGTTCAATACCTGGACTAGGTCTGAAAAACTTTTGGTTCAGTTGTTTCACTCAATCCTTTTCTCCTCACAAATTAAATGCAGTCTCTTTCTTCTCTTAAATTATTGCTTGACTCTAACCGATACTTATCTTTTACCTCATGCAACTTCAGGTGCTCTTCTCAGAAATGGACACTACAAGTAATGTAATTACCACAGAGGCATCATCCTTGGTAGAGAAGGAAGGTCTCCCCATGGAGGCATTTGCGAAGGTTCAAGAGTTTTTCAATGACATCGACTGGTTGGACCATCGTGGTGCAGCACAACATATCCTCAGAAAAATAGGTTCAACGAATTCTATGCTGGAGAGACGCCGATCGCGCTCCCCACAAAGAGAGTTGATTGGTCAACATGAGAGACTGCAGTTGGAGGAGGCTAGTGCAATGAAACCTATGCTGGAGAAACACAACTCGCTACCTCCGAGTACTAACAGGAGTGTAGAAGTGGAGGAGACCAGTACATTGTCATCCATGCCGGAGAAATGTGGCTTGCTCCCTCAGCATGCCTGTGATAATGTGGAGTTGGTAGAGAAGGGTGCATCAGGATTTCTGCAAGATAAACGTGGCCCACTCTCTCCTCTCAGAAACGTAGCCTTTCCTAAAGAGGGAGATGAGTTGGATTATAACGATACATCAGGATATGTCCAAGAGAAGTATGGGCTTGTCTCTCTGAAAAGTGAACCGATTGTTCCTCATGAGAGAGTTCATTTGGATAAGGGTAGTGCTTTGGGACATGTGGTGGAGCACAAGTCAGATTGTAGAAATGAAGTCATGTCCATTCCTTGGGAGAAAGTTGCGATAGAATCACTGCTGGATAAGCACTCCTCACCATCTCTTCATGAAGTACATCTTGGTCAGACCAACATATCGACATTAGTGCTCGAGAAGACTGAATCATTGTCTCCCCAAACTAAAGTAGGCATTGCTTCTGATAAAGTACAGTGGGATGAGAGCAGTGCATTGAATTCCATTCAGGAGAACCCTGCCTTAGTCTATCTGCACAAAGAAATGGCTATCCCTCAGGTCAGAGTACAGTCAGATGAGATGCATGCACCAGAGCATGTGCAGGGGAAGCATGTTTCAGCCTCTTCATGTGAGGTCTTTGAGATTGGTCCCTCAATGCACGAGAAAATGGTGTCAGAAGAACAGCACAAAGGTGTATTTGAACCTGTGCAGGAATACATGCCAATTTCTCTGTTGAAGGATGAAGCTGAGGTCATATCAGAGCAAGCAGGGCGAGATGGACAACAGAAGGACACTTTGAAAGCTGTGCAAGAGAAAGATGGCCTAGCTTGCGCATACAAAGATGAAAATAAGATGACAGCAGAGGAATCTGTGAAGAGAGTTGCATCTGATGAACAACAGAAAGTTGAATTAAAATTTGCACAGGAGAAGCATGAGGTGGTTCCTCCTCACAAGGAGGGAACCAAAGGCATATCCATGCATGTATTGCCAGTTGAAAAACAAAAGAGTGCATTGGCAGTTGAGCCAGATACGCATGAATTGGTTTCTCCTTGCATGGATGAAATTGATGTTGTACCAGCACAAATTGTGTCCAATGATCTGCAAAAAATTTCCCAATCAATGCAAGAGAAAGGTGATTTGGTTTCTTCCGATCAGGATGCAACTGGGGAGCTGGGACCCCCAGTTCATCAAGATAAGGTAGTGGTGCAGAAACAGCAGACAATTTCATTAGATTCCATGCAGGTGAGACATGAATCTGTTTCACCTCAGAAAGATCAAGAACCAATCCAGCAGGCAGAGAATATGAGACCTACCTTTCCTCGAAAAGAAGTAAAACTAGATGATGGAATTATAGACAATCAGACGAACCTATCAACTTCCATGCAAGATGAACAAGATGCTTCTATGTCCAAAGCAGCAACCAAAACTGCTTCAGACAAAGAGCTGCCTCACTCCATCAGCTCATCAAAATACGTGTCAAAGGAGCCTGAAACAACTTCTCAGAAAAAAGAACCTGAGTCACCATCTGGTTCCCCAGGCTCTACTTGCATATCACCACCTGCTGATATAAAATCTGAACAACAACTTGCAAAGCAACAACCTAAGCCCAAAATAATCTCACAACGTATCCCCTTGTCCCGGTCGACCCCAGCTCTGGGCATCACTGACCTCTTACAAGATCATAGCACAGTTTCTGTTGGTCATGTTCAGAAAATCTCAGTTGTAACTGCTCCAAGGCCACATTCTCCTACTGGTATTGCAACTCCAAAAGATAATGTAAATAGTATTATTGGACCTCAGGGCCTACCACCACCACCACCACCTTTGCCACATAGACTTACACCTCTGCTACCAGGTCAGCTAATATCAGTTGGATCTATACCTGTATCACCGCCACCACCATCAGTTGCCAAACCCCTGCCATCACCATCAGTTGCCCCTCCACCACAACTACCATCAATTTCCACTCCACCACAACTGCCATCAATTTCCACTCCACAACTGCCACCTCCATCAGTTGCCCCACCACCACCATCGCCACAGGCATCAGTTACACCACCACCACAGCCATCAATTGCACCTCCTCCACCTCCCCCGCCGCCGCCGCGATCATCAGTTGCATCTCCACCACCACCGCCGCCGCCGCCGCCACCATCTCATTCAGCAGCAGCAGCATCTCCACCTGTACCACCACCTCCTCCATCTCTTTCTCCCTTGTCCAAGAGTACTCCTGCCAAGGCACCGGCCCCGCCTCCACCGCCTCCCTCCCTCTCCCCTCTGACCCCACCAATTCCGAAATCTGCACATCCTTCATTGAAACAATCTCCCATCAGTACAAATAAACCATCACCCCCTCCGCCACCACCTCCTGGTACAAAAGCACCTCCTGGTCCACCTGCACCACCTCCTCCAGCTGTACCAGACTCACCCCAATTGAGGCCTGGTGGTGGTGGGCCCCCACCACCTCCGAATGGTGTAAAGGCACCTTCATTCAAGGGGAAGTTAGGTTTTGGTTCTAGAAGTATGCAAAATGCTCAAGCCAAGAAGAATTTAAAGCCGTTGCATTGGGTCAAGGTCACCAGGGCTATGCAAGGGAGCCTCTGGGCTGAAGAATCAAAGCAGTATCTTTCCTTACTATCTATTATTCATTTTGTTTTGTTTTTAACTTTCTATTTCATTATACCCATTTTGCATAGTAGTCCCATTACCTTATACTTGCAACTCATGGGTCATGGCAAACATTCCTTTGCAAATGATACCAAACTGTTAAAAAAAAACTCAAAGTTGATAAACATTAACCAAGTTGCCCCTCACTATTTCATCTCAACTCAATCAAATCAATGTGTCTTTCAAAATTACCTCTGAACTTGCAACTTAAATTACAAATAATCTTTGTTCTATTAGACTTTATTTGGATTATGGGGAAATGGTTAATTTAGCGGATTTTGACTGAATGTAGCTTTTGATGTCATTATCTATCAAAAAAAAAAAAGAAAAAGAAAGAAAAAGCTTTATACCAAACTAAAGTTGAGTCTCAATTGCAAAAACAAGAATTTGGTGTCATCTTGAAATATCACTAATTGTTGGTTTATCCTTTGAGAAAGACCTTATTTTTTTAGATTGTGCTACCATTCATACTGGCATGTACCAGCCACAGTTTATCCTTGTTTTGTGTTGGTAGCCAGCAGTTTCTGCTGCAGTGCGTGTTTAATCGCTAATTTGTTAGTTATCAAAGTAACTTCTAAATCATTCTGTATCCCAAATAAGCAAAAGTAAATGAATAATGTGCAATTGACATCAAATAGTAAATAATTGAATGAAAAGGCTTGAGTTGCTAAACAATTGTAAGTAACAAATAATTAGATTTACTTTTATTGTGTTTATCATTGATGCTCTCAAGTTCTCTAGAAATCTGAAATTTTTTCAATTGTTCTCATCCATCTTGTCAACCCTTGCGGGTAACTGATTCAAATATTGTTTTGATCTTGTCTAGTAAAGGTTCCTTTGGTCTCTTTGTTGGACCTGACTGGTATGATATATAATTCCAACATTGCAATTCTTGTTGTTAGCTGTTGCATAATTGGTTTTCTTGATATGTCAGGGCCCCAGTAATTGACATGGCAGAGCTAGAATGTTTATTTTCAGCAGTGGTCCCCACCTCTGACACCAAGGGTTCTGCTGGAAAATCAGGCGGGCGTTCTTCTGCCCCAAAAAATGAGAAAATTCATCTAGTATATATCTGTTTCCTTTTTATGACATAAGTTGGCTCAATATTTTACTGAAAACATAGTCAAATGTTAAGCAATCCAAGGCAGCACCGAACTTCTCCTGTTCTTATCTATGTATTTGTTTATTTATCTCGTTGGTTGCAGATTGACCTTCGTAAGGCGAATAATTGTGGGATTATGCTAACAAAGGTTAAGATGCCATTGTCTGATTTGATGGTAAGCGATCGATCATTTATATGTTAGACGTTTAGTTATATTTTTGTTGATAATAATTTCTAACAAGTTCTATATAACTATGACATTGTGTTATAGGGAGCAATTCTTGCCTTAGATGATACTGTTCTGGATGGAGATCAGGTTGAGAACCTTATCAAATTCACCCCATCAAAGGAGGAAATTGAACTTCTGAAGGTAACACACTGTACTCTGGCACGTATTCTCTTTAATGCAAGCATAACTTGCATTGTTTGAGTGCCAGTAGTATGATATAGCGACAAGTTCAAATGATGGGCAACTCTGCCTATGTAATACTAATCAAGAAATAGCTTTCTCAAATAGTTTTTCTAATGCTCTTATTTAACTCAGGACTTCAAGGGAGATAGGGAAAGCTTAGGAGAATGTGAACGGGTCAGTATAATCTCTTAAAGGCATTTTTGCAGAAAGCATTGATTTGGGAAATAGCTGTGTTGATAATTACCCTTTTTTCCTCTTGTTATCTGTACTAGTATTTTCTGGAGCTTATGAAAGTGCCGCGCGTGGAATCTAAGCTAAGAGTTTTCTCTTTCAAGATTCAATTCAGATCTCAGGTTCAACTACTCTTTCTTTCTCATTTTGTACCAAGTGAGAGAAAACTAACTTCTTGCTTCTTATGAACTTACTTTTTTATGTTCCAGATTTCTGATCTTGGGCGAAACTTGAACATTGTTAACTCGTGTGCAGAAGAGGTTCATCTGTACTTCTTTCTATATTCAAACATTATTATTATATATGGATTGTTTTACCTTTCTTATACATTGTATTTATTTACAGATAAGGGGTTCTGTCAAATTCAAGAGGATCATGCAAACAATTTTGTCCTTGGGAAATGCACTCAACCAGGGAACTGCTAGAGGTAAGCACTCCAATATTCCCACTTACTTTTTGGCAGGAATGAGAGAAAGAGGTTTTATCTTGTCGCTTTTTGGCAAAATGTTAGGAGAGTTTGTTACTCCAATGCGTTGTAGGGTACTACATTCGAGGGGCAGTTATGTCATTTTTTTAATCTCTCTTTGTATCACAAGTATTCATATAAGTTACTAGGCAACTTGTATTTGCAGGCTCTGCTGTTGGATTCAGGTTGGACAGCCTTCTCAAACTAAGTGATACTCGTGCACGGAATAATAAGATGACCTTAATGCATTACTTATGCAAGGTTGATTATATCTGTTTCTTCATCTTTTGTATTCTTTTTGTTTTTTTTTATGTCAAAAGAAGTGTCAATAAGGTTTTATTTTTGGTGTAGGTTCTAGCTGAGAAGCTTCCAGAACTACTAGATTTTCATAAGGATCTAGTCAGTGTGGAGCAGGCTGTCAAGGTAATGTTATTAGTGGGTTCTGGTGCCAGAAATTTTGGGTGGGACAAGTTGCCACAAACTCTCATTTGCGTTAATTTATAATTTGTTCTGTTTGTTTCACAGAAAATCAAGTCCATAACATAAATGGATTGATGTGTAAACTGTAATAGATAATTTTGGCGCATTCATATCTTGGCTTGTTGCTAGGACTTTTTGGGTTTTTGAAATACTAATGCAAAAGGGAGGTTGTGGAGCCAGAACCACCCTTTTGTTATTTCTAATACTAAAATTATGAACAGATGGGAAAATTAGGATGATTTTATGTGGGGTCTGCAGAAATCATACGATGGTGTATATACCTTATAAGAATGATAATATCCCTACTCTTATATATATATTTTGTTTCTAAAAAAAAAGATACATCTTCGTTAATATTTTGTGTAGAGATAATAAAGGTGGTGAATGAGTACCTTAGGAATCTATAACATTAATGGGAAAGGGACCAAGTGGAAAAGATATTTTCATGTCATAGCGGTGTGGATGAACTTTTCAAGTCTGGTAAAAATAATTCTACAGTATTAAACATTTTTGAAGTATACAAATGAATTATTACCATTGAATTTCAATGTCTAGAAGGTCAAGAAAAAGACAATACTAACAAAAAAAAAACTTAACTATGATTCTATAGATACAACTGAAATCATTGGCAGAGGAAATGCAAGCTGTAAACAAAGGGCTTGAGAAGGTTGAGCAAGAACTATCTACATCTGAGAGTGATGGGCCTGTTTCCGATGTCTTCCGGAAGGTGCTATCTATTGTGCCATTTTTAAGGCTAATATGTGGAATTTGTTTTGTTGTAACCATACCAGTTACATGCTGGTACCAATTTAGGTATGCGAAGTATGGGATTGTACAATACCACTGCAATGGATACCCTAATTGTTCTTTATTGGTAGTGGGACTGGCACCTGTTTAGAACCAATTAGCTGACCGGCTGTTGGAACCGATACTCTACTGTTAGAGATCCTTAACAACTTTAACTTCATATGCTTCAATTTTTCAATATTTTAATAGTCTTCTTCTTTTGTAGACACTGAAAGAGTTCCTTCATGGTGCTGAGGCTGATGTAAGGGCTTTGGCACAACTTTATTCGACTGTGGTATGCATCTGGTTCTGGTTTCTTTCTGCTTCCCATGAAACCTTTTGAATTATCTTTCTTCAGCAAAGTGGCATTGATATAAGCTATTGTACTTGATAGGGAAGGAATGCAGATGCATTGGCTAGATATTTTGGTGAAGACCCTGCTCGGTGCCCTTTCGAGCAAGGTGCTTCCATATCCTTATATTATTTTTGATAAGTTACTTCCATATCCTTATACCTGTCTTGACCTGTACCTGTTTTGGTTTAAATACACCAGTCAAGATGAATCACGTCTGTCTGCTATGTCTGTGTATAACTAAGCCATAATTGATGATTAATTTTACTTTAAACCTGCTAATGTAGAAGTACTGGGGCCCTTGGTATAATCATCTGAGTAAATACAAGATAAGATGGTTTTGGTGAGCAAATAAAAAATTGTGTTGAAGTTGCTAAGTGCTAATACAAGGGTTGTGCTTTTGTATCCAATTTAATTTCAGTTGTCTCGACAATAGTGAATTTTGTCAAGATGTTCATTAAGGCCCAAGAGGAAAACTGCAAGCAACTTGAATTAGAGAAGAAAAAGGCTCTCAAAGCTGCCGAAAATGAAAAATTGAAACCCAGTACACCTACAAAAGAGCTGTCAAATCATCCGTTTTGGTCACCGACCACAAGTTCAAACCGATAGTTATCGTACCACGTCTTCTAACAAGCCATTGAAGGAACTAACTGCTGGAGAATACCTAGTTTTTTTTTCTTTTTCTTTTTTTCCGAATGATATAGTGAACTGATCGCGCCTATCGATGTTAGTTAAAGGTATGTGTGTCTTTTCAACTTTGCATTTGTTCTTTTTTCTTTTCTAAATACATGATTAGAATGTATATATCTGTATTTCAAAATTTCATGCAATATTTGCACAACTTGTTAGAAAACAGGAAACAACATTCATCTTATCTGCATATAAGACCCAACAGGGCCTACCGTTTCTAGCTTATTAACAATTTTACAGAAGTGTTAAATAGTATATTATGTCAGATTACAAGTGATTATTGCTCCTAGATTGTCCTATTGACAACTAGGTTGCTTCATGACCAGTTAACGGGAAGGGGAGATAATGTTACCTTTTTGCAATGAATGATCAAACTGACATAATGTTTAGTGATGTTTGTAAGTTTCAAAGGAATAAAAAAAATGAAAAATAAATATTAGTCAAGTGGAGTTGAAGTTACCTATTTGGGTTTTATATGCATCATGCTCTCTTTTGTTGCAGGTTTGGTTATGGAGGAAAATTTTAGCCAAATTTCCTCGGTGAAATTGTACAGATCTAATGTGAAGCAGTGTAGCTTGTTGACTGTAGATGTTTGAATTATTTTGTGTAACCTTTTCTCTATATCTTTTTAGTATTTTATTTGTAGATTTCTTTATTGTCTCTAGTGCAATTTTTCTTTATTTTTTTCTTAGTGTTGTTGATTGTAATAGAAAGATGAGAGTCCCTAGTGATATAGAGTGCGGCATGTACATTTTCTAGTTCTATTATGATCATGATTATTTTTGTTATCTCTATGGTTGATATTTGATAGTGCTGTTCCAACTAATTTATTTAGTAATAAGTTAATAACAGTAAACACATCCTAGATGGAAATGATGTAATGCATTAAGCTAACTAAGCTTTAATAAGAATAAACAAATCCCTAGAAGGCCTGATTTTCGGTTTAGGTTGCCTGTATATCTTACATGTATTATAATATAATACAGTAAGCTAACTAACCCGATTTTTTTTATTAATCGAAATAAAATAAAATAAATATCGAAAAAGGGGAACGAATCTGATGTTTTTCGAAAAGTAATAAGGCCGGAGTAATTATCAACGTCTAGGACGGGATAAACAACGACGTCCGTGTTAATTGTAATCTCCCCCGTATTAGTCCTTAATCCAAACAAAAAAATTTCACGGGATAAACAACAACGTCTGTGAACAGGGACCAAAAAAAGGAAAAAATTTCAGAGACGGATTTATCATTAACGTCCATGAACAGTGTTAAAAAAAAAAAAAAACTTAGATTTGATTTTGGTTAAATAAAAAAAAATTAGAAAAATTATATTTACTAAATTATGTTTCAACTATAAAAATAATGATTTATTTTTAACTAAAAAACAATAATTTATTTTTCAAATGACTAGATTAGTGGTTAGATTAGTGTCATTTTCTTTAATGGAGTTCTAAAAAAAAAAAATAAGTTTTTCGAAAAAACATAATTTAGTTATTTGATGTAATGGAGTTCTCAATAAATTAAATTAAAAAAATATGTCTATGTTATCAGACACATAGATAGTCTACCAATTAAATTCAAATTTAATGCAATTAACTATTGATTAATAATGTATCAAGATCAATATAGAATTTCAAGTTATTTGATATAGCTAAAACATAAATCAAATCCCATCATATTTATAGACATAATATCAAATATAAATTTTTGGTTAAATATAAATTAAAAAAAACTTAGGTTTGATTTTGGTTAAATAAAAAATAAAATTATATTTGATATTATGTCTATAAATATGATGGGATTTGATTTATGTTTTAGCTATATCAAATAACTTGAAATTCTATATTGCTGATCTTGATACATTATTAATCAATAGTTAATTGCATTAAATTTGAATTTAATTGGTAGACTATCTATGTGTCTGATAACATAGACATATTTTTTTAATTTAATTTATTGAGAACTCCATTACATCAAATAACTAAATTATGTTTTTTTGAAAAACTTAATTTTTTTTTTGAGAACTCCATTAAAAAAATGACACTAATCTAACCACTAATCTAGTCATTTGAAAAATAAATTATTGTTTTTTAGTTAAAAATAAATCATTATTTTTATAGTTGAAACATAATTTAGTAAATATAATTTTTCTAATTTTTTTTATTTAACCAAAATCAAATCTAAGTTTTTTTTTATTTTTAAACACTGTTCATGGACGTTAATGATAAATCTGTCTCTGAAATTTTTTCCTTTTTTTGGTCCCTGTTCACGGACGTTGTTGTTTATCTTGTCCCTGAAATTTTTTTGTTTGGATTAAGGACTAATACGGGGGAGATTACAATTAACACGGACGTCGTTGTTTATCCCGTCCGTAGGGACGTTGATAATTACTCCGGCCTTATTACTTTTCGAAAAACATCAGATTCGTTCCCCCTTTTCGATATTTATTTTATTTTATTTCGATTAATAAAAAAATCGGCTAACTAACCATTAGTATAGTATACTAACCAGGTCTGATTTTTATATCCTTTTGTAGCAAGTTGAGCAAGTCACAGCATCGTGGTAACAAATATTTATTAAGTTGTTGACACTTGATCTTTGATTCGTAATTAGGTGTGTAGCCAAAATATTATTTTAATTTATATTCTTCTATATTTTCTTGCACTTAATAAGTAGGCGCTGCATCAAACTGGGGAAACTTTAGATAAATTTGTTAAGCTACTACACTCATATTTTATGCTGTACTTCAACCAAACACAGCAAAAAAATTCCACTGATAACATCAGCAAAGCATTATTGCTTTCGCATGTCTAACTAGGCTAAATAAATTATTCAAACCTGTAATTAAGTAGTTAAACTGAGAGCTGAACCAAATAAGGTGAGCTACTCTAATCTACCAATCACATCACATATCATTATTACAGAATATCCATCTTTTTTATACTTCAACAGTTCATTTTATAGATTGCTCTTGCTTCAATTATCATTTGACAATCTTCTATTCTAATAATATTTCATATAACTGTGCAATCATGTTTGAAGGTTATGCCAAACATAAAATTAATATTCCAGTTCATTCTTCCACTACATCAAACCAGAAATAGTGCTACAACAGTACAATTCGAAATAGTAAATTAGAATAGTGACAAAAAAATAGTGCTAGAATAGAAATAGAATAGTACATGTTTGTTGGAAGAGTATAATATTTTATTTAAAATTTTATTCGACATGATACATATACATAAGAGTGCTCACTAAGATGTTGGTGAGCACCCTTCTAAAAGACTATCAAATTGACTTCAAACAATGAATTCAAATAGTTGAAGTCCATGCACTTCGTGAGTGATGCATGTACATGCAACATTTTTAAAGTTTCAAATTCATTTAGCACATGATCAAGCGGTAAAAAAAATAAATATCTTATAAGTTATTTTATATATTCATTTTTCATCATGGAAGAGTATAATATAGCACATCACATGCTAATTTTGCTCTATATATATAATTAAAACATAATTAATAGATAAACAAAGCAGTATCAACTATAATAAGACTATAAATGAATTTCAGCATCATATCTATTTTTGTATATAGTATAAAACTATAAATATCAGACATCAAAATTGGATTCACTTAACCAAAAGTTTTTTTTTTTGTACAGATGAGAGAACCAGTGTCTAAAATAAAATAGAACAAACTATATTTCTTCTAGATATATTATTTTTTTACTAAAAATAATATTTTTTTATCAATCTAAAATGAGGATAAGTAGTAAATGAGATGCATTCATCATGTTCAATTAACACTGGTTAATTATATTTTATATCTAAGTAAAACAATTGTTATTCAAAACCAAATTATTTTTGCTATTTTGCTTCTTTGCATGACGGAGCTACAAAGTGTAATAGATAAGGCAAATTTTAGAATAAAACATTATTTTATAATTTTGAACCATATATATATTTTTTAATTCTGTTGAAAAAAAATATAAAAACATAAATTTTTATTTTTAATCACCTGAAATTCTCCGCACTACGAATGACGTTATACGCGGAAAGTAAAATAGAAATACACAGGCTTCGAGTTAGTGCGCTGATTTTAATGCAGAGCTAATTTACTGGTAAAATATTGCACTGAACTGGTAAAATTTTTGTCTCGTAAACTGTAAGTCAATTAATTATCTTGTAATAAGTGTATGCATTGCTTTGGGATCTCTTCCTTCTCTCAAGTCTCTGCTGGAAATTAATGCCATAACGAAAAAGAAATCCAATGGGAGACATCAAGCACTGCTCTCCTCTCCATTTCATACCAGGAATGGATCAATAAAAATGAGGACAAAAAAAAAAAGAACAAGTTTTGAAGTCCAAGTTACGTTCAAAGTTTTTTCTTTAATAAGGTTGGAGGTCATTCTATCTTATTATTTAATATTCACAAGAAATTTCTCCATTCGGCTTTTGAATCTGCGACTTCTCACAAGCAGGATGTTGTCTTTATTATCAGACCAAATGCTAGTTTTCTTATCATTTTTGTCTTTTGATATAAATTTTGAGAACAATTCTCAATCTGGTTGCTTTGTGCCCATTTAATTTTGCATTCATTGTTGCCATTAAACCTAAAAACTAATAATTTGAATGAGCATGAACATAAGGAATTCGCATCCTCTGAGATATCTCAAACTTTGCGTGACTTTTTGGAATATCTTAAGCGTTCAAATACGTTTTGCACGAATCTCAAAGCACAAATAATACTGCCCCCCCATTCGTTCCCCCGAATAGCACCAGACACGTCGGTCACACAAAAATTGAGATATCTCAGAGGATACTGACCCACATAATAGCAGTCAGCAGATCATCCTTGCATGAGAAATGATAATTTGTACATAGAGTAGAACTAGGGTGCTCCTAAGTTCACCAAACTTCTTGTGAATTTGACACTAAAATATATCGAATCGACTTTAAACGATGAATTCAAACCGTTGAAACCCTTCTACCTAATGAGTGATGCGTCTACATGTGAAAATTTTAAAGTTTCGAATTAATTTAATATAGAGTCAAGTAGTCAAAAGTTTAAGGTTTATAAATTAATTTTAATGCATTCATTTTTTGGACTCCTTTGACCATTTGACTTTATATTAAATTAATTCGAAACTTTAAAATTTTCATATGTAGACGCATCAATCATTAGATAGAAGGATTTCAACAGTTTGGATTCATCGTTTAAAGTCGATTCAATATATTTTAGAATCAAGTTCACAAGAGTTAGATGAACTTAGAAGCACCCTAGTTCTACTCTTGTATATATATCAACTATATGTATTATTATGTAGTGGGTGTCCATAGATGGACCCCGCCTCTTTTATTCATAGTACCTAGCTACCAGCCTATCACCAATCAACATGATTGTCACTTAAAAATTATAGTACAATTGTTGCAGAAGCTAAAGTCGTGAGAAAAAATTAAATTCTCAAGAGTATAACAGTTTTAGAATTTTTTCTCAACATTTTCTTTCTCTGCAATTTGTCTTGTTACAGCAAAGAATTTACCCACATTCTTTCTCAAAAGAAGACAAAAAAAAAATCAACCACCTCCACTGAGAACATTATGTCAGATCCACTGTATTACAAAATTTCCCTTATAAAATATTAAAGGAAAATAAAGGATACATAAAGAAAAATATAATGTCAGACTGTGGTCCCAATCGCACAAAAATTGCTGATACCTTAAACCTGTCGGTACAATACCCTAAATTGAGACAAAATACCCCAAATTGCAATTTTGCTTCATTTTAAAGCTTTGATTATATATTATGAGTTTATTTTTTTCTCATATGATCAACAAAGAAAAAAAAATGAGGAATTTTATTTTTTCCGATTTAATTTTCAAAATTAATTATATAATTTTTAAAAAATAGATACTGGGCTACTTTTTTGCAATTATTTTAAAATTTGGTTCTCCTAATTTTTTTTTTGCTTTTGGGTTTTTCTTTTTGTGTTTTTTTTTATTATTTATTTTTCCAGTACTGGAATCTGGAAAGGAAACCATAAAAGGTGGGTTCAATGATTGCTGATGCCCAGACAGAAATGTCCACAAACAGTGATATCACATGTTCATCTAGATGATTGTACCAAAAAATATAGGAAAAGCAAATTTTGTACAATGTACAAAAAATAATTAAATATTGTGTGGCTTTTAATAGATGTCCTATATTTTCTTCATTTATTTTTTCTTATAAGAATCATACTGATAAATGAATAGTCCGGGTTCGATTCGGCAGAGTCAAAAATTCGTGATTCGGATATAATTCGAAAATTATTTGGTACAACAAGAGAGCAAAAAAAAAAACCCCATCCAAAAAAGTAAAATAAAAAAGAATTTGCTTTTTTTGCATTGTTATCATAAATAATTCGTAATTCGTATTTTATTTGCGAATAAAATGTATTATACTTTTTTTTTAAGTTTTATTCGGAGTTCAGTTCACAAACATAAAATAAATAAATAAAAAACCAATTATACTATGGTAAGAATATGCTAATCTTGATATTTTGCTGGTATTGTGATGTGTCAGATTGTTTTGTGCAGGAGATGCCTACTTATAAGATTACTTTAGACTTATTTGAACTGAAGGGAATCAGTATCAGTGTCAGTGTCAGGATAACATTATTTCAATTATTTGATTTTCTACTGAGTCAATTCTTAAAAAAAAAAAATATTGTCAAAACTTTGTGAAATCCGTTTTTCCTATAAACTTAACAGGAGAGGATTTAAAATCAGATTAAACGGTTTAAATATCATTTTTTTTTAATGAAAAAGCCGACTATACTCCAACATCTTTTAAATACTATTTTTAAAAAATTGAATTTGGATTTCTCTCCGTATAAGGACTCTACTAAATCCAAGGTTCTGGTTAAGCATTATTTAAACTCTGTATTTTAAAATTTTGGTATAAACTATTACATTGGTCCAGAGATGTCAGAAATAAAAATAAGTCAAATTGTGAATTCATGAGGACTCAAATGTCTCATTGTTTTCATTGTTTTCGTGCTCTAATTATGTCTCATATTCTTATTTGTTTTTTCAAAATCCAAACAAGCAATATAAACTGTTCAACATAATATTTATATTAAAATATGTTTTGAGATTAAATTTTTTATTTTTTTTAATCCGTTTGCTAATTTTTAGATAGATATAGAATCAATATTTTTGAATGGTTCAAAATTTTCTAAAAAATAATAATTTTGTGTATATTTTAAAATTTAGTAAAATAGTTTAAAAAAAAGTATAAAATTTGATCAAATTGTTATGAATTTTTTCGACTAATCTACTAATTATTCTAAGTTATAACTAATTATTTTTTAATTATTCTCAATTAACACAATAATATTATGTCCATAGGTTGTTTACAACACAATAAATAGGATCTGAATCTGTTGAAATCCAAGACGAATGAATAGTGTTCTTAAAATTCATACAATCCGGATCCAACGGTCGAACTGTTTCGAGATGCGTGCATGAAAAAATCAGCTATTCCGAGATACGTATATAGAATAAATTGAACAGTTAGAATCTCAAAAAATCTTGAATTTCAGCCAATTTAAATTCCAATAAATAACACTAAATATAGGTCAACTCATGAGAAATGAGAAATCATTTTTTTTCTTGAATCTCAGGAAATCTTTTTTTTTTTTTTTTTTTGAGAAATGAAAAAGAGAAAACATGAAGCATAACACATGACATAAGCCATGACAGGTGTAGTAGTGTGGTACTCTGAAGCCTGCCCATCCGTGCCAATCTGTCATCGCTCTAGGACACAATCCAATTTAAACGTGGTCCTCAATGACACGTGCACTGTGCCTCATGCATCCTGCTCTAATTAATTATCAAATCTTTGGGACGATATTATTCTCGCGAGAAATTAACATTTTATTTATATATATATTTTTTTTGAAGTCACTAACTCCGAATAAAATATAAAAAATATATAATACATTTTATTTGCGAATAAAATGCGTATTATAAATTATTCGCGATAAAAATGCAAACTTTTTTAAATATTTTTTAGAGTTTATTTTTTTTTTTTTTTTTTTTTTTATTATATCCGAATTGTACCCGAATCACGAATTTTTGATTCTGTGAAACTGAACCTGAACTATTTGTTTGTCACTATGTATCCAAGTAGTATAATTGCTATCTAATTACGCTCGTCTTTAATATTAAAAAAAAACACTTAGTCTAAAAGTTATTTATTATCTACTACATGTATATATATGTGGTCCACATAAGAGGTGAAAGAAGTCAATAATGCATGGAGACACAATTTACTGCATTTTATTTGCCACAAAAGATCTTTTGCTTTCCTATGTCATCTTTCAAAGAACTGAGTCGAAGCTGCAGGGCTGCAAATCTACTGAAAGAATGTTACCAGAACAGACAAAGAGCAATATGGGGCTGGTTTAACAGCGACTTTACCAGCAAATTGCTCAGAGAATGCCACAGAGATAAACCGGACTTGAAGGAACAGTCCTCTCAAGCAATAAACTGTATCGCGGAAATGTTTTATCCCTAAAAATTAGTAAATTCAGACAAAAAAATAGTTTTTTGAAAGAGTATCTCGTTTTTAACCAAAAAAAAAAATCTGACTCTTTCTATCTGATTCAAATATAGATTTGATTTAATAATTCATATCCATTTGTATTTTTTTTTTGTTTTTTGTTTAAATTAGACGCTGATGGGAACTGTTTAATATATGTGTGTGTGTATGAATGGATCTGGATCATTAAATCTGATCCATTTAATTGGGATTGGACTCAATGAATCATATCTTTCTATAATAGTTAGAAATGCAACACTCCTTCTATTTTCGTACATCTGGATATAATAATTTCTATGAATTAAGTCAATTTTTCTTATTTATTTTTTTGTATGTAATTAAGTCAATTTTTCTTTTTGGTGTGTTTCCATCATCATAATAACACATTTGAATTTATAATTTAGAAATGTCTATTTTTTTTTTTCTGAAATTTAAATAACAATCTTTTTGAGCTATTATTGCTAAATAAATTATCCTTATTCATACAATATCAGGTGTATTAAGGAATTTTACAGTTTCAAATTATTAAGTTAATGTGGTACTTTTTAGAGAGAATGTGAAATTAATAATTGTTTCATATTTTTACAATTAAAATTATAAATACCACATCAACACTATTACTTTGCAAGTGGCATGTAGATGCTCTAATATAAATATAATTTAAAAATATTAAGATATTTATATTTATATTATATGAAACGAACAAAACGATAGTAATTTTCATGAATAATATGAAATAAATAGCGCATTGTTCATGCAATTTGCCGAATTAAAAAGTTGCCAAAATATAAATATTAAATATTTTTTTTTGTTGGTATGGCCAGATGAATATAATTTTATTCAATAATTATAAAACTATGTTTAACAAGCCTGCAGTTTTACAAAACTATATTTATTTTCATCAAGCTAACGGATTTCACATAATAAGAAAATTAGCTTTTGTACCAAACTTTTACTCGGTTTTTCTGATCAATAAACTAGACCAAATTAACAAAAAAATAATAATATAACTATATTAATTGGATGTCAAAAAAATTTATTCTAGTTGTGAAATTGGAGAGGAGGTAATCGTAAATTCGTAATCTCTCTTTGAAAAAATAGAATTCAGATCTCTCAGGTACCTGAGGTGCAATACATAAATCCGGACCGTTATACTAAGGGAAAATTAAATAGGCACGAATCTCAAACCGTACCCAAGGTTTTGACCCGGCTAGGATCAATCTACACCGTCCGTTGATTTATATGTATCTCAGGTACCTGATTGACTCGAAAAAATAGAGATCTCGCCCTGTTCCCAGCGAACACTATCCTCTGCATTAACTCAAAAGGGAATCATTTGAGTTAATGCATCTCGGCTGTCTGATTTTAACACAGATCCTTCAATATTAGTTCTGATTTCGTCTGCACGAATCTTAAAGAAGATTGAACGGTCTATATGTATTAACTCAAAAGATTTTCTTTTGAGTTAATGCAGAGGATACGAGTTCGTTCCGGGATCGCTGCTACAGTACGTCAGTGCCCACTGCTCCTTTTGTTCATTAATAAAGAGAGAAAGCAAGAGAGAGCAGTAATTACCAACACAAATCTAATCTCTCTCTTAGCTTTCTCACCGAATGCTTCAACCCCACCAATTCCTCTCTTTTCTCTCATTGGTATAACCTTTGCTAAAAGAAAGGAAGCAAAAGAAACAGAGAAAGTTAAAGAGAAAACATACACAGTGAACAGTAGAATTGCAAGGCAATCCATCTCTGTCCACTTATTGCATTTGCATCACCAAAGCAGTGTAAAAAACAGAGTAGTCTAGAGAGAGAGAGACAGAGACAGAGATAGAGATAGAGATATGAGTAGTAGCACCACCACTACTCCTAGAAGGAAAGGCGTTATAGCCAGAAATGGCGCTCAATCTAGTTCAATTTGGGAGACGCGAATCAAGATGGACGAGGGGAAAGGGGGAATTAAGGTCTTCAATGTAAGCGAAAACAGAGACGATGAAGAGGGGTTGAGGGTTTATAGAAAATTGAGGAGAAATCAGAGCGAAACTAATGCTGAAGGAAAGAAGCGAAAGAGCTGGAAATCAACGGCTGCGATTAATCCAGCTCAATTGAGAAAGTCTCAATCAGAGATCTCAAATGCTCAACGAATTTCTAGTGAGAATCCAAAGGAAATTGTGGGTAGGGTAAAGGAGGTCGTAGCAATTGGGAATGGAGAGCAAGTGGAGGGGGAAGAAATGGAGGTGGAGAAGCAAATTGATCAGGAAATGCAGAAAGAGAAGAGTGTTAATGTGATTCATGAATTGGATATGGTAGAAACTAGTAAAGAAGAAAATGTATCTGTGATTGCACAGGAGATAGATCAAGAGGAAATGGATGTAGAAAATGAGACACCGATTCAAGGTATTTGTTAGCTAAGTTTGTGTTTATTCTAGTTAAATTTGGACAGGCAAGATATTTATTTTTGTATTTTATATATGTATTAGAGGAAACATTTGTTCCGGATGTCGATGTTCTGGCAATGAATCGGTATCAAGCAACCCCTTTACAGGGTAATTCAGTTCAATTTTCTGAATTAAGATTATGATTTTTCTTTATCATTTTATTTTTTTGAATATTATATATTTATTTTCTGAATTAAGTAGTAGAGACCAGGGAAGTGAGGCAAGAGACCATAAAATCTCCTCCAGGTTTGTTTGTTTTTGTTATTTTTTTTTTCTAATTCACAATCTATTGATTTCTTATTTTTTGGTACTGATCAAATTTGTATTTGATTTAAAGCAGAGAAGAAAACAGGTCCAGTGAGAAAAAATGATGTATTTCATTTAGAGCCTACAAAACCTTCTCCAGGTGAATTTAACTACTGAAAGCACATTATATATGTTTGATCAAATTGTTTTGTTTTTTCAATGTTTAATTTAATAAAGGCTTGTTGTCAACTTCACTAGAAAAAAAAACCGTTGCAGTAAACGATCGTTCAGTAAAACCAGAACCATCGCCAAAAGCATCACTAGGTAATTTTTTTTTCTTATGACTGACTGAAATTTTTTAGTCCTTATTAATTGTCATTTCCTGAACTAATGCCTTTTATTTTATTTTGTTTCCTTTTGGTTTTACTAGAGAAAAAGCTGTCTTCCTTGAGCGAAAGCCGCTCAATTAATCCTGAGCCTGTTAAACTAACTCCCATAAAACCTACAGGTGTGCAACTACTAGTTTTTCAATTACTCTTCAGGTTCTGTTGTAATGTTTGCTTATTTTGAACTTTTGAATAACATTCAGAAAAGAAGGTTACACTGGTAATTAATCATCGCAGTGCATTTCAGTCAGAACCGAGGAAACCAATTCATGGTATGTCACTTCCAAATTCAAATAATATTAACTTTATTAACTTGGTGAAAATTTGAAAACATTTAATTTGTTGGTAGTCGAAGTACCATACGAGGAGGCGTACCATGCCACATATAGAAATTACAATAGGATGCAGAATATGGGTTAGTATTTTCTTAATCTTTCTGGTAAAACTATTTTTTAGTATAATGGTCTTTTATTTCCTTCTTTTTCGGAGATTATCTATGAATTATTCAATGTCCAGTGGATTTGGTAATGTGGAGGGATGTATCAAAATCCGCGTTTGTGTTTGGTTTGGGCACTTTCATGCTCATCTCCTCTTCCTATGCCAAAGATTTCAATTTCAGGTAAGATAACATGATCATTCTTTTTCATTTTTCTTATTTAAAAAATAATGGGATTTTCTCTATTTTAAACAACTACTGGAGACCACTTCCATATGGTGATAATCTCTGCTTAAGTTTCTTTTTCTTTTATGTTCCCTCCATTGGAGGAAAGAGCATCCTATTCTGAATAAAAGTTGTCAGAATGTTCTTAGTTCTAGCTTTTCTGGATATTTAGTATCACTCTTTTTATAAATTATAACTTCCTCTTTTTTCTTTTTTTCTTTTTCCTCCCTCATCTTTTGTTGCAGTTTTGTTGCAGCAATTTCCTACATGGGTCTGACATATCTGGGCCTTATTTTCACCTACAAGACAATCCTTCAAAGGTACGTATTCTTATAAAAAAATGTGCTATCTTCAACTACTCAAATGAACAGGCCATTTGAAATTTACTAGGACAAAATGAGAATATACCAATTTATTAATATGTGATATGGATGTTACAATATTAATTTTGTACAGAGGTGCAAATATTGAAGCAGATGAAGGAAGAGACCCGGGATACATTTTAGTTGGAGAAGAGGAAGCCATTTGGCTTTTAAGGCTTCTATTACCCTACGTAAATGAGGCTCTTTTAAGGCTCAGAGGGCTCTTCTCTGGGGACCCTGCTACTACTATGAAGGTAAATTGAAAAAAAAAAAACAAAAGTATTTCATTATAATAAATTCTTTCCAAAATAAATAATTTTGCATAAAAAGAATTGAAAATGTTTTTTCTGACACTTAACTTGGATTAAATTGTCAGCCCAGCTCTCTTTTATACTTAGGCGTCATTCAAGCCCCAACCTCCCCAAATTAGAAAAAAAAAAAGGAATTGTGTTGGTTTCTTAGCATTGTCATTTGCAGTTGCCTGAAGCTTTCTCAAAACTTTGTATTGTTGGATCTGTTGGTGCAATAAAAAACTGTGCCTTGTGATGATTACTTCTCACATGTGGAATATTTTGATTCCATTGTAACAAATTATGGCATCTCATGTGGTCTAAAATATTTTTCAACTAATTTTTGTCCATATATATACACATAATAATCAGTCAACCTTCAAATTATAGATTTATTGACCTAATAATTGTTTCTTTTTGTCAATGTTAATATCTATATGTTGACGAATAAATTGTATATGTTATATAATGCTAATTGCACTGTAACTTATAACTACCTGTATAAATCAAATTAGTTTTTGAGTATTTTATATGTATATAATAAATGTCAATCTATCAATTCTTATCTATTAAACTAGTTATATTTACATGTTAACCAAGACTGGTAATTTGGAGAACTACATTGAAGTGCAAGACAAACTGTTACACAGAATGAAACAAATTAAGAAACTTATTCGAAATATTAAAAGAAAAACTAAAAATTATTCTTATTTCTTGGAAAGAAAAGAAGATTGATATACTAATAAAGAGAGAATTTATGTTTAAATGTCAGTTGGCGTTACTACTCTTTGCAATGGCTAGGTGTGGAAGCTTTTTGAATATCTGGACTCTGGCAAAACTAGGTACTGTCTTTCAAAAGAGAATTCTCTGCTTTCTATGTTACATTCCAAATTGGTTATACTATTTATATTTTTTATATTTAGTATCAGTAGACAAAACAAAACTCTGGTGCATACTAAATGGGAGAGGGGGCTGTCCGATGTCCATCGGACCAAACTCGGTTCGATGGGTCGTTTTTACCGTCCGATTCACTTCAAGATTTGTGTGCACGGATATTAAAACAAATAGCACTGATATTAAAGTGATGCACACAGATTTTGAAGTGGATCGGACGGTAGAAACGATCCATCGAACTGAGTTTGGTCCAATGGGCATCGGACAGCCCCCTCTCCCATACTAAATTGGGATGCAGAGAGGACTTGAACACTTGACTTTATAATTTGTCAATTAATGCAGTGTTCTTTGGCATCTTCACCATCCCCAAAATATGCTCCTCTTATTCCACCCACCTTGCAAGATATGGTAAATTTCTTATCATTTCTCTTATGTTATTTTTATTTTTTTGAAGTAATTCAAAACTAATCTACCCTTCTAGATAAAGACATATCCTTTTCATTGACTGGAATCAGACTACATGGACTAAAATTAAATGGTAACAAATTAATTAGCTGTCACTGTCTCTTAATTTAGGAAAAGAATAAATGATAGATGTTTTTTTGCCGCTTACAATGTTTGCGGTAGTTTAAAATTGCAGAAATTGTTTATCATCTGCAGTTTTTAACATTCTGATTTTTTTTGACATGAAATAGCATTTGTTTTTCTACTCATATTTGCTTTTCAATGGATTAATGTTTCCAATTCAGTTAATTTTGAAAGAAAAATGGATTATATATATATATTTTTGAATAAATGGAGAAGGCTCGGGAGTATATTAAATTACTTCTAATGTATCCAGATAAATTTCAGCTGTGAAAAGTGCTTGGCAAATTAAATCATCGTAAATTAACTTTTTAATCCAACTTAGACATCAGCTCCATAGATTAGAAAAAAATTAATATCTAGACTATCTTTTCCTTAACATATTGAGTAGTTCCAGCTTTCAATTATTTTGAGATTTGATGGCAATAATTTTTATTTCCTTGGCTCACCTACCAAAGCTACCAACCTCCAAACTTTCTGTTCAGTCATGTGGTGCCAGATCACCTAGTAAATAGGTTAGATAAAGGATAAATTCCAGGTAAAAATACGAAGGTAGACTGAAGGCAGAATTGACAGATGCTCAAGGACTGATTCCTTTTTGCCTTTACCACGTGCACTAGGCTTGTAGTAAATTATAAGCAAGCCAAGAATTAGATAGGCTTTGCGCTTACCAAAAGCTTTACACACATCTCAATGCATCATTCTAATCCTTTTCTTTTTTTGAGAAAAGCCCGTAGGCAGCATCATTCTAGTCCTAATCCATGCCAGAGTAAAAGTGATATTCACTGTACATAGCTGCAAAAACTAGTTTTAAACTACTATAATCTATTTAATATTTGGTGCAATGAAGATGCTTTATTTTGGAACCAAATCACCTGCTCTAGGTGGTAAAGAAATTCCTGTAGGGTCCATCTATTCATACATTTCATGCTTGTTTTTAATCTGAACGGTTATAATTAAAGAATGTAAAATATTTGAATTTTAAAAAGACAACCAGTACTTTAAATATGAACGGTTATAATTAAAGAATGTAAAATATTTGAATTTTAAAAAGACAACCAATACTTTAAATATGACTGTTCAGATTGAAGCAAGCATGAGATTAGTTCCCTTTATTTTTTGTTATGAGATTTCATGGGAAACTACAATTCTTCATTAAGTTCCGCAAGTTCTTTATTATTTTTCTATAAACATAAATTGATTAATCTGTAAACATCCAGGGAAATTCTGGGTTGAAAGGTTTAGAGATGGATGGGAGGCTTGTACGCATAAGAAAGCTGTTGCTGCAGCACTTTTCACGCTCTTTTGGAACATTTCTTCTACCACCGCTCGTGTTTGGGCTGGTAATACATTGCTTAAATCTCTAGTTTTTTACTGTTTAATTAAGACTAATTAATAAATATCCGAGCACGGTGAATGACTTCAAGTGGAAGTCACGGTTTCTAATACCAAAAGTGGTGAAACAACATATGTTGGGTTCAATAGCTGAGATTCCAATTTCCTGGCTAGTGTTATTAACTCATTGCAATTTTCTTAAATTAATAAATCCATGAGGACAGGGGCGGACCCATGTTAATCCAGGGGGCCCTCTTGGATTTTGAGTTTTAGTAGAGTTTGGAACGTTTCGATCAACTCTTCCTCCCTCTGAATATTTGATTTGTAATTCGGGTTAAATTTAAAGTTAAAATTAAAATAAATTTCATGAATTTTGATTGGTAATTAGAATTATAGGTTAAAATATCAGAAATTGCAAGTTAGAGTATTGAAAAGTATAAATTAAAGCATTGTTTTTATCGAGTACCAAATTAGTTAATAGGTTTAAATCCGATTCGATATTTTTTTGCCCTCCCAACGAAAATTCTGGGTCCGCCCCTGCATGAGGATTACTAATGATGCACCCAAAAAGGAAAGAAAAAAAAAAAGGAATTTGTGTAACAATGCAAGTCTATGGAAGTAAAATTTATATCTATAATTGGTCATTTAATTTTATATAGTTTTTCTTCATAATATGATATGACAAATAGAAAGATTTTTTTTTTTGTTGGTTTTTTTTTTTTTCAAGAGAAGAACTGTTCCCAAATTTAAATATAACTCAATGGGCTTGTAAATTGTTTCTGTGAGCAGTGTTCATGCTAGTGGTGGCATTCAAGTACTACCAGCAGAGAATGGCAGAAGAATGGAACGAACAAGATGAAGTGGAGGAGGTAGATGAGATGCAAGAAAACCCCAAAAAATCTAATCAAGCCCAAGGAAATGGATTCCATCACCGACAGAGAAGTGGGCCCGTTTCATTTGAGATCAACAGAGAAAGGAGGACAAAAAGAACGCTTTAAAAAAGAGAGTCAGGTTTTTGTACAACATTTTCTTTTGTGGTTTTCTGTGTTGCTGTACAAGTAAGAGACAAAAATGAACAAGAATTGCCTAACAGGGGGAGATGGATGTATTTGTATTTAGCAATAACAAGGCAAATTAAATGCGAATTTTTCGGTATATCCAGTTCGAAGAAAGGGAGAAAAATGAATGGGATGGGAAATTAGTATTGATTTGTATGGGGGTGGAAAGAGAGTTATATATGGTTTTTAGCATGTAACCTCTTTGTTCCTGGCTAATGAATTGGGAAGAACTTGTAATTGTTAATCCAGATCCGACATGGTCAAGAAAATCACATAATTATACGGTGGGGTATTTTACTATTTTGGGTTAATTTTTCTTGACCCGTTTTTTGGGCTGGACTGTTTAGCAAATGAAAGATTAAGAGTTTTAAGGAGCGTTAAGGAACTGATGTTCGGTTGTTTTAATCTGTGAGTAAAAGCTAGCTAAGGAACTGATGTTATGTTAAGTTGTTTTACTCTGTGAGTAAAAACTAAGAAACTTAAAGAAAGAAATAGAGGTGTTTTGAAATCCGAACAAAAGATTAAAATTCGAGTAAAAAGAGATTAAATAAGGTAATCTTAATTTGCATTAAGAAACCGGTGTTCGGTAAAATTATTAGAAAAGCTAAAAAAACGGATTAAGCCTCATCTTTGTTGCCGAATCAAAACCGACAAATATGGGAGAGGAGGGTGTCCGATGCCCATCGGACCAAAACAGTATTCGATGGGTGGTTTCTACCGTCCGATTTACTTCAAGATATGTGAGCACGGATATTAAAGTAATTCGCACAGATTTGAAGTGAATCGGACGGTTAAAACCACCCATCGAACATACTCTGGTCCGATGGGCATCGGACACCCCCTCTGGCGACAAATATTTGGTAATGTCGAGATCTAACGGGTCGACTGGCTGATCAATTAATAGGAAGGTTTGGACTGACATGCTTTGTTTTGTTTGTTTTTGGATGTTTTTGAAGCCTAATTAATGCATACATCTCGCTTCAGTGTCATTTCCATGGCTGAAGCCTGGATATGTATTGCAAAAGCACAGTGTGTTGGCATGCACGGTTAAGGACATGGTACAATACGGTACGTCCTTCTAGATATTCCGTGCCAAAACATATTTGTACCGTGTTCTAATGGTACGTTTAAACACAATACGTTTAGACCTATCTTGTATGGATACGGGTACGGATATCATATCAGATACGGCGATACGGTAATTTTCAAAAATCTAGAATATGATGCGTCTATTATATATATTATTTTTAATTATTTTATATATTTTATTTAGATAATTATAACTTAAATCAAATTTGTACAAATAATAAAAAAATCTAACTTAAAAATATATTAAATATAATAGTTATTGCAATACACATATGAAACTTTGGTGGAGTGGCAGAGAGTTTTGGCGTTAAGCTGGGCAACCCAGTTCGATTCACGCTAAAGGTAGAAAAAATAATTCATGCTTGGTGCACAAGCGCGGTGTACAAGTGCGGGGCTCGGTTCACGGGCGCTGACGCAGTTTCTGGGTTCGATCCGACCGTATCCGCACGTATCTATATGTATCCAGCTGTATCGGACCATTTCAACAAAGTATCATACAGGTACCAATATTTTTTTTTCAAATATTTGGTCTTTCGAAATATTTTCTCATGTTATAACAAAACATAAATTACCAAAAACATAAATACACTTTAATTTATTTCTATTTTTTTAGATTTTATGTCTGATTTTTTAACACTAGCACTAGAGGTGAAAACAGGACGGATACGAAGCGGGTAGGGGTCAAACCATATCCATATTTCTTTTTAATTTTTCGAATACAGATACAAATCCGATTGGATATTTATTAAAATAATATAAGAAATATTAAAAAAAAATACTAAAATTCGTGATATTTATCTAATTATAATGGTGAATAACAATATTTATTCATAATATATATTAAAATATATGACATATATCTACTATTCAGATACAGATAACTGAAACGTAAAATCATATCAGTATCTATATCCACACGGATATTCGGATATCAGATATCCACATCTGATTTTTTGAATACTGATGGGATATTATTCATACCATTTTCACCCCCAATTAGCACACATTTTTAAAGTATCAAATTACCAAGATCTAAAAAAGAAAAAGAAAAAGAAAAACTGGCACGGTACGTCTAAGTACTAGCATGGCACGTTGAAGCACGTCGTATCAAACCGTGTCGTTAAACGTGTTGTGTTTTTCTTCGGTACTGTGTGACACAGTACGGTGTGGTACATCTAAAAATTTCGACGTGTTGGCACGATATGGTCTTGTTCTGAACATGTCAAAACACTATATGCCGAAATACAACACGGTACAGCCTCAAGACCCTCATCTTGGGCTATCGGGTAGATTAGATACTTGCTGAGTTACCATTAGGGGTGAAAACGGTATAGATAATATATGATTTGTATTTGATCCGTATTCAAAAAATTATGTGGATATCTGATATCCGAATGTCTGTGTAGATAGGGATATTAATATGGTTTTACGTTTCAATTATCCGTATCCGAATAGTAGACATATAACATATATTTTAATATATATATTATAAAAAAATCATGTTCTTCACCATTATAATTAGATAAATATTATGAACTTTAGTATATTTAACTTTTTTATATTATTT
This sequence comes from Carex cristatella, assembly GCA_024447775.1. NCBI lineage: Eukaryota > Viridiplantae > Streptophyta > Magnoliopsida > Poales > Cyperaceae > Carex > Carex cristatella. The sequence continues at coordinate 4,400,781 of JAJHPF010000025.1, forward strand.
TAATAAATATCCGATCCGATTTGTATCCGTAACCGAAAACAAAAAAAATGAATATGTTTTTAGCACTATCAGTTCCGTATCTGCTCTGTTTTCACCCCTATAGTTAGTCATCATACGAGTTCTTTCTATTTGGTAGTCATAATAAAGTAATATGCTAATCAGGAGCGGAATTAGAAAATTTAAATTGGGGAGACTAATCTATAAAATGTAATATATGAAAAAAATAAAAATATTGTGGTTAGTAGGAATTGAACCCATGAGTCCATGACCTTACACACACCAACTAGAACTCAAACCAATAGACTACAAGCACATATTTGTTATTTTATTAGGGGGTCTAGACTATATAAAAGTTCAAAAAGCTAAACAATTAAATTAATTTTAATATACATAATTAAGAATTTTAAAATCATCGGGTGGCTTAGCAACTCCTGACATACACATAGTTCCGCCCCTGTGTGAATGATAATAGAAAGAAAACAGAAGAAGGAAGTGGAAAGAAAGTGTGATAATTCGACCAACATTTCAACTCAATAAAAGCAAAAGAGAGAGAGAGAGAGAGAGAGAGAGAGAGAGAGAAGAAAATGAAAACAGCATAAAGGAAGTATGATAATTCGACCAACATTTCGGCCTATGGGCCAGTTGTGTTTTCGGCCTATGGGCCGGTTGTGTTGGGCTTTATTTCGGGCTCAAAATTTAATAGGTTAACAACTTTTAAATTCAAGTGAATATTTTCCTCCGAATTTAACAAACACGCGCGCATAATAATGTTTTTTTAATTGATAATATATCAAAATTTAATCATGTAACTAATTCTATGCACACATCGTATGGGTCGACTTTTGTCAGACCAGAATTAATTTGAGACTGGGCCTCTGATTTGGAGTTGGGTCGGACAGGAACCGGACCACATGTCACTAATTTTAGAGGTATGAATTTCCAGATTCGGTTCTGTTGGACAGAGACACATGCCTATTGGACAGAGACACATGCCTAAAGCTAAATAGGTGTTACCAAACCATGTTGAGTGTAGAATAAAATATTAAAATTGCCATCCAAATTTTGGTTTACTGACTCATTACGCAAACAAGCTAGTTTGTTGCCCGTTCCTTCTTTACTCTTGATTATATTACGATTCTTTTATAAAGTACAAATTCTTCTATGGGAAGTTGAGAACGAAATGAGCAATTATTGACTAGCTAAGAGCTTAATAGTTCATATTTCTTTTACATAATCACCAATCCAATCCGACATTGAACCCTTTATTCAGCATACATATAACTCAAATATCCGAAATTTTTTTGCTATTATTTGATCGTTATGAAAAAAGTTCAAGCTCCACTTCTATAGTAAAGCATAAAACGTGATGCTAGTGGATAAGTTGGCATTAAGATATATTATTTTACGTGAACACACCCGCACACTTGAGAATTATCCCACCACAACATAGTGGCAACAGCATAATGTGAAGTAATATTTAGTTAGTTTATAGTGGCAACAGCACAAATGTGAAGTATAACCCGCATGTATTATTTTAAAAAAAGGGAAATATGTAACTATGCATCTGCATGATTGAATAGTGCTTCTCAAGTCTTTCCAGGAAACTTGTCAGTTCAAATTTTTACGTGCCCTCAATATTGCATGTTTTAGATGGCACATCAGCAATGTTGACCTCAGTGAGCAGGGATAATTTTTGATAAAATTGACACACCAAAATTTGAAATCCAGATAGAAAATGCAACCGAAAATGCCCAGTGCATTTAAAAAGAGATCTAAACACATGACTAAATACTGGGAGAAAATTGAGATATAATTTTGAGAAAAAATTGTTAAACATCTTCCTTTGTTTTTGTTTTTTTTTTTGCTTATGGCTCGGTGTGATCCAGGAGCTCTTTCACATAAAAGCTCTGCTGATCTTGGCACAGTTTCTTCCACTTCTCTGCCATTTCAACCAACCTTTTGTTTTCTATGCGCAGTCTCTCTACCTCCATTTCAGACACAGCAGAAGAATTGTTCTCCTGCAGTAAATTAATAGCATATAATGCAAATTAAAATAATTTTGTATGTACTAAAATTTAAGCAAGAAGATCCAAAACAACAAGAATGTTACCTGAAGCTCTTTTAGTTGACGACACATCAAACCAGAGCTTAAAAAATTGGGCTTCCAACAAGGCTGGGGCAAAATTACAATATTTCTTCCCAAATCACCTTCTGATGAATCTACATACTTGCTTAGAGGCGGTTGATGAGCTAAATTAGTACCTTGCCTGGTTGGCTTAACTAGTAGTACATTACTAATAGGAGCTGCAAGAAATAAGAAGACAAAGAGAAGGGTTAAAGTGGAAAATATGGGGATAGCTTATGTCTACTAAATAGTAATGCCTTTTTAAGTCCCTGTTTGTTGAGTCATTGACTTGATTCATTTATTTATTCTTTATGACTAACATTTCTACAAATTTGCTAATGAGAAATTATTGTTCAATGCAATCTTGGACATGAACAGAAACTTTGTATTGGTAAGACCTGATTAGCAGCTTTTGACCTGTAATAATGTTAAGAGGTGGGACATATAAGCATTAAGCATGTTAATACCAGGACACTCCATCATATAAGGACAAAGAACTGGCATTTCTTAAACAAAAAATTTAAGGAATAAAATGTGATATAGTAGAGAGTCTGTGTCAGAACCTTTGGCGTGTTTTAGCACGCGTACCACATGCTGGGTCATAATATCCCAAATTCGAATTATGCCATCCTCTGATCCTGATACTAGTGTGGTTCCATCCCGACACGCTATGCTTGTTACAGCCACACTACATTGTAGAAAAATAGAAAACAAATCATGGACGTACATTAACTGAAGTGCTGAAGCCAAGTAACACATAGAGGTGACAAGTGCTGGGTCATGTCAATTTTGTATTTATGCATCCACATTGATGCAAGGTTGATTGAATTTGGGTTGGATGGATCTCAGTCAGATGTGGTTGTAGGTTAGGCTAGTTGGGTTACAGTCTGATCATGTTAGAAAGTCGGGCTCAGGTCATGGAAATCTGTCGAATCTTTAGGTTGGGATGGTTTAGGTGGATCAGGCGGTACATTGTGTTGGGCCACTGGCCCACTGCATCTTTCAGGGGTCGACATATAATATTTCTGGTGATGACCCTAACCTTGTTCTAAACAAATCCATGAAAAAAAAACTACCACATGAACACATTGGCAGGATAATCACTATCTTTCCATGATTATATCCTTCAGATAAACTAACCTCTAACCCCGTGTGAATCATGCATATGTTTATCAGGCATCCTGAAGTCTGGATAAAATCATAGGCTCACAAATAAAATACTGAACTAATATTGGATCCCTAAAGCTCCAACACAAGATAAGTTCCTAGAAGAAATGCCCAGAACTGCCCAGAACTGCCAAAAATAAATGAATACAATACAGGAAAATTCTACACGTGGGACTTAAAAGTTCTAACTTTAGACTAAATTGCTGAGGATGAAAAGAAGACAAGAACCTGTGATCGAATAGTATGCCTATCGTGGGGTTGTTTTCAGCATTCAGGGATTTAATGTAAATTTTGCCATCCCTACAGCCGGCATAGAACCTATGTTCCCCTGGATCAATTGCAAGAGCATCTGCTACACTATCAAGTGGGATGCTCCTCAGAATTTTACCCTCTGACAAGCTAAATATCTGTAACCATCAATTTTAGTCGATCTGTCAAAAATTTTGGACATGAGAGAGCAACAGGTAGCAAACATGGTGGTCAACCAGTGGCTATCAACTACCACCAGGGTTTCTACACGTACAAAAGCACAGACCAAACTGGTGAAAACAACCAGATCAAACCTGTGGACATGAGAAAGGAATAGGCAGCAAAGTATGGTGGTGAACCAACAGGCAACACATACCAGCAGGGCTTCTACAGGTACACAAGCACAGATCAAACTGATACAATAACAACCAGTAACTACCTATTCTAACATCAAATTTTATTTTGGCTGAGGACATAGCATTTAAGCATCATTGTTGCTTCATAAAAATGAATTTGTTCAGCTGTTACCATACCACCTGTGCAGATGCATGCAAATCCTGGGTGAAATGGTATTCTACCAAAAGCCATTTTGTGACAAGTATACCTGGCCACACTGACCTTTAGTCAATACTAGCATTCGGGCCTCAAAAGCTGCCTTAAAATCTAATTTGACATGCATCCCCAAAAAGAAAATCTTATATAAGCAAATGAACTGCACCTTACAAGTACGATCTTCAGATGAAGAAATGATGATAGAATTAGACAAACCACGGCCCACGACTATGTCAGTGACACGTAAAGCATGTTCAGTCCAGCTATACAAGTATGATAAGCCTGACTGAGCCTTCAATGCATCAAATATCCTATTTCCAAGGTTTAAGATCATGAGAAAAAAAGTTATTAACCAAAAGAAAAATATTACCTATACCAAAAACAAGTAAAAGTCCTATTAAATATCCAACAGCCTTTCTAATATCTCTTGATCATTTGAAAGAAATATTCATCTTTTTGGTGAACATATACATGACTTGAGCTATCTCTGGTTGAAGGAATTTAGAATAGACTTAAAACAACCTAACAAATTAACCATGCCCATCATGTATATCGCAAGTGTGAGAAATAATGATAATAATTTATATGCATTTATACATACATAATTAGGTTCCAAACCCTGACACATCCATCATCTGATCCAGATATCAATAGAGACTCGTCATCTGAAAGTGCAAGACAGGTCACTGATCGGTAATGTGCATGCCATTTGTTTAACAGCTTTCCACTTGCTACCTACAGTAAAGGACCAAAAGAAAATTAGCATCAAATAAATTTTTAACATAAATGCCTGAATCACCTCTAGATATACAATAATACAATACAAGTTTAAATTAGAGCTCTGAAAATAAGAACCAAATGAACTGCAATAACTTCACTAAAATAAAACACTAAAACAAAACAAAAATTCATGCAAAAGGAGAAAAGCACAGATGTGGTAGCTCAGTAATATGTTACTCTGGTAGTCAGATATGGTGCGGTGTATCCAGTATGCTCATATAAGTGGGTACCATTTGTTTGTACCAGTATAGAACTTTGTCACTTAGACACTTAGTATATGACTGTTGAAAGTACTCTAAAAGAAATTGACTATTTATTTGATAAAAAAGAAAGAAAAACTAGAGTTACCTCCCAAAGGTAAATAGATCCAGAAGAACCACCTCCTATTAAATAGGTACCTTCAGAGTTTGCAGTAAGAGGCCCAATTGGTTCAGCTGGGAAGCTCTTCACCCCAAATTGTGGCTGAAATTATGTAATCCTTGACTAAATAAGTCCAAATTAACTTGTGATTTGTAACTTCATCTTAAAACTTCACAAAAAAAAATAACCCACAATTTGTGTAGAAGCTTTTCTCCATGATTCAGAAACAGTTTGACCGACATTATTATTGCTAATAATTTTCTTTCACTAGCTCAAACTCGACTGAATCTAGTCATATGGAAAGAAGAAAAATGGAGGTCGGTCCAGAAATTCAATTGAATATGGTATAGGTCAATTATATTACTCCACTTAACCTAGATTAAGTTGACCACAACAAATAACTATCTCACATGTTTATTTGCAACCAGTGTATTTTGTGAGATTTTCAAGTGTAATTCACCAAATACCCAATAAAAACAAAAATAAAAAAGGAAATTGACAATCGTAGAAACATGCCTTGTCCCAGGACCAGAAATAAATTGGAGCAGTGGATGCAGACCGAGAAGCAGGAATTTGAGAAGAAGCGATGAAGCGGGACCCGACTGAAGTAAGGCCATGACGAGGCGACGAGCACGCCTTGTAATTTAGTAGTTTGGTTCCTGAATTTAGACCCCAACTGTTAACGCCTGTATCCACAGGAGACGATGCGATTATCATTTCTCCTTCCATCGGTGGCGATTAATTTAACGAGAGAGAGAGCGCGCGAGAGGGAGGGAGGCTGGAAATAACGAAAACAAAGAGAGGGTTGAAAGTTCCTTAAACCCTATAAACCGCATTGCATTGCTGTGGACGGCGGAGGGAGCGAATTCGGACCCCCCATGTACCTCAGGTGCAATAAGTAAATCTGGCCCGTTCTTTTAACTTGGAGCGAATCTCAAAGCGGACTCCCTGTAGTTTTTTTAATATAGACGCTGAATTAAGTTTGATCAGGCTGAAATTTGTTTATTTAAATTGCACCTCAGGTACCTGAGAGGGAACTTTGTGTATCTCTGAATAACTTCAATATTACATATTTCAAGTTTGATCAGTCTGAACTCTGAAATATGTTTATTTAAATTACACTTCAGGTATCTGAGAGGAAATTTTTGTATCTCTGAATAACTTCAATATTACATATTTCACTTTCAAAAATTTGTAATATCATATTTATCTTTAAAATTATAAAAACTCATGTATTTACCAGTAATTTTTTTAGATATATCATACATATTCAAATAATAAAATAATAATATTTAAAACACTAATACTCTAAACACAATACAAGTTAGAATTTGTATTCTCTGCATTAACTTAAAAAAAATAATTTTTTGAGTTAATGTATATGTACAATTAGTTTTGAGATTCGTACCTATCAAATATGCACTAATATTAAAGGACTCCTACTTTATAGGCGGATACCGAATTAACTCCAAGACGAACAAAATGTATTAACTCATTTGAGTTAATACAGACGATACAGACTCATGTAAGTTAATAAAAAATGAACACTAAGGTTGTGCTCTGCAAAATCGGTACGGAGAGGAAGGTGAAAGAAGAGAAAGGAAGGAGCAGCCGCGTATTCCGCTATAGTAAAACCTACATCCCAAATCGGAGGGTACAAAATTCGAAACTTTTGTTCAGAGTGTTATCCCGCATTTCCCTCGCTACAGTACCCGCGTTCCTTCATTTCTCTCTCTGATTACCTCTTCTGGAGCAGGTAAGCGGCCGTGAGCAGACCGCGAATGTGCGGAGTTCCCCTTCCTTCCTTTTAATGTAGTATTCTCCTCCTCTCTGGAGCACAACCTAATATTCTTCTCATTTCTCCTTGCCATCACTGATAGAGGTGTTCAACCAGTCGGTTCGGTCCAAACCGAACTAACATAACCAAACCGAATTTTTTTTTTTTCAGTTTTTGAAAATCCAACCGAACCGACCGAACTAAAATAGCAAACTGAATTAAAACTAAACTGATTAAACCGATTTAAACTTTGGTTTGTTCAGTTGAATCGAATAGAGGAATAAATAAATGGTTTGGTTGAACCGAAAATAAATGGTCTCAAACTATTAATAAATGGTTTGTTCGGTTGAACTGAATATAGAAATTCAATCTCAAAAACTCAAAACACGTAGATTCAAAACCGAAAATGAACCAAAATAATACACGAAGTTTCAAACTATTAATAAAATCGGTCAGTTCGGTTTATTCGGTTTTGAGAATTCAAAACCGAACTGAAACATTTAAACCGAAATTTTCCAATTTGGTTTAAAACCAAATAAACCGAACCATTTGAATACCCGTAATCACTGAGCACCAAAAAAACTCCAAAGCTCCTGCCTTAGTATCTCCTCTCTCGCATCCCCATCTAAAATGGTATCATTCTCTCTCCCGCATATGGTTGTCACTGATCTTTCGATCTTTAGATTGGAGGAGAACATTGTGGAGTCAGAGTAAGTTTTGAAATTTTAAGTATTGTGTTAATTTTTGCAATCAGAAATTTTATTTTTAAGATGAACAATTTCAATTGAAAATCGGAGAACTGTACTTTTTTTAGTAGATGAATAGGTATTGTGCTAATACAATTATGCAGTTTATTCTCGGCATCAATTGGGATAATTTTTTTTGAATCGAGAATTGTGCTTTTGATTAGATAAATAGACTATCAATTCATTTTTTTAAATTGGAATTTTTCAAAAAAATCTATAGACTTATATGTATTGTACCTATTTTGACCCTGATATTGAGAATCACAACATAAATTGTACCAAGACAAATTGTTACCTGATATAGTAAACTTCTAAAAAATATACTGATTTATAATAACTAATATAGAGTCATCAATTTTTAAATGAATAATCATTGAAATTGTTCACATTTGTATTCATTCATACAAATCTATTGAATGACTATTAGTAGCAACCTCAAAAATCTTTCTTCAGAGAAAGCATACGGTAAAAAATTGGAGCAAAAAAAAAATGAAAAAAAAAAATCCTCTTTAATAAGATTTACACTTGTTAATATATGAAATAATTGAAATCAACATACAGTTGTTACTTTACTGAATTCTTGGATGTTATGGCTTATGTACATTTTCAGAAGCTATGTACCAGCAATTTGGTACTAGTTTTGGTGTTGAATGGTTTCATTTTTAATGGAATTGGTGAAACTTACCCATTTTTATCAAAAGAAAAAAGATTGAAATCAACATTCAACATACACAACAATTGACTAAAAATGATAACTTAATAATAATATGAATCACAACATTCAAGAAAAAAATCACTTAGCTTTTATAATGGTGCCAACCAATGGTGCTTTTCTAACCGATTGTTGTATGTCGACGGAAATAAATCTGTTGTTAATCTTGAGGAATAATAGGAATCTGTGATTATCAATCTCATCCGTTGATATTAATTGAAATTCGCGCATCAAAAAGCTTTTTGATGGAGATTCACTCTTAAAAAGATGTGAACGGATGAAATTGAAATCGTAAGTTTATATTATTTCTCAAGAATAACAACAGATTTCTTTCCTATGTTGACACATGATATTATTAAGAGCATCGAACAATTGAGCAATTGAAAATAAGATATCAGAGAAAATCAAACCGTTTTTTTTTCTAAAAAAAACAGTGGTTTGATTTTCTATGATTCTCAATTTCAAAACCCAAAAATATTGTCTATAAGAATTAAAATAAAGAATTAAAATAATGACAAAGAAACTAAAATAATGGAAAATAATCAAGCTTAGTCAACATAAGATATTGGAGAAAACTAAACTTCTAACAATATATACTTGAAGAATTTTAGTTTTCTACAATTCTTACATTCACCGCCAGACTTTATAAATATATATCTGTTGAGATCTAAATATTTGTATGGTTCTTAATTATTTATAGAGAACCTGACCTTGAAATGGAAAAGATGTGATGAGTTATACTTTTTGTGTGAAGATGCCAGAGGTACCCAGGCAACAGAAGCATGAATTCTCTGTGAAGTATCACCTGATTTTTTTTTTTTTTTTTTTGAGTAAAGTTGGTGGTCAAGATCACCTTATCTTCATTCAATTTTTTTTTGTTATTTCCATTTAATTAGATAATTAAATATACCATACATGCATAATGCATCTACAAAATATTGGATGTTCACACTGTTATATAGTTAATATTAATTTATCACGAGTTCTTACATTAACAAATTAATTTACACAGTGATTTCAACTTAGTTAGCCATTATGTGTTGTTATATGTTTGGAGAGATGTCAATTCCATGTAAATTAATAATATATATATAGATGGGCTATGGTGAATTGCGAAGTAAGGATCTTGTTTTATTTCACACTCATATCTCTGTTTTTAAATATCAAATAGTCGATTCGAACCGCTCAACAAAATATTCATATTGAAATGTGCTTGGAGAAAATCAGAGGCTTGTCTGTATTTTTCTCTCAGTCGCTCTAGTCTGCTATGGTCTACTCAAAGACAAATTTAGAGAAACGAGGGGATTCGAGGATGACGTCTTCTTTACTCACCAGGGCGACTCCTAAGGCGATTCCCAACAACCCACCATTCCCCCTAGACCCTACCCAGGACACCGACGGATGGCAAATAGTCAGCCGTAGGAGACGCTATCACAGTGCCAACCACCACCCTACAACACAAGAAAACACCATGTTCAACCCCTACACCCCCTACCCAACCACTCCTACCTATGCTCAGATCCTCCTCTCCCCTACCACTAACACTTCTCTTACCTCTCCACCATCGACTAGACCTTCAACCCCTCCCACACCACCAGGCACGCAGTATTACATCTCGCCACACAGCCCATCCAAGCTGAGGTTCCCACCAATGGCCAGATACCCGGAATGGCGCGGTAGATGCTTCAACTGCTGCCGACTCGGGCATACCGCATCCCTGTGTCGGAACCCAAAGAAATGCGGCAAATGCTGGCTAGACGGCCACATTGCCAGCGCGTGCACAAAACAGATCCTTAATCCAGAGGCCCGACCATTCAGGCCAACCCAAGATACGGTGAAGGCTGCACAAGGTGAACCTTTGTTTGAGGAACTACTAAACCCGGGCAACAACACATTGGTTCACACTGACATCCCAGTAGAGGTTCAAAGAGTACCGAAGGTTTACTCCTATGTTGATCGTGATGAGTCATACTACCAGGAGCTCGCTAGACTGGGCACGACAGTGGTGGTGTGCACGGAAGGACACACTCCTCCGATGGAACCTCACCAGATAGTGGAGTTGGCTGCGAACACAAACCTCCTCCAATCAGAGGAGGTTCAGGTTGGCATCCTATCCGAAGGACGATTCCTCCTCCACTTACCAGCGGGCTTGGCGGTGGACACATTCATAAAGGCAGTCCCCTCGCAAGTTTGGGACAGTGGCATCACCTTCCAACAATGGACACCTCTGGATGATGCTTCTGTTAACATACCGGTATACAAAGTCCTTTTTGACCTAACCGGCATCCCTCCTCACCTATGGAGAGAGGCGGAGGTGATCAGGGCGGTCTCTGGTTTCGGCATCTACTTGGGGTCGGTACAACCTAAAAAGAAGGGTGCACTGACTACATGGCGGGCAGCGGTAGCCACGGAGGACCTCTCACATATTCCTCTAGAGGTGGCCATGGTGGCAGGGGGCTTAGAATACCTAGTCCGCCTCAAAACGGTGTCCTGGACAAGGACCCCAATATACAAGAGATCAGATCTTCCATCTCTTCCACCACAGTTTAAGCGCCCGCAACCGCAGCCCTGTTATGCTGAAGACGACGAAGATGACCTCGTTCCAATGTCGAGACAGGCGCTTATGAGGCTTTGCCAGGGAATGGACCTTGACTCCCTGCCATTGCCGGTGAGAGCTGTCTTGGCCGGTGCACATACAATGGAGCCATACATGAGACATCATCAAGCATATGCCATAGAAGATCAACCTCAGGGAATCCCGGGTACGAGCACTCAGAATGTTCAGCAGCAGGCCAGCTCAGAAAATCAGGGTGCTTGGGTTGATCCTTTGCAACGCCCGCCGCCACTGGCCATCCCTACAACGACTCATACTGAAGGCCCAAAGTATTGTACACCACCTCCCACCACACAAAACTGGCCACAACGAATCAGTAATGACCAGCCACGTGCCAGTGGCTCCAACCCCACCAAAAATCCTCAGTTTAGTGGGACACCGAGAATTTTGTCTCGATTAGAAGAAAGGATAAATGTCACGCCTCAAACCAATAGTGGGAGTGCAACTAGTAGTAAAGCGGGTCATAGCCAGGCTCAACACTCAATTGCTACACAAAAGGCACACCTGGGTAGTAGCAGAGGAGCCAAGACGCAGCCACAAACACGCGCATACAAGGGGGTGATAATTCAGGAACAGCTGCCACGTGGTAAAGAGACAAACGCTGGAGACTGTAGCCGAAGCTTCTCACGGGGAAAAAACAAAGTTGGGACTGAGGTCCCGTCAGTTCTCTCCAGGACAAAAGGCCAACCTGTCTCCAGCTCTGAAGGGAAGACCTTGCAGGAATTCAAAACTGGGCTACGGCTCAAAAGAAAGGCCTTCTTTAAAGGCCGTCAGGAGGGAGTTGGGCCTTCCAAAAGGGCTGCTGCAACAAAGAAAATGCCCAACAAAAAGGGGCTTGAAAAGGTGCGAGTGCAATTGGACTCGGAGGGCTATTACAAGGTAAATGTTAATTACACCCACTGCTCGGATATAGCACAGGTGGCGGGCCTCCAGCCAGAGGACGTCATTACCGCCGTGGAAGAGGATAACTCTCAGCGGGCTTTGGTGCCTACACAAATGGACGACCCAACCAACATTGCAGATGAAGATATGGATGACAGAGTCCAGTTCCCTTGCACGGATGATGAATGGGATTCTGAAGAGGAGTTGCAGGAGTAGCACCTCCATTGCAGCCATCGTTTGTTGTAGCAGTTGCTAAAGTTGTTCTTTCCTGTTTAAATGAATAGACTCAAAAAAATCAAGTGTCTCTCTTGGAATACTAGAGGACTAGGAAACCTTGACAAATGTAATGTTGTGAGGGATTTAATTAGAACATCAAGATGTGATGTTTGTTGTTTACAAGAAACTAAATGGAATGCATTTGATTTTTCGTATGTTGGACGAGTGCTGCCTTCTTTTTTTGAACGAAATTGTGTTACACTGAATGCTTCTAACTCTTCAGGTGGCATGCTAATCTCTTGGAAAAGGAACTACACACTGCTAAGTAGTTGGGTAACAAAGCACACATGCTCGGCACTGTTACTTCAAACTAGCACTGGCTGTCGCCTATTGATCACAAATGTGTATGGTCCTTCAGTGGAGATCCAAAAGATGGAATTCCTCCAGGAGATTGAAAACCTTCAACAGTTCGTACATGACCCATGGATGCTAATGGGCGACTTCAATGTGGTGAGATGGATGATAGATCGATCCGGAGGCAGTATGAATTTTCGTCTAATGGACAGATTCAATCAAGTTATTGATAGACTACAATTATGTGAGGTTCCCCTAAAAAACAGAGAATTCACATGGTCAAATAAACGACCAACCCCAGTCTTCTCAAAACTGGACCGAATTTTCTTGACCACGCATTGGTCTTCAAACTTCCCTTGCCTTACCTTACAGGCCCTTGAGATAGCAATGTCGGATCATGTACCGCTCCTCTTAACGGCCAAAAGATTGCAGTCAACTCCAAAACCTTATAGATTAGAAAAGGCTTGGTTCTCCTACCCAAAATTAAAGGAAGTCATCCAGCACCTATGGCAGGAAGAGAATGGGCATGACTTACAGGCCTTCCAAATCAGATGCTCTGCAATGCACAAAGAAATGCGAAATTGGCACATTGAGAATTTTGGAAATCTGAATGAGCAATTGCAATTTTGCAAACGAGCAATCCTATTCTTTGACCGCATTGAAGAGCGACGGAGTTTAGACAGCAGGGAGTTTCATCTCAGAATAAAACTAAGAGAAAGGGTGTTTGAACTTGCGAATTTTGAGGAGACCCGTTGGTTTCAAAGAGCAAGAAACAGATGGCTAGCATTGGGAGACAGAAACACCTCTTATTTTCACAACTTCGCCTCTGCTAGGAAAAGGAGAAACATGATTACTGAGATACAGCAAGATGGGATTATCCTCAAAGAGGACAGCCAAATCAGACATGCTTTCTTCCAGACAATGCAACATCAATTGGGTACTGATACACAGGTGCTTCACTTTGAGGTCTCAAGCCTATACCCCAACAGAGTCGACTTAGACCATCTTGCTCTCCCATTCACAGAGTTAGAGGTAGAATTCGCTATTAGACGGTTGGCAAACAACAAGGCGTGTGGCCCTGACGGGCTCCCAAATGAATTTCTCAAAGATTACTGGCATATGATAAAGGACAATATCATGAATATCGTTGGCAACTTCTAGGGAAACCGGCTGGACCTCACTGAAATTAATAGAGCAAATATTGTGCTTATTCCGAAAAAAGACTCACCAAGCACTACAAACGATTTCAGACCCATTAGTGTTATTAACCTGGTCCCTAAGTTAATTTCAAAACTGCTGGCCAACAGACTGGCAAGAGTACTGCCCGATTTGATCTCAATAAATCAGACAGCTTTTATGAAAGGGAGACATATTGCTGAAAACTTTCTCTCCACCAGGGAAATTTTACAGTATCTGTCCTCCAAGGGCCATCAGGCGATTTTAGCTAAAATAGACTTCTCAAAGACATTTGACTCTATCAGCTGGGTATATTTGCATAATATCCTACAAGGAAGAGGGTTCCCTTCGCGATGGTTGGACTGGATTGAGGCCATTCTGACAACAAGCTCATCCAGAATAGAAATCAATGGTGCACATACTGAGTACTTTACTCACAAAAGAGGGCTCCGCCAAGGCGACCCACTATCCCCCCTTCTCTTTATACTCGCTGTTGATGTCTTACAGCAAATGGTGGACAACCTGAACGACATATCAGGCATTCATATGGCACCAAGGCTCAGACAGGGTATTATGGCACTTCAATATGCTGACGATACGGCTTTCATCCTAAGTGCCGACACTGAAACAGTGGTAAATTTCAAGCTACTGTTGAGGTTGTTCTCCAAGATGTCAGGACTAAAGGTCAATTTTACAAAAAGTGCAATTGTGCCGATTAACCTGAACCAGCAACAAACTAGGATGGTGCAAGGAATCACAGGTTGTGTGCTGTCTAATTTACCGATCACATACCTCGGTATGCCACTTACCATCAAAACACCAAATAGACAGGCATACTGGCCCCTCATTGAGAAGTTACAAAACAGGCTCCAAGGTTGGCAGGGAAAGCTCCTATCACGGGGCGGCAGATTGCAATTAGTCAATTCAGTTCTGTCCTCAACCCTAATTTATTTTATGAGTTGTTTTTGGCTGCCAGCATGGTTAATTGCAAAGGTCGACAGGATAAGGAGAGATTTTCTATGGGGAAGAGGTGCACAGAGTTCCAAGGGCATCTCTTGGATTAATTGGAGTATTTGCTGTGATACAAAGGGCTGCGGAGGACTGGGCATCTCAGATGTAAGAGTACAAAACAAAGCCCTTCTACTTCGATGGTGGTACAGACTATATCATAAGCAAAACGAGCTATGGGCACAAACAGTCACTGCACTGTATTCTAAAAACATAGGAGAGGCCATGCCAAAAATCTGGAGAATACAAGGCTCTTTCTTCTGGAAAACTCTCCTTAATTTACAGCCTTTGTTCCACTGGAGCATATACTGGCAAATAGGGGATGGACAAAGCATTGCTTTCTGGTTTGATCCTTGGGAAGGCCAGCCAATCGTCAACTTCCTAGAGACAAACAGACCACCCCTCTTCCGTATGTCACTCAGACAAGCTTACCCTCTACTACAAGCTGTAGCCCCCCAATTGCAGATTGAATTTTCTGATCATAAAGATGAATTAATTTGGCGATGGACATCAGATGGGTTGTATTCCTCAAAATCAATATACCGACTGTTGAAGGAGGGGGGACGAATTAGATGGCCTGTTCCAGGAGTATGGAAGGCAAAAGCACCAAGAGCAATCGAAATTTTTGGTTTAATGGTTCTCAGAGAAAAGGTTCTGACAAGAGATGAGTTAAGGAGACGCAATATTAATTGTGATGACAACTGTGTCATGTGCAATGAAGCTAACATAGAGACACTTCCTCACCTCTTGTATGCATGCAGGTTCGCTAGGCAGGTTTGGAATCTCATCCAGTCTGCAATCGGAACAAGGATATTGGGACATGGCCATTTTCAAGACATGCTTCGGTACAGAAATCCGGGATTCATCCTGGAATGAAGTCCAAAGAGGAGGAGTTCTGCAGAAGAAAGAGTGGCTAAGCTTGATGCTGTGCGTCTGCTGGTGGCTCTGGAGACAGAGAAATGAGGTTGTTTTCAGAGAGAGCTGGAGGAGGCCGGAGATGTTGGCAGTGAAGATATTGCAAGAGGCGAGATTGTGGAACAATTATTGTTGATTATATGGGGTTTATCTGTAAATTTATTTTAATGTAAAACTTGACAGCCTCTGTCAAGTGTTCTAAAAAAAAAAAGAAATGTGCTTGGAGACTAATTTTATATTTTTTGGTAATTTTTTACTATTTTTTAAAATGGACAATTGGTTATTTGCTACTTCAAAACCTTCAAGTTTTCACAATCACACAACCAAACCAGAATAGGTACCACTGGTACCTATTTCACACAAAGCACAAATCAGAGCTCAGGAAACAAAGACAACAAAACCAGCAAAATAACCATGCACAAGCCCAATAAAATCAGAACCAAGGCAACCAACACACATCATCCAACCAATAGAAAAAGAAGGGTGGTGCTTAAATGTTTACCTGAGAGAAACAACAGGGCAAATAGGCGTAGGACACTAGGCCGGTACCAAGGTTCCCGCCTCGCCTTACGGCCGTCAGAAATTTCAGCAAGTCCAACCCTAGAAAGTACCACAGGCACCAAGACAGCACCAAGGAGGAGGAGGCGTGATTACAGAAGGAGGAGGAAAGGATGTAAAGGGTATAATTGGAAATACAAAAATATATATTCCAAAACATAATTTTTCAATTAAGAATTGTGTATTAGTGGTAAAATTAAATGTTAACTAAGTTTAGAGTGGCATTAGGATAATTTCAAATTTTGGAATGATATTTTCAAATTTGAAGATTTTAGAGTGGCAAATAACCAATTTTTCCTTTTTAAAAATATTTCAAAATCACTGTTTTGTATGGCTCTGAACCATTCAAAAACAATGGTTTTCTACCTATCTTAAAAAATAGTAAAAAAATTCCAAAAAAAATGTAAAATTTAGTTTCCGAGCACATTTCAATATGAATATCTTATTGAGCAGTTCGGATCGACTATTTGGTCTTTAAAATAGATATATGAACATAAAGTAAAATAAGATTCTTACTTCGCAATTCACCATATCACATCTCTCTCTCTATATATAAAACTTGTTTCCTAAATTATTTCAAACAAAAAATAGTGTGTGCATTAACGTTTCACTAATATCTATCAATTTCAAAAGCAAAGTATCATGGCTCAAAGATAATTTTGTTCCCCTAATTTATCTACCATAAGAGTGACGCCACGCATGTCAAAACATGTTCCGAGCGGTTGATCTTTAAGGCCCCGTTCAGATGACCAATTCCTATTGGAAATTTGGTGAGTTTGAACTAATCCCAATTAAAATCCCATATAGCTGTTCGGCAGACTATTTTGGTTCCCAAAATTTCAAATGGGTTAATCCCAACTGTTCCAATTTCAATACAAAATTTTGGGATCAAAATACCGAAGTCAGACTTCATTTTATTGTTTCCAATCTCTCTCTCTCCCTCCACTATCACATATTTTTTTATTCTCCTTGTCTCTCTCTCCACTACCTTTCATTATTTTTACTTTTTTATTCAATCTCTCTCTCCACTTTCACAGCAAAAATAGGCAATCTTCGTCCTCTCTTCCAATATAACAATTTAATGAGCTGGGAGATTATATATATATAGTCCTGCTTCTTATACATTTTGAGTTGTGGGACTAATAAGATCTGGAATGATCCGGACAACAACAATTTATTTTAACAAATTTCATAGAAATTTAATCTGTACCCATTATTAAATTATTATGGTGTACATTTTGACACTTTGGGGTTTAAAATATAATTAAATATTAAAATAAATTTCTTTTGTATTTATTTTTTGGTTAAGAGTGTCACAAAAGAAGCATTTAATACCATGTATCAGCAAACAATAATTTGTTGCTCTATTGTAGTATTATTAAATATTAAGTAAAACAAATATATATACTTCATTCTTTTTCTGTAATTTTTGGTAATCTAAATTTACAAAGATAACAATATCTGTAATTAAAAAATAACAAAAGATTTTTTTTATTTTCTATTTTACAAGCTACAAATACAACTGAAATATTTTACATTGGTGAGAATAGAGGGGTTTATATTTTTTTTTTTTTACAAATTTTATAGAAATTTTTTATTTTTACCCATTTCAGTAATAATTTTTATTATAAATGTTTGATCTAATTAATATTATTATCTAATCTATTTCCCATAACTATTCCCACAATACAACCGAACACTCTTTAATATGTTTCCATAATTATTCCCGTGCATACTTTAGATAATGGGTTCCCGAACCCGTCAAATCCCATCCCGCACAATCCCGTAACAAACGAACAGGTCCTAACGTTGTCTTGTGTTACTAAGGCGTTAAATTAAAGTTTAGTTAGTAAATTAAAGTTTGTTTTTCTAAAAAGAAAAAATAGAATCCTATTATTTTAATTATTTACGGATGGATCGATTTTATTTAGAATTCATAAAGTTGTTTTTTTAATATAAGTTGCATATTTTCTATGTATTTTTATGGTCAGAATGAAGACAATATTCTTACTTAAAAATAAATAAATAAATAGTATAATAATTAAAGTGATACCATGAGTAGGGCCACAAACGAATCGAATCAAACGAACTTATTTCAGTTTGAGTTTGGTTTGAATTAATTTCGAATTAAGTTTGGTTTGAATTAATTTCAAATTGAATTTTTTACGAACTCAATTTTGATTTTTTTACAAACTTTTTTACGACAAGGAAGAATGATCGTAGTCGCCGAGAGCGAGAGGTGAAAGTCGTATAGAGTTGCAGAACTGAGAGCGAGGATTACGACTTACGAGTTATGACTTATGGTTGAGCGACCTTATGTTTTTTACTTTTAAGTTATCAGCGAACATAAGTCATCAGCAAAAATCAACGGTTCACGTCACTTTGAGATTCGAACTAGAATAGTCCGCGAACCTATTTCGAACGAACCAAATCCAATTTGAATTTGATTTGAATTAATTTCGAACTATTTCAATCAAATTTTTTACAAAATTTTTCGAATCAAACTCAAATCAAATTTTTTTGTGCAGTCTTAACCATGAGGCAAGTCCAAGATTAGTCTTCTCCGCGTGGGTGGTTGTTAATTTTTCATTTTGGAATTGATTTGATGCGCTTAAGATTATATGGCAACTATTGAAAACCAAAAGGTATACTAGTCCTAAATGAAAGAAAGAGATTCTGGTATTTACTGAAGTCAAAATTTAATGGCATTGAAATAAATGAGGCTTTTAATGTTATAATTATTTTTTTTGTGTCGTAAAATTCTATAAAAAATTTCATTTATATTTTAAAATTTAAAATTTTAATATCAAATTTAAATCGTCCATCTTGTATATTTTCACAATATATGTGTTTACGTAAAAGTTTATAATATTTGAAGTTAATTTTATATTAGGTTAAGTAACAACAAGGCAAAAGAATTTAATTATTGTAATGGATTAATTATAGAATATTCAATTTTTTTTACATCTTAATTTAGTATTTTATGAACTAGCTTCAAAAACTATAAAAATTTACATAAATGCATGTCCCGTGAAAATGAACAATAAAAATAGTTTGGATCGGATGTTTGAATTTCAATTTTAAAATACAAATGCATAAAAAATTGTGTTATTTTATAGCACTAAAAACTAGTGGCATTATAACCTCCTCAAGAAAAATCATACTCGATTATTATTTTACATTTTAATAATATATATATCATCTAAAAAATATAATTGCCGAAAAAGAGATATTACTCGTAGCATAATAACAAGGTGCGGGTTTAATTTGCGTATAAAATGTTTTTTTGACATATCCGAACCGAACTCCAAATAAAACACGTAAAAACATATAATACGTTTTATTTACGAATAAAACGTGTATAAAACGCGAATCAGCAAATTATTCGAGATAAAAACGCCAAAAAAATTTGAATTTTTTTTCCTGTTTTTGAGATTTTTTTTTGAATTTTTTTTTTGTTTCCTTATAGTACCGAATCATCCCGAATTATACCCGAATCACAAATTTTTAACCCTGCCGAACCGAACCCGAACTTTTGATTTGTAGCTATGACTCATAGTATACATATGACCCGCCACATATTGTGACTATAACGAGCTATTAAGTAATTGTATGTGACTCAAACTTTAACTTCCAAGTTTTAAATAATTCAACCTTCAGAAGTAAATATTTGACTTGAGACATTTAGTTTCTGTAGTTTACTTATTGTGGATTCAACCCGGCCAACTGGTCAAGTCTTTACAAACTTAAATTTGGGGGCAATCAAGCTATTACTAGTCTACCTCCTTAATTTCAGTGTCTGTTTCCTTCAAAATTGCTAAGTTCATCTTCTCTAGAAGAAAATTGCTAAGTTCACATACCAAACTCACGTCCACTTCCTTTCTTTACCTTAACTTTTAGCCCAACATAAGAGCTAGCAATACACATAACCTGAACATTGGAAAAAGTAAGAGGTTGATCAAGGTCATTAATTAATGGCGTTTGAAAGCTCAATTTTCCTTTTCCTCCTACTTGCACATCTCTTTCTAACAACAAAAGTGGCAGGTCAAGCATACACCGAGAACATCACAAGGAGTGGGCCCACGTTGAGCCCCTCTGGTCCCTACTCCTACTTAACATCTCCTTCCGGTGAGTTCGCCTTTGGCTTTCGATCACTCGAGTCTAACTCCTCACTTTTTCTCTTAGCAATTTGGTTCAACAAAACCTCTACCACCCAACCAATCATTTGGTTCGCCAAGAACTCAAGTGATATGGTTGGCACGGTTCTAGCCCCGGCCGAGTCAAAACTCGAGCTAACACAAACCGGAGAACTAGTATTGGCTGGTCCCAACACGGAAACAATCTGGAGCACGGGGCTCCTCGATGCCACCCATTTGGCTCTTCTTGAACAGGGTAATCTAATCCTTTATGATAGCGCTGAATCGGCTCTGTGGCAGAGCTTTACCTCCCCAACTGATACTCTTGTGCCGGGTCAATCGTTAGCTAAGGCCTCGGCTCTTCAATCTAAGCTTACTGACTCAGATTTCTCACCTGGTCGTTTCAAATTGGAAGCCAATCAAGATGGTACTCTGGCCTTATCCTTAGTTGTGCAGCCTTCCACAAAACCATTGGATGTCGATTCAGTAGTAGCAGACTATAAACCTTTTTGGGAGTATAATAACAACAATTCAGGTACGAGTCTCGTGTTTAACCTATCTGGCTTGCTATCTTACAAGCTTGTAGATGGTAGTTCCCCGTTAAATATTAGTCAGTATCCGACCAACAGGTACTATCAACATGCTACACTAGATCCTGATGGTGTATTTCGTGTCTATGTTTATGACAAGAACTTTTCAGGCCAAGGTAATTGGTCATTTGTGAAAGAATTGCCCGAAAATGCTTGCAGAGAGATAGTTGAAGTCGGGAGTGGCATGTGCGGCTTCAATGCATACTGCACTCAAAGCTCAAACTCAATCCTCCCACGGTTGAAATGCATGTGTCCCCCAAGTTACAGCTTTTTTGATACCAACCGTCCTTACCTCGGCTGCCGGCCAGACTTCGCATTGCACAATTGTAGTGCGGATGAGGCAACAGATTTCAAAATTGTGGTAATGTCTGATGCAGACTGGCATAGTGGCGGTGACTACATGCACTTTGTTACAAACGATCAAGGTGATTGCACAAGATCTTGCCTCAATGATTGTTTTTGCTCTGTAGCAATCTACTCAGATGGAGGTGACTGCTGGAAGAAGAAGTTGCCGCTCTCCAATGGTAAGCAGGGTACAGGTGAAGGGGGCAAAGCTTTGATTAAAGTGCGAGTAAGTGGAGGTACTTCCCCAATTCAACCATCAGAACCTATTCCTGGTTCAACCACCAAGAAGAATCGAACCGATTTGGTAGTAGCAGGAGCAGTTATGCTTGGCGCATCACTCTTGATCATAATTGTAACCGCAGCAATTACATCTCTCTACTTGTTGCATAGTAAGAGAATTCATGAAAGTAAGCAAGTCGATTTGAGTCCAATCGGGATGAACATGAAGATTTTTAGCTACAAAGAACTCCATCAAGCCACCAGAGGATTTGCCGAAGAACTTGGAAGGGGTGCTTTCGGGATTGTTTACAAAGGGACTCTAAAACAGGGAGACCATGCAGTGCCAGTAGCGGTGAAGAAACTTGATCGGCTACTAAAGGACGGCGACCGGGAGTTCACAAACGAGGTGCAGTCAATTGGACAAATTCGCCATAAAAACCTAGTCAAACTTTTCGGATTTTGCAATGAAGGGCAGTATAAAATGCTTGTGTATGAGTACATGAGCAATGGGTCTCTAACCAATGTTATTTTTGGGACCGCAAAGCTGGAATGGAACAGACGAGCCCGAATAGCAGTTGGGGTGGCTCGAGGCCTATGCTACCTCCACGAGGGATGCAGCTCTCAGATTATCCACTGTGACATCAAACCAGCCAACATATTGCTAGATGATAACCTTGTTCCAAGGATATCCGACTTTGGTCTTGCAAAGCTCATGGGGGTCGACCAGACACGAGCAACCACATCTAACATACGAGGCACGAAAGGTTATTTTGCGCCAGAGTGGTTCAAGAACACAGGTATCACGCCGAAAATGGATGTGTATAGCTTTGGCGTGATGTTGATGGAAATTGTGTGTGGCAAGAGGAACATTGATCAAGTTGATGAGGAAGAAATTATACTGACATACTGGGCTTATGACTGCTTCACAAATGGGAGGGTAGACCTTTTGGTTCAAGGAGACGAAGAGGCCGAAGCTGACATAGACCGAGTCAAGATTTTTCTAAGGGTTGCAATATGGTGCATCCAAGAGAACCCGATGATGAGACCAACAATGCATAAGGTGGTACTGATGTTAGAGGGAGAAGTGCCTGTAGGACCACCTCCAGATCCTTCAAGCTACACGTAGAAGTTTATATGCTATGGTTACATGTAGCACCCGTTTTTTTTTATTATTTCTTGGCATGTATACTGTACTGCTACATAATCTCCGTTAATAGGACCAGTGTTATCATTGTAGGACCTCCTAAAATTTTCGCTTCCGCACATCAAATTTTGATATTGTAGATGGCAAAAAAGAATAACAAACAAACAAACAAAAAGCAAATCACAACAGATGTTTACCAAAGCACTCAATTTCTTGCAACAATTCACAAAAGGTCTAAAAGGCCAATACAATATGCAAACTTCCATCGGCATCGGAGTTGTGCAACTCAAGCAGACTGAACTATAAGAAACAAAAAAAATGGAACTTTTACGAAGACTTCCATAGTTTTCATCCTGCAATCTCAGATCAATCATCAAGCTGTAGATGTCAGAGCAGAAATGGGGCTTGCATGCATGTTTTTTTTCAATAGTGCCCACCCAACATGTTCAATGTACCAGAGAAGATATCTTCTCCAACTCCTCGACCTTTTTCAAATATGGCTCTACGTTTTTTTTGCAATAGTCAAACTGTGGAGACAGAGAGAGAGAGAGAGAGAGAGAGAGAATAACAAGTGCCAGTATACAAACAAATCAAGTGCCAGTATCTAAACATGACTCGAGAAGGAGTCGTGTCAAGTCAAGGCTGAAGAACTCATGAATCGAATACGATTCATAATTAATTTCCATGTCTTTCAAGTTCGATAACATGGACTCCACCTCATCATACAACCTTTGAAAAAGTGTCTTTCCATACAAGTCTAGTCTCCTTTTTTTACGAGTTTGCCAGATCATGAATTGGTAACGGTCTACAAAAAGTTAGATTAGATTTTTTCTGTACTATCTGATATACTTTACCACCAGGCCTAACCAGCATGGTACAGAAACTGCAAATTCCACTCAGTATATATGTTTTGGGCAATAACCAAATTTCTGGTACAAAAATAAAGGAACTGTTATCAGGACACTATTAGAGTCTCTTGGAAATTAAGAGAACACTATTACAACCGTTGTCTATTGTACTTGCAAAGAGCACTGAACATCATTTTAGGGCTTTCGTTTTTTTGTGTGCAAATGTAGCAACGCATGATGTCAAGGTGCATTCAAACAAAAGGACCCTAAATTTGTGAATCAGTATAGGCAGTTAGTAAATGATTGTCCAGCACATTTTAGGTGCATGTGGATCAAGTTTATCATGAAACTCCAAATCAATAACCCACTCTAAAAGTTGGACTCTCTAGTAGCAGAAGGAAATAGGGTAGATTACTCAAGATTCAGTTCATTTACACTGTTGATTAAGGTCAGATTCCAGTAATTATTTATAGCAGAGCAATAATCCATTTTCTCACATTTTAACCTTTCCAAAATCTCAGAGTTTTCGTATTTGACTGATCAGTCAAATACTCTTAAGGCTTAAACAAGCATGGGCGCTCCGCCCCTTCGTTAGGAGATAAATAGATGGTGAGCATAGTACCTGAACAGGTTGAGGGTTTGGCCAGGTTAGCTGTGAAATTGATTAGCAATTTCAGACATCTTCTCCAACCTAGTAACCTACCTCGACCTGTTAAAAATTAGAGCATCTCCTCTTGTAGTAATCTCCGCCGCCGACAGCTCCGAGAATGAGAACCTTACCGTTTCTTGTAGCAATCATGTGGTTCTCCATCTTTTGGAAAGGATGCATGTCTGCACAGCCTCTTTTGTACTCGCATAAAAAAAACGGCTATGCAGACATGTGTCCTTTCTAAAAGAAACCTTGCATCAAATCTTTTTTTTTAATGAATTGCGAAGATTTTTGAATATTTGAAATATATAACTGGATATAGGAATACCACATATCACATTAAAAGAAATAAGTATAGATATCATGTTGTTACTGACTATAAAAAGCCAATTGGTGAATTAATATTACCAGGATTTTAAGCAATCGGTAAAAACAAGAAAAATGTTGCAAACGAATAGTCTTCAATTTTATAGCCTACCATTTAGGTCATTAACACCCAAATTGTGGTGTTCCTAAGCAGCAAAGAGAACATTGAGTAATACAGCAGAAGCTATCAACCTGCGATCAGAGAAACTTTGAAAGAATTGCTGATTTGAGGATTCACAAATTCAGAAATTGTTCAATTTTAAACCGTATCCATCATCAAGTTGAGTAACGCATAACAGTGAACGTGCATCCCATTTTTGATGGACCAATCGAAGACCATTCTCCCAAATCAACAAATCAAAAAGAAGGATGGAACAATTGCAAACACTATTCTTCAATTTTTAATTTATTGACATACGTACAAAGGAGGATGTATAGTATTGAGAAATAAGCAAAAGATATTAACCCACCTGTGATCTGTGACGAGAGAATCTAAGAAATGTCGCTTCAGACCGTCTTAACGAGAGAGAACTGGACGAGTAGAGATGAGACACTCAGACACCCATCTCTCTCTAAAATCCTAGCCGAGGTGAAACAAATTTAATTTCATTGCTTCAGACCGTCTTAACGAGAGAGAACTTAATGCATCTCGGCCCGTATGATTTTAAACGGAGCCAATTTAACCGTTTGATTTTAACACATAAGTCTTTTAATATTAATGCGGATCTAGTCTGTACGGATCTTAAAAATAATCAGATTGTCCAGACGCATTAAGTCAAAAGATTCCCTTTTGAGTTAATGCAGGGGATACGAATTCGAGGTGCGTCGGCTAGGTTTTAACAGATGGATGCAGATAGTGACTAGATTCGTGAAATTATTCGTGAATTATTCGAGAATTTTGTGATGCTGAACCGAACGTCGAATTATTCGGTTGACCGAATTTTGACAGAATAATTCGCGAATTTTCCAAATTTTTTCCGAATTTTTTTCCCGAATTTTATTTTTTTGGTTATTTTTTGTTTTTGCTCCTTTCCAGAATTGAAATCTCTGATTCGAATAATACCGAATCATTTTTGAATTATACCTGAATTATTCCCGATTCACAAATTTTTGACATCGCTGAATCGAACCTGAATAATTAATTTGTCAATATGCAGTGTGGCTTGGCTCCGACTACGAGTGAGAGTCGTGGAGTGGGGAATTCACATCTCTTTACATATCTCAAAATTCAAATTTTGAGTTCATTTTTTAGAAAATCCGAACCGTTCAGCAGGAATCTCAAGCAACTCTTTCTCTCTAGATCATGCAACACAAATAAGTTTCTAAATATCTGTTAATTACTTTTTAGAAATTAAAGTCTCTAAAATTTCTAACTCTTATATTTCTGAAATTAAAATAAAATTAATTTTAGAGTTTCTATTAAGGCACGTCAACAACAAATTAAAAAAAAAATTAATTTGAGCCAATCATTTAATAGAAACAGTTTTTAATAATTATAAGAAATTTTACTGCATAATTTCTAAATAAGAAACTCTTCTACATCTCTGAAACTGACACATCAGATTAGAAACTCTAATAGTTTCAGGAATAATACTATCCGCACATCTCGGAGCATCTGCTATGTTTGCTATTAAAACAAAACTCGATATTAAATTTGACGACATTTTGATTGATAAATATTTGGTATGAATAAATCCAAATTTATTCATTTCATGAAAAAACATACTTGATCTTTTGAAACATTTTGTGCCATCTATATAAAAAACATGAGTGTAGAAAGTTTCAAAAGATAAAGCATGTTCTAGGAAATAAATGAATTTGTATTTATTCATTTGAAATTTAATATCGAAAAAAAATATTTTAAAATTTGAAATTTCTCATGTGGACTTTTTATTATTTCTGTAATTCAAATAATTGCTACAGATTATGTTGACTAAGATATGATACTTCATAAAAAACACTTATGTTTGCCTTGTATAAAATCTACAAAAATAATATCTACTTAAATATTTTAATTGTAAATATGTATAATAAGTTAAAGGTGAAACAATGAAATTAAATTATCAAATTGTAAATTATAAAAATTTCAAAATTTTATAATTTGAACATATCATTTTGTACTTCTAATTTTTAGAATTTATTATTAACATTAGAAGTTAATCTACATAAAAGTAAATTGAAAAAAAAATCAAATTATGAAATATGAAAATTGAATGATTAAAATATTCAATTATATAAACAAATAATTATAAAGATTGTAAAAAAATTATAACCTCCTCCTTGTAGTCATGTATGATGGAAGAAATAAGAGAGTAAAAAAAAAAAGGATAAATATGGGTCTATAAAGATACTTTATTAATAAATTTGAAGAAGTATTTTGTTTAATGTTTTAACCAAGTAGACTGAGCGCGCTTTTCATATTTATGGTTTGGCGATTCGGATTATGTGAGGTTTTTGAAGATTTACTAATTAATACATTTAGTAAATTGATTTTTTTTATTTAAACAAAAATGCACAGATATATGATTCGGAATTGTACTAAATTAAATGATAATTGTTAATTTTTATTATTGAACTATTTAGATCATGTAGTCACGTGGTGACGTGGGTCGATCTTTTTGAATGACATTACAATTAATTATGGATTGACCGTGTTATGAATTTATATCTATTTTCAAAGTTCAAACAATTGTTTCGAACAGTTAAACATGAATTACATATGAAATCTACTTGTAAATCAAATCTTAAGATATCAAAATACATACATTAAGAATTGTGTCAGTGATTCGAAATTCATATAAAAAAATATTTAAATTTGTAGGTTTGTTCCCATATTTATCAATGCAGTCGCAGTGGTTATGCATCAATCATGATCTCAATCTTAAATTTTCTCAGAATAAAAAAAGTGAAGCTAAATAATGAAAGAAAAGAAAAGTTGAATCAGAATAGTATGAAGAGAGTAAAGGAGAGAGCGGGATACTTTCATCATTTTAATTTTAATTTTATTAGAAACTCATCCCATTTTAGTTAAAATTTTGTTGATAAGTATGAAAAAAAATGAAAGATCCGAAAGAAAGAGAGAAATGTGATATATGAAAAAGGTGTAAAGAGAAATATCAAATTCAAGAAATTTGTACAGTTATTGTGCGATTTTAATCAGAATTTTAATTATATTTGGCTGCAACTTGCAACTACGAAATTCAATGGTTACAAACTTAGAGTTTAGGGTTTAGGATTTTTTTAAAAGCTAATTGCTTTGAAACTTAGTTTATTGATTAATGACTTGGGCTTATATAGAGCCTTTTCATTTTTGCACATAAGTCTCTATACTTCTCTATATTCTCTATTTCCCAATATAACCTTAACAAAGATACAATTCTCAACATTTTTTTTTAATAAAACTGGATATATCTCACCAATTTCATTGATAATGAAACCAAACTCATAAGATACTGATACCGAACTACTGGTACCAGCCCCAATGTACATGCATGATAAGCAGCATAACCACACAAACAACAAAAACTGCAACACCTACAATCCTCAGCAATAGACAACCTAGAGTATTACAGTTTTCAACTAGCGCAAAATAACATTAAACTAGAAATGTAAATTCTGAACACCTAAACCACAAAAAGCACTAAGCACCAGATTCTTCAGATTTCACTTAAAGTCGTAAAACCATGGATTGAACTCCCCTCTTCCATCAACATTACCATATCCTCCTCCTGCAACATCAAAGCATCAGACTGCACAGTCATTTTATGTATATCATTAGGTAATACTAGAGACAGCTTAAGCATCCTTCCCTGATATTGTGCGACTAAACAAAAGACTCTCTCTCTCTCTCCCTTCCTTCCCTGAGATCGTGCGACCAGAGAGAATAAGGGGGAGAGAGAGAGAGAGAGTCTTTTGTCTAGCTTTGAATTAGAGGCATGGAAAACAGACATTTGAATCAACCTCCTCTTATTTATGCATTTACATAACTAGTAGTAAATTATGCACATGCCCTGCTTTGTAACAGGGACTTGAGAAAGTTTTGAAATCCTGGTTGCGTTTGTGATGCCCTTGTAATGTTAATTAAGAAAAACTGTATAAGAGGGAAGTTCCCAGTCACCTTGCCAGTTATTAATTAAGAAACAGATATCACCGAGGACCAACAAAACAATAAGCAAAAATAAACACATCCCACATCAACCTGCATTTGTAGCATTTATTTTGACAACATGCTTCAGACACAATTAAAACCATATCAAAACAACGCACGGCTAGGATATTTAAGCTCCAACAAAAATAATCAATACAAGCAAAGCCATGAAAATGACTTCATTTAGCAAGACTATGTGAGTTGTAGCTACGAGCTTACCACTTAAAGGTAGATCTCTTACTCAGCAACTTCTTGTATGCTTTATTATTCTCCCCCAAATGGAGATTTCTGAAATAAGCATAGCGGTAATTACCATCAGCATTACGTGGTAGATTTGATCCCCAATCTCTCATTCTCTTTTTCTGAAATAAGTTAGAAACTCATCGATCAATACTTTGATTTAAGCGGTAAGATAAGAAAGGCAAAAATGAAACCAAGTACTTGGGCTGTTGAGTATTAGGGGTATAGAGAAGATAAAAACTAATATATGGGCTCCATTGCCTATTTCTTTTCAATTATAGGTGCAATCTTGCCACATCAACAACTTAATTAACACAGTTGCAAAACAAGTAGTTAATGACTTACCAAGGAATACAATTGAACCCAACTCAAAAGTTCAATGTTCATTTGAACATATAAAAAAGATATCAGAGGTCAAATCAACCTAATGCGGAAGTTCAAGGTTTGTTCCATACTTTCCTAAAGAAAAATACTAAATAATTAAATTGAGAAGTTAAAAAAGTACAGGGTCAACAACAACTGATAGAAGTTTCAGCCGGAATCGTATTAATAAAATCAGGTATTGTCATCTCACCAATCATATACTAGTTGCTCCTTGAAAAATATATAAATATGAGTTCAATCGCAACCATAGTCCTATTGAGAGAAGGAAGTAGGAAAAAAAAAATCTTGAAAAGAAATGTATTAATTCTGCATAGTTAAGGTTAGACCAAAATATGGCCTCATCACAGTTTAGACTTAGATCTTGTTGAGCACAGTTAAGGTAAGACCAAGCAACAAAAATATTATTTTCATCAAAGAATCTTCAGCCATTCCTGTGATAGCACATATAATGAAATTTTAAACATATAGGTTAGAAAAATGGAAAAGGTTACGCACCTCATGAACAAGTTTCAGTGATTCCAGAACAGGACAATTATGGAGCATCTTGATGACATCATCCAAATTGTGCTCATGAAAGCAAAGGGTCACATCCAAGTGCTTCATATTAGAAAACTTCGGCAAATCTTTTCCTGGTTCCCACAAGATTGGAATTGGATCCTCCACATTCTGTAAAATCACACTTTACAATTATACCATATGGTACCAAGTAATCAGATAAAGCAGTCATACCAGTATCAGATGTATATCTGACATATCATAAAACACCACTTTAATTTGAATATAGACACTCAACTGATAGATCGAGACACACATATCTAAACAATTTGAAGATCGACTTGCACCAAAGGTGCAGAAAGAAAACATAACTGACATGTAAAGTTTATAACCTTCCTCTCTTTTATATGCAGACTTAGCTCTTCTGCATGCGAGATCCAATTCAGTAGCCGTGTAACAGCATCAACATCTCTCTCTTCATGATCTACATCATGAAGGTTAATCACAGCTTTTCTCAACAAAGGAATCTCTCCACGGATGTGAGACAGAGTTCGAAGACTGTTGTGCTGAGTTTCCAAATAAAGTGACTCCAATGAAGGAAAAGATAACACTGCATTAAAAAGTTCTCGACCACTGAACTTAATAATAAGTTTGAGTTTTCTGATTGTCTGAGAGAAAAGGCTAAGCCAAAGTATGGATGCTAACTCCAGATGTAAATCTTCTAATGAACACAATTCGGAGAGCAGTGTGTGAAGTTCGGTCGTGTCAATCCTAAACAAGCGAAGAGAAAGGCTTCTCAGATGGGTTAACGTTTTTCCAGAAGGAAAAATTGCATGATCAGCAAAGCGATTAAGCGAGAGGCACTTGAGAGAGTTAGTGGTGAAGATAATGGGGAGGATAGGTGGATGAATTGAAAAATGGCAATCAATGGTGAGGTAGCGCACATTGAGAGAACGGGCCTTGACAAGCAAGGAAGAAAGAAATGTGGTAATTTCGCCTAAACGGTAGACCTCTAGGTGCAAGCTGAGGAGAGGGTGAGAGTGATTACGGCAGAGGAGAGAACGTTTGGCCATGGCAAAGAAGTTGTCATATTTGGGGTTAGGAAGGTCTTGGTCGATAAACGCAAGGGAAGGAGAGGCCTCCCAGAGGTGGCAGAGGGCGGAGGTGCGAGCGGCGATGTGACTGGGAAGGAATGAGAGGACTTTAACGAGCACTGCGTCGGAGAGATTGGAGAGACGGTCGATTTGTTTGGAGATAGGGTCTATTTCGGAGTTCGCCATTGCAGCCCAGCTGCGCAGGAATTTGAGAATCAAGGGTTTTCTTTTTGCTCCGCTTTCCCGCGCCTTTGGGTTTATGGAGGAGAGATGGGGTCGATTTGTCTTGATGAAAGATATATTATCATTATTATTTTTATTTCAGTCAACTGTGAAATTTGACTTTTATCAGAATCAACATATTCAAACTAATCAAACCACAGCCCTCTATCTGTTGATGGGAAAGGCTTGAAAAATTCAGAATATGTACATCTAAGGTTGCAAACAAATCCAACCGAATCAAACTTATTTCAGTTTGAATTTAGATTGAATTAATTTCGAATCGAATTTTTAACGAAAGATAAATATAAAGTAATTAAAAAAATACATATAAAGTGAAAATTAAGGAAAGAATTTTAGCAAATATATGCACAATTTAAATTGAGCAATACAAGAACTAAATTGAAGTTGATATATGCATACAACAATTAAAATTAAACATTAAATTGTAAGTTCTAATCCATACACGAATTAAATTGAACTTTCGAATTAAATTGAACTTTCAAATGTAGGATGCTAGTCAAGTGTTTAAAAAAAAACAGTTTCAAATATATACCTTCAATTTTATAGATCACTGTCACTTTCAAGTTTAAAAAAAAATTATAGATCATTATTTTTTTTACCAAATTAATTTTCTTTCTAAAAAGATGGGAGTAAAATGAGGGAAGGATTTACATTGGTGGGTCCCACACGGTTATTTTGACAAATAATTTAAAAAGAGGGTATTTTGTTTGAACTTTTTAGAAAAAATGTTATTTTGTAAATTTTTCCTATATAGAGTCACCTATTCAATAATAAAAGAGGATCTGTTGCTTTTCGCCAAAGAGGTCCGATGATCTACCTCCTCTCTAATTTCCTTATGTCTCTCCATCTCTCTCTGATAATATAACAAAAGGGGGTTGGTCTTGTGAGTAATAATAGAAGAGGTTTTGATCAAGAACTTGTGATTGGAGTATTTTTTTCTTGTGCATAAAAGAGCATTGTCGCTGCTGCTTTTCTCGCTCTCTCCATCGGACTTGAGAAGGATTGCTTGAAAATTTAAAGGCTTCCGGTAATCAACGGTAATTGTGTCTCTCTGGAAGATCATGACTTTGGATCAAGGTAACTTTAAATTTCAGATTAGGGTTCAGTAGAGGATCATGGCAAATATAGGGTTTATAAATTGTGGTATGGTTTTGCATGAAATAAATCATATCACTGATAATTTATGTTCATTGATTACTTAAAAGTTAAAATATAAAGCCGCACAGTTATAAGTCATAACTCGTAAGTCGTAACTCTCGCTTTCAGTTCTGAAATCTTAGATGACTTTCACATCTCGCTTTCGGCGACTACGATCACTCTTCTTTGTTATAAAAAAATCCATAAAAAAATTCGAAATTGAAATGTTCAATGTATATGAGTTTTTAAACGTATATTTTTTTTATTACAGGTATTTAGAAAGTTTAATATAAACATAGAAGGTTATGAGAGAAGTTTACATTAATGATTTATGATTTTTAACAATATATTATATTGTTTGTACTCTTTTTTGTTTTGTCTATATAGTAATTTAGTAATGTTTTTGGATTTTATATATGTGAAAAACAATGAAAAACAATTAAAAACGTGATATCGACGCTTACAACATTTGCTCTATCTATACAAGTTATGAGTTTTTCTTTTCATTGTATTTAATTTTTGTAATGAAATTAGTTCATTAAAAATCAATATTTCATTGAACATGTGCAACTAGCACACATTTGTTGTTGGCAGCTTGGGAAACAAAAATCAATTATCTATCAAAATTAAAAATCCTTAGAAAGCTCAGCATTAGATTTACCAAGGACATTTTGAGTTCTGAAGTTTTCTAAAGCTTTAATTCTCTAGACAGCCTTTGGGTATTGACCATTACATGGGGAGAAAATAAGTACAACGAGATACCAACCTACTCTTTACCAAAGAATCTAGAAAAATTGGATATGAGACGCTATCCAGAAGCTGATGCATCAAAGTGGAAGAACCCTCAAGAGCTAAAAAGGTTGAAGAGGTTATATATTAGAGGTGGAAACCTTGGTACAATTCCTTGTCATAATAATTGGAAAGTGGAGATACTATGTCTCAGGTTCATGGAAAAGTTAGTTTATCCATCCAACTGGGAAGAGTTGAGGAGCTCATTTGAGAATTTAAAATACGTTGAATATGTGGGATGTGCCAAGCCCATTAACTTCTCCAACAAAGATGGGAATACTTGGCGTAGAAGACAGTGGTGATTGGCGTAATGAAGTAATGAAGAATGAGCTCAGGTGATTAATGATAAATTTTAATGAGATTAATTTGTATAAATTAATTATTTCAACTGTCAATTTATTATTTATTGTTATAACAGAAAACATTAGTGTGCAGGCCTCAACATGTGGATGAGAAGAATCTGTATGCTGGATTTAGGTGTCGTTTCATATTATAATATAATATTACAACTTATTAATTTCTTTATCATCTATCATTATATTATCATTATATTATAGTTCATGGTATGGACTATTGTATTGTGTTTAGAATTTTATTGTTGATATTTATCATTATATATAATTCATTGATATTGTTGTCTACATACATCAACACTAACCCTTCATATTGCAAAAATGAAGATAATTAAAAAAAATAAGTTATTGTTCTATCTACACAGCAACATTGCCTCTCAGTATTTTTGCTCTTCACTGGAGAACCTTTCTAACATGCTCTTTAGCATTGTCATGGCTGGGGTCCCACTTCTCTCTTTAGCATTGTCTCCTTGATAGCTGGACTTGGTGTAGGAGATGTTGGGGGCTAAGTAGTGTTCTTGGTGGGGCCCTCTTCGTCACGACCATAGTTGTCGGTGTTATCGACCTCACAATCAGCTCCCGTATCGTGTCCATAGACCAAAACAGTTTTATTGGAGATGTATTGCTTCTAATTTTGGCGCTTGGTTCTATCCTTACAATTTGTATGTTATAAGTTTCTGATTTATACTTATTAACACCATATGAATGTAAGCCATGAAAGATAAAATTTGTCCATACCAATTTATTTATTTCAATAAACAAAGAGGTCTAAATCTAACAGCTATTTCTTCCACCTTATTAAATAGTTTTTCTTGTAAAGAGTAATTAAGTTTAGAACATAGAAAAATTTAGGAAATCATTCATTAGGGGAAAAGGTGGTATAACAGAAGAAAAAATTCATTATGCCCTCAATATTTGAAAGTGAGCCCTCATAATAGCGCTACCCTAAATTTATTGAATAAATAATATATAGGTTGAGGTTGGCTAATATCAAGTCAGTTGTTTCTGAGGTTTTGTACAACTAAGTCATTTTTTCAATTTTCGAAGTCCAAAAAGATGATCCAAATCGTTAGATGTGATATCTATATTAAAATGTGCTTGGAGACCAAATTTATATTTTTTTTTTGAAATTTTTTACAATTTATTAAGCCACTTTAAAAATCGCTAATCCAACAATAGCTTAACAAAATTTAAAAATCATTAATCCAACGGTGGCTTCTGGTTTTACTATTTGGTTAAGCCACCGTTGGATCAACGATTTTCAAAGTGGCTTGATAAATAGTAAAAAAATTTCAAAAAATGTAAAATTCAGTCTCCAAGCACATTTTAATATAGAGATGACATCTAACTGTTTGGATCGACTTTTAGACTTTGAAAATTGAAAAATAACTTGACTGTACAGAACCTCATGAACAACTAATTTGATATTAGCTAATATCTATATAAGTTATAATAATTCATGAATGACATAATTCTGCCTGAATTTCAACCTTCCTTTTTCTAATAAAATGATGCCGACCATCTGCTACACTCCATATGATTTGTATATTATAAAATTACCGTTGCTATTAGTTTCTATAATTGATTATCCTTTCCAAATTTTGTAAGTATCAAGGCCTAGAGATTATTTCTATCTTTGCTTAGTCGCTTAGATATTGGTTAGAGTGAAGCAAAAAGACCGAAATTTTTATTAATATACAAAATAAATAATAAATTTATCAATCTATACATTTTTTTTATGAAATTCACAATCTATCCTTGTCATCGGTTTCTGAAGCTAGAACCGATGACATTGTCATCGGTTTAAGCCAAGTATAATTTTTGATGCTTTCTGCATACTTTTTGAAACAACGAACGACTCAGATTAAAACACTGTTTGTAATGATTACAGAGTTACGTGTCTGAAGAATGTTATAATTTAAAATCATTTTTGTAATGATTACTAATGATTTAAAATATTATTTTTTAATTTAATTAGAAAATGTTATAATTTTTTTTATTAAAATATTAGAAATATTTTTATATATATTTTTAAATTAGATAGAATACCATATAATTTGATTTATTAGAAAGACTTAAACAAATAACCCGGATCAATATTTTTCAAATTGGATTTTTCATGGCTGTAAGAAAAATTAAAATATTTCTTTGTGTGTTATTAGAAAAAAATAAAAATGCTTTGAATCTGAATTATTGATCCCGGTTCAAAAGTCACTTCTAGGTAAATGCAGAAAATATTATAGTCTTTCTATTTTTGAAAAAAATAAAAATTTAACAGTGTAATCATTACAAAAATTATTTTAAATTATAACATTCTTCAGATAGCGCAACTCTGTAATCATTACAAACAGTGTTTTAATCTAGGTTGTTCGTTGTTTTAATTGAGTCGTTCGTTGCTTCAAAAAATGTACAGAAAGTATAAAAAATCGTGCTTGGCTGAAATCGATGACACTGTCATCGGTTCTAGCTTTCTAAAACCGATGACTTTGTCCTCGGTTTGGATAGATTGTGAATTTCATAAATAAATTGTATAGATTGTTAAATTTATTATTTTTTGTGTATTAATAAAAATTTAGAGCAAAAAGATGTATACAAGGAAAATATGTAATGAGATCAAAGCAAGAACTAGCTTTTGATTCACAAGATCAGATTACAACTATTGTCCTTACATTGGACCGAACCTAAAATTATCCGGTTCTGACGGGTGCGAATTTTAACGGATGTTTGATTAATGTCAAAATTTGTACTCTCCTTTTATCAAATTCGTTCTGATACACGACCAGATGTTTGATTGATGTCAAAATTTGTACGACCGGGCATCGAACTAAAATTGATCTAAAAAAAAAAAAAAAATTAGTTGAGCTGTGAGATGCGAGAAGAATAAATTTACTTACACTACAGGGTAATAAAAATATGTTCTAAAATAAGCAAAAACCCAAATATACCTGTATCTTATTATGAATTTTCAAATTGCAATAGTAGCGTGAAAATGATTTGTTTATGTACCATATTATTTCTTGGAATAGTCTGTAACAATTTTAAATTATTTTAAAATCTCTATATCAAAAAAATATTTACAAGTATATTAAAATGTGCGTATCATGGTCGTGAAAATATTAATGAATTGATTGTTTTTTTCACATCATTTAATCAAAGAAGTTTATTTTTTTTTATTCATGTTGTAACATACACATTTATTAAATGGAAAGATGTACAAATAAATGTTTTTCTCTGTACCGCATATTACGTATTAAACGGTCAAAATCATGCTATTTTACTATTGTATAATATCCAAACCAATGTATATATTCATAAACACATCATCGTTCTTTCCAACCATGTAATCTACAATATTAAGATCTCTAAAAAAGAAAATACTGTAGTTGACCGCTCAGTGTTTGCATTTTTTACCCTATAGCACATAATAAATAAATAAATAAGACCCTAAATTTGTTATAAATCTTCATTTTGGCATATGGGGTTGATGGAGAAAATTGAGAGCATAGTGTAAGATTGAACATTTTTCATTTTTCATTTTTAGATGAAAATATTAAGATCTTTGAAAAAAAATTCTGTAGTTGACCGCCCAGGTGCTGGGCGATTCGGTTAAACAAAAAAAAGTTGAAGTTGACTGTCTAAACGTTGGGCAGCGCGATAGGCACAGTGAATTGCCCTTCTCTGAGTGGTTGAGACATTTTAAAAAAAAATTGCAGTCCGAGATCATATTTGCTATTTTTTAGGGTATTAATAAAAAAAACGGAGATAAAATCAGATTCATGAATATTCATGGGAGAAATGAGTTCATTTTATTGAAAAAGAAATGAATAAAGATGATTTCAATTTGAAAATATTTGATCGGAACCATTATTAATTTATTATACTCGGATGAATTCATTGTGGAGAAGAAAAACTAATCCAGAATTTTCATCAAATTTATTAAAGTTTGCCATCAAATGAGATCGGTGGAAGCGGAAGAGTAAATAAGTAATTTTAATGGTACATGTTGAATTCTTGCCAAATCCGACCACAAGTCACAGGATTTCATATGGTCCATATTGTCCTCTCAAATCCTGTGAAATGAAATCATTTTTCGTTTGTTTTTCTATTTTGATCAGAGAATTTTTCAAAATAAGAATTCCATTTCTTATTTTTTTCACTCCTTCCGATCAGACCCGAAATGAACTCATTTCTCCTTCCCCTCCCTTTGGCTCCCCTCCGTTAACCAGAAATCGAGCCTAATCACGAACTCCGGAGACTCCTCCGCCTCTTCTTCGTCGTAGTTGTTTACTTCTACTTTGGCAAAAACGATTGGATTTTACTTCGCGATTTCGACACCTCTAAATCGCGTGAAATCTTTTCTTTTCCCACTCGTGCCTCTTTTCCGATCAGGCAATCGTCAATTCCATTTCTGTTTCTTGTTTGGGCGAGAAAACCTCCCTTCCGATCAGACCAGTCTCCTTTCTCTTGTCACGAGGCGCAATAAGTCGACTGTCTGTCTCTCGCACAAATCGCATAACAGGATCTGACCGTCGCGTTGTTGTCTCCGTCCTTCTCCCTTCTCCCTTCTCCAAAATGGTGAGTCTTTGGTATTTTCTTTCTTGCTTTTAAATTCTACCCTTCACAAAGTTGGATTTTGCAAAGAGTCGACCTGTTTCGATATTCTTCTCATTTAGTGCATTTTTGTTAGAACCTGCCAAATTGATGGAACAATTGATCAAATTCTAGGGACTCCAGTCTCTACACTTATACCCTAGCAAAACCCTTTTTCTTTTTTTCTTTGTAATTTCTTTCATTTTACAATAACAGTAATCGTTTTCAACTATAACTAATCTATTGTGTGTGTTAGATAATAAAAAGGTTATTCCCTACATCTTGAGGTTATTCTTGAAAAATTAGGTGCTCAGGGTGTATGTACAAAATATTTTTTACTTATTTCCTGAGCTAATGTGTCTCATTGCTTTTTTCTTTGATTGAATGGAAATGAAGGCATCTGATATAAGGAAGTGGTTCATTAAGCAGCATGATAAAGGCAATGGTGCTGCTTCTAAGCCCGAGGCAAAACAAAGTTCAGAGAAACCCACTTTAACTCTCCCAGAGAAACCGGTACAAGTTTGTTTGGTCATCTGTAGGTTATATTTGTTTTTTCATTTACATTATTAAGGTATAGTTTGAGTTTCGTTTGTCAATTTTCTTGTATGTGGGTAAGGAAATAGAAACTGGTGCTATTTGTATATACTTTTTCTTTATATATATATTTCTACTTGGTATAGAAAAAGTGTTTTTCCTTCTCAACATCAAAGGATTTGGTTGGCAGGAATTAGGTGTATCTTAGGCTAACCATCCCTGTTTCAAAGAATATACGGATATTCTTCAGTTTATGTCAGCGATTTCAATCAAAATGCTACCTGGAATTCAATTGTTATCTTGAAGTGCCCAAAATTTATGCTTGGTATTATGCATTTTATAGAATATCATCACTCACCAAGTTAATTATAATACAGATGTATCAAATTATTGTCATGCATCAGTTTTTTTCACTCCCTGCTTAATTTATAAGCATGTGTAGACAGGATAAAGCTAATTGAAAACTATTTTAATATAGGTGCCTTTGGTTCAAGATACTCCTGCCAGGAAAAAGACAAGCAAGTACTTTGCCTCATCCAGTTCAAAAGAAGCAGCTTCTAAAGAGGTGCCAAAAGATGAAAAACCTCCTGCCAAGCGCAAAACCCAAATTGAAACAAAAGGAGAACCCAAACCTACACCAGCCAAGAAGCCCCATGTAGAGAAAAAACCTAAAGAAGAAATAGAAGAGGATGATGACTTTGTGAAGCCAGTTGCAGCGAAGAAGTCAAAGGGTGTGTCCGGAACTGCAGTTGCCCGCAAGTCAGTTGCTGTGAAAGATGAGTTGGAGGAAGAGGAGTTGCCCGCAAAAGGAGCTGGAAGGGGCAGAGGAAGTGGGGGAAGGGGTACAGGCTCCCGCAAGTCAGTTGCTGTGAAAGATGAGTTGGAGGAAGAGGAGTTGCCCGCAAAAGGAGCTGGAAGGGGCAGAGGAAGTGGGGGAAGGGGTACAGGCTCTGCCTCTGGAGGGAGAGGGCGAGGTGGTGGGAGGGGTGGTTTTATGAATTTTGGCGAAAGGCAGGATCCGCCTCATAAAGGAGAAAAGGTACGGTATTGTTTTATTTATCAATTGACTATTTGTTTGCTTTGACATTTACTATAGACTTAATTTCTTATTTGAAGATTATGCTCAGAAATTCGTTGCTGCAGGCCTGATACTGGTTTTACATTAAAATGGTACCAGTGTGGTATATGTTTGTGTGGATGTCAACATTATATACTATTTTTTGTGGCTTGATCTGTTCATATTGATCATGCCCCTATTACCAAAATGCTCACCACATTTAGAGGTATATTAACTAAGAAAATTGTATCGGGTATTTTAAATTAAGAAAGGATTTTATGAGCTCGTTGTATGCAGTCAAAAAATGTGTAATGGAGCACAGAAAAGTCTATGGGTGTTTCTCAGATCTGTTAATACTGTATAGGAAGCAAACTGATTTTTTTTTTTTTTTAATTTATATGGCATTGTCTATATCTGAATTTGCAATTATTTTTTTTCTTAGGAAGTACCTGAAGGGACCCCTGATTGCTTATCTGGTCTGACATTTGTCATTTCTGGGACTCTTGATAGGTGTATATTATGGTTTCGACATTGAACTCAATATTTATTAGTTAATTATTTGTTTTCAAATTTCCCTGAAAGGTCTGAATTGCTATTTTATATTTGTTACTTGTTAGCTTGGAACGAGAAGAAGCCGAGGACCTGATTAAGCGTCATGGTGGTCGTATTACTGGATCTGTGAGCAAAAAGACGGTAAATCATGACCATGATGATTTTTATTATTATTCTTCCAGATAAAACAATGGGAAAATGTTATTCTCTTGTAGAAATGGTAATTTACATACAACCCTTCAATTTCTTGGAAACAACCAAACATGTTGTCTGGCTCCTGCATTCCTTTTTTTAACATGCAAAATACCTTAAATCACCAGAGAAAGCAGCTGTAGATCTTGGTTTTTTATTATATTTTCTGAATATTACATTTAGAGCCTCTTTTAATAGAAACTTCTGGCTGTTTCCTGAATAATTATTGCTATTGTTGCTATCTGTATAAGATTTAATTTACTTTTTGCTGCACTCGCAACTTCAATGTTTAAATTTGGGTTTTGTTTTTTCAGAGCTACTTATTATGTGATGAGGACATTGGGGGAAGAAAGTCTCAAAAGGCCAAAGAGCTAGGGTACAACTTTCAAATATAATTACACCTTGTATAATGTGTAGAAGAGCATTACGGATTGCTGACCCTTGCTTTCTCTTCTGTGTTTCTACTTAGGATCCCATTTTTGACTGAAGATGGTTTGTTTGATTTGATCCTGCAATCAAAGCCTTCTGGTTCTAAAGCACCTACAAAGCAAGATGAGAAGGGCAAGTCGTCGGAAAAGGTAGCAAAAGTGCAAACAAAGAGCAGCCCTGTAAAAGTAGTGAAGAAAGGTATGCGTGCTTGCTTTTAAATTATATAAATGAATTGCCCCAAAAGCTATTTGTTTGAAGTGCATTGCTTCATTTAATTTTCAAATTTTCTATGATTAGTGGAGTTAATAGATATTAAAGCATTGTTACAACCGAGTTCAACTAGAAAAGCAAAATAAATGTATATGAAATGAAATAAGAAACAGAAGGTCATGAAATTTTGGATTTGAAACAGT
Organism: Carex cristatella; assembly: GCA_024447775.1. Lineage (NCBI taxonomy): Eukaryota > Viridiplantae > Streptophyta > Magnoliopsida > Poales > Cyperaceae > Carex > Carex cristatella. The sequence continues at coordinate 4,441,918 of JAJHPF010000025.1, forward strand.
TCGTGAGGTTGTCTGATTTTATCAGATTATTATCTAGGAAGGACTTGCAATAGAATACTTTGTCTAACAATGATGTCTTCTTTATCAGATAGTTCCATTGGCTCCGCGCAAGGAAAAGAAGCTCCAAAAAGTACCAAACCTAGCATCTCTCCTAATAAAAAGAAGGCAAAAACTGGAGTGTCCAGTTCGCTTACATGGACAGACAAATATAAGCCAAAGGCCTCAAGTGATATTATTGGAAACCAGTCTATTGTATGTTATTTTCATCTTTTTAATGATATTTGTGATTTCGCTAGTTTGATGTAGTCTATAATATGGATAAGTGGTACGTCTCATCATTTGCCTTGACTATCATTCTCACTAACTTTAGCACCATCACAACCAAGATTGATTTCTTTGGTTATAGTAATTGTGTATAAGGTGATGCAAGGCATGCAATTGATATAATACATTACTGGAGATGTGTTTTTAATCTCTGACAAGTTATGGACTTTTGCATTGGTAACAAGTTCTATTGTTAGTTGCTAATCATTCATATTATATAAAGTAATATGTCTATTTTATAGGTGAAGCAACTACAGGATTGGTTAAAAAGTTGGGACAATCAATTCCTGCATGCTGGCCAAAAAGGAAAAGGGAAAAAGCAAGTAGATAGTGGATCTAAAAAGGCTATACTTATGAGCGGGTCACCTGGTATTGGGAAAAGCACAAGCGCTAAACTCGTTAGTGAGATGCTTGGGTTCCAAGTTATTGAGGTACTTTTAAAAATACCATCATGTACTGCTAATGAGATAAAATATTTATCACTGTTACAGAAATGGTGAAATGGAAATATATCTAATGCGAATTTTATTATTTCAAAATATTATAATATTATGCAAAATTGCACATTGTTTGCAAGACTGTTTTATTATACGTTTGTATTATAACTGTATGGTAATTAAAATTGGTATGACATTTTTAACCTGTTTTGTACAAATGGATTATGCCATATGTGAAAAGCAATATTGGAGATTTTGGGGGGGAATCAGAATCACCTACCCTATTTTTTAAAATAAAATATAGAAAACCAATATTTAGCCACCAATTTTGAACACTTTTTGGTTGGTAATTATGTGATGGTAGGTTAATGCAAGTGATAGTCGTGGCAAGGCAGATTCAAAGATTGTGAAAGGCATTGGTGGAAGCACTTCAAATTCCATCAAAGAGCTTGTCAGCAATTCCACATTAAACTATGGCACTAACAGGTTTATTTCTGTATTGAGTGCTCTAGGATGATCAATTTGGTGCATTATGAATAGAAAATTGTTTGCACTTGTTGATACCAGTTTGATTTTTCTTTATTTTTTCTTCTTAATGTCTAATTGTCGGTTGCTTAGTTGGTCTTTGATTTATGCTATTGTGGAGTCAGCTCAGGTTCAAACATCAAATCATGGCCAAATAACAAAGTCCAAAATGAAAGCTTAACCTTGTCATTATGTTACTGCAGTACTGATATATAGAAGCTGGTATTGCTCTCTTTGATTGTTTCTAAAATGATTTTAAATTGATATAACAGTTCGAAGCATCCAAAGTCAGTACTTATAATGGACGAAGTAGATGGCATGTCAGCTGGTGACAGAGGCGGTGTTGCTGATCTAATTGCTAGTATTAAAATGTCAAAAATCCCAATTATATGCATTTGTAATGACCGGTATAGCCAGAAGCTGAAGAGCCTTGTTAACCATTGCATGCTACTTAACTTTAGGAAGCCTACAAAACAACAGGTTTTTGTTTTATATATTACTGTATTTATTTCAAAGGTGTTTTTGTATACTTCTTAAAAGCTGTCCTTTATGGCATTGCATCAAAACAAAAAGAAAAGGACAAATGCCAAGATAGATGGAAGGATATGTTCCTCTTAACCCTTTAGCTCTTTTCAATGTTACTAAGTATTAATATTATATAGGGTCTACTAGCAAATAAGTCGGCAAATAAACATTTAGTGCAAGTGCATTTGATAATATTAACTGCCTTACATTCATTGACATGACCTGTAAAACTGTTTTAAATGCTGTGATATTGGAAACTACATGGATCAGCGATTAACATATTATAACTTGAAATATTTAGGGAACTGTTATTTTCTCTTTACTGATTTGTGCCTTCCTACTGGCAGATGGCTAAAAGGCTGATGCAAATTGCAAATTCTGAAGGTCTGCAAGTTAATGAGGTACAATAAAGAGCAAACTTATCAGTCTGGATGGTTAATTCATTTATGTATGCATGGACACTATATTTTCAAGGATTAAGCTCTTGATTTTTCGCAAGAAAATGTATTTAAAATGAGAATAAAATATACAAAATATTAAGGAAGCCAAATTAATAGGATATATTATAAATTTATTAGTTCGTCTGTTTTTACTTGACTGCAATTATTGTTATTTTGAGTAAATAGGTTGCACTGGAGGAACTTGCCGATAGAGTGAATGGGGATATGCGAATGGCGATAAATCAGTTGCAGTACATGAGCCTCCAGATGTCAGTAATTAAATATGATGATGTAAGAGAGCGCCTCAAAAGTAGTGCCAAGGATGAAGATATTTCTCCGTTCACTGCTGTTGACAAGTACTTCGACCTCTCTTTTCTATCCTTGCATCATACATGACATCTGGAATGAAACTTGCATAGCTTTCATGTGTGCAAGCTTTTACCTTTATTCTTACTTCTTACTAGTCAGTTAACTTCTCAGGTTGTTTGGGTTTAATGGTGGCAAGCTGCGGATGGATGAGAGGCTTGATTATAGCATGAGCGATCCTGATTTAGTTCCTCTTATTATTCAGGTTTGTTTTACTTACTGTCATTCCTCTGCAGTAGGTAAACCTGTAGAATGACAGAGATATAAGGTAGCTTGTACTAACCTTTATAAGGTAACTGTTGAATGGTAGGAAAACTACATAAACTACAAGCCAGTTAGCATTGGAAAGGATGAAAGTGGGGTGAAAAGAATGAATGCACTTGCACAAGCTGCAGAGTCAATATCAGATGGTGATATCGTGAATGTACAAATCAGACGATACCGTCAGTGGCAGCTGTCCCAAGCCTCTTCATTTGCTTCTAGCATTGTGCCGTAAGTAGATTATGTATTGGCATCTACAATAACTTTTTTCAATACTTGTATTATTATACTATACCAGCCATAGAAGCCTACAGGACAACAGTATTGAAACTTGTCTGGCACATGGAGCTCCATCTGTCAGAATCCTTTTGTAATTTTTGCAATTTTTTTATGCTAAATTTTATGCCTGTTCTTTTTTCTTTCTAACCAGGGCTGCACTGATGCACGGTCATAGGGAAACACTTGAGCCGGTACTACATTTTTTCTGTTTTTTTTCCTTTTTTCCCTTCTCTGGTGCTTCTCAGAAACTCTGTGAAACAGTTTATTTGATTGAACAGGGAGAACGTAATTTCAATAGGTTTGGAGGGTGGCTTGGAAAAAACTCAACTACGGGTAAGAACATGCGACTTTTGGAAGATGTACATGTCCATATTCTTGCCTCTCAGCAAACTAATCTGGACAGGTAATAATGCTACATGTTTCTTTTTACATTTTGCCATGACGAACAATACATTTTTTCTCATTTTTCTATTTGGCAATTTAAATAAATTCTTCATATAAGACCCTAACTAGAAGACTTTAAAATGCAGGGAAACTTTGCGATTGGATTACCTTACTCTTCTCTTGAAACAGTTGACCTATCCTCTACGTACATTGCCCAAGGTTTTTTTCTGATTAAGCTCAATTGAAACTTCTAGTTTAGATAATTTGTGCTGTAATTAATTTGGCTTCTATTTTGGCTAATGTTTAATGGTCTGATGTTAAGGAGCATTTACTTGTGCTAACACTTTCAACACCCCCCCCCCTCCTCCTCTCTCTCTCTCTGTCTCTGAGCAAAAGGACGAAGCTGTACAAAAGGTAGTTGAATTGATGGATACTTACTCTTTAAGCCAGGAGGACTTTGACACCCTTGTTGAACTATCCAAGCTTAAGGTCTGTTCATTTTCTCTTCACCTGAATGTTTTACATCATGCATGATATGCTGATATTTTTCTAGCCTGGATTTATTTTATCCAAGAAAGAAAATCCAACCAGAACAGTTCCTGCCAGTAATATGCTGTTGAAAACTTTTGTCATTTTGGCGGAAAAGAGTACACCTCATATCAACCCCCCCCTCCCTTGCCAATGGAAAAAGGAAAAATAAGAAATTAATTAATAAAAAAAACAAAGAGCCGTCATTACCAAACATGAACAGGACATAGTAGTACTCGTGACTGAGTTCCCTTGTGCTGTATATTTATCTTCATCTTAGGGACATCCCAATCCAATGGAAGGTATACAACCAGCAGTTAAGGCGGCACTAACCAAAGCATATAAGCAAGGTAGTACCTCCCGAGTGGTAAGGTCTGCAGATATGATCACCCTACCTGGTGTGAAGAAAGCCCCGAAAAAGCGCATCGCGGCCATACTGGAGCCTCCAGTTGAGAAAGAGACTCCCGAAGAAAATGGAACTGCATTGGTGGAAGGTGAAGAAGAAGAGAATTCATCAGATGCTGAGAATGATGGTATTTTATTTCTTTGGTCTCTTTATCGGATTAGTTCAACAATTAGCTTTTTTTAATATGTTTTTATTTTTGCCCTTGATTCCAACTACTATATTTACAACAACGACTGGTTTTTGTTTAATCTCCCTTCAATTATGAAATAAGACCTTTTCTGTGCATGAGGAGACTCATTGGATTTTATGTATAATACAAATTAGTACTGTCAAGTGGGGTCCAAAGTCAGTGCAAGCATGAGGGTTTTGGTATATGCTGCTGATGAGGATGCTATATAGGAAAACCAAATTCGAACTCATGCTCCAATGAAAATTTTATTTTAATTTTTCTAGTAGAAAGCTTATAATTAAAATCTTTTCTCTGTCTGCCAGATGAATTAATTTCTGGCGAATCAAAACCAAAGCTGGACCTCCAGAGTGACAAATCAAAAGGTTTTAATTTTTATTTTTTGCATCAAGATTTATTTCTTTATTATATTTTCATAGTCAAAACACAAATTGAAACAAAACACCTCAGGTCAGAAAGTATATTACATAGGAAAAATATAGTATGTTAAAAAGCTATGAAAATATCCGCAGAGGAAAATAGTAGACTCTTTCCTTTGACCCGAAGCTTTTTTCTTTCCTCTGTTAGGTATTCAGGTGCAGCTCGATTTGAAAAACTCAGGGGGTCCAAAAGGGAAAAAGGCTACTTCGGCAAGCAAATCAAAAGCCACCAGCTCTGCGGAGAAGCCTGCTCGTGGTTCAGCTGGGAAGAGAAAGAGATAAAATTGGCAGCTTATATGCTATGACTGCTTCAGTGTAGGAAAAACATGAGAAAATGCTTCAAGTTTTGCCTTGGTGTATGATATTTCTCCTTTGTATCTCTGCCTAGTGTTATTTTTATTTTTATTTTTTGTTTGCCTTTTGTTGGGTCTTTCTAGATCTGAGGATATGAAGTAATCTATATTTTGAATGAGCTAGTTGCCAATATCCTAAGAGATGCTAGTTCTATCTCGGTATTTACCCAGTTAATTATCTTAAAACAAAGCATGGTTGCGTTTACCCTAGCAGATTTTATATTCTGTGCATTTTGTGTAACAGAAATTTTGTAGATCTATTGGAGGCTGGATTTCTTTTTCAATTTGACCCAGAGAAACTTGAATCGAGATCTGATGATGTAACTCAATTTTTGGATTTTAAATCGGGACCGTCCGATTTGAGATGAGTGCGTGAGATGGAGCACCAGATTTGTGATGGAGCACACATTCCGAGGTGGATCGTCCGAGATGGAATGTCGGATTCGAATTGGACTGTCTCGAGCCAAAACCCAAAAATTGGGTTACTCTAGGAGATCCGGACCTGAGAAACTTGAGCGGCTAATCATAGAAAAATATTTTGCGCAACGGTCCTTGAAAGAATGATAAATAACAACAAAGGAAAGTTTCTTTTGCAGTATACATGGTGATTTGTGAAATAAAACTACAACAGGTAATTTCACTACTCAATTAACAATTGAATAAGATTTTTCATTTCTCAAAAATAAAAGCTTGCGGATAAAGAGTTTGCAAGAGATGGCTTTGAAAAAACGCTGCCATTAACTACGACTAATTTGATCTAATAATCATTAAAAGCTATTTAAAATTTTGGATGTTTTGCAACTTGAGACTTTTATCTGAGTGTAACGATCGGAGTTACTGTGATCCAACTAGAAGCCAAACATAACCAAATCCCAAATTACATGTCTAATAACAAAAGCGTAACAACATTTTCATAGTTACAACTAAACGTCAAAGCCATATCAAATAGACCGTTAAACCAACCCAGTACCAGTGCTTAGCTAGCAAGACTTGTACAACAAAGAACACCTCATAAATTGCAAAGAAGTCAGAGACCTCATGTGGCGATTGTGGAGAAGAACATGAGATGAGTGAATGTACGAATGTAGCAAAAACTACGGAAGAAACTGAGCTAGTGAATGTCATTGACAATAGTTTCTGTCCTCATCCTGCCTCCTGCCTACAACACGGACCATCCGAACAACCGAAACCATCCAAACTTCTCATATGCAAACAATCCAAGACCCGCTGCATCAATAGAATTATCAACCACAAACCAATTACCAACGTCCGTACAACAATCAACAACATAATTACCAACCGAGGCAATACAATCCGCAGAAATTACCAATTTTTTTTTACTTTTACCATCTTAAAAATAAAATTAAACCAAATAACCACGTTTTGATTAAAATTTCATTTTTGATACCCCGTAATTTCAAATTGTGAACACGAATTGAGTGTGTGCAATCTGAAACGGCGGACAATTTCATTGATTTTTTTTTTTTGATCAATTGGCGATGAAAACTAAAATTTTGAAGGAAAAAAAAATGAAATATGTCCGTCATTTAAGATTGTGAACACTCAATTTGTGTTCGCCATCTAAAATTATGGTCGTGACAAAAATAAAATTTTGGTTAATTAACTTAACTTACTTTTTTTAAATGGTAAAAATAAAAATTTTGGTCGGAATAATTATATTCCTTCTTTGAGCTAGGATTACGTTATTTTGCAAATGCAATAATTCATATAAATAAATTCCGTGCAACATTATTATTAGATATATTTTTCTTAGTTGCCTAGCTGGACTATATTTGCACAAAAAAGAAAAAGAAAAATAAAAGTACTCAATATAAGGAAAATATAAATCAAGAACAAGATCCTTATTTCTTCTAAAAAAGAAAATACAATAATAAGATATACTCTCTAAGTTGGAATATTCTTGCAAATGAAGTTTTAAGTTTTAAAAAAAAAAAAATTTGTTCAAATTGGCTACCAAAACTTTTAATTTTAATTAAAGTTCATTTCAAATTTAAATTTTTAGAGAATTTGACAATGAATTTTAAAAGATGACTTGCGCCAGGAACTCAGGATGGAAAAAGAAGCAAAATTGCAGCCGTCAATCAAAGATTTCAAATCTTCATGGATTTAACTATAGCAAACTTAATTAATAAAAAAAAAATACAAGTTTTTCTTTTCATCTCCAAGATTAATTGAAACCGTGTTAAAAGATGGCAAACTCAAAATACTATTGTCTAGCATTTTGTTCTTTCGTAATATCAAATTGAGAATATTATCCAACCAAAGCCTGATGCATCAGTATTGTTCATGTGCAGTTGATCTCTTGTCTATTATATGCACCCCATGAGCTCTCGGAATCACATTCTGTGCGGAGCTCCGCAGGTGCAGTGCTTTAAATCTGGTCCGTTCATTTTTATTGGACGGATCAAATAAGATTTTAGTACAAATTTCAAAACAAAATTAATACTGCATCTTCCATCATTTCGAGCACTAACCAGCTGAGAGCAAATTTGAGCCATTCGATCAACTCTGCATAGCTCTGCAGGTAAAAACTCGGTAGGGGATACTGATTCATGAGTTCTCTAGGTTTTAATGAGAGATTAGGTATTTCGTACTTTCGATGCCCACTGTTTGATTCGCTTTAAGATCCGTGCATATGAAAATTGATTTAAGATTATACGAATATCTTTATGAATGGACCTGACATTTAAGATTAACTTGTTCAATCAGTCACGTTCATGTTTCTTATTATCATTCATTTTTGGGTGTTGTCATTTCAGAAAATTAAATTCAAATGGAGTAATGGACTAAATATAAAATTTCGGTATCGTCATTTGTCAATGGTCGCGACTCGCTCAATTAATATAGACATTTATTATTATTTTAATTCAATCAGAAGCATGAAGCATCCTTTTTCTTGATTATTTTTGTTTGCCATTGAAATATTCAATGCCCGTAGGCCGTAGGAGTAGGCTTGAAGCATCCTTTTCTTTAGTTACCTTCTATGCAAAGGAATTGAAAATCGTATCCTCTCCATTAACTCAAATTTTTTTTTTTTTTGAGTTAATACATCTCGACCGTCTGATCTGTTTGAAAATTCGTGCGGACTAAATCTGCAATAATATAAAAAGCCTCCGTGTTAAAAATCAGACCGTCAAAGTGATCCTGTTTTAAAATCAGACGGTCGATCGAAATGCATTAACTTTTATCTCTTAACGCAGAGGATGCGTGTTCAAGGAATTGTCCATCTTCTGAGTCCTGACTTTTCCTTTGCAACTGTCCAAGGCAACCCCACCTGTCAGTGACAACGCGCAGAAGCAACTGTTTAGTTTAGTGTATCAATTCAAGAGAATCAAGCCCGACAAAAGAGGAGGAGAAAACGAAACAAAGCATATATAAATATATAATATTGGTCTGGTCGGAAGGTGGGTTGATTGTTATTGTGCCATTTCGAAACAGACACAAGCTAAGCTAACATGGAAGATTACGCGGCGAAAGGTGATGAGTTGGAGAAGAAAGCGGAGAAGAAGCTGGCGGGTTGGAACCTCTTCGGTTCCAAACAAGATGACGCCGCCGATCTCTACGACAAGGCTGCCAATCAGTTCAAGCTCGCCAAAAGATGTAAGCCGATCACTGGCTCAGATCATTTTCATCTCTGATTTTTACGGGAAATTAATGTCTGGATTTGCCTGTGCATTGTCAAATTGATGCAAGTGAAACCACTTTGTTCGCTCAAAGTTAGGGTAACGCTGCAAACTTGGCGTGTAAATTTAAGATAAAGCTCACATTTTGTGAAAATCTCTATCCTCTACATTGCTCTTTTTAATATCCAAAAGTACTTTTAGTTAGAGGAATGATTTTAGCAATCTTTCTACATTGCTATTTTCACCCTCAGATTGCCCACCATCCAGAGTGCAATTTGAGGGTGTTCGGCAAGGGTCACAAGCTTAAAATTTAAGCTGCGTTAAGGAGAACCCGTTTGGTAATAAAGTTAAAGAGTCACTTTCTCTTAAGACCTTAAGCTTGGAAAAATATTTAAGCCAGGTAGAATCAGGGCTTAAGGTCATGTTTGGTTGTGGAGTAAAGTTACTTTGGATTAAATTCCTTAGTTCGGCTTAAGGTCATTTTGGTTGTGGAGTAAAGTTACTCCGGATTAAATTTCTTACTCCGAACTAAGACAGATTAAAATAATCATGTTTGGTTGGAGTTTGGTGGAGTAAGCTAATGAAGAGAGAGAAATTATAACATGATGTTACTCTAACTGCGGGACCCACAGGTGGAGTAACTTAATCCGGATTAACTCAAATGTTACTCCATGTTACTCCTTCAAATTTATTTCTCATTTGGCTCCTTAAAGGCGGAGTAGAGGGTGTACTCCACCACTTACTCCACAACCAAACATGATCTAAAATCTTGGGCAAGCTTAAGAAAAGTGAGCAAAAGGAGGACTCAGAGAGTGGTTTTAAGATTTGTAAATGAGCACTTGTTCGGCAAGCTTAAGACTCCTTAGGGTGCTAAGGAGCTCTAAGAAAGCTTAATTTGCTCCTGCCGAACACCCACGTTATGTAGAGTGCAAAATAAAGTGTGTACCTTGTGCAAGTTTCTCTCAAGTGTTAATCCTGCATAAATGTGAATTTCTGCATGTTTAACACTTATAGATAAAAATTCTGGGCAAAGTTGTATGCTTTGGTTGGTGGGCGATCAGGGGGCAAAAATGTCCTGGGTGACTGTTGTGCGTCATTTTTGTCTTCGGTATGATCAAAATGCTATTACTTGAAGCAGATCATAATTAACTGAGGATTACCTGATGCATAATTGACCTGAAATATAAGCTCCTTCAATGTAAAGCTGAAAAATTATGACATTCGGATTGGTGTTTACCTGCTTGTTAATGAGCAGTTTGATTTTGTGTTCCTTGATCTGCACTTACTATCGAGAATTGAGAAGGGATGGGTTTGCACGTTGAGAAAAATTACAAATGAAATAAGTTGGATATGAGATCTAGTGATACATCAACAGACTTACTTATACTGTTACTTTACTTTTTAGGGGAAAAGGCTGCTGCAGTATATATCAAACTTGCCAACTGTCACTTGAAGGTCAGTAAATTATTATTTCAATATTATTCAGAGTGGTTATGATCGCAGAAATTCCTCTTATAGACATCTCAAGGTGCAAAATGCATTTTTAAAAAAATAACTGTTTAGGTTAATATATTACAACCATAAGATAGAACCTAGGATATTCTATTCCTGTGATGAATCTGTTTTCCTTCTTCATTTGGACTTTATATGTAGAATTTTACTAGATTTTACACTTCAAACGGAGTTCTCGCCTTTAATATCAGTTATTTCGTTACCAAACAAATGTTGTAGTTCAGTACAGATTGATGTTTTTCTGCTTGGAAAATGCAATGGTGATTTGAGTATGGAAACACTAATTGTTTTCTCTTATCTTAGATCTATTATTGCAATAAGTAGACTTATTTGCCTTTATTTCTTCTTTATGTTTTAATACGCTACAGATGGAAAGCAAGTCTGATGCTGCCAGAACCTATGTAGAAGCTGCAAACTGTTATAAAAAATACTCCATTCAAGGTTTTATTTATATTTTTCAGTTAATTACTATAGTTTCATCACAATAACAGTTCTCACATTTCAAAATAAAAAATGTTTGGTTAACTATGGGCAATCATTTTTATATTGGCCTTATCCTTTTTTGGAAAATCAGTCTGATATTTTGCTGATTGTATAATATACAGACATTTTTCAGGTTTCTAATCATTACTTACCATATTTTTGGATTATATGTAATTAACACTTCATCTTTTGGGTAATTTGGTAACAGAAATTTATCACTGGAACTTGTGTTTACTGGAGCGCGAAAAAAAGAAAGGAAAACTAAATCTCCTAAAATTTGAGAGTTCTGGACTTGATTTATTTGTAAAAAACGTGTCAATCTGAAGACTAGTATTCATGAACATTATCCTTGATTTTGTATTCAAATTATGCTTAGTAACAAAAAAGGAAAATGAGTGTAACACCAAAATAATTAGCACTTACAGCGCATACCCATACAAACACACTAGCTAACTGTAGTTTGCTAGTTGCAAGTATCTTAAAATTCTGATGCTGTGAGATATTGTCAGTCTTATTTGCAATAACAGTAGAATGTTGGTTATTATTTGCAAAACAACATTTTAAACAATTTCAAGCAAGTTTGGAACTTGAAAATCTTTTTAAAAAAAAATCTTAGGTCCTTTGTGCTTAGTGTCTTGGTGGAGATTGAGGAATTCTTTGTGAATGAGGGGCAGAATTTTTGGTAAACAACTAATGTAGATTATACATCAGGTTTAGCTAATGGTTCGGTGATAGATGCAAATATCTTGAATACATTGACTGTTGGTTGCAGTAAGTCAAAATTTTGGGTATTGTTCAAGAGTACGGTAGGGGTGCCATGTCTGAAAGGAGTGTTTTTATTATTTTGCTTTATAATTCCTTATTCTTTCTTAATTATTAAATCAAGCTTAATAGTAGGGTTAATGCACTGCACTATTCTTTATAGATGCGGGACAAGCTCTCAGTCAAGCTGTTTCTCTTTTCTTGGAACAAGGCAGCTTGAACATGGCTGCCCGTTATTGCAAGGTACCATAACTCAACAGTTCACTGATTTTTTCCACGTAACTATAATATTCTTAAACCTTGTTGGGTTTTTGAAATATCATTTGGGTGGATCTCAGAATTTTTATTTCTTCACCGCAAACCAAAAATCCCATTGGAAAAATTGAGTTCAGTTCAGTTCAACTCGAGATATTATGGTCTTGCAAATTTGTAGTGTTTTTTTAACATTACTATTTATATAGGAACTGGGAGAGATATACGAGCAAGAGCAAGACTTGGAGAAGGCAATGGATTTCTTTGAGCGTGCAGCTGATCTATACATAAGTGAAGAAGTGTCATCCTCTGCAAACCAATGCAAACAAAGAGTCGCACAAATTGCTGCCCAACTTGAACAGTAATATTTCGCACAAATTGATGCCCATCATGTAAGATGCATTTATTGAACTTTCTTACTAGCATATACTAATATATCTACAAATTTCCCCCTAAAATCTGTCCAGGTATCCAAAGGCAACAGAAATATTTGAGTCAGTAGCAATTCAGTCAATGAAAAATAATTTGCTGAAGTATGGCGCCAAAGGATTTCTCCTGAATGCTGGTATCTGTCAACTATGCAGGGGAGATGTTGTTGCTATCCACAATACCTTGGAGCGTTTTCAGGTTCTTCTTTAAAAAATTTCTTTTACTTTTTTGGAAAAGGTAATGTTGTTGTAGGTAATAAATCATTTCTGCAAATTTAACAGGATATTGATCCTACCTTCTCTGGCACGAGAGAGTACCGCCTTTTGTCTGTAAGATCTATTATCCATCGGGCCCAATTTCTTTTGGACTTCTGTTGTAATGTAATCACGATCAACCGAGAATTTAATTTGTATGCCAGGATCTAGCTGCTGCCATGGATGAGGGAGATATTACCAAGTTCACTGATGCCATAAAGGAGTTTGACAGCATGACCCGTCTGGTATGATTTTCTTTTCTATTTCATTTTATATATATTTTCATTGTTGTATGGAAAATCTGATTTGCATTTATACTTGTGATATTTCTCTACTTACCGAGTGTTGCTGTGACAATATACTGGTTAGTTGATATAATGTATGTTGTAGGATCCTTGGAAGACAACCCTTCTTCTTAGAGCAAAAAGTACACTCAAGGAAAAACAGGAAGACGAAGATGATCTTACATAGAGATCAAATAATATTAAGTCAAAAAGAAAAATCTATCCATTTTATTATCTGATTTTACATTTCTTGCGTAGTTTAATTCAGCTGTTCTTTCTGTTCTAATTATGGTTGTTCTTCTTAGACTTTTACCTTTTTTTTTTTAATTTTATAAATTAGCCTATACTTTTGCAAGTTGTCTTAACTCAATACTTGCGCTGTCCACAGCTATAAGAAATATATCTTTTAAATGTCCTGTATACATGTTCACTGTATAGAATAAAAGGCAAGAAATGTGTGTTCGCAGAGCATTTGCTTTAATGACCAAATACAAACAAAATATATTGCTAAATATTTGGTGTCGACGATAAAATTCGGTAAGGATATTTTCCACGCGATTCGAAAATAATATAAATTATTTTAAAAAAATATACTTTCTTTGAGGATTCTAAGATACTGGTAAAAACACTACGAGCACCGGATGCCTTACAGTTTGTGGACTGGCACGCTTACACTGAACTCATGCAAATTCGCCCAGCATTTAATCACGCACACGCAATACAAATGCGTCTATATACCACGAACTTGCTAACCGGGCATGAATAAACCGACAATTCGACTACATCGGATGCACTTTTCCTCTCTTCTCGTAACAGTAGCGTTCAGCTCTGGTCTTTTGGCAGCCTACAATTGCCCTCTTCGATATGAGAGCAGTTTGGGTCTGATGCCTATTAGACTCAAATTTGAATCTAATGGGCTCCTCAACCGTCCGATCCTCTTTAAGATCCATGCACATAGATATTAAAGCAAATGTGCATGGTATTAAAGTGACTCGTACGGATCTTAAAGTGGATCGGACGGTTGTGGAACCTATTGAACTCAGTTTGAGTCCGATGGACATCGGACCCAAATTGCTCTCCTTCGATATTGCTGGCTGCAGGGGTCCTTTATATTTTTTTTGCTTTTCTTTGTGGTCTCTGTTTTTCCTTTTTTTTTTTTTTCCTGCCAGTATTGCTTCTTTTTGCTTCTCTGTTTTAATCAGTCTTAGTTACCAGTAGCTGAGACCTATGTACTTCTGACAAATGCTTCATATGAAGCATATCATGTACCTCAATTTCAATGAATATATGTGCCTAAGGACTTTTCACCCAAAAAAAAAAATATTTAGTGCTTAATAAATTGTGCAGAGTTCAATGTAAAAATGTTTAATAATCCGTTAGCTTATATAATATCTAATTTGCATGATGCAATATATTATTGTGAGCTTATAATATTTTATTACAATTTATCTCATCCGAACCCGGATTAACACATTAATTCAAATTTTGAGTTGAGATCTGAACCGTCCGACTGAGATCCGCACTAATATTAAAGGGTCCCGTGTGTTATAGGTGTGGGTCAGATTAGTACGAATTCTGATTGTAAGATCTAGAAATTAATTCAAATGGTACGTTAATGTATATGATACATATTTGCCCCTGCCCCCTCACTCCCCAAGTGCGGATCCTCTAAAGTAACTTAAAATTTGAGTTTAGATTCGGACCGTCCAATCAGTGCCTAGACCAATTCGGTTCAAATTAAAATGCACATAATCTTTTTAATATTCGTGTCAAAATAGATTTGACGGTCTGAATCAACTCAAAATTTCAGTATATCTAGATTTATGTGTTTGTGTTCGATTTATTTTATGCAGATGAATGTATTTGTATTTAATACGATAAATGTAATTGGTGCTCTGCTTCTTTATAAGAATGACTTATGTGTAAAGCAAAAAAAGAAAAAAAGAAAAAAAGAATGTCTTATGTAACCCTTAAAACAAAGAATGTAAATACAATTACTGTCCCTTTATTTTCTCTCTCTTTTATCTTTCAAGGCACCCAGGTATCTAAACTATATACGACCCACCGCAAATGTTTGACTTGCCCCAAAAATAATAAATAAAAAATTGTCCAAAACTTGGGGTAGACTACTAGTTCAGTATAAAACATTTAATAAAAATATTTGGATGTTTCTTAATTCTTCCCATTGTACTCAAAATGGCGATTAGGGTGGGAGGGGGGTGTGTGAGTTTAAAAAAAGCTTGTAGCTTGTGGCTTGATCGTTATTGGACCGAGGAGTTTACGAGCCTGCTCGGTCTTTTTAAAACAAGACTTAGCGAGCCAGTTCGTCAGCTCGCGAGCTAACTTAGTTTAACTTGTGACGGTTTCAAACTTAATCAATTGGGTGTTAATTATTGTTATATGAGATTTTAGATAATGTTGATATTTAGTACAAATATATAATATAATTTTTATAAAAGAAAAAATGTTATGTGGTATAACTTCTGCTATAATTTTTTTTGTATTTTTCTTGCAATGACGTAATAAACGCTATTTCTTGAACTTTATTAGTAAGTGAAATATTTACAACATAAAAAAAAAAAAAAAACACCGCTAAATGGGGTGATCTTAGGTCTATTAATTTACAACCCCCCATCACATTATCTACACCTTAGCCCTCAATTTTCCACAATTTCAACAGTTTGTAGACCACATCCACCCCACCTGGCTCAAATAGCGACAGTTTTAACAATTGAACCGTTCAACAAGTTCTCCATATAAATATGTAAACTGCATTTTACATTTTTTTAGAATTTTTTTCATGTAGAAAATCACTTGATCTGAAAATTTTTGGACTATTCAAAAACAGTGATTTTCTATCCATTAAAATAGTAAAAAAATTCAAAAAAAAATGTTTACTAGTTAATATTCATGCGGAGATAATGTTGAACGGTTCGAATTATCCGTTAGAATTTTAGAAAGAAAGTTAATGAATCGTAGTATGGATCAATATGAACTATGTGTAGTACCATAGTCTCACTAAATAAACATTACATCAACAACAATACATGCAATGAAACTCTAAGTGAGTTTCTGGCCGAATTTTTTTTTGACACTGTCAAAATTCGTTTTAAATTAAAAATCATCCGGACCGATTTATGTAAAAAAATACCACCCCGCACACACCAGCCAAATAGGGTTCGTACCATGGTTTAGTGCACCGGGTCCGCGCAATGATTTGCGCACCAAGGATATTCACACATGCTGCGCATCTTTGACCAAATTTTCACAACTATTCAAAGCCCAATTTATAAGGACCATCCGATTGCATCAAGATCCGTGCTAAGTACATTAAAATCCGTGCAAGCATGTCAATTTCCGTGCGCAACCTATTGGTGCGCCAAACCCTTGTGCGAACCCCTTGGTGCGCAAAATTATTGCGCGGACCTAGTGCGCCAAACCATGGTGCGGACCAATAGGTTCGCAAGATGCTTGTGCGGACTCGTTTTAACTGGTGCGCGAAATCATTGTGCGGGGGTGGTATTTTTTTACATAAATCGGTCCGGGTGGTTTTTAATTTAAAATGAATTTTGACAGTGTCAAAAAAAAAATTCGGAGTTTCTGGATAGGGATGTTCATCGGTTCGGTTGCAACCGAACCGAATCGAACCAAACTTTTATTTCGGTTTGTTCGGTTCAAACCGAAATATATTAACTTTTTGTTATTTAAAGCAATTGTTTTGTAATAAACTGAAGTATATGAAGAAATAAACCAGGGCGGTCCGGACCAAATTCATAATATATAAAAGTTCGGTCGGTTCGGTTATTTCGGTTTTGAAAAATTTCAAACCAAACCGAATCATTAAACTGAAAAAACCGAACCATTTAGTCCAAACTAATTCAGTTCGGTTGAAAACTGACTAAACCGGACCCAATGAACACCCCTATTTCTGAATGTTGAGCAATGTGAAAGGAGAGAAATAGAAGAATATTTTTAAATGAAACATGGCATTGGGCTACTTCTAGACGGACAACGAAATTAGAGGTAAGAAGTTAGTTGAAGAATTGCTATTACAATAGAATTATAAGGTCTATTTTTCTTTTGTTATATTAGAGTAGTTTTCTGGTCTTATTGTTTTATTATTTTTTAATTTCATGTGAACTATTGTAATGACTTGTCTTCAAACTTCAAATATGTACAAAGAATCTTCTATTTTAAATAATGTGGCCAACTTAAACGTGTGAAATATAGATTATTGAGCTCTAGTTTAAGACCTAACTAACTACGGTCATTAGCTTAATTAATTTTGCTGCTTATATAGATAGAAAATCTACACCGTTGGATGAAATTTCTGGCTCCATCAAACTGCAATATTATAATGATTCATTAAATAGTTAAAAACATACAACTATACAAGTGAGGTTATGTTACTGTGCATAAATTGGTCTGTACTATAAATCAATATTATATTCTTTTTCAAAGTTAAATAGTCAATTTAAACGTTTAAATATAATCTATATATAGAAATGTGCATGTGCATGTACACTAAATATTATATTTTTTAGAGTTTTTTATTATTTTTTATATAGATAAAAAATTACTACTTTTAAATAGTTCAGAATTTTTAGATCAAGTAATTTTCTATCTATCTAAAAAAATAGTAAAAGTATAAAATTTATTTGAAAGCATATTTTCATATGAATATCATATTAAATAGTTCAGAAATATGTTCTATGCATAGCACCATATATATCCTCACTTTAATTATAAAGGCTATAGTTTTAAGTACTAACAGTTAAGCTTTTTCTTAGTAGCTGTACTACTGAGTGTTAGTCCATAGACATTTCTGGAATCAGGATTAGGTGACCGTTGAATGTGCACATGCATGCATAATTAGCATCGCCAAGGCAACGACTTGGCTCGTTTGAATCACGAGCGAGCAGAATTTAGAATGTCGAAATTGAAATTTTATATGATATTTATATTGAACCAGTATAAAATTCAAATTACGGTTCAAAATATTCATAGTAATATCATAAACTATCAATTTTTTTTAATTTACTAATGAGCATAGTATGTTAATTGCCAAAAAAAAAAACTCACAGTTAAAGTCCAATTGAGTCTTTTATTTAAAACTCATATAAAGAGCACAAAAAAATTCATATTTCATAGCGCGCACTATTTGCGCTACACGCTATGCGCTATAGCGGACTGCTATTACCGCTACAGTGGCCGTAGCTCAATTAGTGCATTTTGATGCCATAACTTAGTCTTTAGAGCCCAAAAATGCTAAATGACGCTATTTAGAACACTGATAAAATTTAAATTGACAGCCTCTGCCAATTTAAAAAGAAAAAAGAAAAAAAAAAGGGCAAAAATCTGTCGAAACTAGGAAAATTCTTTCTGGGTCAAAAGAACTAAAAGAAAACCAATTAATTAGTTCTTTTTTATATCTAATTGATTTGATGGATCTTCAAAAGTTCTATTCATTATCAATTATTGATTAAGCCTTAAAAGAGTAGAACTAGGTTGCTTGGTGAGCTTAACTTCAAAATATTTTGGATTGACTTTAAACGACAAATTCAAATTGTTAAAACCGATATATTTCACGAGTAATATATTTACATATTAAATTTATAATTTTTTGGACTTAATTAATATAATATCAAGCGGTTAAAAAAATAAGGTTTATAAGTTAATTTTCATGTGTTAATTTTTTAATATATTTTGACCGCTTGACTTTATACTAAATTAATTTGAAAATTTATAAATTTGACATGTAAATGTATAATTTTTTAAATAGATCGATTCCAACATTAAAAATTCATCATTTAAAATCAATCAGATAAATTCTAAAAGTAAACTTAATGAACAAATTAAGTTAATTTTCCACGCATAATCATGTTGCAAGGAAAGTGTCTTTTTGTCTTGTTTGTGACATGAGGTTAGGAACCAAGAGGAATCTTATTATATAATCCCCCACCAACTACAATAATTATATAATCCCCCACCTTTTCTTCATTTCAAAAGCTTGACTTCTGTCTTCTAGTCTAATAAGACGTACCGTTTATATGGTCTCTAAATAGTTCAACAAAACAAGGAAACAAAGGTTAGACATAGAGATCAGAGTTTTGAATTATGAGAGTTAAAAATATATATGGATCAATTATATATAATTTTTTTTTATAAAAATTAGAAGTTAATTTTATTATAACATGACATTTTATTCTAAATTATATATAAAACTATGTATAAATATAAAAAGATAAAAAAGAAGTCAATTGACTCCCATTGTTACTTTTTACCTCCGCCTCTAGAAACACACATATAAAATTAATTTTATTTTGTTATCTTATTATTATTATTTTTTTATGGATCTTGACCAAATTAGTTGGCGTTGCTTAGGAATAGAACAATAGTGTTTTTAAGTTTACGAAGTTATATAGCGAGCTTAATTTCAAATCTTATTGAATTGACTTTAAATGATAAATTTAATATAATTCAACGGATTTACTTCACAATTGAGTATTAATATACAAATTTATAAATTTGATCAAAATTTGTATAAAGTCAATTAGTAACTTTTATGAGAAATAAATGTTAATACTTAACTTGTAAAAGAACTAGCATTTGGTTTAGTGGTTAAGCCACTTGTCTAATTGGGTGGTCATGGGTTTGAAATTTGGATGAAAGAAATCCTTTGTTATAATAATAAAAGTTTAAAATGAGTGTTAGATGACTTGAGTTAATTTTAACTTGTGATTTTTTTCACCGCTTAACTTTTTGGAAATTTATAAAATTTATATGTAAAATGAGGAGGGTTCCAATACCTTATGTTTTTCATACCTCATCATGCCTCATATTTTATATCTCCACTTTTAAAATCCAAATTGTTAATCTGAACCGCTCAACGTGATATCCATATTAAAATATACTTGGAGTCCAAACTTTATATTTTTTAAGATATATACAAAAACACTATTTTTGAACGGTCCAAAAACATTAATTTTGTATTCAAATTATAAATAGTAAAAAAAATTCAAAAAATATAAAATTTCATCCCCAAGTATATTTTAGTATGGATATTATGTACTGTTGTTTTTAGATAATTCTGGACCACTGAAAAACAACAGTTTGTAAAATAATTAATAACTAGTTAAAAGAAATTAAAAAATATATATAAAATTTGATCTCAAAGCACATTTTAATGTAGAAATCATGTTGAACGGTTTGGATCGACAGTTTGAACTTCGAAAATCGCAAAATCGAATATTGTAACATGTTGTAAGATCCAAAATGTTGTAAGCGGATCCCTCCTCTTATAAATTTTGTATATTAATACTCAATTGTGAAGTAAATCCATTGAATTATATTAAATTTATCATTTAAAGTCAATTCAATAAGTTTTGAAATTCGCTGTATAACTTGATAAACTTCAAAACATTGGTGTTCTACTCCTAGGCAACTCCAACTAACCTAGTCAAGAGCCACAAAAAAAATAAATAAATAAGGTAACAAAATAAAATTCATTCAACATGTGTCTCTTGAGGCGGTGTTCTACTCCTAGGCAACTCCAACTAACCTAGTCAAGAGCCACAAAAAAAAAAAAAAAAAGGTAACAAAATAAAATTCATTCAACATGTGTGTCTCTTGAGGCGGAGGTAAGAAATAACAATATGAGTTAATTGATATTTCTTTTTTTTTTATATTTATGCATGATTTTATATGTAATTTAGAGTAAAATGTTATGTTACAATAAAATTAATTTTTATTTTCTAAATAAAAATTTTATATAATTTGATCCGTATATATTTTTTATTGTCATGATTTGAAAATCTAGACTCCAACTCTGTGTGGCTCAACCTTTATTTGTTTTGTTGAACTATTTAGACTAGAAGTCAGCATTTGAAAAACGAGAAGAAAAGGTGATCACATTGGTCCGAATTCCGAAGTGGAGAAAAAAAAAATTCAAGAGTAAGCGCTCTGAATTTCACAAGTAGCTGGTGGGGATTCTATTATAAGATTCCTCTTGGTTCCTAACATCATGTCACAAACAAGAAAAAAAGGCACTTGAAATGTATAATTTTTTAAATAAATCGATTTCAATATTAAAAATTCATCGTTTAAAATAATCAGATAAATTTTGAAAGTAAACTCAATGAACAAATAAAGTTAGTTTTTCATGCATAATCATGTTTCAAGGAAAGTGCCTTTTTGTCTTGTTTGTGACACGAGGTTAGGAATCTTATTAATATATAATCCCCCACCAAACCAACTACCAGTGAAATTCAGAGCGCTTACACTTAGAATTTTTTTTTTTCTCCGCCTCGGAGTTCGTACCAATGTGATCAGTTTTTTTCACGTTTTTCAGAAGCTGACTTCTAGTCTAATAAGACTTACCGTTTATGTAGTCTCTCTAAATAGTTTAATAAAACAAGGAAACAAAGGTTAGAGAGAGAGAGGGAGATAGATTTTCAAATTATGAAAGTTAAAAATATGTATGGATTAAATTATATGTAATTTTTGGTTCGAAAATAAAAATTAATTTTACTCTAACATAATATTTTACTCTAAATTAGATATAAAACAATACATAAATATAAAAAAAAAAAAGGTTAATTGACTCCTATTGTTACTTCTTACCTCCGGCTAGAGACATATAGAATTAATTTTATTTTGTTATTTTTTTTTTCTTATGGCTCTTGACCAAGTTAATTGGTGTTGCCTAGGAGTAGAACAACAAGAGTGTTTTTAAGTTTACCAAGTTATATAGCGAGCTTAGTTTCAAACTTTATTGAATTGATTTTAAATGATAAATTTAATATAATTCAACGGATTTACTTCACAATTGAGTATTGATACACAAATTTGTAAAATTTCGATCTAATTTTGTATAATGTCAATTAGTATTTTTTTATGAGAAATAAATATATTAAACTTAACTTGTAAAAAAACTAGCATTTGATTTAGTGGTTAAGCTACTTGTCTAATTGGGTGGTCATGGTTCGAAATTTGGATGAAATAAATCTTTTGTTGTAATAACAAAAGTTAAAAAAGAGTATTGGATGACTTGATTTTTAACTTGTGATTTTTTTTCACTGCTTAACCTTTTGAAAATTTATAAAATTTATATGTAAAATGAGGAGGGTTCCAATGCTCATCATGTCTCATATTTTTATATCTTTATTTTTAAAGTCCAAACTGTCGATCCGAACTGTCAATATGATATCCATATTAAAATATGCTTGAAGATAGATACAAAATCACTATTTTTGAACGGTTAAAAAATAGTGTTTTTTTTTTATTCAAATTAAAAAAATAGTAAAAAATTTCAAAAATAAAAAATTTTCATCCCATGTATATATTTTAGTATGGATATCATGTTGAGCAGTTCAGATCGACAGTTTGGACTTTAAAAATAAAAAATAAAAAATATGAGGCATGATGAGGTATTGGAACTCTCCTCATGTAAAATATATTAGTTAAGTAAATCGGTTTCAATAATTTATATTCATCGTTTGAAGTCAATTCGATAGGTTTAAAATTAAACTCATTAAATTTTTTGATGAGATTAATTAAGAACATTCTATCTAGTTCAATTCGTTGCCTAAACTTAATGATGACATTGACATATATTAAAACAAAGAACTTGTCAACAGCTAAATTAAAGTGGTTGCCCTTGTCGAGTCTGATCAATAGGTTGTACTTGATCCAGTTACAAACATGCAACGGTATCCACTTTGAAAATCAAATGGAGAGGATAAAACAAATTGGCGGTTATAAATAGGAATGCATATAGGACTCTTTTGTCTCAACTCTCAAGCAACTTTTCATTTCCAGACATCTACAACAAACTTAGCAACATCTCTCTCTAGCTCTCTTTCTAATTCTAATCCTCTCCACAAATAGTAATAAATTTCATAAGATATGCCTTGCGAGAGCCACACTGTGTGTGTCACTGGAGCTGGTGGATTCATAGCATCTTGGCTTGTAAAAGTTCTCCTCGAGAAGAACTACACTGTCCGAGGCACCGTGCGTAATCCAGGTGCACCACCTTCGGTCTCATTTTGCGTAACAAACTAGCCTGTTGTGTGTAAATTATTAGATAACATGTTTATTTTTTTTGTGAATGTAGATGATCTGAAGAATGCACACTTGTGGTCACTCGAAGGAGCCAAAGACCGGCTTGAGCTCTTACGAGCAGATTTATTAGATCCTGAAAGTCTCAGAGCGGCATTTGCCGGGTGCGAAGGAGTGTTCCACACTGCTTCACCTGTCACTGATGATCCTGTACGTAAAGCTACATAATTTATTTTGCATTAATTAATTAATGTATTATACGTTCCATCCATCTCTGCTATTGCACTTAGCCTCTTTAATTTCTTGTTTGGAGGAATATTAAGTATAATTATTTCCTCAGTCTATATCTTTAGAATTTTTTTTTTTTTTTTTTGACAAAAGTAAGAAAATGCAATAATCAGGAACAAATGATTGAACCGGCAGTGAAGGGAACGAGAAACGTGATTAATGCGGCAGCTGATGTTGGGGTTCGACGTGTCGTATTCACCTCCTCTATAGGCTGTGTCTACATGAACCCTCGCTACAACCCCGGTTCTCTAATTGATGAGGCATGCTGGAGCGACATCGAGTACTGCAAGAACACAAAGGTGCCTGTTAAAAAACTTCAATCCCATTTACGTACTCCTGATCACTGGAACTATAATCGATGCGAAAATTATCGTTGACATAGTTTGAATTATTTTTTTTTTTGAAAGAAGTGGACTATTCCACTGATTTCTATTATTAGAAACCATTATAAAATTATCGGTACCAGTGGTACCAAGTATAAAACAAGAAAAACAAACTGGTATATATAGAACAACATACTAAAGCAACAAAACATAAAAGAAACACTATATGTACTCTATGACAACCATCATTAGGACATCCATCAACCACAAAGAAATATTAAAAACAAACCCTAAAAATCTTCATATCACCTATTTTACACCAAAATATGCAAAATAGACATAGTTTGAATTATATATAGTTTTTCTAACAGGTTAGTTAAAACATGCAGAATTGGTATTGTTATGGCAAGACAGTAGCAGAACAAGGTGCCTGGGAGGCAGCAAGAGAAAGGAGCCTAGACCTACTGGTAATAAACCCTGTGCTTGTACTCGGGCCGCTGTTACAACCGACCGTGAATGCTAGCACCATTCACATATTGAAATACCTAACAGGCTCAGCTAAGACATATGTGAATGCTTCACAAGCTTATGTTCATGTGATGGATGTCGCAACAGCGCATGTGAAGGTATACGAAACACCTGAGGCTAATGGAAGGTATATTTGTGCTGAGAGCACCTTGCATAGAGGCGAGCTTTGCGAAATGCTTGCCAAACTGTTTCCTGAGTACTCTATTACAATAAGGTAATTTTAACTAAGAGTAAGACTTGAGTGCTATGGATAGCATAAGGCCATCTGTGCTACGGTTTAAAAAAAAAACCTATCATATAAATTTTAAATTTCGATTTAAGTAGCTCAATAAATTGGTTAGAATACCAATTTTTACTATTTTTTATGATTTATGAAAGATTGCAAAAAAATAGCTTAAAATGTTGGCAATTTTTTTTATTTATTTTAAAGTCATCTTTTGCTATTTTTCATAAATTATAAAAAATAGTAAAAAAAATCTCAAAAATAGTAAAAATTGGTATCCTACAAATTAATTATATAACTAATTTATTGAACTACTTAGATCAAAGTTTAAAATTTATTTGATTGGTTTTTGAGACCTTATGCTATCCATAGCATTCAAGTCTTACTCTTTAACTAAACTTAATTATTGATGAAGTTAATTATAACTTAAATGAATCTTTTATTGATGAAATGCATGTATGTGTAAATTAACACAGGTGCAAGGACGAGAAGAGTCCCAAGAACAAAGGATTTAGATTCAATAATCAGAAACTGAAGGATCTGGGAATTGAATTTACGCCTGTAAGAGAATGCCTATATGAGACCGTGAAGAGCCTTCAAGAAAAACAAATACTGCCTGTTGTTTTATAATATTCCTAATTTTCTCTGAGATAAATGTTGGTTTACAATTTCAGAAGTACAAATAAGTAGTTAATAAATTAATAAATTGACAAACAGATGGTTTCATAACAAAATAATAATGTTCATAGATGTACTTAAAATTTATTGTTAGTATTACAAACCCTCTAATATTCATACCTACCCAATTTCTATATATGGATGAGAACGGAAACCAAACAAGGATGACATTAATTATATGGCTTTCCAAATCTTAACCAGTTTATATGTCTAGCTACAAACAAAAAATTTTAATTTTCAAATTAATTTTGTATAGACTGGAGAAAGCCAACAGATACCGGTACCCATCCTTGATGAAGTTAATTATTTTTTTAGATTACCTTTTGCTAAATACAATTTAGCATTTATGTTATTAAACCTGGTTCAAACACGGTTCGATAACCCCAGACTGTTTGCTACATCAATCGTTTTGATACTTTGATTAACGGAGCTTTCTCTCAATGTCTCACCAAATCCATCTTTCTGTCTTCTTTCTTTCATGTCAAATTTTGCTGTACACTATACACCAATTAAATCCTGATTGATATTTATCAGAAAAACCAAACATCCATATCTCAATCAAGAAGATCCAAACCCAACACCAAACTTGGTAGTCAAGTCAATCCATGAACAATCAATCATACCATTCATCGACTCTGTTAGGGTTTAGAAACAAAGAAGCTAGAAACAAGAGACAAAATATAATGAGGAAGTTTAATTGTATTTCTTGACTTCAATATTACATACATAAATTTCTAAAAAAAGAACTTTATAAATGACACGTCCTAAAATATGCTATACTAAAATACTAAATTCTTCCTCTTTCATATAACTTGTCAAAAATAACCTACTATCATAATATCCTGCTAAATCAAGTGCGATGAAAATATATAATAAGATGAGAGGCATACACAACAAACTCCAACCCGTTACTAACCTTCTCCTCGATCGAAGTACAGCACAAATAGCAGCAGTTCGCATGAGATTGGAACCACGTGTCGATGCAATCGACATGGAACTGGTAACCACATAGCAGTAAAGCAGTAAAGCCCTGACCAACTTTACTTTCTGATATATTTATTGTAATAATACAAAATCAACAGGGTAACAAGAATTTCTATTAATGAGGATTACAGCTCAAAAGGATGCAAGCAGAAGTTCTGAAAATTAATCTTTCTAAAATTACTTTACTCACTGGTATATTTAGAGCAAGGAACAAGGAAGAAATCACGATCGATCAAACGAAAAATATTTTAAACATATATAGAATAATTAAAAAAATTATTTTCCCATCAAGGTCGTTATTTATCAAAGCAATAACGCATTTCATTTTCATAACAAGAAATTAAAAAAAAATTAATGCGTTCATTAATTTGTTTTCATTAAGGTCGTTATTGCGTTTGCAATGTGTGCTATCATCCAACAACTATATTTTCAAGATAATGATATGTTTCTGGTAGGATTTTGGGCCGTGCAGCATGAGATCAAGCCCAGTGAGGCCCGAATCCGTATCACTCCAGGTACCTGAGGAGGTGTAAGTTATAAATTCGGACCGTTCTTTTAACATGACACGAATCTCAAAGTAGAACCCCTCTAGTCTCAATAGACTCCGGATTGAATTTGAGTTGGCTGAGATTAAACTGAGCCGTCTGTTATTTTCAAATGAGAGCAGCAGTATGCATTCAATTATATTAGCGGAAATTAAATAGCTGTACTTTCAACTTTCTCTTTTAGGTATCTAATTTAGAGTGATGTATAATTTTAGGTCCCGGTCTAAATTTATGGGATATAATTTAGGTATCTAATTTATGGTATGCAATCTCTTTCAATAACACTTCTCAAGTACAGCAATGAATTGGATCTGGTTCACGCTGAAATAGGTGTGGTGAGCTGTGATGTTTAATTTGGGCATTGTCTTGCTGTGTGGCCGGGCTCTCCACTACTACGTTGGAACGGTGGGTTAATGTCTGCAAGGTGTTTGTAAAAATGTTTCAATGAGGACTAACACATTATACAGATGAATCTAGTTGCAAAATGAAGCCAAATTACAATGGAACCCAATTAGTTAACGGGTTTGAATTCGATTAGTTATTTAAATCCGATTAGGCATCCAAGGGTAAATTGCGTAGTCCTAGACGAATTTGCATAGCAGAAAATTCGAAATGGTGAGGTTATGCAAATTTTTAAATTGATCCGAATTCTAATAAGAAAATCCGGATTTTATATTTAAATTCGTGGCATCCTCTTTAATATTCATGTAGACTTAGTATGCACAGATCTTAAAGCAAAGCAGATTGAACGGAAACCATCAAAGTCAAATTGATGACGGAACCAATGCTCCCATTTCCGACGTGTTAGCATTTTCTTTTGATCAAATATTTTTTATTTTTCTCTAACTTACTAAGAAACTTTCTTCTCTCCATACGCTTGCGGATACGCCATTTTCTTTTAAAGAATATATTTAACATTTAAAAAAATGTTGTAAACATCGCCCATTACGAGCAAGAAATGTCGTTATTACTTACTACATATATTTTGTGGGCCCAGCCATAATAATCTCCTCATAAATTGCATGTATCCATCAAAACTTAATGACGTATATATTGTAATTACCGATCCATAATCATCCATTCCTATCCCTATTCATTACAACTTTACTCCTCAATTTGTTTTCCAGCTGTCATTTGTTTCTTTTTATAATTAACTATCTTCTAAATTTGTAATAGAGGATCAAATATATTGTATTGGAGATAATAGTGGGTGTAAATTGTAGGAGTTGATTAGCATTGTAATGGTGGTGGGTAGGAGATGCTTAGTGGAGTTGTTTAGTATTAATCGTAATCAAGCCTATAAATAGACGTTATATCAATGTAATCAAACACACTAGTTCAATACAAATTCTCTCTTTCTTGAATTATATTAATTTGCAATCCTTTCATTCATGACACTATCCGTGATGGATTATGTTAGTATACCATCGCGGATGCTCCCGTCGCTAATAAAAAATAACACATTTCTGTCGGTATACCTTCGTGGATAGTCACTATTTACCTTTGCAGATATTCTTCCATTCTTGTAGCAAGTTATCTTTTTTGATAAAAGAAAATGTATACTATATTATGAAAAGAGAAGGAAACTATTTAAAATTTGAAACAATATATCCCAATTGCCACTTAGATTTTTTTTAATGTAATTACTTCCTGCTTGTAATTATGTTACTCAATTGATTCACAAATCAAAAGCTTAGGATTTGAGATTTACCATAAACCCTAAGTCTTAAGGTGGTGTTAGGTTGAGACCTAAAGATTCGGAGGGCTAAGTTCGTTATTCTAACTTAGGTCGGCTTAAGTTATTCATGTTTATTGAGATCTAAAATTAAATTATGTTTTAATCTATTTCTTGCTTGTTTGGAATTTATGGCTTAATTCATGTTTCTACAATATATAATTTAATTATGATTTTGGTTTTATTTGTAATACGATTATCATTTTATTTTGGTTTAATTTGTTTTAGAGGTATATATTTTGTTAGTCTCTCTCTGATTTATTTACGCACCAACCAACGATAGAAACTGGAAAAAAAAGAGAGTATTTTTTTATTAATTCTAGATGGAACATAATTTTACAATTATATTATAAATTGCGTATATTTTTATAATATTTTATGTACAAAAATAACTTAGAGATATATTTAATAATTTAAATTCTCTTAATTAGATACTTTGAGATAACTTAGCAATTTTCTCCTTAATTCCCTTCGAACCAACCTTAGAATAAGCTGAAAATGTGGACTAAATGTTAAACCACCTTGATAAATAATTTAATTTTTTACGTTTAGGCTAGCCTAAAAATTGATTTATATTAACTTAATCCGACTCAATTAAATCACATTTAATGGCTTAAATGGAGCTTAAACCCTTTATTCTATGGTTTAGTCTTAAACCAGAATTCGAATCTGTTGAAATTCTAGATTTTCTGAAATTTCTGAAATCCGAGATCCATCCGTCAAACTGTACTGAGATACGTGTACAGAAAAATCAGATGTTCTGAAATACATGCACAGAAAAAATTTAAACGGCTGAGATTTCGGATTTCAGCCTATTTAAATTCCTTAAACCAAACATGACCTAAGATATTTCGGCCTTTACAATCTTTATTTGCACTAAAAGAATATCCCGTAAAAAAGAGAAAAGAAAGATGCCGCATCAAAAATCGTACTTCATTGACATTTGTGCCATCCAAAAAAATTCCATAAAAAAGAATTCAACAACATGTTGACGCGTTGTAAAATTTCCTTCCCTTTCGAGGATATGTACTCATCGATCATAACTGAGATAATTATGACTTTATTTCAAATAAATTTGTTACTGAAATATCTTTTTCATATCTTTGGTCAGATTTTTCTTGACTACGAATTGGTTGGGGCACTGTTAATCATTAATAAATGTGTACCATTAATACTGAAATATCTTTTTCATATCTTAGCACAGATACTTAATCTTGACTACAAATTAGTTGGTGGCACTGTTAGCAAAATTCTCCAACTATTTCTTTTGTTTCTTTTTTGTTAAGATTGACTGCAATTGCCGCTAACAGTGATTATAAAAAAATTATTTACATGAAAACTAATATGTATGTCATTCAATCTGACATTATTTATTTGCAAATTTTCTTACACATTACATACACACAAAAACATTGAAATATCCAGCCCAATTGTTCAAGAATGACCCAAGATGAAATAGTTAGTGAGCCTATAAAATACGGCCCATCAAGCAATGCTTCCTAACGGAAATGAAAATAGAATGATTTTCCCTTTCCCTTTAATTTAGGAGTGAAAACGGTATGGATAATATCCGATCTATATTCAAAAACTTAGTTAAAAACTTAGTTAGGAGTGAAAACGGTATGGATAATATCCGATCTATATTCAAAAACTTAGATGTAGATATCTGATATCTGAATATCCGTGTGGATAAGGATACTGATATGGTTTTATGTTTAAATTATCCGTATCCGAATAGTAGATATATACCATATATTTTAATATATATTATGAAAAATTTATGTTATTCACCATTATAATTAGATAAATATTATAAACTTTAATATTTTTAATAAATATCCGATCTAATTCGGAGCTGTATCTGTATCCGTATCCATCTGATATATCTGATATTCGCTTTGTATTTGTATCCGAAAACTAAAAAAAGAGATATAGATATGATTTTATCGCTCTGGTTTCATCCCTACATGGAATAAATAATGGGATTTATTAGGCTCCTATTTTCTCTTGCTTGGAAAGAGATAAAATGCATCAAGTGCTGCAATTGACTGTTCATGATGATTCTAGATTACTGTTCTTCTACTTTGTGACATTAAAAAAATAAAAGAAAGTATTCATTTTTTGTTCCTTCCGTGTCGTGGCAAGAATTAGTTTCCTGGTTTGTCTTTTGTCTTCTTATTGTCTAACCTACTTAAAGGTTTTAGTTTCGTCTATAGCAACCTCGCTTTTCTTCTCCATTTGTTTACAATGTTTGGCAACCAAACAAGCTCTGAAATTCAGCTTAATTTGTGAATAATTGAAAAGGGTAGATTCATGATCATATGTATTTAATTACAGTACTTCCTTGTTAGGTGTGTGTACTTCCTTGTCGCTCGGTGGCATAACATAGATAATGTTATATGTATATATATTATTAGAGTAGAACTGGGGCGCTCCTAAGTTTATCAAGCCTCTTGTCAACTCAACTCTACAATCTATCGAATTGATTTTAAACGATGAATCCAAACAGTCGAAATCATTTATAAAATGAGTACAAAAAATGAATGCATTAAAATTCATTTATAAACCTTAAACTTTTGACTACTTGACTCTATATTAAATTAATTCGAAACTTTAAAATTTTCACATGTAGACGCATCACTCATTAGGTAGAATGATTTCAATAGTTTGGATTCATTGTTTAAAGTCGATTCGATAAATTTTAGAGTTGAGTTCACAAAGAGAGTTAGATGAACTTAGGAGCACCCTAGTTCAACTCTATATATTATTATATAGAGAGGATGTGTGATTTTCAAGTCTCTGCTCCAATTCATTAATTTGAATAATAATTTGATGGTTAAAGAATATAAGCCCCATTGTTGTTCATTATTATTTGTCTTTGAAAAGATGTGTGTGTCGAGTAGAACTAGGGTGTTCCCAAGCTCACCAAGCTTCTTTGTGAACTCAACTTTAAAATCTATCGAATTGATTTCAAATGACGAATCTAAACCGTTGAAATTCTTCTATCTTATGAGTAATGCATCTATATGTGAAAAATTTAAAGTTTCAAATTAATTTAGTATAACGTCAAGTGGTCAAAATTAGAAGGTTTATAAATTAGTTTTAATGCATTTATTTTTTGGACGTTTTTTGACAACTTAACTCTATACAAATTTAATTTAAATTTTAAAGTTTTGTATGTAGATGCATCACTCGTAAAGCAGAAAGATTTTAACAGTTTGGATTCGTCGTTTGAAATCAATCCGATAGATTTTAGAGTTGAATTCGCAGAAAAGCTTGATGAACTTGGGAACACCCTAGTTCTACTCTCTCTCTCAATATATATATATCTCTTCTCAAAGACAAATAATAATGAATACCAATGCGGCTTATATTCTGTAACCATCAAATTATTATTCCAATTAATGATTTGGAGCAGAGACTTGAAAATCACACATCCTCTATATATAATAATATACATACATATAACATTATCCATGTTATGCTGCCGACACGTGTCCACAATAGGAGGCCCGGAATTTTCTCTACTTGTAAATTATATATAATTGTAATCACAATATATATAGGTAGCTTACAGAGCATTTTATATATCAGGGCTAAATAAATATTAGCACACAGATGATTAATTAATTCTCGGATACAATTGGAAGCAATCCTTTCTCCTGGAGACTCATGACAGTGTCATAGAGACATTGCCTCACTGGTGTAAATTCAATTCCTAAATCCTTCAGCCTTTGGTTTGTGAATTTATATCCTATTTTTGGTGGATTCAGCTCATCCTTACACCTGCATACACACACAAAAAATGGAGCATAGTCAATTAAAGTCGTTCATGAATTTGACAAAAGATGAGAAAATTGTTTTGACTATGTACAGATGCTGGTATGTATAGATCAAGAGTGGTTCATATGCTTTCCTATATAATAGTTGGTGTCACCTGTTTTTACTGGACTAATCATCAAAGGGTAGGTGAAAGAAAGAAAGAAAGAATGTTTTTCTACAAAGGGTAATTAATTAAGTAAAAGTGTTCATTCATAGTTTCATACTATATTCGTTGAAATTCGGTATAGTGACCTATTTGCATGCACCACCTTTATTTGGTTAACTTTTGCACAGATGTTGACATATTAATTGATTCATTAACAAGTTAATATATAATATAACACTAAAATTCTTGAATTACTTGTTAGTTATAGGGTACTCAGGAAATAGCTTTGCTAGAATGCGGCACAGCTCTCCGCGATGCAGAGTGCTCTCAGCGCAGATGTACCGGCCACTCGCTTCGGGTGTCTCGTAGACCTTAACATGCGCCTCTGCCACATCCTTCACATGCACGTACGCCTGCGATGCGTTAATATATGTCTTAGCAGAACCAGTCAGGTATTTCATTATGTGAGCTGTGCTTGCGTTAACGGTTGGTTGCATCAACGGACCGAGCACAAGAACTGGATTCACCACCACTAAATCGACCGCCCTTTCTCTTGCCGCCTCCCATGCCCCTTGCTCTGCCACGGTTTTCGCGTAGCAATACCAATTCTGTTACATTAAAATTGATTGAGTGATCAGGTATAAAATTTGAGAAATATATATATAGACAGACATGATGCATGCATGTATAATATAGAAGGTAGAAACCTTGGTGTTCTTGCAGTAGTCGAGGTCGCTCCAGCAGTTCTCGTCAACGGGCACATCGAGGCTGCGATGAGGGTTCATATAGACAGTTCCAATAGAGGAGGTGAATATGACACGCTTCACACCAGCATCAGCTGCCACATTGATCACATTTCTTGTGCCCTTCACTGCTGGTTCTATCATCAGCTCCTGCATGTAGAAGGATGATTAATTATAGTATCTTTTAATTTTACTATATATATCTTATATTTTTATGATTACATATATAGGTGAACATTTTTATCAAACCATTTTTGAAATTTTTATATATAGTCTCAACAATCCAACATGAATTCTAGCTAATTAAATCATCTAGATGTGACAATGTGAATGCAGAATTGCAAAAATAAACTATGAGGGAAAATAAAGAACTCACATATATGGTCTAATTAAATGAATCCACTGAATTAATATGTTGTGCACAGTTACGTATCATAATTTTATAAATTTGCATGCCCTGAGTCAGTATATGAATCCACTGAATGTTGTGCCCAGCTACTCTCTAATTTATACATTATATATATATATATATTTTTTTTATACCCTCACATTTAAGGCACGCCCTGAAAACATTTGACTTTTTGTTTCCTTCTGCGACCAAATCCATTTGCCATACATCAACTTTTCTCTTTGAAAATTTATTTCAAATGCAGTTGTTAATGCTACTCTCAAATAAAAATAAACAGCTTTCCTTTCCGTCCATGTGATGTTTTCATAAGCCAATATTTCCAATTTCATGTAAAATATATAGAAAGAAAGAATATATATATATATATATATATATATATATATATATATATATATATATGCATGTAAAATATATAAAACCTTACAGGATCATCCGTAACTGGAGAAGCAGTGTGGAAAACTCCTTCACACCCAGCAAATGCTGCTCTCAGACTTTCAGGATCTAACAGATCAGCCTTGAAGAGCTCAAGCCGGTCACTCGCTCCGACGAGCGATCTCAAGTGCGCATTCTTATCATCATCTGCAAACAATCAAAAGCAACGCACTGGAGGTCAATTATGAACATGATAATACATTAAAATCAAGAATTTCTCATAAGCTATTTAATTATTTTTTATGAGTAATTATAGTGTCCATCAACTGTTATATATATATTATATCCATCTATATTTGATATATAATATTGTCCAAATGAAAATGAAAATTTATAAACTTGTACTTTATTTTATTTTTTTAGTAGTAAACTTGTACTTTATTGGTTAGAAAGAACATGCATGCATGTATTAATTAGGTTAAAAACATTATCAATCAAACAAGTTAGAAAATTTAAAATCTTATATATGTTATTTTCATAATAAAATAAAATGATGTATTTAATTTAACTGACCAGGTTTACGGACAGTGCCCTTGACAGTGTAGCCCCTTTCAAGGAGGCGTTTGACAAGCCATGAAGCAATGAATCCAGCTGCTCCGGTTACGCACACTGTGCGACCAAAACCAACTGGTAGCTCAGTGGTAATGCTCTCAATTGGCATTTTGAAAAGTAAAGTGTGTGTGTGTGTGTGCGCGCTAATGAGTTTGTTGAGAGGGTACTGTGGATACTGTGGAGAGATAGAAACAGCACAGAGAGGTTGATGCGAAGACAAAGTGGTTGCTAGGACAGTCTATTTATAAATGCAGGATCTTAATAAAAGAGATTTTTCAAGTATATGCACGGTAGGTAAACATAATTATATAAGTGGAATTAATACCTATGGTGTCTTGTTTGTCTCCAGTAGCAATTGCACTGGAGAGACTAGACTACTAGAGTTAGGGGTGCAAATGGATCGGATAATATCTTACTGTATCTGGATCCGTATCCGAAAATTAGATACGGATATTTGATATCCGAATATCCGTGCAGATACGAATACAAATATGAACATAAATGTATGGAAATTAAATTATCCGTATCCGAATAGTGTGTGTAATTATAAACATAAATCACCAACTAGATTAGAAATTAAAGATTAATTTTCTTTTTTTTCTTCTTTAATTTACTTGCAATTAAATGTATGGAAATTTTAAACAGAATATATATTTTGTTAGTTTGAAAGCCTGCTGGTGTGTGCGAGATCAATTTTAATGAGCACATTATGAAATTCATATCAGGGTGGAGCCAAAATTTCAAATTATGAGAGTCAAACACACAATAATAGTCAATTATATTAAATTTTCATGCTTAGAATGGAATAAATTTACAATATTAATAATATTTTATTCTATATATTTACAAAATCAAACATGACCATCCGATTTAAATTGGCTATCTGATTTATGTGACCCAATATTAAAAAATATGTGATATAAACTATGTGTTCCAATATTAAACAGCCAGTTGTGTATGATTTTACACTATTTATGTTATTTTACTCTAAATTATATAGAAAATCATACAAAACCGTCAAATTTAAATTGACTCAATATCACATTTGAATAGAAATCTTGAGTTTTAATCTGGACCATCCGATTTGCTTTGACATCTATTAAAGAGCTCTGTACATTCCACCTCATATCGAATTAATCCGAATTTTGACATATTACAAAGTTTTGATTACGGTTCGTATTGCTGTACATTAAATGATCGATATAATAAAATTTTAAAACTTCAAAATCACGTATTTTTACATGTTGAATGAGTTAAATTTTTTAGTTGTGCATGTAAGGAAGAATTTTGCTAATGTATAAATATAAGCATTTTGTTTCAAGTGCTAATTGCTTAAACAATTCTCATATAAAGAAAATTATGTACATATAATTCATCCGACCATCCATTTTATGCATGTTCTGATTTGAACGGTTATAATTAATGTATAGAGAGTATTTGAATTTTGAAAAGGCATGATTTATACTTTAATTAATTATGACTGTGAGATGGATGGACAGACGAACATATCATGACTTCCATATGAGAGTTTATGGATTCGAAATCCACAAAGTGAGAAAATTCTTTGTAATAAAAACAAAGATTAAAAAAAAACTAGACCTCCATCTTTCATTTAAAAAAATATATTAAGTAAACTAGTTTGAGTAATGTATTTCGCTTGGATGGTACAATTCAAACAACACGCGCGTACATATATAACAAACTATCTTTAACACCACTAATAGATACCATATCTCACTTTATCTCACTTTAAAAAAAAAAATATAACTTTTCCATATCGATCAACAATGACAACCCATGATATACACAACGATCCAGACGCCTAGAAAACACACCAAGAGACTCTAACTATCACTTATATATAGATGACTGCCGACAGACTCACTAATTAGGCTCCAAACAATGGAATATAGGGTTTAGGCTTTGAGCTGGTCTAAAATGATATAAATCGATGTTTAGATTAATGTAAAACATAAATAGTTAAGCCACTTATCAAAGTGATTTATCGTTTAGTCCATGTCGGTCGCTTAAGTTTTATTGCGAACCCTCTCTGGCATGAGCTTCGTTATTCTTTTTGTATAAAAAACTGAAATTTTTATTAATATCCAAAAGAAAAAAAAAATCAAATTTTACATTCTGTTTGACAAGAAAAATGTCCAAACTGCAGTTTTATTTCACGGTTTTGGACCAACTTTCCGCAAATTAAATTCACGATTTCGGAAAACTGAAAACTTTTTTTTTTTGCGGTGCCCAAACTGTGAATTTAATTCACGGTTTTTGTTTTTTAAATTAAGCATAAAATATTATAATTTATTCATTTTTTGTATTGAAATATTAGAAATATTTTATATATTTCTTTAAAAATAGATGAAATACTATATAATTTGATTCTCATAGGACGACCAATGTCACCTAGCCAAAGGGTGCAGTGGAACGTGATTTGAGCAGCTGGGACATGAGCTACATGGATGGAAAGGAACATGAGGTTGTTTTTCAATAAATAATAGTGAGTCAAATTCATCTTATAGACGATATTGTCTTAGAGAAAGAGAACTGGAGAAATAACAGGTGAGTAGATTATGCAATTACATTTCTAGTTTAGGCAGGCTGAGAATTTTTACATTGGCCACTATTGTATAGATAGAGAGGTTGGCCAATTGTATTAATTAAAACTTTATAATTATAATTTTTTTTTTTATCAATATTGCTGTTATTGGCAATTGTCACCAACCATCAAAAAGAAATTAATGAAAAAATAGTTAAATTATCTCAAATTATATTGTGTATATTTTGTAGTGCTGGTATTGTATCAGGTTTGTTGGTGCAACTAATACCTAAACATAAATTGTACAATATAAACTTGTTTAATTTTTTTTCATTAGAAATAGACAATATACAATATAAACTTGTTTAATTTAGCCCTAATTTGTTTTTAAGGATTTAGATTTTTCTAGCCTAATGTAATTTATTAGCACCTCTACCTAGAAGAATATTTGCATTACCAGAATATATACCTGAAATATTATTAACAATATCAATTTAAGTCATGAATTAAAGCACAAACTCTAATCAAACAAGAAATATTTTAAATCATAATTTAACTTTAGGTCTCAAACAAATGTTAATAACTTAAGCCAGCTTAAGTTAGAATAATTAAGTTAGACGGCCTCCAAATCTTTGTCTCAACCAAGCACCACCAAACTTCTTATGCAGGGGCGAAACTAGAAAATTTGAATAGGGGGGATAATCTATAAAATATAATATGTGAAAGGAGCAAAAATAGTGTGGTTAGTGGGAATTAAACACATGACCTTACAAATACTAAATAGAGCTCTAACAACTAGACTACAAGTACACATTTGTTATTTTATGAGGGAGACTAGACTATATAAAAGTTAAAAAAAATTAATACACATAATTAAGAATTTAAAAATTATAAAATGACTTAGCACCCCTCTACCATACATGTAGATTCCCCCTATTCATATGGTACTAACTAATCGAACTAATAATATCAATAAAATAGGCTAATTTGCTATTCTAGCAATATATTAGTTTAGGATCCCATCTGCTGCGATTCTCCGCTCATGAACAGTGACCTACGATTCCTGCTTTTTCAAATCCAACTGTTAAATTGTTTTGAGATTCGTGCAAGGAAAAATCAGCTGCTTTGAGATACGTGCACAAAATTATTGGACGGTCAGATTTGAAAAAGCAGGGGTTTTAGAGTTACTGTTCACCCTTTTAGAATCGCAGCAGATGTGAATCCATTAGTTTATGCTCAAAATAACAATTATTATTATTTTGTATTATTTATTTATCAGCATTATATTTATAATGCTCAAAATAACAATTATTATTATTTTGTATTATTTATTTATCAGCATTATATTTATATATGAGTGACGCTATGGTACTTTGTAATCTACATATCAATCTATGCTATGAATTCATATTTCAGCTTTTAAAGTCAGTCGACCTGAACAATATCTCCATTTAAAAATGTACTTACAAAGCAAATTTTAGATTGTTTTTTTTTTAGATTTTTTTACTATATATTTAGATAGGTAAAAGTTACTATTTATATGGTCTCAAATGTTTGGATCCGGTAAAATTTTATCAAATAATTTTTTGCCCGTTCTATAGTGCAAAGATTCTATTTAAATTATATCTACTCACAACTGAACTTTTACTAATAGCTGTGCTTCTTGACTTGTCAAATTGGCCTATAGATACAAGTACCTGAAGTTACATATAGCTTGTAGTCAGCTTGGTTGTTTTACAGGTATAATATTGCATCTTTTTCTTTTCTTCAAAATTTTTATTTTCAAACAAGTTGGGATAGACTAGAAATGAAACTCAACCAAAATTAGCAACAAATGGACTTCCCAGGAGATCACCAATCCTAACACTACTCATGTCCAATTCGTGAGGGTTTGAGAATATGCTATTTTTAGGATTAGGCTATTTGGAATAGCCTATTCGGCGTTTGGTTGGGTTAGAATAGCTAGAATGGTGAATCCATTTTTTTGTCTTATTAGAATAGGCTATTCTTATGGATAAGTTTGGATGGGAACTAGAATAGTAAAATTAGTGTGAAAATGGTGCTATTCGGATTAGTAAAAATGTTGTTTGGATTATACATTTAGAATAGTGAATAGCTGTGACTGATAAATAATTAACAAGGTGCTAATTAAAAAAAAAAGATAGGCAAGTGGGGTCTCAAATGAATTGTTACGACGTGGAGATAAAACAAGTGGTATCAATTTTGTCATTTCGGGACTATAAAATAAGTGGTGTCAATTTTGTCATTTCGAGACTGTATTGGCGACAATCCAAGAAAGAAACATTTTTTTTTTCACACTTTCAAATAGTAGTTATTTCAATATTTACAAGGAATAGAAAATAATAATTGTTCTAACTATTCCGAATAACAAAAATATTATTTTGATGTACATTGATATTCCGAATAGTCTCATATTCTAAGTATTGTCACCTCAAACATATCCAATTCAGCTATTCTAGCTATTCCAATTTATATCGTTGTGAATTCTATAAAAGATAATTATGAGAGAGACTACACATTTAATGACATTTTAATGCCGAAACGTAATCTTCTAGAGTTTGAGATATCTTGTAGTTTAAGTTGAGCGTCTCAAAAACTAAAATTTATGGTGTGTGAAATGTACGCCTTAAAGAAAAATCAAAAGGATCTCAGCTACTACAAGGACAAAAAAAAAAAAAAGCACCAACTGCAGCTTATGATGAATGGCTTTTTCTCCGCAAGGTTGAAAAAGATGAATGCTTTGTCGTCAATGTATTACGACTTTCAAACATTTGAGGAGCCAGCAATTAATCATGCGTGAACAACAGAGCATTGAAAGGAATAATTAAGCAAAAAGAATTTAGGGATTTCATGTACTTTCTTAGCTTCTAGTTAGTGGCTAAGTCCAATTTCAAAAGAAAATTGGTGTATGGATGGTTAAAAAGAATTGGCCTTTAATTTAATTGTTATATGTATGCAATGCTTTTTTAAGTGGAGCCGTGGAGGGGATACGGATTTGAAATTATATGGAGTAAATCTAGGTTGTGATGTGTTCATCAAGAGGGTTTGGTGAGCATAACTTCAAAAATACATTGGATCGGCTTCAAATGACGAATCCAAATCGTTGAAATCTATGTACTTCGTGAGTGATGCATATACATGCAAAATTTTGGAAGTTTCGAATTCATTTGTTACGAGGTCAAGCGGTCAAAGTTGAGAAGAAAATTGTTGGTCCATCTAATCACTACCAGTTCCCCGAAGAAAATCCTCTCATAGTTGAGTGGAGGCATTTAGCCCCGCCCCTAGTAATTGAATTAACATCATCCCCCGATCAATCTGATCATTACCAGTTCTCTGATAATGAGCCTTATGGTCCAGAAGGTCCTATGGATGATGATGATGTTTGGTTATTTTTGAGAAGAAGCAAGAGAATTTGGAAAAATGTAAACAATGATGGAGGCAAGAGAATCAACTACTTTCCTAAGAAAAAAAGGTGCGACAATTAGTGTGAAATGTTTTGTATTTTGTTGGTTTTATATTTTGTGTTTTCATTTCAGTTATCTAGCTATTTTTTTTTCTGTGATGTATGGTTTTATATTTAAATTTATGTTTATATTTATATTTTTGAATAATCTAACTAATGTTATCTCTAAATATAAAAATAATAACAAAATATGAAATTGAAAAAAATAATCTGAAATTTTTGAACTACACAGATATTAACTTTCAAATCATATTTAATATAATAAAATATCAATATATATATATATATATTCAGAGAAGTGAGGGATGAGACCAGACAGAACTCGATCGGGTACTTTGATTAATTTTCAGATAATATATGATTTACAGCATTCCTACACGGATTTGTACTAATTATCCGTGTAGGAAGATAATAGAGCTACACGGATATTTAACTTATTATCTGTGTAGGAATCTCATATTACGGTTTAGGGTTTATGTTATATTTAAAAGTTATCTTTAAATATAAAAATAACAACAAAATATGAAATTGGAAAAAATAATCTGAATTTTTTTGAACTACACAGATATTTACTTTCAAATCATATTTAATATAATAAAATATTTAAATAAAAATTCTTTTTTTTTTTCTTTTTGGCCATCCTCCATTAAATTATATAT
Organism: Carex cristatella; assembly: GCA_024447775.1. Classification (NCBI taxonomy): domain Eukaryota; kingdom Viridiplantae; phylum Streptophyta; class Magnoliopsida; order Poales; family Cyperaceae; genus Carex; species Carex cristatella. The sequence continues at coordinate 4,483,087 of JAJHPF010000025.1, forward strand.
AAATCAGAATTTTTTTTTTTGCCCAAAACATAAAATAAACCATCTTGCCCACATCTCTCTGACTCTCTCACTTGGTTGATTTGGTCGATTTACACTACAATCACTTGGTTGACTCTCTCTGACTCTCCCACATCTCGCTGCCATGGATTGGAGGTCCTCGTGTAGCTGTGTGCGCTTGCATCTGCGGGTATAGGGTTTAGGAAGTTGCACATATTTTTCCTACACACAGATGCAAGCGCACAGTGCTACACTAGGACCTAAACTCATATGTGCCTCATATTGTCCCTAAACTCCCCAAGTAGAGAGAGTGATCAAAACGGCGCTGGAAGATAAGCATTTTATATCAACTGAACCCTAGATAACCTTTCCTACATGGATATTTATCTATTAATCCGTGTAGCTCTATCAACATATATACACGACTGTTTAAATAAAAATCTGTTTGAAGTATTGCTGTCCTACATGGATATTTAATTAGATATCCGTGTAGCTCTGTCACAATTCCTACACGGATATTTAACTAAAGATCCATGTAGGAAATGTAAGCTTTTTTGAAACACTGTTTTTGAATGAAATATCTGTGTGAGATTCTTAGAGATATCATTGATCATTGGAAAAATCCTATTTGGTACACGGTTTTACAAAAAACAGAGAAAATCCGTGTGCAATCACAGTGTAGGAAGCGCTATTCTGTAATAGTGTTGAGTTGTCCATCAGAAAATTCTCAAATAATAAAACTCATACACAATGATAAAAACATATTTATAAATTTTAGTTTTGTTTGAATTAATTATTTTTTTTACTAGTTGTCCATTTTTTTATTTTTATTTTTGGGAAAAAAAATTAAGTGAAGATCGAAGTTTATTTTTGAGATTAATATTTGTACATAATAATCCAACAAGTATTCAAATAAAAATGAAAACAAGTATTCAATCTTTAATATTAAAAATGAATTTCATTCAAATTCAAACATATGACTTTTTATACGGTAAATATATAACATTTTATACGCAAAATATTACTTTTAAGGTTTAAACCGTTGTCTATTTAACTGTTCAGTCGTTAAGTACATTTGATACTATTCCCACTATATATACGGACAAAAAGAAACTTAAGTTATAACACGTACTCCACTACTAATGTGAAATGCCTACACAGCTAAACCTGGAGTTTGCACAATTATACATATACACCCCGAGTAATATAATATTTTAAACCAATGCATAAGTAGAGAAGGAAATACGTGACACGTGACGTAACGTGACAAACACGCCGTGATTTGGTCACGTGACGTGACCAGAATGGCGGCGGATGGTCACGTCACGCGTAGTCACGCCGTGACTATACGTGACGTGTCGTGATGTAAATTAGTAATGTCAATTTTTTTTATATTTTAATTTAAATTGTTGAAAATTTAGAAAACAAATATAAAAATTCTAAAATAAGTAAATGTTGTAAAAATTATCAGTTTTTAAATGTTGCATCTGACATTACTTTAAAAATTCAAATTACAAATATTCATTAGACTAAACTAAAGAAAATAAAAATCAGTACTACATGAGTATCAATATCACTGATCTTACATTAAAATAAAAATCTGAATACTCTATACATATAAAAAAAGTTAGATATTCTATGTTTCAAACCGTGACGTGACGTGACGTATATTTTTACTGAAATGTGGTCACGTCACGCGAATGATCACGTCACGCGTCACGCGAGTCACGTCACGTAATCGACACACATGACGTGACTAGTCACGCCGTGACAAATTTTCTTCTCTATGCATAAGTAGGGTGAAAATAGAGTAGATATGGAGTGGATAGTGGTAAAACCATATTCATATTTCTTTTTTATTTTTCGGATACGGATACGGATATGGAGCAGATATCATACATATTAGACGGATATAGATACAGATCCGGATCAGATCGAATATTTATTAAAATAATATAAAAAATATTAAAACAAATTAAAAAATATTAAAGTTCATAATATTTATCTAATTATAATGGTGAATAATATTAATTTTTTTATAATATCTATTAAAATATATGGTGTGTATATATACTATTCGGATACGAATAATTAAAACGTAAAACCATATCAGTATCTTTATCCACATGAATATTCGAATATCAGATATCCCTCAATGTTTTTTAATACGGATCAAATATGGATCATATATTATCCATGCAATTTTCACCCCTATGCACAAGCTCTAATACCGGCAAGTAAAAGCAGAGTAATATATATGGGGTGGAATTTTTGTCGAAAGGGCTCTGGACATTTAAAGCCGGATCTAAAACATTTGATTCGCACAAAATAAATGAGGATAGTTTAGATTTATATAGTCATTTAAATTAAGTCTTAAACATGTTGGCATGCTCATTTAAATTAAGTTTTAAACATCTTGGTATTGGATCGCTATGCAAATTAGACGATTTAACTCTGATTTTTGATAAAATTAGTCTAAAGCTTTCAGGACAAAAATCCAATTTCATATTTTTTATCATGGATTATTTTGATGGATTTGATTACAAAATATATATGTTACCAGAGGAGTGGACCAATATGCACTGGGAATGGGTTGCTACGAGTACGTTTGGATGCACTGTAGAATAGCTGGAATAGCTACTATTTAGAATAGTAGATAAGAATAGTGTAAAAATAGTAATTTTCATAATAGTGTGAAAATAGTGTTATTCAGAATAGTAAAAATATTGTTTGGATTGTACATTTGGAATAGTGAATAGCTGTAACTGATAAATAATAGTTTTAACAATGTGCTTATTAAGAGAAAAAATAGGCAAGTGGGGTCTCAAATAAATTGTCACGACGTAGAGACAAAAGAAGTGGTGTCAATTTTGTCATTTCGGAACTGTGTTAACGGTAATAAATATTTTTTTCTCTATTCATATTTTTTAATAGTAGCTATTCCAACATTTTCATGGAATAGAGAATAACAGTTATTCTCACTATTCCGAACAACAAAAATATTGTTTGGATGCACATTGCTATTCCAAATAGCTCCTATACTAGTTTTTAGGCTTTTGTCCCACCCTGTAAAAATAAATACCAAACCCTGTTCAGCCCACAAGTTTGTGCAATCAACAAATTAAGCTGTTATGATTAGCTATTTGAATATGATTAATTCTTTTTTAGCTCTACCAGACAGAAATTATAGATCCTCCCACTGAAGGAAACTTAATCAAAGAGAATTTGTTAATTGTTGGGCATATAGATGCAATTGTCTGGTCCCTACTTTTTTCCTTGTCTTATTTGATATATTCTGAACTTAACTAAATTCTTGGTACTAAATGAAATTTGAGAAAATGAAAGGGAAAAAGGGGAGAATGGTGGACACATCCCTTTCATCAACTGCTCCACCATGCACCATAAGGCAAAAAACCAACATATTAATTAACTATAATTTGACGGTTGTTTGATTATTAATTTGAAAGTAAACATGGTTGTTTTTCTTCGTTACATGACCCTTGGCACCTGCCACAAGACATATTTTGTAATAAAAGAAAATAACTTCTTTTTCCTTTTACCTTCCAAGTAAAAAAATAGTGAAACACAAATGAAACTAAGAGCATCTATATCCTTGATATTATGAGAGTTTCTAATATGATGTAACGGTTTCTAATTCAGTTTCAGAGATGTGGAAGAGTTTCTTATTTAGAAACTATGCAGAAAAGATTTTTAAAGTGCCATAGGACAAATTCTGTAATAAAAGAAAATAAGGTTTTTTTCCTTTTACTTTGGAGGTCAAAAAATAGTGAAGCACAAATGAAACTAAGAGCATCTATATAACTACATTCTTAGTATTATTAGAATTTCTAATCTGATTTAGTAATTTTTAATTCAGTTTCAGAGATGTGGGAGAGTTTTTTATTTAGAAACTATGTAGGAAATTTTTTTATTAAAAAACTATTTATAAATTCAATGCTTACTAAATAATTTGACAAAATAATTAGACAAAATAATTCCATAATTATGAAACCATGGAATAAAAGAAGTTAGCCCTTAGACCTTAATTAGCTTTTGTTGTAATCACTTTTTTGTACGTGGTGTAAATGTCAAGATTGATAGTAATAAAGGAAACTAATATGATCAAGAAATCGTTCAAAATCCTTTGCCAAAAGGAAATGAAATCAATGGCAATTAGAGAGAGTGTGAAATTTCTTGAGGTCATCATTGTTGGTAATCAACCACTCCTTTATAGGCTTATCTGCTTATGTAATTTCAACTCTATCTCTCTACTGTCTCCAATGACATGAGTCCAAATTTCTATTTATTATTAAAATTAGTTACTTTATTCATTATGTCCGTTAGTTACTTTATTAATATGCCGCTTATCACTGCCCAAAAACCATTTTCCAAAAAGTGCCAAGCTCACATTCAGAATTCGGCCGTTTTTGTAGTTAGCATTTAAAAATAATAATGATAATTCAAAGTTGACATCATATTCAAAATAAATTAAAAAATTAACAGGAACGCAGATATAATTTGCGGATCCTTAAAAACAGAATTCACATTTGCTGTGATTCAAAGATGAGAAACAGTGTTTCTAAAATTTCTGTTTTTTTAAATTCAGCTGTCTAATGTTTTCTGTGCACGTATCTCGATACAGCTTTTGTGTACGAATTTTAAAACAATTCAACAGTTAAATTTGAAAAGGTAATAATTTTAAAAACACTATTCACCGTGAAGAATCGTAGCAAATTCGAATGCTTAAAAACAACACTCAGACAATGTCGGAGCATTAATTAAATTGGTGCTCTGACATGGTCTGGGCACCCATTTTATTTTTAGGTAAAATATAGTTAAGTGATCAACTGCATAATAAATATTGAAAATTATATATTTGTTTGAATAAATTGAAAATTGTATTTTAAAAGTGTAAACTACAACGGCAAGAGATACAAACATATATTGATAATTTTTTAAATTGTCCAACCAACAACAAATAGCCAGATGTATTTTTATGTTGTATGAGGAGATAAAAATAACGAATCCAGTCGTAAAGCGAGATTGAAATTAAATTCTAAAATTGAGTATGAATGTAAATATTTATTTTATGTAATCATTTTTCATTATTTTTTTACTGCTTGATCATGTACTAATTGAATTCAAAACTTTAAAAAATTTGCAAGTCATGCATTACTCACGAAGTACATGAATTTTAACAGTTTGAATTCATAATTCGAAATCAATCCAATAACTTTTTAAAAATGTAATCACAAACCACTTTTGATGCGCAGATCACACCGTAATTTTGCTCAAAAAATATTATAGCATCCTACTCGATGTTTATTATTCGGGTCATGACTGCTGGTCCGAAATGTCATCTTTGGAAATGAAAGAGAGGAGGAACTCGTATGGGCCTTGGGCTGTGAATCCTGTTTTATTTGTATTTTCTGTTTAACCACTACCTAAGTGGGCCTTTAGTAATTAATTAGCCCATTAGATAGAGTAGCATCTATTATTACAAGTGACAGTGTACAAAATGACATCTTATTTTACTCGGCGAGCTTTTACAAAAAAATTTAAGTTAAATGTGTACAAAAGATGGTTCCAATTCCTTTATTTATTATTATTTTTTAAGCTTGGTAGGGACTATCAAGATTGAATTAATAAAAGTGTTTACCACCACCATTCCTACATTATTACATTAGTTTCTAGCATCACCTATCATGTTTACACCTGACCTCTGTTTTACACAATATCGCAGCCATAATGCTGCATCTTCACTTGTCCTGCTTTCGACTAGCCAAGTCGACAGCTTTATATCTCTAAAATGCACATACAAAATGATCACATTTTGACTTCGTTTTTATATGAATCAATAAGTTGAAAAATCAATAATTTAATATAGAGTCAAGTGGTCAAAAGTTTAAGATTTATAAATTAATTTTAATGCATTCATTTTTTGGACTCCTTTGACCACTTGACTCTATATTAAATTAATTCGAAACTTTAAAATTTTCACATGTAGACGCATCAATCATTAGGTAGAAGGATTTCAACAGTTTGGATTCATCGTTTAAAGTCGATTCGATATATTTTAGAGTCAAGTTCACAAGATGTTGGATGAACTTAGGAGCACCCTAGTTCTACTCAAAAATCAATATCATAATTTTTTTTTTTGAGTAAAGGTTGGAAGTCAAGTCAACCAATTATTTAATATCCATAAGAAATTCTTCCATCTGGGTTTCGAATCTGCATCCTTCCACACAGAGGGCATTGCCTTTGCCGCTTGACCAAATGTTGGTTCTCTCAACCTCCATAATTTATCCATATCAATGTATTTTTACAAGCTCTTAATACTAATCAAAACAAACTCCAAATGTCATAATGTTTTACGTGTGCATGGAGAAAATGATATAGATCAAATCAAACAGTTTTGTTATAAAATAAAGATAAAGAAAAAAAAACAAAATGGAAAGTACATATAAAAGATGGTAATCTCATATTCATATATTTCTCATGTGTTAACAGTACAATATTACAAAGGCTCTTATTATATGTCACAAATTGTAAATGAAAAGTCATCTAAATTAATTATAATAGTAATGGGGAATGAATTCGAATAATAGTGGGCGATGAGGTGATTAATATTAAGAGTTACAAAATGGATGGATATCCACAATTGACAATTATATTTACAACTAGTTTTAAATTTTAAATTATTGACATTTAAATGTTTCAATTTAAGATGAAAGTAAACGTATGTGCTTATTATGAGTCTGGCTAATATGCTTCTAGCATTATAGATTTCAAATTGTGGGCTAATATGCTTCTGGCATTATTTCAGCATATATGTTTTGGTTAAAAATTCATCAGATCAGCTTCAAATGACGAATTCAAATTATTCAAACCGATCTCCTTCAATACAGTTTTGTTTACATATAATTTTTTTTTATTTTTGAATCATTTAGTATCAACTATCAAGTCAAGCAGTAAAAAAATAATGCATTAGGAGACACAAAAATCATTATTTTTTAACCACTTGACTTAAATAAAATTCTCATAAAAAATAATCAGTTTGAATGATTACAATTTACAATTAGTCGTTTGAAATTGATTCAATGAATTTTGAACCAAAAGCATATAGATTGAAATGATAACCGAAGTGTATTAGCCGGGCTCTATCTACTTACTAATTTCCAAATTTATTAATACAGGGAACATAATTTAATTAGAAGTTCCCATAGAATCGAAACAAATATGCATGGATGTCTCCGTTGAGACCTAATTAATGCACCCACCCCAATCCACTGAGAGCGAAAGAGATCCGAGTCATGTAGGTTCAAAACGGACGATATAAATCAGAAATGTCTGAGTAGGCATGCTGTACGTGTTATGGATCGAACGGGCCTAAGCGGTGGTGCTTAATTAATATGAGGAGAGTTCAAATGCCTTCATCATGTCTCTATTTTTAAAAACTTTAATCACTAAAAATCTAAAACTTAAAAACTAAAATAAAACAGTTGGATATGATCTACCTCATTTTATCTATGCACGTGTAAAAAATTATGACATTTTAACTTTATTTTGATCGTCATTAAGAGCTTGTAAAAAATGTACTAATGTGGATAATTTAGATACGTTGATTTTTCAACTTATTGATTCACATATAAACAAAATTTAAATGTAATAGTTTTTTTATGAGCATATAGAAAAAATTATATAGATCACATCCAACGCTTTTATTTTGACTTTCAAGTTTTAGATTTTGAGCTATTAAAGTTTTTAAAAATGGAGGCACGATGGAGGCACAAAGAATGGAGGTATTTGAACCCTCCTCAATTAATATATATAGTCCATTGAGAAATTAGAAATATTCATTCTTGCTAAAGGTTTAAATAGCGTTTATCGCGTTATATCGGAGTAGCTAAAAAACCAGTGTTATTGCCATATAGTCAGGGGCGGATCCAGAATTTTTGTCAGGAGGCAAAAAAATATCGAATCAGGTTTAAATAGCTAATCGAGTTCAAATCCATTAACTAATTAAATACTTAATAAAAAAAAATAATGCTTTAATATATACTTTTCAATGTTTTGACTTGTAATTTCTCATATTTTAATCTATAATTCAAATTATTAATCATAACTGAAGAAATTTATTTTAATTTTAACCCTAAATTTAATCCGAACAACAAATTATACATCCAACGGGAGGCAAAAAAAATTCAGGGAGGGACAAAGTTAATCGAAATGTCCCGACTTGTACTAAAATGCAAAATCCAGGGGGGGCAGCTGCCCCTCTTGGTTGCACTTGGGTCCGCCCCTGCATATAGCGCCGCTATAACACAATATAGCACGCAATAGCATCAATAGCACCATAACTTTTAGAGTAAAGATTTTGTCCTCCGCCATTTGGTCCCCTAAATGTCCCCCTAACTAACTTATCCATAAAGTACAATGGGGACCACTAACTAATTGGGGAAACACAATAATTACTTGGGAGACCACTTAAATTTGAAAAAATTTACAACTGGTGCGCACATGTATGAACACTTATGCGCACAAGTATTCCTATATAATATATCAAGTATTCATACCTAAGATATTAAGTATTTAAAAAAAAACTGGACATCAATTTTTTTTTCTCCATAGTCACACACCCATCTTTTACATGTTTTTAGAAGTGGTTTTTTTTTTCTCCGTTTAATCTAATCAATATTTCTAACAATCCGCAAGGAATTTTGCAAATCTAAAACCACGATTATTTTCTACGTAATTTTCTCTTTCAAATGTGATCCATCATGAAGTATTTTCGGGTTCTTCGTCGTTCAAGTACTCATACCTCGGCATGCAAGTATTTATACCTCATCTAGCAAGTATTCATACCTTGTAGTGTGAATACTTACATTATTTTAGTAAGATTAATTTTATTGATTTTGTTATGTATACTTCCAGTGTTCTAGTATGAATATTTTATATGCTTTAGTATGAATACTTTGCAATATGAATATTTTATAGTAATGATACTTTGAAAAGTATATTATGAATACTTTATATGTTTTAGTATGAATACTTTTAGAATTTTAGTATGAATACTTTTCAAAGTTTATTCATTTGTGTATTATTTTGTAGGACATTAGACATATTCTTTTATGAAATTATTCCTTGCATAGGCAAGTTTGTTCTTTAAACAATTTGAAATAGCAAAATGGCTTTTTATTGAGTAAGTATTAATACTTGACAAGGTATGAATACTTGCATGCCGAGATATGAGTACTTGAACAATGAAAAATCTGAAAGTACTTCATCATGGATCTCATTTGAAAGAAAAAATTACGTAGAAAATATTTGTGGTTTTAGATTTGAAAAATTCCTCGCAGATCGTTAGAAATATTGATTAGATTAAACAGAGGAAAAAAAACTCACTTTTAAAAACATGTAAAAGGTGTGTAATTAGAGTGAAAAAAAAGTTAATGTCCAGTTTTTTGTTTAAATACTTAATATCTTAGGTATGAATACTTGATATATTATATATAAATACTTGCGCGCATAAATGTTCATACATGTGCCCGCCAATTGTAATTGTTTTTTAAAATTTAAGTGGTCTTCCAAGTAATTAATGCTTCTCCCAATTAGTTAGTGGTCCTCATTATACTTTTTTTATAGATAAGTTAGTTAGGGGCACATTTAGGGGATAGAATGGAGGGGACTATTAGTCGCTTTCTAACTTTTATGGTCCGAAATAACTATAGCGCGCTATTTAGAACCTTGGTTCTTACTATAGTTCATTGAGAGATGTGGATTGGTTTGAATAATTTGTGAATTACTTCGTTATTTAAAACTTATTTAATAGCTAGATTTTAGAGTTTGTATTATTTAGATTGAAATAATACCAATATCAAAAGTCCGGATTGTCATAGTCAATAATAAATTCACATGAACTAATTTAATCCATGAAGGAAGAGTTGAACAACAATTAAGTTCAACGAGGTCTCTTGTAGTGGTCTTGCATGTTTTTAATATCGACTTCCGTATTGACATGTGTTGCAGAAGATCCTGCCCTAGATCTGATGCAACAGTACTAGTCGGACCTATATCGGAAATATATAGCAATTAAGGAAAGAAAAAATTAATTGCTTAGGATTAGGCAGTCATCTGGTGGCATTAGGCAAGTGGTCTGGAGATGGGAACCGAATTCTCTGCTTCTCAGGAGGCAGGATTTTTCTGCTCCTGAGTTGCTGACACGTGGACCCGCAATAAAATTAAAACCAATATTTAAATGTTTAAATCCATCTGGACCCCACGTGTCAGTCGTACTGGAGGCAGGAAAATTCTGCTCCCCGGAGGACAGGTGATCTCATTCCAGATGGGAACCTCCTAATGCTATGTAATTTTGTTTTCTTGAATAGAAATGGAATCTGGAAAATTTTCTTGTAGTAGGATTCTATTTTTGTTTTTTTTTATTTAATCTCTCTAGTCTCCTCTAAAACAAAAAGTGAACAATTGTAATACTATTTTTGAATTAATTAATAAAGAAAGAAAAAAGATGAGTCTAGTACCAAACCTCATTAAATTCTTGTGTTTGAGACTTGATTTCTGTGATTGTTATTAATTTCTAGATGGGTGACGCAATACTCAGGTCAAAGATTACAACTTTGAGTGCACCAGCAAATTTTTTTAATATATAACGAATCTGCCCATCATTTCAAATTTCCATCTAAATAAAACAATACACCTTTTAAAGAAGATATTTAACAGATACATGTATCTTTATGGTAACTACTATTAAGTCATGTAATTTTCTATAGCTCTTCACATTTTAGCATTTGGTCTGTTTTTTAGAGGGCCTCCAATTGAAAATGAACATAAATATAAAAATTGAACTGAAAAGTATTATTTACTTGAAAAAAAAATTCAGTTCAAAAAATTTTGAACTGAATTTTTTTTTTTTCACGCGAAGAATACTTCGGCTGAACAGGGCCCTTATAATAGAATGTTTTTTTTTGCTTTAGAAAAACAAAAGTACACACAACAGAAACATCAATATTTGTACGGAATTAACCGCCGTTGCTATTCATTCGAATAACAGATAACTTGAAGAAAGAAAGATGACATAATGCCGCATTGAAACATGATCCAAAGACAAATAGAAAAGAGACCCAAAAATTAAAAAAAAAAATAAAAGTCGTACGTATATCCACCGTTCAAGGAACCGGTCCCACTTGAGCCCATTAATCCTGGACCCACCACCTCAGACCAGGTGGTCACATTCAACCAATAGCATGTCGACACATTCCAATCTTCAGCTTATTTATACATACTACCCTCCCCAGAAAAATAATTCATGGCAATTAATCTCTTCTCAATTTTTTTTTTTTTTTGGCTTTCTCTTTCCATCTACCCTCTACCGAGAAATTAAGAAAGAGAATGGCTTGACAGAAGAGAGCGAGCACACAGTGGGGATGATATACAAGCGGTATACACACCGTTGCGTGCTCGTTCCTCTCTCTGTCAGGCGTTGTCCCCTCTTCTCTTTTTAATTCTTTCTGATCGATCTCATCCTAATTCTCTCTTCTGCTCTTTCTCGTTATAATCAAAGAAATTTAATGACAGCAAGCATGCATGCCACTTGTGAGTAGCACGAGTTTCATGGGAAATTTAGAGATTTTCCCAAAGCAACTTTCCGCTCTCTAGCTCTCCTTTTATTTCATTTATATTTCTTATCTTTTAAACAAAATAATTTATTAGCTGGTACTGTGAACTGTGAACTGTGAAGAGGCGGCTAGCTATTGAAGAAGAAAGAGAAAAATGAAAGAACACAGAGGATTGATTCTTTCACCTCTTATATATTTTTGTTTCTTAGGTACGTAATAACTTCTCAATTCCGTTTTTTTTTTTTTTTCTTTCTCGCCTTTTAGCATAAGCAAAATGACTATTTCTGCATAAATTATTTAAAATATGCAAGTTATATATCATGCAGATTTTCTTATATATTTTCTTTTTTAGCTTATCTTTTTACCCTTTTCAAGTTTTAACCTTTCATGAAGAGAACTAACCAACTGGGCACCATGTCCAAATCTGTCTCTTAATTTGGAGTTTGGACCAAGATCGAAATGTAAGATATTATTGGATTTTCGAGATATATTATTCGTCTTGCAAGATCGGAATTCGGAAACCCTAGCTAACTGTGATGAAAATACTACTATTGCTAATATACGAAAATAGAAATTTGGTAGTTTCAAGCAAATATTAGTAGCACTTGATGCAAATCTTGCTAGATTATTTAGATCTAAAGTTATTATAGTCAAAAATGGCTTCTCCAAAAAAATTTCTTTGTCATGATGAGTGATAACATATTCCATGCGATCTGTCTCCATGTATGGATCGATCTTGAATTAATTAACATTAATTGTGAGATTGTGAGATTTATCTCTTTGTCATTTGTTTTGTGATCACAGACACACACACACGTGTGTGTGTGTGTGTGTGTTAAAGTCTTGAGTCTTGTGGTCCATTCACCCTTTTAATTTTACCCCAGGTGTTTTTGTGGAAATTAAATTTGCTGCGATTCTTAAGGGATCGTAGGACCCGGCTTTTCCATATCCAACCCTTAATTTTTTTTAGATCCGTGCATGAAAATCAATTTTCTTAGAGATTTGTGTATTTAAAAAAAAATAAAGGTTGGATATGGAAAAGCAGGATCCTGCGATCCCTTTAGAATTGCAACAAATTTGTTTCCATTTTTGTGTCCCAATTATGCCAACAAACATCAATTATGGTCGATATATTTTTCTATTTTGGACCACATAAACTGTGATTGTGTATTAACATATTTTCTGGTCACAGTTTGGAGTACTATTAGCTGTACATGTGTTTAGAATTTCACAATTTTTTTTTGCTTAAAATCCAACTTGTTTAAGTTTTTTGTTCAAACCTGTAATGAAGTTATGGTATGTACATTTACGAACTTTATTAATAGCTCAGTTATGTTTAAGATAATTAGTTCAAACTTCTAAGTATTTAATCTACCCACATTAGTTGACAGTAAAATCAATTGAAACTTGAATTTTATATTTGGAGACACGTACCGTTATGCTGAGACCTAATGTTAATAACAGTAAAATTGAATTTTATATTTGGTTTTGCAATCGGAATTGTACTATCATTATTTTGTTCTTTCTACTTTGCAGATAGCATTAGAGAATTGTTCTTCAACTGGAATCATGGATCAGAAATATACTAATTTGTTACTCGATTGAAGAAGGTACGTGTTATTGTTCGATTAATGTTCTTTGGTTTTGCTATAATTGCTCATGTTTGCATTTTATCAAAATTTGTTTGTGGAAATGATTGAATGTGATAAAATGCTTTACACAATAGTCATCTACGTGGGCTTCTCTGATAAATTTTAGATGTGTTAGAAATAGATAGAATCACATTTTGTAAGATATTGTAAGCATGTGAGATACAAGTAAAAAAATATTAATCTTCATTAGGAAATAGGGAGTTAATTTGAGAGAAATTAGTATAACACTCAAAAATTAGATATTCATATCATTCAACCAGGATTAATTAAATGTATAGTCCAAATGCTAACTGATTCCAACAACTCATTGTACTTGGTTTTTTTTTTTTTTTTTTTTGAGTAAAAGTTGGAGGTCAAGTCACCCAATTTTTTAATATTTCTGTTATTACAACAAAAGATTTTCCTCATCTGGGTTTCGAACCCATGACCTCTCACATAGAGACCGTGTGCCTTAGCCACTAGACCAAAGGCTAGTTCTCACATTTTTTTTTTAAGAACCCTAAACCCTATTTAATACCCCTGTTATTATAACAAAGGATTTCCCTCATTTGAGTTTCGAATCCATGACCTTTCACATGGAGACCATGTGCCTTTACTTTGTCTTTTTATTTAAATATTAGGTATAGAATTTGAACTATCTATTTACAACTGGCTTTCATTTTTGTCTTGCAATTGCAAGTAGGAGTTCTAGTTAGTGTTTTTAATCAGAAGGATAATTAAGTATATGGAAGCAATCTATAACAGTGCTTTCATAACTCTAGCATCTTTGGTACCATGATGCATACTAGCAACTGTGGGTATTGTGATTGCTGGATTTTCTAAAGATATATATGAAAACACTAAAATTACTTGTGATGTTTAAGAGCAACTGTCGGTGTTTTGATTACTGGATTTTCTAAAGATATGAAAAAACTGAAAGTACTTATAAGTTGAAAGAATGAAATTGAGTAATAACTTTATTTCTGTTTCTTCTTTCCGATGTTCTGGCTTTAAAATTACTGCAATTGCCAGTTGGTTGAGATGACCTCTTTTTCTTCCGTTATGATGCAACCCTTGTAGTTTCCTTGTTAGTTTTGTTGAGTAGTACAAATATACTGCTATTTTATGTTAGATAATGGATGGTCCCAGTCATTTGATATTTGATTGAACTGTTTCACATTTAATATTAGTGGTTATATATTTTGGCTGTAGCTTGTTGAATATAAGTTTAGAACCTCTCGTTTTCAAAATGACAATGTGTGGTACGTTTTTAAAACAACAGCTTAAATGTGTGGTACGTTTGTAATAGTAATACGACAGCTTAAATGAGTGGTAGTTTATGTCTGCTGATGAACTTGTTTTGAAATAACAGTGATGAAATGGTCATTCTATTTGTTGCTAGACATGTCTTGGTCCTGTTATACAAATCCAGACTGTCAGGATGGTCCTGCCCAGACAAGCCAGTTAAAAGGGTTTATTAATTATTTGAACTGTTGCACAGGAACCAAACTGGACCGTCTGATTTGGATTTGTATAACAGGACCTGCTATATATATATATATATATATATATATTGAGATTTGAAAACAGTAGGAATTTTTTTGTTAAAAAACATCTAAAATATCATTGCTACAGAAGTTACACTGATTTATGAAAATAGTTTTCAGTGTTTATTTATTCCTCATTTTAGTAAAAAAGAATTTTTATTTTATTCATGACAACTTCAGTCAATATGTTACATAATATGATTTGATGAAACTATAATAGTTGTTTAAGTTGTCCCTCTTAGAAAACACCTTAAGAGTTATATACAAAAATCAACTGGTACCAATTAGTCAATTTGGAATGGTATTTGGGATGACTGTACAAATAATGATTAAAACAATGGAAATGTGGTGTCCAAGATTTCAAAGTTCAATCGTTTTCCAATTGTAAAGTTAGCCTCACCTCAAGTTGAATTGCTTTTAGTTATTAAAACCTATATTTGAAATAATAATGTGTCATTAATGTTTCTTTCTTTTATTCAGAACGTCGAAGAGAATTGTAGAGAATATTCTTTCTTAAGTTTATAGTCATGAGGTGGTCATGATACATTAATATATTCCAATTAAAGTAGTTAATTAGGGATCTTGCAATTGCAAAAGAATTGCTGTTTTCCTGTAATGTTGTCCATTTTTATAGGCAGCATTTTAACAAATGTATTAATTAAGGTGCTTCACCTCTATTTACTGGCTAATAAGGATTTGAAAGAATTCTAAACTTACTGAGAGTAGTTCTGTCCTATAACATCATACCAGACTACCAGTTGGTGTGTGCTGATAGGAGATCATTTTGTGCTAAGATCAACCTGTGAATGTATTAATATATTTTTTAATATGTGGTCGATGTGACATTGGTTAGGAGTTAGTCAATTAATTCTGATCTCACAAATTAAGATGATTTCGTACTATATTTTATATTTCCTAAGTTTGTACTTCTTTTTTTGAAAATTTCATGGCAGAGGCTGCCAGTTGAAGTTTGTACTTCATCAATATGTTTAGCTGATATAAATGTATAATCTGTCCTTGAAATTTGTTATTAATTTAAATTTTACTGGTTCTAAAAGGATACTTGTTATCAAATTAATAATTATTATTTGCTTGAGTGCAGTGTTAATTATATAGCTATCCCAAATTTACTGAATTGATTTTAGGTTTCTTTCTTCAAGCTTGGTATTTCTTTATCGAAATTCAGAGGCAACAGTGTTATCTCGAAGAGATGCATTAATTATATATCAAGCACTGATAAATTCGTCTATTTAATTGTTTATAATTACTTATGCATGAGTTTAGGTAATTTTTTTGCTCATTTTTTAACATTATCTTTATAGAATGTTAGTATTTCTCCTAATTCTGTACTTTATATAGATGTAGATTCAAGTAGGAAAATGCTGCGGGAGCTATTTGGGGAGCAATTTTTCTTGTTAAGAGTAAGAAATATTTAATTATATTATTAAATCACTACGCTAAATTTATATGGAGGACCAATAAATTAAAAAACCACAGGTGCATGCTATTATGGAAAAATTAAGGCTCGAATGTGGGGGAATGAATGAGCAAACATTCTGTGAAATTAAGATCTTAAGTATCTATGGCTAGAAAAATATCTTAACTTTCCCTATGAAAAAGGAGTTTGACTTATTACATTACCAGCACTATAAGTTTAAGCTGAGCTATTTAATTTAGTCATATTCCTTTCTAATTGGGGAATCTATCTTCTGGTAAACAACTTATGAAATAAATAAATTTGACTGAGATGAGCTAGCAGTGATTCTTTGACTCACAATTATCCAGTGGATTCAATAATTCAGACTAAAAAAATCCAGTATGAGAATCAAGGAGAAATTTCAACAGAGTTATTAAATCATATGTGTATTAATACAAGAATTAATCAGAAACTAAGTTTAATGAAACCATGCATCATCAAAACAATAAGTTTTTTATGGTCTTTTTTTTTTTTTAAATCTTTGCAGAGCTGTGAAGTCGTTAGCGGTGCTCGAACTCTCGATCTTTAGGTAGCCACAGTCTTGGAAGAAGTTTTTGATGGTCAAGAGATTGCAATTAATTTGATAGTCAACGTTGGGTATTGTTGAAACTTCTATTTAATTCAAAATTTCTATTTCATTAGATTTGCTAATCATCCGTTTGATTAACAATTCGAACCCGTGAGCTCTTACACAAAAAAAAACATTGTTCTTTGCAACTAGATCAAAGGCCGGTTCTCAATTTTTATTGAATATTATATTTGTTATAATCATTTGAAATAGAGGAGGGTTCAAATGACTTGTGTCTTTCATGTCTGATTGTGTTTCATGTACTTTATTTTTATTTTCAAAGTTCGAGTAGTCAATCCGAACCATTCAACATAATATTCTTACTAAAATCTGTTATGAGATCAAATTTTATCTTTTTTGAAAAAAAAAAAAATAGATATATAGATACCCTATCGATGTTTTTGGACAGTTCAAAAATTAAATTTTGTACCTATCTGAACAAATAGTAAATAATTTCTAAAAAAATATTAAATTTAATCTCCAAGCACATTTTTAATTTACACAATAAGACAAGAAAAATATGAGATATTTTGACCATTCCACTTTGAAATATTCAGTGGAACTTGTTTGTAGTATTTGGAATCCGTGGTACCAATTGATATTCCATTTTATAATCTATTCACTAATTCCTAATTATTTCTTATTATAATTCTCATTTAAAAAAACATTTTATTACAAAGGGGCGTCTGGCTTCTCTCTCTATTCAATCCCTAAGAGAACTATATGATCATTTAATTTCTTTCTTTTTTTCTTTTGATTTATTGGTCCTTTCTGATTTTATTTATTCAATATCTCTCAACTTTATTAATTGTACTCTAAGGAGGGATACAATTAATCTGGATAATTTTGAAAGCAATTCTACTGAGTCTCACGTAAAAGAGGAAAAAAAAAATTAAAGTCACAATCCGAACAACACAATTTTAAATTATTTTATTATAATTAATTTTATTACTCTTCGAGTTTTCTTAATTTTTATCCAACGGGAATATAAAAGAATGAGTTAATTAGCACAAACATTACATAAAGATCTAATCAATTAAACAATTTATTGTTGATCGAACTGATGCAATCATAATTAACCCACCACTATTGGATCCGGATCCGGATCTGGATCCTCTATAGTATTGTAGACGATATTTCTCACTTTACGATTTGAGATTAAATCTCATCCACTTTGGAATTCTGGATCTACTAATTGTAAAATATTCTCTTTTGGAGTAATAGAGACGATGTAAAATATTCCTGAGGTATCACAGATTAGAATTTGCGAGTATCTCAGTTAATTTTGGGTCCGATTGATTTACATTGCCACACGATCCAAACAACTAGATCAAAGACAGGTACTCCACAATTGATCTAGACCCGATTTAAATTTGCTTTTCCCATAATTTTCCTCATAACTATCTTTTCTTCGAGTAGAACTAGGGTGTTTCTAAGTTCAACAAGTCTTTTTGTGAACTCAACTCTAAAATCTATCGAATTGACTTCAGACGACGAATTCAAACTGAAATTCATCTACCTTATGAGTTACGCGTCTACATGTGAAAATTTTAAAGTTTTGAATCAATTTAGTATAAAGTCGAGTGGTCAAAATTAAAAGATATATAAATTAATTTTAATGCATTTATTTTTTTGGATGTCTTTTCAAATTTTAAAATTTCCGTATGTAGACGCATCATTCGTAAGGTAAAAGAATTTCAACGATTTGAATTTGTCATTTAAAGTCAGTTCTATAAATTTTAGAGTTGAGCTCAGAAAGAAGCTTAGTGAACTTAAGAACACCCTAGTTCTACTCTGCTTCTTCACTCATATTATTATTTTTTCATTCTTACATCTAGAGCTTACTCTCGCTAATTAATTCGAGGTTTCGGTTGAATTATTGTTATTTTTATTTGAAATTAGAAACAAAAATGTCTTTTTATTTGATGTATCACTATTAATTAGTGTATTAAAATTGATTAAATCATATAGGGGAGATATAAATAAAATGAATGAATTTGAATGGGAAAATAACTAAATTTTAAGTTTTAATGGGTAGATATCTAATTGATGAAGTTTAATTGATGGGTATATATCTAAATTTCTCTAAAAAAGAAATTAGATGACATACAATCAATTTGTATTGAAAAAAGGTAACAGACATAGAATTACAGAATTAAATGCAAATAAAATAACAAACTAAATTAATTTGTGGACAAGTCAACAATTAATTTATTTTAACCAATATAAATTATTATTATCTCATTTTGAAAAGTCCGTGAAGAGATTTACAAGATTTCCTGGGTAAATTTTGAAATTTTTTATTTTCAGAGTAAAAAAATTGTTTGAAGCCTCACAATTGAGTTGAAATCAAAGTCACAAAATATATTATTATTTTGGTCATTTATTTAATTTCATGATTTTATATTAATTCTTGTGTATTGCAACGGCAACAAGATAATATAAAAATTAATTTAGTATTATAATAACAATAACTATAAAACAAAATATTAGCATATCAAAAATTTTGATTTTCAGAGTAAAAAAATCGCTTGAAGCCTCACAATTATGTTGAAAATAAAATCACAAAATATATTATTATTTTGATAATTTATTGAATTTCATTATTTTATATTAATTCTTGTGTATTGCAACGAGAACAACATAATATAAAAATTAATTTAGTATTATAATAACAATAACTATAAAACTAAATATTAGCATATAGAAAATTGAAAGGTAAAGAACCCTAAAACTTTAAAAGAACCTAGTTATTGATTTGGTTTTTTTCTATAAAATTAAAATTCTCAAACAATCCATCTATTTCTCTATATTATTTTTAATAAATTTCTAAAATTTAAAATTCTGTTAGTAATGTGGGCTTTTCATATTTTGGGCTAGGATTTAGGACCAAGACGCGGGTCCATAAAACAAACATGGTCCGATAATAAATAAAGAATAGCTACCATGTTTATATAGTTTGAATTAAATGTACAGATTTCAAATTACATTAAGTGAATTAAAATTAAATTATATTGTTGAACATAGATCAAGTGTCAACTAAAATTAAATTGTTAAAAATACACTAAATTTGACAAACAACTAACCTAAACTAATAAATTAAACATAACAGTGATTTTATTTATTATTTATTTTAATAATAATCTAATGTATTCTCTATAAAATATTGTTTGAAAAATATTGCAATCTAATATTATGATTTCACAATTGCTACTGTAAAAATAATGATAATGACATTCTATAATTTGTACATTACGGATTAACCGAATTCGTGCAAAATATACTTGAACGGTCGAGATTTTCCAAAAAAAACATGCAAAATGTGAGATATCTCAGAGGATGTGAATTCCATTTTTTTTTTACTCAGTGTTATTATTACTTTATCTGTTGTTAATTTATGTAACGGTAAGCATCAACTCAATTTTATTATATAAACACGGTATTTCTTTTACATGTGAAAAAAAATGGTTTTTAAGTTTTCTAAAAAAAATATATTTACTGATAACATAACATAATAACATATTCTTTTTTAATTATAATACACACGTATTCTGTAGGAAAATATTGTTAAAAAAATGCAATTTATCTGATAATATAATTTCAGAACTGACGGCGTCATCTGTTATCTATTATGATTAATATTACAACTTCTAAAATAGCATCACCGACTTTTATAAGATAAAATATATCTTACTCTATGAGACGTTTGATTCGCATCAAGATTCGTTCATACTTGATTTGATTTAATCTTAAAATTTGTTCGTGCAAATCTTGATGCAGAGTGAACGGCTCCCATCGAATATCATATGGAATTGATTCAATGCTTATTGAATTGCCCATTTCCTCTTACTATGTGGTACACAATAATACTGGATAAATTGAGAGAATTTTTTAAAAAAAAAAAACATTAAAATTAATGGAACTATAATCCTTTAATAAAAAAATCATTGTACTAACTTAAAAGACTTTTTTTTAGAGTCTGTTTGGCTTCCATTTGAAAATGAGCATAGACAGAAAAATTGAACTGAATTTTACTATCACGTAGAAAAAAAAATTTAGTTGAAGAGTACATTGGTCAAACAACTCCTTACTTTCTTGTTAAACACATTATGACAAACAAAAACAAAAAAGATGTCATTTCGGTTGGGAATACAAATTTAGGAAGAAAATCAGAGAATATTAATCATTGTCTGGACTGAAACAGAGATGAAAGTTCAAGTCCGACAAATTTAAACATGCCATATTAAATTGCGCATAATAACAGTACTTCAAATTGAATGCATGATATAAATACTTCTCGTTGCAGTACGAATAGATTAAAAAAAACAAAATCATGCAACAATAGCATCACCTCACATTCATGTTGTATTGCTAATTCATTTATGAGAAAAAGACAACGTTCAAACTCGCAAGATTTGTACCTATTTTTTTTTTTATTATTATAGCCCGTAGATAATACACACTTTTTTGCTTTTAGCAGGGTTCGAACCAGCTGCACTAGACAACAGTGACGATTTGTACATATTTTGATCGTATAAATGCATATAGATGTATACGAGAATAGAGTAATTGAAATCGTGTAAGTATATGGAACCAGAATTAGCAGATGAAAATTTAGAGAAAATAGTGAATTTTATATTAGTGTGAAAATAGTGTTAATGTGGTGCTATTCGGATTAGTAAAAATATTGACTAAAAACTTGACAGTGATTGCTAAGAAAATTGCTATATTTATATATCAATTTATTGGATAGTTGATCAGGGTCAGGGTAAAAGCAATTATGATTTGCGTAGGGTTTTGTCTTAGATTTTGTCTAATTATCTCACATTTATGTTTAATTATTACGAGAAATCAGTTACTGTTGTTCTTTTTATGATTTAACGAATAAACCGTGTTTTGGGGCTATTTTACATTAAATATAGCACACTATTTGTTTTGAGTCTATGAGTTAACGATTAATAATTAGACTGTTCGGAATAGCCTATTCACTGTTTGGTTGGTTTAGGATAGTGAATTCAAATTTTTTTGTTTTATTAGAATAGATTATTCTTAAGAATTTTGAGATTTAGCTATTTTAATAAAA
This sequence comes from Carex cristatella, assembly GCA_024447775.1. NCBI lineage: Eukaryota > Viridiplantae > Streptophyta > Magnoliopsida > Poales > Cyperaceae > Carex > Carex cristatella. The sequence continues at coordinate 4,505,023 of JAJHPF010000025.1, forward strand.
CAAACAATAAGTATTCTTGACTTTGTTATTCTAATTATTCTTATTTTGTTGGGTATGTTTGGTTGGATTGAGAATATGTTATTTTTGAGGTTAGGTAATTCGGAATAACTTATTCAGTGTTTGGTTGTATTAGAATAGCTATAATAGTGAATCCAAATTTTTTGTCTTATTAGAGTAGACTATTTCAAAAAAAAAAAATTGAGAATTGACTATTCTAATAAGATAAATAATAGTTATTCTTGATTTGCTATTCTAGTTATTATTGTTTTGCGACCAAACATATTAGAGCATCTACAACGGTGATTGTTTTTGGATTGCTAATCTGATGTGTTAATTGCTAATATAATTATTGGGATGAAGTACAATTTCTAAATTTACAAATTTGTTTTAAAAAAATATTTGTTTAATGACACATGGCTAATTAATTGGCTGAAATTAATTATATATATATCTCTCTCCTCACAAAATTAATTGTTAGGAGTGATTTATAGATTATGAATCTCTAATTGCTAAACTTGATGTGGCTAAATTACAAATTCTAAACGTTTTGTGGAATGGAGATTCTCTTAGTTATTTTGATTGCTTTTTAAATGCAAACATACCAAAATATACAAACATACAGTGCCCTATTTTTTCTTATTGTTCAAACCGGGGGAGGCAACGCATAAGTTCATATCACTTATGATCCGACGGTTCAAATTCAAACTCAATTGATGAGGTAATGCAAATGATCCGGAATCGACACGTGGCATAAGGTGGGGCAAAAATATAAGATGAGCAAAATTATACAACTATTTTTGTAAATTAAGTATATTTGTATAATTGTTTCCGTACAAAATTATAATTAAAAAGATAAATTTTTTAAAAATTATGTAATAAAATATAAAATTCATAATAACTTGATTAAAGAAAAATAGAAGAATTAAGTTACGACTGTTATAGTTGATAGTTAAAGCAATTATATTATCCGTAATAACAATTTAATTAATTGAGAAGCGAGAGCGTTTCGATCTGCATCGAATCAAATCTGATCTGATTGGTATCTACATCGTTGGTTTGTACATTGAGATTTGTGCTATGGAACCCTTAATGAGATTAAGGTCTAATTCTAATTGTATTTATTTTTTTGAAAGTCTCTTGACCATAAAAAAAAAAGGAAACATGTTAGAAATTGTAAATTGCATGAACCTGAGAATGTAGAAATGCTATCGGAGTATCGGGTCAGAAACGACACAACTCATTTAATTAACTCCGAAGAAGAGAGTACCTAATTAGATGTCCATACTCCGAAGCATTAATTGCTGCGTACTTTCATGGGACAATAAATAAATGCGGTCATTATGTTTTGTTGTTCGGTATTTTTATACGAGTACCTAGTTTTCTTCTTGAAATATTGTGATAATTTTGATAATGTATTTTTAAAGAGGAGTGTTAAACAGGGTATCAACGGGTACAGTATGGATTGGATGAAGATATTTTCATACTATATCCGTTATGGTAACGAAAAAATAATTTACCTGTTTATTTTTTACACATGTTAGTGCAGACTTGATTTCTTGTGTTTCGGTTCCAATTCCTTGGCGACAGTGCAAAATATTATATTATATTGCTTCTTAGTAACGACATATTTATACTTGTAACCATACTGATAAATAAATAGTTTGGGTTCGGTTTGGTGGCATCAAAAATTTGTAATTTGGATATAATTCAGATATAATTCGGAAATAATTCAGTATCAAAAAAACCCAAAAAAAAAATTTACATTTTTTTCTTTTCTTTTTTTGGCGAATAATTCGTGATTTGTGTTTTATTCATGAATAAAATATATTATACGTTTTATTGGGTTTTATTTGGAGTTCGATTCAAAAACGTAAAAAAAACAAATAAAATACGAATTATTCGTGAATTTATCGCATGATGTCACTGTGTTTGTAACCATTAAAAATTAACTTTATTTATATTTTAAAAACAAACTTTATTTGTTCAAATCAAAGTTTTGTCTGTTAAAATAAACAAACAATGAACAATACATTTTCCCAAAAAAATTGTACACGGACTTTTTTGTTTAATAAATTAGGGGTGAAAACGGATCGGATACGGAACGGGTAGTGGTAAAATTATATTCTGAATATTCATTTTAAGTTTTTCATATATAGATATAAATCGGATATGACATGGATACAGATCGGATCGGATATTTATTAAGAAATATATAATATTATTAAAATATACCAAATTTTATAATATATATCTAATTATAATGACGAATAACATTTTTTTTTCATAATATATATTAAACTGTATAGTATATATCTTCTATCAGATGCTAATAATTGAAACGTAAAATCATATCCATATCCATATCCACACAAATATTTAAATATCAAATATCGATATATATTTTTAAGAATATCAAATATTATATTGCTTCTTAGTAATAACATCTTTTATACTTGTAACCATTAAAAATTAACTTTATATATATTTCGTATTTGATTGTTAAAAAAAACTTTATTCAAATCAAAATTTTGTCCGTTAAAATAAACAAACAATGAACAATACATTTTCCAAAATAACTTTATGTTTTGGACTGATATTTTACTTCCTTTAGAGCGTCAAGAATTTTGGTCCACTTCATCACTGAGCAAAAATATCCCGAATAACCACTGCACTAGCCAGTAAGGGGACCGCGCAATTAATTTGCTTAAATTCGTTCCCGGCATATTATTTCAAAAGTTTGGCTTTAATTTTACTTAAATTCGCTTAAATTTGGGTTCGATGCCCATCAGATTTAAATTTGCCTATAACCTTCCGATCCTTTTTAAAACTAGTGCGTATGAATATTAAAGTAGATGTGCACAGATATTAAAGCACTACGCACAAATTTTAAAGCGGATCGGACGGTTATGGAATCCATCGGACCCAAACTCCTCTCGTTTTGATTTAGGTTATTGATTTAAAATTTCAGTTCTGATCTTACTTGATACATCCTGACCGTCATATATATATATATATTTCATTTCTAAATGTTTGAACGCCATATTGAGTTCTTTGATTTAGTAGTTACAAACAATAATCAATAATCTGTGTATAAGATTGTGGGTTTGAAATTCAAATGAGAAATTTTTTATGAGCAATATATAAATTTGAAAGTCTAGACCTCTAACTTTTTATCTAAAAAAGAATATTATTAATATTCATTTCGCCCGTTTATATTAATATTTACACAAATATTCATAAACAAACGTAGCATTTTTAAAGTCATGGACGCTGGCAATTTGCCAATGTTTATAAAATTCTATAGCAATATATTTTTATGGACGGGGTATCCTTATGAACAGAATAAATGATGATATATGCCTGGATTAAAAGTATTTATAAATATATATACGTAACTAGTCATTGGTGTCTTCTCCTCTTCAACAACGAAAGAGCGAGTTGTCTCCCATCTGTGTACAATAGGTATACATTTGTTTTTTATTCGTTGTTGTTGTTTGTTGTAGTTTTCTAGTATTTCCTGCTCTTCCTGCTGTTTCTTTTCTCCTCCACATGCTCTAAAAAGTTTATGGCTCCAATCCTGATGGTAAATGCGACTGTCTTAGTCCGGTTGATTCAGTTTCTGGTCTAATTTGATTCAGTGTCTTCTCAGCTACACACAACTATAAGCAGTGACTGTCTTAGTCCGGTTGATTCAGTTTCTAGTTCAAATTGATTCAGTGACTTCTAAACTCATATTATTATGATCAAGCAAGATTGATCAAATTTATGTCCACATAATACATATATCTTTGTGTGTGTTTATTTGTTTACAGTTGAATATTTTTAAATACACTCGTTGTCTAATATCATGTAAGGCCTAGTTTGTAATTCTTTTGAATCAATGCAATCCTCCATCGACTTCCAAAAAAAAAAAAAATCATGCTAATTAATTTTAATACCAATTAAACGAGGCCTTGATGATTGTCGCCCGCTTAAGAAGCTGTTTGCAAATATGATAAAAACTATTGGGCCATTGCAAAAAGGTCTAACGTATTAAATTTTCCCTTATAACTACTCTTTCCTTCCTTCGGTACTCCATTGAATTGAATCACCCCCACCTATCTTCATTTATTAACCTCACTTCCTCAATCCTCACCTCTCTAGTCTAAACTTCTCCTTCTCCCCTAAAAATTCCTCCTCAAATTGAGAAAACACTTGCTACTTGCTAGGGAGGCATTAACGCAAGGATCCACCGCTGGTAGGATCCTCTCCAATTATACAAAACTAAGGTTTGTTCGTCAGTTACTGTACACGTGGAAAAAAAAATTCACTCAGACTGAATACGGATACATATCAACCGTATTCTTATATGTTATAATTTTTCGGATCCAAATACAAATACGATAGTATCGGATATGGATACATATTGGATACGAATGTGGATATGAATATTATTTGGATAATTAAAAATAAATTACTAATGTACATTCTAGTAAAAAATAACATCTAAATATTTTTTTTCATTTATAAATTAGATCTAATATTTTCATAATAAGTTGATGGTTACAAAATATATATTATATTATTAAAACATTAGTCACTAATCATGTCATAGTGTTATATTGTTCATCAAAATACATATGCCTATGTAGTTTAATAAATTATCGGTATGTATATGTAATTTAATAAATCAATTTAAGAACACATAATACATATGTTGTGATTTAGGAGTGTAAACGGTCGGATACGGATGGTTAAAAATCTTATCGTATTCTTATTCGTTATAATTTTTCGAATATGGATACAGATAAGAATAGTCTCAGATATGAATACAAATCAGATAATTTAAGTAATTTTCCGGATTCGGATTTGGACGAAATCGGATAATATCCAATCCGTTTACACCCCTATATAAAACCCATTTAATAGTTCTAAGTAAATTGTTTATTTTTGGATGTAATTTGTTGAGTAAAATCTGATAAAGTAGCCATCCAGAGATGTTAGATCTTATATGAACTGTTTTTTTTTTTTTTTAAGAAAGTGGAAAACCACATGAGTTTTGTTAATACTATAAGGTCTTGTTCGGCCGCTCCACTGTTCTTGCAGAAAAAAAAAATACAGTTTAACTGAATTTTTTTTCTCACATAAACAATAATTTTTAGTTCAAATTCCGTGTCGCATTGCCCATTTTCAATGGCCTGCCGAACAGACCCTAAAAGTATAATTATAAATAACGAGTAGAATCAAGTAATGCGAAACAAATCAAGAACTAGTAAAATACTAACTTTCATACGAAACACATACATTAAAATAGAAAATATATTGGGATAATCAAATTAACCCACAAACATATAGTAAATGATTTAGATTGTCATGATGTCCAGCTTCAATTGTGTCTAGTTTAAATCCAAAAGTCAATGGCCTCCTTATCCATATTTTCACTATTACTGACCAGTGTTGAAAATAACGGTATGTCCTCGTCGGATGAACAGAATACCGTCAAGCGATTAATCAGGAATAATTGATCATTATTTGAAATAATCAGCTCATTATTTGAAATAATCAGTAGATTATTCGAGAAAATCCGTGACGGTTTGATCACCACCAATAACTGTTACTAACTATACTTATGCCAACAACTGATTTGCACAAAACGATACTGAAAGAATCTAAACATTAGAGAACTTATAAAATAGCACAGAAAAAAAATTGCAATATAAAATTTTCCAATTTCATATATTGTTAAATATTGACAATTGATAAAATAAAATATAATTCATAATTTAGAAAGATCGCATAATATATATATAAATTTATACCCGGTCATCCTTTTAAACTAAATTATTATAGTTAAAATATTTTTCTTTTAGCTAACTATAAAAATAAAAGTGTGAGTATATGGTACCATACATATCACGATTTAGTCCATAATACATATTAATATTTTCGTTTTCAAAATTCTAACAATCGATTCAAACTGTTCAAAATGATTTTATATGAATACGTACTTGCAGATCAAGTTTTATATATTTTTTTAGAATTTTTATACTTTTTTTTAAGATAGTTAGAAAATCACTGTTTTTAGATGGTCCATAATTTCAAGATCAAGTAATTTTCTACTTATCTTAAAAAATTGTAAAAAATATAAAATTCGATCTGCAAGTGGATATTCATATGAGGATTATATTAAACGAAAATATTGATCTATAAAATTTTCAAAATCAAAATATTAATCCGTAATTCTATATTACGGATCAACCCGTAATATGCACAGTAACATAGACTCACTAAAAATACAAATATTCTTCTTAGGAAAGAATTGACTTGCTGAATCAAAATAGATTTTAGGACCATCATGCTCCGCCAAATGCAGAGAATCCGCCTCATAATCCTGCTCTCTCTCTCTCTCCTCCTGTGGTCTCTACTGTCACGCATGATCCACCGAAAAATCCTAAGCTCACATTCCTATTCCCAGCTAAAGCACACTGGTCGCATCCTCTGAGATATCTCAAAGTTTCCGTGACTTTTTGGAAAATCTTAACCGTTCAAATACATTCTACACGAATCTCAAAGCAAAAATCATCCGGCCACGTCGGATACGTCGGTCACGTAAAATATGAGATATCTCAGAGGATATGCACTCCAGCTACAGCACACTGCGAGCAATTTAGGTCCGACGCCCATCGGACTCAAATTTGGGTCCGATGGGCTCCATAACCGTTCGGTTTGCTTTAAGATCTGTGTAAACGGATATTAAAGCGATTCGCACGGATCTGGAAGCAAATCGCACGGTTATAGAGCCCATCGAACTAATTTTGAGTCCGATGGGCATCGGACCCAAACTGCTCTCAAGCACACTTGCCTTTTTACTCGTACAAAGCTTCTAAAGAGAGAGAGAGAGAGACAGAGAGGTGAATAAAAAAAAAAAGAAACTAACGAGGAAAAGTTAACCAGGTCTTGCTTTCTGCGTATTCTAGGCTTTATATGCTCATTTCTTAATCTTCTCTCCAAATGGTTCTTCTACTCACCTCAGCATTTCCCCTCTCTTTCTCATTCTTGCTCAAATAGTCCCCCCCACCCCACCACCTAAAATGGATTTTTGTTTCATGGCATTTTCCTTTTACTTTTTCTTCCTCTAACAGCAAGGCAAAACTCAAAGAGGGTTTGGAGCTGACGACTCTCTCTTGTCTCCTACCCTCTTCTTCTTCTTCTTCTTCTTCTCTTTCTTTTCTCTCCGAAAATGAGGCTTTTCACCGTTGCATTGGTTCTCTCTCTGTTATTCCTTTTTGAAAGCTCGACCTCTCAAGACCCTAACACTGATGCCTTCTTCCTCTCCGAATTCTTCAACAAAATGGGCTACAAGTCCTTTTCCACCTCCTCTCCAGTCTGCAACTGGACTGGAGTCTCCTGTGGCTCCAACCCAGCAAGCATCACCGGATTATCCTTATCGGGTTTCAGTCTCACAGGCCCCATACCTGAAAGCACCATTGGAAAGCTTACCAAACTTCAACACCTGGATCTAAGCAATAATAACATCACCTCTCTCTCCCTTGACATATGGGAATTGGGTAGCTCTCTGAAATCTCTAAATCTCTCTTTCAATAGCATAAGTGAATCTTCACTAAACAACATTGGTAATTTTGGGGAACTAGAAAGCCTCGATCTTTCGCATAATTTGTTCACTGGAGCTGTACCGACTGCATTGGGGTCAATCCAGAGCTTATCTCTTCTTAATTTGGGTCACAACAAGTTTACCGGGTCCTTTCCTGCTGAAATTATTGGTTGCAAGGAGTTATTCTTCATTGATGTCTCAAATAATCTGCTGAATGGTTCCTTACCTGATATTTCAGGCCTTGTTTCTCTTACATATCTCAATCTTTCATCCAATTCCTTTCAAGACTTTATACCGGCTTTGTACCAATTGGAGACCATAGACTTGAGCAATAACCGATTTCAGGGAAGTATTCCAAATATAAATTTCACCTCCTTGGAGTACCTTGATTTGTCAATGAATGAAATTACTGGTAAATTTTCAGATGGTTTAGACTGGAATGGATCGCTCAAGCATCTAAACCTTGCATTTAATCATTTCTCATTTCAAAATTTCCCTTCACTGGGAAAGCTGTTTGGTTTGGAGTACCTAAATTTGTCTAAAACTAACCTAACTGGACAGATACCATCTGATTTCTCTCAATTGGTTGGTTTGAAAACCATAGACATATCACAAAACAATATTTCTGGCCAAATTCCAGTTTTTGGTGTGAAAGACCTCCAGAATATTGATCTTTCCATAAACAACCTCACCGGTCAGATCCCTGAGCCATTAGAGAAAAAAATACCCGGCATGCAAAAATTCAATTTCTCTTACAATAACCTCACTGTGTGTGAGACCCACTTCTCACTTGATGCTTACAGAACAGCCTTTATTGGGTCCCACAACGACTGTCCGATTGCCGTGGATCCGGTTCACATGAAAAATAAGGAATCAAAACGCAAACGCCTTGGTCTAATCTTAGCCGTGTCTCTTTCATCTCTCTGCTTGGTTTTAGGGTTGGTGTGCCTCTTTTTAGGGTTAAGAAAAAGAAGCAAACCAATGGAGGTGAAACAAAACTCATTTAACAGGGAAGAAAATAGCATGTCAGGTCCTTTCTCATTCCAAACTGACTCAACCACTTGGGTTGCTGATGTGAAAGTCGCTACCTCTGTACCAGTCATAATTTTTGAGAAACCGTTGGTAAACTTCACATTCTCTGATCTGTTAGCTGCGACATCAAACTTTGACCGAGGCACCTTACTAGCTGAAGGGCGTTTTGGTCCCGTGTATAGGGGTTTTCTTCAAGGTGGTATACAAGTGGCTGTCAAGGTGTTGGTGCATGGTTTGACCATGACAGACCAAGATGCTGAGAGAGAGCTTGAACGGCTAGGTCGAATCAAGCATCCAAATTTGGTACCACTTACCGGCTATTGTCTAGCTGGTGAACAGAGAATTGCCATATATGAGTACATGGAGAATGGTAATTTGCACAACTTACTTCATGACTTGCCCCTGGGTGTCCAAAGTACTGAGGATTGGAGTAGTGACACATGGGAGGAGGATGAAAATGGTGATAACATGAGAAATGTCCAAATTACCCCTGAAGGAACAGCCACATGGCGGTTTCGGCACAAAATTGCACTAGGAACAGCTAGAGCACTTGCATTTTTACACCATGGTTGTATACCACAAATTGTGCACCGTGATGTTAAAGCCAGTAGCATATATTTGGATGACTCAATGGAGCCCCGGTTAGCAGATTTTGGGCTGTCTATGATTGCTGGTATGAAACCAGATGAGGAAATCTCTAACAGGTCTCCTGGTTACACACCACCAGAACTTTCAGATACTGGAACTCCTTCAGCTGCAGGGGCAACAACCAAGTCAGATGTGTACGGGTTTGGGGTGGTATTGTTAGAGCTATTAACGGGTAAGAAACCATTAGGTGATGAATACCTGGATTCAAAGGAAGGTAATCTCGTTGGTTGGGCTAGAGCCATGGTGAAGAAAGGACAAGGGCCAAGCATAATTGACCCGAAAATTAGAGATACCGGGTTGGAAAAGGAAATGGAGGAGGCATTGCGGATCGGGTACTTGTGCACTGCAGATTTACCATCTAAGAGACCCGCTATGCAACAGATTGTTGGGTTGTTGAAGGATATTGAGCCTAAGACTATTAAAGACTAGTGATTTTTTACCATAGGGTTTTAATTGACTGTCTGATGAGAGCTTTTGTTAAAGGTTGATGTAAAGCATGGGTTTTTTTTAGCCATGAAAATGAGAAGTGGCATGGCCTTTCTTCTGTTTTTTTTTTCTTTTTATCTTTCTTTTGCCTTTTCTTTTTCTTATTGGTGTTCACTGGTACTTTCTTCCTTTGCAATGAAAGGTGCTATGTAGAGTTGCTAACACATGCTCACACTTTCAAATTATTTAATTTAAAAAAGAAGCTTTAAGGAGATCCTCTCTTTAGTTTCTTCTGTTTCTATACTAAAATATAATCTGCTAAGCCGGTAAGGTGATTCACTGAGCTATAAAATTTAACACCCTTTTTATATATTTTTTTTTTGGGATTATTTGGTGGGGATGCTATTTTTCTATTTTGTCAATTTGAATTGAAATAAATTGACACAGTTACATTGTTAAACTGAAATTAGAAAATTTGTTACCAGTAGTTTTGTTTCTGTTACATATACAACATGTGTGCTGATTGTTAGCCATGATCTTGCAGATTAAGAGAACATATTTGGTAGCACCACCACATGAGAAAATAATTTAACTGAAGCATCACCCAATTATATGGTTTGTTATTTTGGGGACAAACAAAGCTGCTAATCATGAGCTCACACACTGGCACTGCCATATAAGTGTGAATGTGCACACATAATTAGCATTTGCCAGAATATGTTCCTACCAAGAGAAGTGAGGAGACAGCCTAGGAGTGTCTTTTTCCTTATCCTATTTAACAAATACTTACAATAAAAGCATAATTAATAATATATATATCACATGCTAATGATTTCCAAATGCTTCCACCACCACCTCCTCCTAACTCATTAGCTAGCTGTTGAACCATAATGTGTGATACCAACCTTGGTGGAAAATTCATTGGTGGAGTATTATAATAAATTTATGAACTTGACACACAAGAACTAATACATTTTTGATGAAATATAATGACTCTGCATTCTTGATATGCTTGTGAACTTTTTAGTAATATATATTTATTGACATGCTTGTTCAAGCTCTAATATTAATATATGCTGTATTGGTTAAAAACAAATTTCAAGAATGAGATTCACTTCGGAAGTTGGGGTATTTCTCAAATGAGTTTGCATCCTAAGTGAAGCAAAATAGAGGCAAGGAAATAGTTGTGGAATTACTAGATTAATTGTTTTTTTTTTTTTCTTTTGTTGTTTTATTAGTTTCAGTTGTTTCAGTGTGTTTTCTTATTTATTTATTTAATGTAACATGCAAACTTTGTGTATTATAAATTTTATTTGTGTTAAATAATAATAATATGTTTTATTTGCGAGGATAAATTTGTTTAACCACATCGATACTCTCGTGATACTTCCATCTATAATAACTTTATTTTTCGGGAATAACAATTTCCGTTGTCTTATTCTCGGCAATAATCATTTTTTATACTTACAGATAAAACATATTCTTGTATAATTATCATTTCTATTTCAAAACTTCTATTGATAATAATAATATCTACCTTAACAATATTGCCTGTATAAAAAAGTTTCAACATGGAATCATTAATTAAAAAATCGATTATATTATAAATAGTTGTGCTGTTACCTATGAATTATCTTCATAATGCAAGTTTATCATTTCTTCAAGCATAAATTACGCCTTAATTGGCTACTTGTATTAATGTGACGGCTCATATAATAATTTAATTATCTGGCTAGTATAATATCAATATCATTTCAGCTTATATAAAATAAACTTCAAAATTTATCGAATCAATATCAAATAGTGAATCCAAACTGTTCAAACTGATCTACTTCATTAGTTGTGCATTTACATGTCAAATTTATAATTTTTCAAATTTATTTAGTATCAAGTCAAGCGGTCAAATTTAGAAGCTTTTAAGTTAATTTTAACACATTAATTTTTTAACTTTTTTGACCGCTTGATTTGATACTAAAATAACTCGAAAATATAATTTTTTTGCATGTAAACGCATCAATTATAAAGTAAATCGGTTTGAACGGTTTGAATTAATCATTTGAAGTTTATCCAATTAATTTTGGAGTTGTTGTCATATGACACTGAATCAAAATATGCTAATTTTCTTGAGCAAAAAAAAGCACCCTCCTTTTCTTCCATTTGGATCGTTCAAAATTCATCATACAGCTTCAATTAAATATGAATCATTTTAATATATTAAATTGATTTGGAAATAGAAAATAAGTGAGGCAGTTTGATGGATTTTGAAAGATCTAGATGGAAAAAAATGAGTCAATTTGGAGTCATATGACACTGATGTTATACTAGCTGGACTCAGTTTCTTTCGAAATGTAATTTACCAGCTCGTTTAGACCAAAAACTTAATTATAGAACAATTCTATGTAAGATTTTTAAACATTTGTGGCAGCTCCTCTTAATGATGTCTGTCATTGTAGTCAATGCCAATCCCACCACCATGCTTAGTCACCATTCACCAACCCCTCTCTCTCTCTCTCTCTCTCTCTCTTATTTATTAATTTGGAGCAGTGCTCTCTTTCTAAACACAATCAAGTGTGACAAAAATTCAAATTATGATAGTTTATGATGGCAAGGTGTTTTAAAATAATAATCTGATGGGGGCAGGGCATCCATGAATGATGGTCAGAACAGTCTAAAGAATTAAATACCTCTCTCAGGCTTGGTTGGTGTGAATGTTTTGGTTCCTGTGGATGTTTGATTTGATTTATATTCAATTTTGACTTTTGCTTTTGTGGAGAAGTAACTGTCCTTTCCTGTGCAGGTGATAAAGAAAGAGACATGCTACACTAACACAAATTTTGCCCCCACACACTAGCTTCATTGTGAGTATGTATTTATCGGAACCGACTATGCTTTTTTTTTTTTTTTTTTTTAGAAAAGGAGGATCCTCATTTTCTTCTATCTGGATCGTTCAAAATTTATCGCACGGTCTCAATTATTTTCTATTTTTAAATCAATTTAATCTATTAAAATGGTTCAGATTGAATTGAAGCCGTACGATGGATTTTGAACGATCCAGATGGAAGAAAAGGAGGATACTCTTTTTCTCAAGAAAAAGAGTATATTTTGATCCGTATTTATCAAGAGGAGGATCCACTTGCACTGTTTTCGGTGATACTCAATTACATTCTACATTTTCAAAGTTTTCAAAGTCCAAACAGTAAAACCAAACCGTTCAACAAGATCTCCATATTAAAATGTGCTTGGAGATTAAATTTTATATATTTTTTTTAATTTGTTTTCTATTTATTAAGTATTTTACAAAATCATTGTTTTCAGTCCATTGAATTTGTGTAGCCATACTTGATAAATAGTAAAAAAATTCAAACAAAATATAAAATTTGATCTGCAGGCACATTTTAATATATTCATCATATTGAACGATTTGGATCGACTATCTGAATTTTGAAAATATAAGGTGTAATCCGGTGTCACTAAAAAACAGTGTAAGTGGTGCCTCCTCATTTATCAATACCATATTTATTTAGAGAATCAAATTATGTCAATTAACTTCAAAAACAGTGTAAGTGGATTCCTCCTCATTTATCAATACCATATTTATTTAGAGAATCAAATTATGTCAATTAACTTCAACTGAACTAATGGTATAAATTTAAGGATTATATTATGTTGACAGCAAGAAACCACATGCCTAACTAGCACAGATAGTGATGACCTCATGTCTTTATAAAGAGATATAAATTCAATTATCATAAAAAGTATCTGAAAATAAAAATATTATAATGATATTGAAAAATTATTTGAAATCATAAAAACAAATATATCATATGTAAAAGTTTAAAATTAAAGTTGTAGATATGTTATCTATGCTTTGCATTGACTCGTATAAAATTTAGTACAATTTGAAAAATTATAAATGGTTCATCGACCATTTGAAAAACAAATGCTTTAGTTTTGCAAGTATTTGATAATTAAACAAATATTACAACAAATTTAGACTTCTTTCGATATAAATAATAAATAACATGTCTACAACATTTAATTTTTGAATGGGTCATTTTTCGAAATCACATCCTCCCAAAGAGAGCAGTTTGGGTCCGATGTCCATCGGACTCAAACTGAGTTTGATGGGTTCCATAACCATCCGATTCGCTTTAAGATATGTGCGCATCACTTTAATATTCATGCGCGTTCACTTTAATATTTGTGCGCACGGATCTAAAAGCGGATCGAACGGTTATGGAATCCATCGGATCCAAACTAAAAGGGAATATTTTACAATTAGTGGATCCAAACCATTCATTTTAACTCAGCACGAATCTCAAAGTCCAATGATACTGCCTCCAGCTCTGGCCCGAATCCCAAACAGATAGAGAGTAAATCTCAAACTGTAAAGTGAGGGAAATCTTGTGCAGTAGCTAAGATCATATTGATCCCCATTCTTCAGAATGCTAAAAATAATATATATAATTAAATATTCTTATTAAAGATTATATAATCCAGAGCAACAAACAACTAAATAATAAGTTTTGAAGTGCTAAATTTGGGATCCAAATCTGCTACCTGTCAAATTAGCAAGCATGATTCTGTTTTTCCAAATCTCACCATTAATTTTTTTCATGCACAAATCTCAACACAGATAAATAGTTTGATTTGAAAAAACAGGTCCTGCTTGCCAATTTGGCAAGCAGCAGATTTGGATCCCTAAATTTGAGCTGCTTGTTTGAATTCTGAGACCAGATTTCACAATGCAAATTGAAACGCATTATATATTCTTCAAAACTCAGAATCTTAATTAACTTTCATTTTTTTGAGATAAATAAATACTAAATATTTGGACCAAAAATTTACTAAATATTTGTTCTGGGTGCGAGATAATGTTATGAAATGATCCAAAAATATTATTTTTAAATTTTAAATGATCCAGCTGGAAGAACAGGAAGCGTTCATTCAGCTGTTTTAGTACATAAAATTAAATTTGAGTACCCATTAATTATTAATGCCAAAATCGTACCATAACAAATGGCCCCAGCAACTATATCAGGTACACTTTATCACGCGCATAATTAATAAGACCGTGACATAATTAATAAGAGATCTTTATTTGGAGGAATTTTTTTACTTATAGAAATTATTAAATTTAGACGTATGGAAAATAGAAAGAGTGTCTCGTTTTCAATAAATATAGAAAGATGTGACTCATTGAATCCAATCTAAAATATATGGATCTGATTCAATGGTTTAGATTCAGATATTATGTTTTTTTGAGATCATCTGTGGATCAGAACTTGATTCTCCTCTAATCGGACGGTCAGGATCCAAACTCAATATATATATATTTAGATCGGACTCAATGAACCCGATATTTTTATATTTGTTGAAAACAAGACACTCAAGTTATTGATTCATATATATATTTTAACTGTTGAATATGATTTTGAAAATGTTTAAAGATTAAATTCTATGTTTTTTAGATTTTTTTATTTTTTAATAGGTATAAAATTACTACTTTCAATAATTTAGAATTATTAGATCAAGTAATTTTCTATCTATAGTAAAAAATTCTAAAAAAAATATGAAATTCAGTCTCCAAGTTTATTTTCATATGAAAATCATATTTGATAGTTTGGAATTATTGTTTGAACTTTATAAATAGATATATAAATTCACAGCACGAGTTGATCTGTGATATGTATATTAACCCAAAAAAATTTTAGTTACCATCTTAATAATTCAAAATTCCGACCTTACCATCTTTTTTTTTTTTTTTTGGGAAATTCGGAATGAATATGCATGGAATTTCTTTTAATTTTGGGAAATTCAAAATTCAGAATAAACACATTTTATTTTTCTTGGGAGATTCTATAAATACAACTTCTAGTTAGGCACACTGCTAATGGTGCGACCCACTATTATATATTATGTTTGGTTAGAAAGAAAATGCAGAAGCATTTCAGACGTAAGAACATTTACATCCCAGCAATTTAATTAAATTTATAAATAACAGTTAATCATTTTTTTAAAATTATATTTTTTAAGGTTTCTAACTCTCATATTTCTGAATTAAGTTTAGAATTTCTATTAAGCCACGTCAGCAATAAATTAAAAATGAGAAATAATTTGAGCCAATTATTTGACCGTGTGAAGTTTATAAACAGTTTCTTAATAAGAAATTTTCCTGCAGAGTTTTTAAATAAGAAACTGCCACATCAGATTAGAAACTCTCATAGTACCTTAAATGTAAATGTTCTAAATCAGGTTCATTCCATTTTCCAAAAAAAAAAAATAGTTCCACAAACTAGAAAAAGTTTTCACGCAAATCCAATCTGTGTGGATATGGTAGATTTTGAATTTTCTAAAAACCGGTTGTAAGGTCATATTTTTAAGAACTAAATTACCTGCTCTGCCTCTTCTTGTGAGAAGGAAATTCCTACCTCTAAAGTCACTAATACGTGGGTGTGAAGTGAATTTTGACATTTAAATATTGAATATAGTTTTGCTTCAGGTCCACCCTAGAGCCACATGTCAGTGACTTTTTACCATACTTTTATAATATTAAGATGGTAAGTGAAATAATTTCAGCACATTATCTAGTTTTGCTCAAATTTGAATTCATTTTTCATTATAGTTCTTAAAAATGCAATACTTTCATGACGCTATCCCTTGAGGACAAAGCATTGGGCATAATCATAACACTGTGATCTTCAGAAATTAAGGAAATCAAGCTAGTGTTAAAAACCCACTACTTCTTATATAATCATTACATTTTTTGCATTATATATCTTTCTTTGTAGGATAGCACTTAATTAGCCTCTTAACTTTTTAATATAAAAATCTCATGTTATGTACGACACTAATTAATAAAAGGACATTTTCATGAAGAATGACAATCTTACTAATAGCACGCTAGTTACATAATATATCAGACATTTAATTATTCCCTAAAAAGCCTTCTTCTACTTGTATATATATAAAAAAAAAAATCAGACTTATTAGTTGTGACAAGTTTTGAACCAGATTTCTCTGACTTTCAAGTGCAAAGAAATATTGTTTTTTGCCTACTCTATTATCACCGAAATTTTTATTAATACCACTATAAAAAAAACAAATTATGGGGAGTTTAGAAAATATCAGGATTGTCAATTTAATTTGCGGCTCTATTCTTAGGTGGCCACAGATTGAATTGGAGGGTCCAGATCCTCTAAAGTAACCCAATGTTTGGATTTTAGATCGAGACCGTCCGATTTGAATCCGTTGCTCCAAATCGTCTCGGAATTTGAATTCGTCGGGATGTGTGAGCCCTAGATCCAGATGGATTGTCTCAGATTCGAATCGAACGGTCCCGATTTAAAACCCAAAAATTAAGTTACTTCACTGGATCTGAATTCTTGAATTGGAGTCCTCCCAAAAACCCAAAAATCTACTGTAATATACTAATATTTAGATTTTTGAGGATTTTTGTGGGGCTGCTAATTCAATCTACAACCCTTAAGAATGGGACCGCAGATTGAATTGGCAGTCTTGGTATTTTTGAAATTCTAGTTTTTTTTTTTTTAAATTGTATTAATAAGAATTTCGCACTCTATCAACCCCATGGTTCTGATTGAATGTCGTCTTCTAAACTACTTGTGTAATTTATTATGTTATCCTATTGTGCTATTATAGTTCTCCTAGAAAAAAAAAATTACAACCGTGATTAAGCACCGCTTAAACCAATCAATGAAATAATTTAATGGGAAGGTCAGATGTCATTTTTATCTCAAGTTTTAAAATAGCAAAGATAATGAAATTAAACATAGTTAGAAGAATTAATTAGTCTGATTAGATGTGACATATTTCTATATATTTTTCATCTTCTTGCATTAAAAATCATATCAGTACCTCGATTAATTTTATTTGTATGAATCTCGAGAGGTTTTTAATTCGTTGTTGGTTGTAACTCTGTGCATTATTTTTTTACTACTTAACTTTCTACGTAGTACAATTAAGGTGGAAATACAAAAAAATATAGTTATTTAACTTATTAAAGGTACATGTTTGTTCCCAATAATAACAATATATTTCGTTTTTACAAGTAAAATTTGTGCTCCCACATACACAATTTTTAACTAAAGTTCCAATTTAGTCAGTAATCTTGCCAGGTAGGGGCAGATTTAGTATTGTTGAATGGAGTCAATAATTTTCAATTTTTTATTATTTATATAATATTTTATATATAATTTAGAGTAAATTATATAGATATTGTAATATTGACTCCTATTTACAGTATATTTTTTTTTTTATAATTGATTTATATTGTACTGTTTAATTCTCATAACTTGAAGTCTGACTCTGTCTCTACTGCAAGGCGATAACAATGATTTATTCAACAACAAAATGGCGAGGCCGGGCCTAAGTCGAGGATAAAGTTTCAAATCTAATCAACAACATTATGATTTTATTCTAATAATTGTGGGTATATATATATCATATATAAAGTCATATGATAATTGTTTAGTGCTTGAGCTTCACAAGCAATCAGTCAAAAGTTTATAATTAATTGTTTTGCTCTAGATCAGTTACCATTGCCTTTAATTCTCTATTTCTGCACTGGTACAGCATGGAAAGGCCATCTTTTGTATATCTATTTTTTTCAGTGTAATTTTTAATTACCAGCTAGCTCTACAAATCTGCAAAACTTGTGTCAAGGTTGAATTTAAATCGGCTGAAATTGAAATTTTTGAAGTTCGAGATTCCAGCCGTTTAATTTTTTCTGTGCATGTATCTCGGAACAACTAGTTTTTCTGCACACGCACTCAGAACAGTTCGACGGCTGGATCCGGATTGCAGGAATTTCAGGAACAATATTTATTCGTCTCGAATTTCAAAAACACTGTTAAACTTTCGAGTTAATTTAGTATTAAGTCAAAGTGGTCAAAAGTAGATTTTAATGCATTCATTTCTTGAACAATTTTTGACCACTTAATCTATACATAATTAATTCAAAATTTTAAAAGTCACAACATAATTAATCTATACATGCAAAATTTTACTCCTCACAAGTCACAACATCTATTACAGTTGTAGGTGACGGAAACCTCCAGCTGGAGAGAATGGAGAAGAAAATATAAGTTTTCGTCATCATACCTTCCCACATGGCCATCGACCCATCGTCATGTCATGACAATAGACTATAGAGCACCCATTTTAATTTTAGGAAGTCATCCATTGTGAGATTTCGAGACTTGGTAAGTGCATATAATAACGTGTCAAGATGTGCAAAACCATATAAGAGAAAATTGACCGAGTTACAATTTACAAACCTAATTTATTTTTTTATATATTACTAATTTTATAATCAAAACTAATACGTCTACAAGAATGGAACAGTATATGTGAAGTTTATTGTCGGTATACCGTTCCGGATACTCCCGTCGCTAATAAAAAAATCGCATTTTTATTGATATACTCTCATGAATTGTAATTTTTTACCCTTACAGATATTGTGACATTCTTATAAATACTATAAGACAAATAATTACAGTTTGTAATAGTGCAATTCAGTAGTCTTTTACAAACAAACACAATCTTGTTACAAGTTCGTATAAGAAGATTGTTAGAAGTTAGTATAAGATGCAATAATATCAGTAGTTTATTAACAAGGAAACTTAAACAATAGTTGTATGGTTGAGGCTCCGCTAGCATATTGAATTCAGATCCAGTGAAGTAACTCAATCTTTGGATTTTAAATCAGGACCGTCCGATTTGAATTTTAGACAATCTATCCGGATCTGAAGCGCACACATTCTGAGAACGAATTCGAATCCTGAGATGATTCTGAGCGACGGATTTGAATCGGACAGTCTTAATCCAAAACCCAAAGATTAGGTTACTTTAGAGGATCCGGACTCTAGCATATTACGGATTGATTCGTTCTATTAATTTATATTTTTTTTTTCGAAATTGAAATAGCTGCTTTAAACTGTTATTTCATACAAAAATATACTTTAAGACCAAATTTTACAATTTCTTAGAATTTTCTTTTATTTTTCTTCTTATATAAATAGAAAATAATTTAATTAGCATTTCTTGAGGTATATTTTCAAAGGTTGTACCAAGTAATGACCAGTAACGAGCTCGAAATCTTCTTTTCAGTTTTTGTAAAATATTTTTTTGAAGTACTTTTAAATACATAATAATGAAAAAATCTACGTAAATTTTGTTGTTACCAGAATTTTAATATTCACTGGAGTGAGGCTATGGTATTGAATTGGTTCATATTATGAATCAATATCTTTATTTTTATTTTGAAAGTTTAAATAATTGATATGAATTGTTCTAAGTGATCTTCATTTGAAAATATACTTACGTACGGACTAAATTATAAAAAAAAATTACTATTTTTTATAAGCAGAAAGTTACTAATTTCTAGAACAAGTGATTTTCCTAAAAAAATTAAGTAAGAATAAAATTGAAAACATGTAAGATTTGATTTAGCAGTATTTTTTCGTATGAAAATTGTGTTAAACAATTTATATCAACTATTTAAACTGTAAAAACAAAAAGATTAATACATAGTACGGATCATCATTTCACTTTATTAGAAAAGAGCAAGAAAGCACTTTTCACTTTATTAGAAAAGATCAGAAGAGCAATAACACATAGCCTCACTCATTTCACTTTATTACAAAAGAGCAAGAAAGCACAGCCTATAACCAGGCCACCAGCCCAATTTTAATGGGCCTCCACCTAAGCTATATATTTCCTTTTGTAAATATTTTATCCAATTAAAACTCACCCTTCTCGGATTTACAACTTAAAACGGGCCTTAAGCGTATAGGCCCATTATAATCTGACCTCTGTTTAAATAGACAGGAGAAATTTAACCTGATCAAACTGAAGTTGCACCCAAAATGGCCCATTCAGTGGCAATTTAAGGGAACCTAAAATTAATTCTCTAGATCGATCCGCTACTACTGCCTTTAATTCTCTATTTCTGCACTGGTATCGCATGGAAAGGCGAAGGCCACCTTTGTATATCTATTTTTTTTCAGTGTAATTTTTAATTACCAGCTCTACAAATCTGCAAAAGATGTGTCAAAATCTAAAATAGGTAACGGAAGCCTCCAGTAGAAGAAAATGGAGAAGACAGTTTATGTTTTCGTCATCATACCTTCACACTTGGCTATCGACCCATCGTCATGACAATAGAGCACCCATTTTTTTTAATATCCAGCATTGAATATAAAAATAATACAAATGTTCAAGTATTCTGGAGAATTTCAAAAATGTCGAGACCACCAAAAATCTCGGCAACCGAGTAGAGAATTGAGCTGTCGAGATTTTCAGTGGCCGAGTAACATAAAAATTTCACTTGATTTCTCATAAACCGTTTTTTATATTTAAGGTTTTTATTTAATTAGAATTTTTTTATTAAAATATTAGAAATATTTTTATATATTTTTTTGAAAATAGATGGAATACTATATAATTAAATTTATTAGAAAGACTGTAACAAATAACCCGGATCAATATTTTTCAGACTGGATTTTTTGCAGCTGTAAGAAACATTAAAATATTTCTTTGTGTATTACTGAAAAAAAATATATTTTGAATCTAAGTTATTGATCCCAGTTCAAAAGTCACTTATAGACTATGGTATTATGCATTAAAATTCGCATATGCAGTATGCGTGACCTTCTGAATGTATGAACAAGACCGCATTGTAAAACATTGCAATTGACTGAATAGAAAACTAAACATTTGTATTAAACATGATACAATTTTTTATTTTTTTAATAAAAGAGAAAATCGGTACTTTATAAGTTCAAAATGAGTTTTAATAGAAAAAAAAATTAATTAGATAAATGTGTGAGTTTACGAAATTTAGAACGATAAACATGATATTTTGAATTTTAGAGGAAAAGATAATACGTAAATTCGAGGTCTTTGAGGGAGTAATGGAGTATACATTAAATTATTCTCCTTTTGCCAAGCTAAAAAACATGATACGTGCAATGTGAATTTTAATTTTAATTTTAGGAAGTCATCGATTGTGATATTTCGAGACTTGGTAAGTACATAGAATAACGTGTGAAGATGTGCAAAACCAAATAAGAGCAAATTGACCGAGTTACAATTTACTAACCTAATTTTTTTTTATATTACTAATTTTATAATCGATCATTCAAACTAATACTATAAGACGTATAAGACGAGTAGAACTAGAGTGTTTCTAAGTTCATCAAATTTTTTTGTGAACTCAACTCTAAAATTTATCGAATTGACTTCAACCGATAAATCCAAACTGTTGAAATCATTTGATCTTAATTACAAGTGATGCGCCTACATGCGGAAATTTTAAAAATTGAAATTAATTTTGTATAGAGTCAAGTGGTCAAAATGCATTCAAAAAATGAATGTATTAAAATTAATTTATAAATCTCTAATTTTGACCAATAGATTTTTCACATGTATATGCATCACTCTAAGATAGGAGGATTTCAATAGTTCGGATTTATCATTTGAAATCAATCGGATAAATTTTATAGTTGAGTTCACATGCAAAAGGACTTGGTGAACTTAGGAACACCCCAGTTCTACTCCTATAAGACAAATAATTAGAGTTTGTAATAGTGCAGTTCAGTGATCTTTTACAAACAAATACAATCTTGTTAGAAGTTAGTATAAGATGCAATAAAAACAGTAGTTTATTAACATTGAAACTTTAAACAAGAGTAGCATGGGTGAGGATCCGCTAGCTAGTATAAGCGCCTCTTCATTAACAGGTTCGCATCTCTTGGATGTTCTTCATTACGGACAATATTGAGTTATACGGTCCGTATTAGACTCGCTATGTTAAATTTGGTAGCTGCCTCTGAGCCTAACTCCTAAATATGAACTACATTGGTTATTAGACCTGCTATGTCAAATTCAATTAATCTGATTCTTGCTCCAATTGATTTGAAATAGCCCTAAAACATATTTCCTGCAATCAAACATAAAGTAGAGCAACAGTAATATTTTTTTCCTAGTTAATTAAATATAAAGATGAGATAATGAAGCAAATTTAAACCAAAACCCTACGTAATTCACTATCATTTTGTTATTGATCACACCACCACCACCCCTCCTCCCCCCCCCACACACACAAAAATACTATATGCCTCTCCACCCGTTATGTTGATGACAATTTGGTGCTAGAAGGTGAAAAAGGAGATTGATGACTGCCTGAAACCGATTTGTTAAATATTGTGTTGTTAGTGGTTGTATTGTGTTGTTAGATGTTGATGTGTTGTTTAGATTTATTGTATTGTTTTTTATTTGAGTGAAGTTGGGAGGTGAAATGATGGATTTAGTTTAATTTTTATTTAATAAAAATTACAGCTGCTGCTAAGGTTTTCAGGAAAGAGAAGATAGTTCAAAAAAGAAAAAGAAAATTGACGGGAGAGAGAAATAAATGAAGTTCAAAAAAGAGAAGAAAATAACTTTACTGTACTAGAGGGATTATTTGGAGAACAAAATAATTTCACTTTAAAAAAAAAATAGATCATAGAAAATTATTTGCCCTAAAATTTCTAGATCATCCAAAAATTAAAATGAATATTATCTTTTAAGTTCTACACATTAAAAATCTACATCCTATACGATACATTAATATCTAATAAATTATAAATTACAAATGATCAATTTTAATTGAGCATAAAATTAACAATATACAATACATAATTATTTTACATATCAGACTAATGATCCAACATTAAATGCGCTTCAATGAATTTCAATTTGGATCCTGATTGAAATCCTCTGGTCAAAATTTCAGCCATATCTTTTTTTCACAACTTGCTCGGCCCACAATTTGACAGCTCAAGATTTAAAAAAAAAAAAAGATATTTTGCCGATCCCAATAAAAATTAATGATTGGTTCAAATGGATTTTGAACCGTTGAACTTCAAGATAATTTCAGCAATTTACGCCAGTAGCATAGGTGAAGCCAGCGTTCTACAGAAATAGGCAGTTGTCTATTTTTAAAAAATATATATATATTCTAGCGGATCCAAATCTGATTAAGTATTTATCTATTTTTGGAAAACAGTCTTGCCTACTTTTGGACCGGTTCTAATGATTTGTGGCGATTCTTTTCTAGCTAGGCAGATTCTACCATTTTTTTCATAGTGAGTCGATTGAATTTGGGAGGAAGATAAGTGTGAAAATGACGAGTCAAAGGAACTTGGGAAGAAAGATAGTACGGCTCAGAAAAAAAAAAAAAAAAAAAAAGAAGCTTTAAGCATCGTAGATATTAACACTTGGTGTATATGTGGTGTAGTGTTATGTTTTGAAAATATGAATTGATTCATAATGAGCCATGTCCAGCCGAATGTATATCCCTAACATATATACAAAAGAACCATATTAGTAAAATAACACATATATATAACTATTGATGTATTAAAAAAAAAAACTAATCAAGTAGTACAAAACTATATGATTATTTCTAAATGTTTTGTACTATATTATACTAGTGGATTATTTGAATGTAAGAAATGATAGTAACAACAATTAATTAATTTGTTACAATTTTTTTTAATACAAAACAAGCTTTTTCAGAAGAAAAAAAATTCAAGTTTCCGAGTCGACTCGTCTAATTCCTACCGATTCTATAGTCAAACTGACCGATTTTGCTTCCGATTTTTATTTTTAGAACGATGGTTTAAAGTATAAATTTTCAATATAAATTGAGGATGCAAATCTCAGGGTCTTCAAGATAGTTAAATTTTTTTAATATAAATTCAGGATGCCTTCAAAATATGTCAACTTCTTAAACAATGATGCAGTATTGTTAATTTTTAATATAAATTGAGTATGCAGTAAAGAGTAAAGACAGAGTACCAGTGTGTTATTAGCACCTAAACTGCATATATAGGCATTATTTGTCTTAATAATGTTGATTGTGCAATTATGCCTCTACTCTATATATTGAATATTGCAACATAAACCTAAGTTGTATAATTTTGTCTTAATGGACCTATTGAGGTAATAATTAATTAGGAAGTATATTTTTGCTTGGTTTGGCTGATGTCATTCTTGTTCCTTTCTTTTATGGGATAATTTCATATTTGCACAATTATCCCTCTACTTATCTTAATACTCATATAGTATTAATTTTGTAACGATAACAAGTCAAAACTTTTATCTTTTATGTAAATTGTATGTTATTCGAATCCGAACCCGTCAATTTATTTGAGAATTTTGTCTACATCTGACTCAAATTCTGACGTCGCCACTGCGGAGTAGACCTGCTATATATAAATCTCTCAACTGATTATCCAAAGCTAGTCCCATGCATATAGTTGAAACAGATCGAAAACACACATATATAATATATAATATATAATAGAGCAAAACCCTAGGGAGGATAAAATGGATACTGGACTTAAACGTCTATACGCAGCAGCACATGCCGGAAATATCGATTCACTGAGAGAGCTACTTGTGGAGGACGAGTTGATCCTGGAACGGGCGGTGAGCACAACTGTGCCGAGCGACAACCCTCTCCATATAGCAGCTATTCGTGGTTATGCTGGTTTTGTAAAGGAGATCGTTCAGCGGAATTTAAACCTCGCTCGAGAGGTCAACAGGCAGGGACTCACTCCACTCCATTTGGCTGCAGTACATGGTCACATCCAGGTCGCAGAGGAGCTGATCCAGGTTAACTTTTCTCATTTTTTTGTTGCATGCATGTCACTTAATTAAAAGGGCATGATACTATGTCTATGATTTGGTGGCTAGCTGCATCATGTCTTTAGCACATTTAATTGGCTTAATTTATTGTATGATATATACGTTTAAAATCTAATGTAATTCTATCATACATCAGTTATTATCGATCGTACGTATATATATATTTCTTTCAAAAAGAGTATTTAAATAAAATAATTACAGATTATTTTTAATTTTTGATTGCGTGTGTATACAATTTTAGATGCGCTCTCAATATATCAATCTAAATTTAATATGCGTTTATGTAAATAATTAATAATACATCTACTTTATTTTTTTAGTTTGAATAATATATTTAAATACATGTACCACAAAAGTTTAATCTATCATATATAAAATTAGATGTACGCTACAATTATCTAATTTTACTTATTAGCCATTACAGTACTTCAACATGTTTTAGATGAGGGCTCGTGCCACTGCACTACAGTTATATAATTATATAAATCTAAATATATATTTCGAAAGTGTGTGTTAGAAATAACGGTAATATTACCGTTGGCTAACTAGCAGTCTGTACTTTCTACTTTAATTTTGACTTTATTCCTACAGCTAGTAGAACCTCATATGTTATCTATATCTATCTATCTATTTATCTATCTATCTATATATATGTATAGTTTTGATGTATGAAGAGAACCATATCAATATACAATAATCTATATGCAAAACAACTACTCTTTCGATGTTTCCGCTAAATTCAACAGTGTGTTTTTTCATTCCCGATATCCATTTAAAATATTTGTATACAAATTTGCTTTCCCTATGGTTATGACTTATAACATAATATATACATGTTTAAACGTAATTCATATATAGGTTGACGGGGACTTGTGCCATCTTCGACAGAACAAAGACGGGTATCTGCCAGTTCACATAGCAGTGATTAAACGAAGACATGTTATCACTACTCTGCTAATTGGGAAATGGGCGGACTCTCAGATTGAGCTTACTCATAGATCCGAGACTCTTCTTCATCTAGGAGTAAAAGCAAATTGCCTAGAAACAGTTCAACATTTAGTGGGAAGCTCGGATGTCATTTTTATCTCAAGTTCTAAAATAGCAAAGATAATGAAAACATAGTTAGAAAAATTAATTAGTCTGATTATATGTGACATATTTCTATTTTTCATCTTCTTGCATTAAAAATCATATCACCTTGATTTTATTTTTATGAATCTCGAGAGGTTTTTAATTCGTTGTTGGTTGTAACTCTGTGCATTATTTTTTTACAACTTAACTTTCTACGTAGTACAATTAAGGTGGAAATACAAAAAATATAGTTATTTAACTTATTAAAGGTACGTGTTTGTTCCCAATAATAATAATATATTTCTTTTTTACAAGTATAATTTGTGCTCACACATACACAGTTTTTAATTAAAGTTTCAATTCAGTCCGTAGTTCTGTCAGGCAATAACAATGATTTATCTAGGAGCAGAGTCATGTACTGTGAATGGAGATCAATTGACCCTTATTAATTTTCAATTTTTTTATATTTTTATATGATTTTCTATATAGTTTAGAATAAAAATGTTACCAGTGTTGTTAAATTGATCCCCATTCAGCATGAAAAAATTTATATTTAATTCCCATAGCTTGAGAATCTGGCTCCGCCTCTGAATTTAGCAACAACAAAAAAGGCGAGGCCGGACCTAAGTCTAGGATAAAGTTTCAAATCTAATTAACAACATTATGATTTTATTCTAATAATTGTGGATATATATATATATATATATATATATATATATATATATATATATATATATATCATATATAAAGTCATGTGATAATTGTTTAGTGCTTAAGCTTTTCGCAAGCAAAGAGTCAAGTTTATTATTAATTGTTTTAATTATCTATTTCTGCAATGGTATCGCATGGAAAGGCCACCTTTGTATATCTATTATTTTCAGTGTAATTTATAATTACCAGCTAGCTCTACAAATCTTGCAAAAGATGTGTCAAGGTTAGAGCAAATGATTTCATATTTCAAATATAAAAAGATCATACTCACAACATCTATTACAGTTCTAGGTGACGGAAGCCTCCAGTTGGAGAGAATGGAGAAGAAAATATAAGTTTTCGTCATCCATCGACCCATCGTCATGACTCATGACCATAGAACACCTATTATTTTTTAATATCCAACATTAAATAAAAAATAATACAAATGTTCATGTATTATGAAGAGTTTTAAAAATATCCAGACCACCGAAAATCTCGACAATTGAGAAAAGAATTGGGCTGTCGAGATTTTCAGTGGCTGAGTAACATAAAAATTTCAATTGATTTCTCAGAAACCGTTTTTTTATATTTAAGGTTTTTTTATTTAATTAGAAACTTTTATGATTTTTTATTTTTTAGATTAAAATATTAGAAATATATTATATATTTCTTTGAAAATACATGGAATACTATATAATTTGATTTATTACAAAGACTAACAAATAATTCAGATCAATATTTTTCAGGTAAGATCTTTTGCAAATGTAAGAAACATTAAAATATTTCTTTGTGTGCTACTGAAAAAAATAAATAAAAAATTGGATCTAAGTTATTGATCCCGGTTCAAAAGTCACTTGTAGCCTATGGTATTATGCATTAAAATCCGCATATGTAGCCGCATACCCCATATGCGGTATGCGTGACCTTCTGCATGCATGAACAAAACCGCATTTTAAAACATTGCAACCGACTGAATAGAAGATTAAACATTTCTCTTAAACATGATATAATTTTTTTTATTTTTTTAATAGAAGAGAAAATCGGTACTTTATAACTTCAAAATGAGTTTGAAACTTTTAATATAAAAGAATTAATTGGATTAATTTTTTAGTTTACGAAATTTAGAACAATAAACATAATATTTTGAATTTTAGAGGAGTAGATAATACGTAAATTCGAGGTCTTTGAGGAAGTAATGGAGTATCCGTTAAATTATTCTCCTTTTGCCAAACTAAAAAAACATAATACGTGCAATGTGAATTTTAATTTTAATTTTAGGAAGTCATCGGTTGTGAAATTTCGAGACTTGGTAAGTACATATAATAACGTGTGAAGATGTACAAAACCAAATAAGAGGAAATTGACCGAGTTACAATTTACAAACCTAATTTTTTTTTATATTACTAATTTTATAATCGGCCATTTAAACTAATACATCTACAAGAATGTAACGAGTATATTTTTATATGAAAATCATATTAAACGGTCCATATCAACTGTTTGAATTTTAAAAATAAAAATATTAACACATAGCACGGATGAATACGTACTGTAGCCTCACTCATTTCACTTTATTAGAAAAGAGCAAGAAAGCACAGGCTATAACCAGGCCACTAGCCCAATTTTAATGGGCCTTCACCTATGCTATATGTTTCCTTTTGTAAATATTTTATCCAATTATAACTCATCCTTCTTGGATTTACAACTTAAAATGGGCCTTAAGCTCGTATAGGTCCATTATATTCTGACCTCTGTTTAAATAGACAGGAAAATTTTAACCTGATCGAACTGAAGTTGCGCCCAAAAAGGCCCATTCATTGGCAATTTAAGGGAACCTAAAATTAATAGAATTTCCCAATTGTAATGTAAACAAATAGGAGGTGAAAACAATATGGATAATATCCGATCAGTATTCGATCGGTATTTGAAAAATTAAATATGGATATCTAATATCTAAATATCCGTGTATAAGAATACTGATATGGTTTTACGTTTCAATTATCTGTATCCGAATAGTAGATATATATTTTATATTTTAATATATATTATGAAAAATTTATGTTATTCACCATTAATTATAATTAGATAAATATTATGAACTTTAATATGTTTAAATATTTTTATATTATTTTAATAAATTTCTGATCTGGATCCGGATCCGTATCCGTATCCGTCTGATATGTCTAATGTCCGCTCCATATTTGTATTCGGAAAATGAAAAAAAAAATATGAATATAATTTTACCACTATCGCTCCGTTTTCACCCCTATAGCATTGTTGTAACAAATAATTCTTTCCAAATTTTCCACAAACATCAAGCTATAATGAATCGGGTAAACCCTTGAACAAAGGGCAAGCTATCATGGATCGGATAAACCTTTGCAAGTCACTTTCTAGTTGATTATCTTTCTTTATCCAACCTGTTTTATCTCATCATCATCCAACGCTATAGAAAAAAAAGTAGACATATCATGAAAAGATCGTCAAAGTTTAGTAGCAAAAAAAAAAAAAAAAAAAACCATGGGTTCGAAATTCAGATTGGGAGAAATCCTTTGTTATAATAACAAAGGTATTAAATAGTTAGGTGGCTTGACCTCTAAGCTTTATTAAAAAAAAAAAATAACAAAAAAAAATATTGGATTGGTGTCGAAGCACTTGAAATATATTACCACATTGGTGATACAAATGAATCGGAATAATATTTTTTTATATTATATTAATAAATATCTGATTCGATACAGACCTGTATCGATATCCGTATTCGGAAAATAAAAAAAAAATTATGAATATAATTTTACCACTGTCCATCAAATTTTTTCATACACGAATCTCAACATCGATAAACGGCTGAGATTGAAATAACAGAGTCCTGCTCTCCTATTTGGAGAGCAACGGAGTCGGATCCGCGTAACAATCTCTCTCTCTCAATCATGGATGGGGGATTAGAGATGACTTAAATAAAGATTAACCAATGTGACTATTTTTGTGCATTTCAACAATTAATAACAGTGTTAAGTATAGTAAGATGACAAAACTGCACAAATTTCTGGTAATTTACAGTTCTGTTTTGTACCTGTTCTGGCCATGCCACTGGTATGCTACAGATTTCTCTGATGGCGAATTATAACATGTGATAAACTGATAACTAAATAAAATACAAATATCTTTCTTAAAGTTTAACACAGGTGATATTTTGCTTATCACTGTAAGCTCTCTCTCTCTCTCTATTCTATAATACAAATCCAATTTTATTGGTTAATAATTTTGCACCAAACATGTGTCCATGAGATATATGTGTTTAATTTCCTGTTTAACTTACAAGTCTCATTTATTTTTTTAGCATTTAACAACCCACAAGGCAACTGGTACGTGTAGCAATTCAAAGTTTTCACGATACAAGCATTATGAGCAGTACTAATTAAAAGAAATCATATTACAATTCCACCTCTCTAAACATTGCGTCTCATGGATCTGTTGTTATCTCTGAGAGAGAGGCGTGAGGAGAGAAAGAGAAGGAGAGGAGGGATAACTCTGTTATTCTCTGGTAATAACAACAAATCTCAATTCCTAAACATTTTAGTACATAAGCCATGCAGTTGATCTTCCTAGCAGCATAGGAAACAAATCTGCTGTTATTCTTTATTCTAAAGGAATAACAGAAACCTGTTATTCCCATCTTAACCGTTGATTTTTCTTGAGATTCTCATATGAAAAAATTTCTTCGTTGAGATTCGTGCTTAGAAAAATTTGAATGGTTGTAACTGGAAGAGCAGGTTCCTGTTATTCTTCTGGAATAACAGAAGATTTGTTTCCAGTAGCATAAGCCACTTTTAAAGATGATAGAAGTGTGAAATAATGTCAATTTAGGATTAATTTTAATGACGGGTGGGGAGATATTTTTTTTGTCATATTAAATTCATAAAAAATTTAGTTATATTATTTAGGATTTAACATTTCATGGGTAAATATCCTAGATATCAACATCCGAATCTGCTATGATTCTTTAGCTGTGAACAGTAATCTAAAATCTCTGTCTTTTCAAATCCAACTGTTAAATTGTTTCAAAATTCGTGCACAGAAAAATCAAATGTTTTGAGATACTTGCATAGAAAATATTAGACAGCTGGATTTAGAAAAATAAAAATATTAGAATTACTGTTTCTAAATTCAGATCGCAGCAGATTTATTTCCCTACATTTTAAGTTTGAATGGGTAAATATCCAAATATTCAAAAAGTTTATAGGTTAAACTATTTGAAGCACCAATTGCTTTTATGATAAAAAATTTAATGGAGATAATGATATTACAGAATTGGCTACAATCGCTAACCTAAGTATTGTTTACACTCTGCAATATTTACTACTCATTACTCAATAATAAAACTTGGATCATCTCACAATTGGAAATGAATAGCGTAAAAAAAGAAGTTACATTTATTGTTCACCGCTCCCCCAACAGTGAGAACAAAACCTTGGGTCGGAAATAAGCGGCAAAATGCAGAAAGAATCTTAATCCCGTGATGTTTGTATACTTAAAAAATTATAGCGGGTCGCTGACATAAACAATTTATTAAGTAGAATGACTCGTGATAGAGATGGCTCGCTTGTTCTGTCGACAGAGAAAAATTCTGATCTAAGGCCAAAGCAACAAAGGTAGCCAAAGTTGGACCAGAAGACCAGAGAGAGGCCAGTTGGCTGTTGTTAAATTGTTACTGGTTACTATGCGGAGGTCAAAGCTCTTTTGTAGCTAACGCCAAAGAACAAAGAGCCGTTAGTCACGGTAAACAGACCAGGGGACCCACAAGTACTCAGGTCCCCCACTACTTTTGCCCTTAAACTGGGACTTTTGCATGGACCAGTTTCTCATTTACTCGTAACACCAGTGCAACAAGTTTATGTCCTGTTCAGTGTTTACCGTGCGCATGGAAAAAAAAAAATTCACTTGAGACTTTGTGAAATTTGTTTTACACGCAGTACTTTGGCTATTTAAAAATTTTTCATTCCCGTTCCCTTTTTACTGCCAAACAGGCTCTTAATCTTCTAATCTTCTACAAAATAAATAGCAAATATACAAGTTTGACTGACATTTTTTCTAAAAAAAAAACACACTTACATCCTTGAATAAAGTGACTTGAGAGTAGTTCCGATGAGCATCAGACCTACTTTGATTCGACGGGTTCAATCACCGTTCAATATACTTTAAAATTAGTATGTAATGCTTTAAATTTCATGCAAGTCTGTTTCAATTTTCTTACGTACATGTTTTAAGATAGATCAGACAGTCATAGAACTCGTTGAACCTAAAAGTAGGTCTGATGGGTATCGGACCCACTCCGTTCTCGAATAAATTTAGTACGGGCATAAATTCAATAAGTTTGTTTAAAAAAATTAATTTAAAAAAACTTTCTGATTGTCATGAAACCCAAATTTGAACTGTATATATTAACCTGCTTGATAAGTCATGTTATACTTCAAAATTTTAAAATTTGTTTTATGCGTGATTAAGAGCTTTAAAAAAATGAAGTAGTTGGTGAGTTATTCAATAATTTCAGATATCTTGATCTTATATAAAAATAAATTAATATGGTCTGAATTTAATTAAAGTCTCATTTTATATTGCAGGAAGTTGCAAGTTTTAAACTCAATTGAAAATTCATATATTAAATGGTGTTGAATGGTTTGACCTCAATCACTAAAGCTAAAAAATATATATAAAGTGATTAATGAAAGTTATTCAACTTAATTAAGTTGGTGTGTCTATCTTTGATTTTGTGGTCATATAAGAAATAATCTGAACCAAGAGTGGAGTTACAGTCAGTGAATGGTGCTCAATTGACCTTCATTTAATTTCAAATTTTATATACTTATATATTTTGTATAGTTCAAAGTAAAATATTATAAATAATTAAAATTGATCTCATTCGCAGTAGAAAATTTTCATATAATTAATCTCATTCAAGTTTGACCCCCTATAGTTTGAAAGTCTGGTTCCACCTTTGATCTGAACAATTTATAAATGCGATTTGAACAAGATTATCATTTTCAATAAGTTGTTACTTCCTCATATTTGAATTAAAATAATGCAGAAGAAGTGTACAGCAACTTGTCAAAATAGAAATCATGTCGTGATTTAGAACATCTTATAAATAAATATCCAGCTTATAAAAATTAATCAAGCATAAAAGTATCAAAAGTAAAAAAAAGAAATTATAGACATATTGTTGATCTATCGGATTAACTTCAAAAGACGAATCCAAACAGTTAAAAGTCTTCTACCTTACGAGTGATGCGTTTATATGCAAAAAAAAAAAAATTAAAAACTAAATTTGTATATAATTAAGTGGTCAAAAAGCGTATAAACCTTCTAATTTTGACTACTTGACTTTATACTAAATTAATTCAAAACTTTAAAATTTTCACTTGTAGACGCAAAGGACTTCAACAGTTTGAATTTGTCGTTTAAAGTCAATTCGATAGATTTTAGAGTTGAGTTCACAAAGAGACTTAGTAAACATAGGAACAACTTAGCTGGCTTGGTCCGAGCTAGGTTCTGGCTCAACTTGTTAATTCTGGATCGAGCTACAGCCGAGTGAGCTGGATCTAGAGCATCCAAGCTAAAACCTCAGCTTAAAATCATGACAAGCCAGCCCGAGCTAGCTCGCGAGCTGACAAATTGGCTCACTAGATCTAGTTGGATCTTGTTTTAAAAAGAAAATAAATTATACAAACTTTTTGGATGGAACTGAATCAAGTTAGACGATATAAAATGCACACAAATTCATACAAATTCACAAATTGATGCCTAGCTGAGCTAGCTCACGAGCAAGCTAGACCTCAGTTTGAACTCGT
This sequence comes from Carex cristatella, assembly GCA_024447775.1. Classification (NCBI taxonomy): domain Eukaryota; kingdom Viridiplantae; phylum Streptophyta; class Magnoliopsida; order Poales; family Cyperaceae; genus Carex; species Carex cristatella. Next base: position 4,539,049 of record JAJHPF010000025.1, read on the forward strand.
TAATTCTAGACCGAGTTAGTGACGAGCTGGCTCGTTAACAGCTCGGTCCAGTAAAGAACGAGTTATTAATAAGCGAATTAGATGCGAGTCAAGATCAAACCACAGACAACGAGCTTTTTTTTGCAACATCTAGGAACAACTGTTCTACTCGAATCAAGAGCACTGAATTACTGAACTACTTTCTGCATGCATTAAATGAGTAACATATCCAGTCAACTCTTGCTCTCCCAAGTAGTGGCTGCCAGTCTCTAGGCACCGTATCAACATTAACCCCCTCTTTCCCGTTTATTTAAATTAACGCCGTCAGGTCTCCTCCTCCCCCCAAAAAAGGCCAAAGCAACACAAAACAACACCTGGTCAATCCCAGTCAAAAAAGCCTTTCTTTCTCCCCTCCTCTCCCTTTCTCTCAACCTTCGAATTCTCTCTCTTTCTCTCCTCTCTCTCCCTTCCTCTCTCCCTTCCTCAAAACCCTAACCTCCTCTCCCATGCCAGAAGACTCCTCCAACAGACCCACCTCTCCCTCCCCTCTCACCTCAGATGAGGTGGCGGATCTCGCTGCGACTCCAGATGGTGACACTCCCCAGAAAGGAGTTAAAGCTGCGGAGGGAAGTAGAGATGTGAAGACTTTCTCTCAGTTGTTAGCTGGTGCCATGGCGGGGTCCCAGAAGGGAACGGCACCTGGTGCAGAATCTAGCAGTGATGCAGTCGTGTCGGTACCAGTGGTACCTGTTGCATCGGTGGTTCCTTCTCCTGGCTTTCTGATCGAGGCCTCAGGCTTCGGGGTTAGTACAGATTGACACTTGACCTACTCTTTTTTTAATCGTTTTGAATTTTTGTGATTATTTTGATTTGGGTTTTGTTGGGAAGTTAAACACTTGAGGATTATTTTGACTGGTCAACTGTAATTAGGGATAAATTAAAGCGGTTCAAGTTCTAAAGTTAACTGTGGATTTTTTCTGTTCATACCCATTGACCTCTTTCTTCACCAATATTTAAACGACTTATAACTTCTACTATAACCTGCCTGAATTGGAATTACCAAATAAAGGATGTACAATTGTACTAGAGAAATTTGAGTTCTTTAAACCAATACAACTCTGATTGAGTTCACAGTTCTCCTATAGTTATCTGATTGCTCTCAATGTTTCTGTTGATTGTGAAATTTGACCTTTTCACTTCCTCATTTTTGTGGTGGAATATATTGACTGTTTAGTTGAATATAACCCTTCAAAGTAGGGTTAATTCTATGTTAATAACAGATCAACTATGGTTATATATGGCCAACTACTTTGAAGTGTCATGTTGGTGAGTTGGTCTGTCATTGTGCTTACGGGTTAACATCGCCTTTTTTTTTTCCTTGGTTGAGACTTGGGTAATTTGTGTGGTTAATTCTTCTAAATTTAGGAAGTAATTCAATTCATTTTAGTGAGAAGGATAAATTAAGCTGGTCTATAGTTTACAATTTTGTTGCTCGGAGTAATTTATTGTAAGTTTACTATTCTTGTTTTTTCCATGTCCTGATTTTGGTATTTGATAGGCCTGTCAGTATTATGCGTCACAGGTGCCATACTGGTTAGGTCCTGCTATAGCAATTAGATTTAATTCCTTTCAAATATGCATTTCTTTACTATTTGCCATCAACTTGGAAACCAGGGGCAATTTGCTATGAGCCACCAAGCAGCCTTGGCAACTGTAACTGCCCAGGCACAAATGCATCTGCATTCACCGAAACCATCTTCTTCTTCTGAGTTACCTGCAACTCCAGTTGCACACTTTACAGAGCCCACTACACCCCGGTCAGCCAACAGCATAGTAAATGCCTCGACCGGTGATGGCTTCAACTGGAGAAAGTACGGTCAGAAGCAAGTCAAGAGTAGTGACAACTCACGCAGTTACTATAGGTATTGATAATTGTTTGTCCCTATAAAACACCAAAATATCATGGATAACCTGTAATATGAGAATTATTAGATAGGTTTCAGTCATTTGAATGGTAAATATCACCTGTACTTGCTCACCAGGATTTCTTCAAAGTACAAAATATGCCCCCCTTTCCCCTCATTTGCTTAGTAAAAATATTGCGAGGAAGACAGGTAGTTTGACCTGGGTTATACATGATATCCTTCTAATAATTTCAGGAAGCTATACCTCATATTCTGAGAATTTTGAGCAGTAGTGGAGTACAGAGAAAACTTTCCAAGAATAGATAATATAGCTTTGGTTCTGTTAGTGAATTCTTAATTTAACTAATGCATTCAGTGCACGTAGACCAAAGTATTTTGGATAACATAACAAGAACTCGGTTCACATGCACCTAAATCTCTTCTAACAATAGGTGCACCAATTCGAGTTGCCTTGCCAAGAAGAAGGTCGAGCACTGTCCCGATGGACGTGTGGTTGAGATCACCTACCGTGGGCTCCACAATCATGAACCCCCACAGAAAACAAGATTCTATAAAGTAAAAGGGATGTCTGATTCCATTGAGAAAGAGCCTCCGATGCCTCTGGTGCTGACCAGCGATGAACCGGAGGCATCCATTGATACTTCTTGCAAAGCGCTGGTGGTGAAAAAAGAGGAGAGTGGAGAGCAGCAGCTGTATTGCTCAAGTGACTGTGAGGGTGACCCAGGCGGCAAAGCTGAAGAGGATACTGGAGAGGAACCCCATCCAAAGAAAAGGTGAATTGTCAGATCCTTTTATGTAGTATTACCCACTTGCCTCCTAACCTTTTTTTGTTTCTGAATGTTACTGTCACTAAAAAAAAATGGCTCTTCAGGCTAATCCATGGTATTGGAAATCTAGAATATATTGTTATTTTCGGACATCAAAGGTTGTATGTTCCATACAACCCTGTGATACTTTCTTTCTGGGGATTTCACAAAAGAGCTTTTCGAGTTTCGACTATGAAATAATTGCAGAGAAGTTATCTCTTTTGCTATTTGCAAAGGATTCCCAGTCTTATTAAAAATGATGACCAGTGAGGTGGCCCTGCTACTAGGGTTCTTAACATTTTCTGGGTCTTTACTTAACTGTCCTGCTTTCTAAGAATGATGCCCAAAAATCGTTGTTAAAAGTTGTTTTTGCCATTTTTATACATGTCCTTGGCCTGTCTTCTGTTTCAGAATACTAATGGTTTATGTCCTCTATGTTTTCATCATTTCAACCCCACAGTGCTTTTATCAAACTGACTCGTTAGTTTGGGAATAGAAAACAACAGGAGTTTCATTGTATGTGATAAAACTAATGATAAATCTGCAATTATTTGATAGCATAGATATTTTATTGTAAATGTCCCTTCATTTCATCTGACATTAGTATTCGGTGGCTGTCATAAATATTGCAGGATAATTGCAAATCAAAGTAGTACACATAGTTCCCCAATGCCGGTACAAGCGCCTGTGCTGAGAACTGTCAGAGAACAGAAAATTATTGTGCAGAACCCAGGCCAGGTCAATGATGGGTACAGGTGGCGCAAATATGGGCAGAAGATTGTCAAGGGAAACCCAAATCCGAGGTATGTTCATTTCTTCCGTTATTAATCTTTCATCAGCACAACTGCAATGCAGTGTGTTTGCCATGCTAGGCATATTTGAAATATGGCTTTCTGAAAATATGCAAGCTCTGCACTGTGTTTAAATAGACTGTTTTTCCCTTTATTTTCTGTTATTTTTCAAAGTGGAAATTACCCAAAATCAAGAAAAGTTGAATTAGTGTTGGTTTCTATGTTTGATCAGGTTATGAGTTCACGTGTTCAGTTGATATGAACAGTTCACGGATAGGTTTATCAATTTCGAGCCAACTTAACTATTGCTCTAGAGTTTTAAGTATATTTCTAAAAGTATCCATAAGAACTTTGGTTATTTATTTTATGTATTTTGGTTGTAAAAGATGGGAAGATTTGGTTTAGTTCACCATTTCAAATGTACTCTTCCGGTTACTAATTCTCTGTCCAATTTCATTTTTACAGAAGCTACTACAGATGCACATTTGAAGGCTGTCCTGTCAGAAAACATGTTGAAAAGGCTCCTGATGACTCGAAAAATGTTGTTGTAACCTATGAAGGAAAACACAACCATGATATACCGTCCAAACTTTTGCTTGACTCACCACGCACCTCAGGTACTGCAAATCCACCCACGCCCAAACCTGATGTGCCTTCAAAATCAGACGTTAAACTTGCCAAGGAGGTTGAATTAGGAGGTGACAAGATGATAGAATCAGCACATACTTTACTGAGCATGAGTTGTAACTCTTCTTCTTCATCAGGAGATAATAATTCAGAGGAAACTAAGGCACCAACTTTAAAGGATAATCCTTCTTCAGCAGTTCAGGTGAAAAATTCTTGATTTGAAAGAACTTGACTAAAGGAATTTTGATGATGAATGTTCTATTGTTTATTTATCTCATTTTAGTTTAGTAAGGTGGCAAGGTAGGTGATCATGTATGTCTGATAAAGAATTTGATGCTGACAAACACTGGTATGCATTTATTTACTAGCTGATTAGTGGCAGGAAACCTTTTCTTTCTCGTTTCTTTTCTTTTCAATCTCGTGATCATGAGTGTTGCGTGTATAGAATCCTGTTCTAGTTTTTGTATATTGTATAATTTGAAATGATCGCTGATTTTAAGTAGAAGGTAGTGTTGTTGTGGTGTTAGTGTTTTCAAGTCCTATTTTTCTGGTAATAGTTTTATACATAACAACACATTTCACTGTCACATTTAAAAATAAAAAAAGAGAGAGAGTTGTCGAACTTGGATAATTGAAGAAATTATGATCAAAGGACTAAATGTCGCTGATAAATTGATAATTGAAGCTTGATGTCATTTTTTACATTGCCTTGATATTACGCAGATGCACATGAGACGTTGCTTTGGAGTTTGGATAAAGAAATATCTGAATTTGGCTTGAACACTAGATTTTTAGGCTTATAAATCAAATTTTCAGTTGTGACTTCTTTCTGCGTCTTTTGATACAAAATTACATCATCAATGAAGCCAGAATTTTGTTTTAATTATAACTAAATCCGGATTTAATTCTATAACAGAGAATTTAATCTATGTCCTTTGAAGGAAGAAATTGTAAAATCCAGCCCTATGAGAGGACTGAATTGGTTTGTGTCATAAAACTAGTTATTTTTTTATTAATAAAATGAAGGGACAAAAATCTATTTCTAATTTTTGACGGGACAGAATTTTAATTATCCACTTTTGAAGGAATAGAATATTAATTTCCTTCACTTAAAGAGGAAAGGATTTTATTTTATTTGAAAAATGAGTGTGAGACGGAATTCTCTGTTCCGTCATTTTTTATATTCTAAATCCACTTGTTAATTTCTCACAGAATCAAATTCGATTTTAACTTTTATTAATAAAAAAATTCTGTCAATGTAGTGTACCAAACGGAAGCAGCTATAGTATGGAATAGGAATAGAACTAGTGTGTTCTTAAATACAATAAGTTTATTTGTGAACTCATCTCTGACATTAATTAATTGGATTGGCTTCAAACGATGAATCTGAACTGTTGAAATTCGTTTACTTTACGAGTGATGTGTCTCCATGTGAAAATTTTAAAATTTGAAATTAATTTTAGATGGAGTCAAGTGGTCAAAAACATTCAAAAAAAAGAATGCATTAAAATTAATTTATAAACCTTTTGATTTTGACCGCTTGACTGGATACTAAATTAATTCGAAATTTTAAATTTTCACATGTAGACGTATCACTCATAAGATAGAAGGTTTTCAACTGTTCGGATTCTTCGTTTGAAACTAATCCAATAGATTTTAGAATTGAGTTCACAAAAAAGCTTGGTGAACTTAAGAACACCCTAGTTCTACTTTGGAATAAAAGTCATAAGACTTATATTTTCATGATTTTAGTCCCTCTTAACATAAAATATTATCAAATTTACCTCTCCACAATAAAACTGTTTTTTTCTTTTACTTCAAATAAAAAGAAAGATGTTTTCTATTTTTTTTAATTCAAATAGAAATTTCTTTAAGAATACTTTTTGAAGAAAATATGCTCAAAACAATCATGTTTGGGCACAAAACAAAAATTGCTCAAAAATAACATCATACACTAGTTCTACATTTAGATCCTTTTTAATATAGTTCGACTGTTATTATGGTACCATACATATATGGCACCAACTAGTTTATTTAATTTTATGGCTTAAAATTTTGGTTTATCAAATTTATTTATTTTTAAAATTTTATTTTTACTATTTGTTCGCATAGGAAAACAAATATTGAATTCCAAAAACTTTATACCGTCCAATACCAATAGAAATGTTTTTCTTACTATCAAAACAATAGTAAAAGAAAATACACAATTAAATATGGGTTCGGAATCCGATGGATAGTCTTTTATGGATAATTAAATAAAAATTGGTAGGCTAAGATCTCTATCTTTCTATCTCAAAAATGAGAGCAGTTTGGGTCTGATGGGCTCCATAACCGTCTGATCCGTTTTAAGATTTGTCCGCACAGATATTAAAGCAAATACACGCGTATATTAAAGTGACATGCACGGATCTTAAAGTGAATCGGACAGTTATGGAGTCCATCAAACTTAGTTTGAGTCCGATGGGCATCAGACCCAAATTGCTCTCCTCAAAAATTTCAATATGCATATTGCATGCATTAAGCATCTTGAATCAGCTATTTGAATCTTATAAGTGAAGATTTGAAATAGCAACACCAGTAATGGCTATACAAATCGTAGTCTCATTATTACTTTTGAAATTTGAAAAGAAAGATGGAGGTCTCCATAGGCCATAGCCTTTAGTTCTACATATCAATTATACATTATATAAGTATGTTTTACATATTATTTTCATTTTTTTTTAAACTGTGCTGATTTTACAATACAGCCCTTGGTGATAATTGGCTATTTTTCGGAATATTTAAAATATATTTGAGACACAACAATAATGACTACTATTAATCAGGGCGAACGTAGAATTTCTGCTAAAGAGGAGCAAGAATCGAATTCAAATAGCTTATCGGTTCAAACCTATTAATTAACTAATCGAGTGCTAGATAAAAAAAATCAACATAATAGAAAACAATAAAAATAATATACTCTTACATAATAAAACAACAAAATAATATCATTCTACATATATATTAAAAAAACAATAAAGTTGGTTCAGATCCGTAAATTTATATAAACTTTCTATAAAATTTCTAGAATTTTTTTATAAAAATAATAAAAATTTCTCATTAATATATAGTCCTTTTGAACTGGCATGATAGGTTTTCCAGTTCCAAAAAAGAGCAAAACAATTCCAAGAAGAGACAAAGTAGTATCAGACCTGTATTTTTCCACTGAATTTCAAAAAACCTACTCTGTCAAAAAGTGCAATAGTCATCTTGCACTGCTCTTGAAAAGGAGATAGGAGTAGGTCCGATGGGCATCGGACCTACTTTTAGGTTCAATTAGCTCTAACACCGTACGATTATCATTAAGATTTGTGCGCACGGAAAATGAAAATATCTGCACGTATTTTAATGAGTTTGCACGAATCTTAATACAGATCTGATGGTCATTTCACCCATAGAAAAAGCTAGGTCCGATGCCCATCGGACGTACTCTCAATTCCTTGTAAAGACCTCCTAGTTCTAATTTTCAATTACAATTTAGTATTATACAACAAATTATTTATTGACCTAAACAATACTGGGCAAGCCTGGAAAGTAGCTCTTATCATAAGCATGCATATATAATTGACGAATAAGCTTTTTAGTTATTAAACTGAAGAGAACAGATCCTAATTCTTTTCAAATTTATCATATTATGTCACCATAAGACAACAAAATATCAAAATCATATGACAATAACAAACTAAATAGGCCCTGAATATAATACTAGAATAATAGCCCATCTTCACATATACCAGAATACTTTCTAATTAACAAGATTTATTTCAGAAAGCATTGCATGTATCATCTTCTCCAAATTAAACAAGCTAGCTTTTACCTCTTAGATGCCATTTTTACCCTCTTCACCATTTTCACACACCTCATGCTCAGGCCCACTCAGATGCAAAGCCATTTCAGCTGTTTTGGTGCATGTGAAATTGCAATTGTTGTTGTTGCACCACAAAATATTTCCTTTCTTATACACCATAAATAGTTTCCCATTTGCTTGTATCTTCATTGGCAATCCATTTGTGGGAATTTCAGAATCACTGTTTAAAATTCTTTGGGCCTTGAAAGATTTGTTTCTGTGTTTCTTGCCCAAAAAATGCTTGTTAAGGTTCATCTCGCTTGTTGCGGTCACGCCACAGAGCGGGCACGACCATTTGAATCCTGTCTTCTGTTTTTTTATTGGCCTCATTTGTTCTTTCTCTTCTGATGGTTGTACCTAATCGGTACCGAAACAAAAACTAAGGATAAGTATAGTAAGAAAAAAAAAAAGAAAAAAAAAGAAAAAGAAAGGAGAACCATATATACAAGTGCATGCAATCAAACCTCGGCCGCCTTCGCCTCTTCTACTGGTATTATTGTGTTCTTATCAGAATCATCTTTCACTAAATTTAACCCTAGTTCAGAACTACCTTTGATACCAGTATCCACTGTAGCAGCAGCTGATGAGGATAATAATATTCCATTACCACTGTTTACCAGATGGTGAGATAAACTGCTACCCTGCAGCAGCTCCAACAACAATTTTTGTTTTTGAAAATGCGCATAATCTATCGGAAGAACGACTAACTTAGCCGGCTTGCCTATGAACTCTAATAACATTTCTATCTCGGCCGCTTTCTTTATTATTTCAGACTCGACGGAGTTCATGATTCTCTCCTTCTCTTCTTCCAATATCTTTTTTCTCAGTTTTTCTTTCCATAGTTTTTTCTCCTCTAGTTCATCAATGGCTCCACCTTGAATCAAATTTTCAATTGGTTGATTTTTCTCCATTGAATGGCACAAGACTTAATCACCTGCAAATTGGCTATTTTTTTTTTAGTTTGTTTTCCATGTTAGGAACTCAAATTAGATAGAGAAATTCTGTTTTAGATGCCAATTTATTGCATCAAAAATGTTAAAATTATATATAATACTAGTAGATTAAATTTTGGCAATATATAGTTATTCCAATGTCCTTTTGAAAAAAATAATTTTGATTTCTTGTGAAATATACTGCATTTTTGCTAATTAAAACCATTACAATTTTAGCAGAATTTTCTTCTTGTGCAATAATTCTATTTTTATTTTCAATTAATAAAATTTCAAAGCGCCTCTTCAAATAAAACTTTGCCTATTCAATCGTCTATGTATAAAAAAATCAAGTTGCATAAATCTCAAATGTAGAACTAATTTGGTAGCTTTTGAGCCGAAATTTTTATTTTACCATCTTCAAAATTAAAAATAAACCAAATAACTCTTTTTCTCTGGAATTTTTTTTTATCAGGATCTGCGATTCGTTTGGCTGAGATCGCAGATTGAATCTGCGATCCCAGCTAAAAGGATTGCATATTTAAATCTGCAACTCTAATAAAAATGAAATTTCCAGAAAAAAAAAAGATTTTTTTTTAAGAATGTAAAAATAAAAAATCCTGACTTTTGCGAGCATAATAAAAAAAATGGCCACTCCAAAATAATTTGACGAGATTTCCTGATAATAATTCAATAATACTTTGTTTACCAAAATACCGAGTTCTTAGAAATAATAAAAAATTCTTAAAAGTTTGCAAAAATTACAAATATTTTTTTGCATATTATTCATAAAAGATTCATAAAATACACAAATAATTTTTATATACGCAATCAGGGAAAAGACTAAATTAAGAACACAAGAGGGGATCAAAGACAGTCCAAAACAAAAAATAATTTCAAAAAAAAAAGATTAAAATACTAAAGAAATACAAAAAAAAAAAAAAAAATTCTCACCTTTGCATTCGGTTTGCTCAGAGTTGGTCCTCTCAGGATATTTCACAGAGTTTATGAGAAGGAATATTTGTATTAAAACCAAATATTTGCACATTGAACTGCATTTAATATTGTACATGTGATAGTTGGAATGCTCTGTTCTGACTTTACAGTTTCTACTTTTTCTCCAAAATAATAATTATAATAAAGCAAGCTTCCAATTTTAACTTTTAGTATTTTTAATTGAGGACGGTTTAAATGTCATTATTTTTTGTGTCTCCACTGTGTTTTTATTTTTAAAACGTTAATAATTTAAAATTTAAAACATAATTATTAAAATAAAATGTTACATGTGATTTATTTTAATTTCTCTCTGTGCTTATAAAAAATTATCACATTTTGATTTTGATTTTAAATAAATTAATAAGTTGAAAAATCAACGTTTAGAAGTTATTCACATTACTACATTTTTACAAGCTCTTGATGCATGACAACCAAAACAAATTTCAAATGTCATAATTTTTTACACGTGCATAGATAAAATGATGTAGATCATATCTAACGGTTTTATTTTAATTTTTAAATTTTAAATTTTGAGTTATTAGAGTTTTTATAAATGAAAGTATGATAAAAGTACAAAAAAAATAAAGACATTTGAACCCTCTTTAATTATGTATGATTGTCGGAATTGGGTTTTGGGTTGTGGGGGTGTATTCTAAATTGAGGCAAAACCCCATAAAAAAAATAAAAGGAAAAAGGTGAGATTTCCTCTCTCAGTTTTTGGCGAAACACCAAATAATAATAATAATAATAATAATAATAATATTTATATTAATAATAGATAAAAATTTAGATCCTAAATTCCCTCAAAAGTCGAAGGATTCAAAATAGAGAAAAAAATTCCCAACTGAAATATAGTCTCAGGCTCCGAGCCCGTTAAAGCCCAGCCCATTAACTCTTACATAAACGGATGAATTTTCTAAAACCTTCTTTGAAAATCCAAGTAATAAGAGTCACGAATTCACCGCTTAACATATCTAATGTATGTATTTTTTTTTTTTATATAGATATATTACTTTTAAACACTTAGATAACTAAATTTTAAAAAAAATATGACCGTATAACTATGTATTTTAAAATATAGAAAATATTTTTAATAAAAATAACTTTAAAGTAAATATCATAGCTAGTTATTTTTAATATATTCTAAAATTTTATAATTCAAAGTCAAATTGTCAAGGCACGTTTAATAATAGTACAAAAGTCACATAATTGATCTTCATTGCATTTTTGTGTCATCAGTCACTCATCAATATAAAAAGTATGTGGTTATTAAAAGAATAAAAGAATTTAAAATTAGATTTAACATCATTTTTGTGTTAAGCAGAATAAAAGAATTAAGAAAAATAGTTAAGTGGTTCTTAAATATAATTAATAAATATAAAAACTAAACTAAATTAAATATATATACACACACGACATATGTATGAACAAAACTTAAATATTGAATATATTAAAATTGGACGAGGCGAGTCCGCATTTCTTTTTCATAACTGTAAAGGCACATCACATGTGTGTTAGAGTGACGTGATGTGACTATTACATTGTAATTTATTTTTACATGGTATGATTAAAATAGTGAAAGACGATCATGTTACGCAAATAGTTATGTCATGTATGTTCATACTGTGACCACATGTTATATGACTATTGGCGCGATGTGACTGATTGTATTTAATTATTATTTTGATGTTAAAGTTAGTTTAAAAAAATAATAACAAAATATATCAAAAAAAATGAAAAACTATTACAAAATAAATTATAATTAAGAGTAGTGTTAAAAATATTGGTCACGTATTAGTCACATAACGTGTTACGTGACGTGACAAAGATGGTGAAAGACAGTCACATCACATGAGCGACACATGTGACTTGACGTGTAACATTGTGACTAATTTTCTTCTCTACACATGCACAAAAATGTAAGAAGAGTCATGTCGTCATCAGAAATGTCACGGCACAAATACATATCGTGATTTGCATGTCCTGTATTATTACCATCCACGTAGTGTAACTATTTTTTGAAAAATTAACATGGAACGTTACGTGAAATATCTAGTTATGACACGACACAACACGGCACTTCATGTGATTAAAACCGTTAGATGCTGATCAAATAGTAAATTTTAAATGAACTAAAATTATGAAAGATATAGTTAAATACAATGACACGTAATTAATTACGAATAAACATGTCATGTCATCATAATAGTGACAAGATTCGCGAATTATTCAGATTTTTGGTGATGCCGAACCGAACACCGAATTATCCGGTTGACCGAACTTTGACCAAATAATTTCCGAATAATTCACTAATTTTACAAATTATTTCCGAATTTTACGAATTTTTCCCGAATTATTCCTGAATATTTTCTATAATTTTAATTTTTTGTTTTTTTGCTCCCTTACAGAACTGATATTTCTGATCCGAATAATACCGAATTATTTTCAAATCATACTTGAATTATTTCTAAATCGCGAATTTTTGACCATACCAAACCAAACCCAAATAAGTGATATGTGACTGTGGTCATCATCATCGTTTCAAATTTAATCACCACACGATACGTGACTGCTGAGGTCCGTACACAAATGTATTGAAATTTTACTAGCTGTTTTAATTTTCCGGGCTCAAAATCTGAAATTATTGGACCCAATTAGGGATAGACTTTTTCACACATCTCCCTTCCTCCCTCCCTCCCTCTCTCTCTCTCTCTTCTTCGCTAATGGCGACCTCGGCTACTTTAACAGCTCAATTGTCGAAGGTTTCTACCTTTCCCTCTCCTTCTCTTTGTAAGTGGGCAGTGATTGAGGTTTCGTGCTTCAATTTTGTTATATTTACTGTTAATGTTCTTCCGATACGGTGCATAATAGTTCTCCTATTTTGTTTTCAGCTCCTTAAACTATCTGATTCTTTGCGCATCTCTTTAGGTTGTAATTGGAGGACAGATCGGGTGCGATTTTCAAAATTTTCCCCTGTAGGAAGAATTAATTCAAGGAGATATGTTGGTGTTTATGCTTTATTTGGTGGGAAAAAGGACAATAGCGACGATGGATCCTCAAAGGTTGCACCTTTTCTTTATTTAATTTGATAAAGTTATTACAGTAATTTTCACCTTTGCTGCTTTGTACCTGTGCAACTTCAGAATATACAGTGCAAACCTGAAGTTAAAAGTATGTATGTAATGCTTACATCATTGCATCTCGGAGTGGCAAAAAAACTCGTAGCTTGTGACTCGATCGTGACTCGCATCTGGTTCGCTCACTAACAGCTCGCTCGTTACTGGATCGAGCCAGCTTGCTACTAGCTCGATTCAGAATTAACAAGTTCAAGCTGGGGCCTAGCTTGCTCGCGAACTAGCTCGGCTAGGCATCAATTTTTGAATTTGTATGAATTTGTATGCATTTCATATTGTCAAGCTCGGTCCAACTCGGCCCAAAAAAAATTGTAGAATTTATTTTCTTCTTAAAACAAGGTCTAGCCAGACCCAATGAGCCAGCTCGTCAGCTCGCAAGCTAGCTCAAGCTGGCTCGTCGCGATTTTGAGCTAAGGTTTTAGCTCGGAAGCTCTAGGTCCAACTCGTTCGGCTGTAGCTCGGTCCAGAATTAACGAGCTGAGCCAAGACCTAGCTCGGAATAAGCCAACTCGTTGACACCCCTAATTGCATCTTTAAAAACATAACAAGTATCCTCAATGCAAAATTAGTTTGGGAATTATTTGAACTAAAAGTGTTAAAGAGGTTTATTGATCATACATTTTTTCTTATGGAGAAACGCTTAGTTCAGTGGGGAAGAAAAAAGAAAGATAGAAGACTAGGTTATTACAAATTTTTACTTAGAACTTCAATAATATTTTCCATAGCGCTATCGTTAGTATTTCTATGCAAAATATTCTGAAGCTGATACATTTTTCATTATGTGCTTAAACTAGCCCGGCTTCTTAGGAAACATGCAAAATTTGTTTGAGACAGTTAAAAAGGCTCAACAAGTTGTTCAAGTTGAAGCTGTTCGAGTACAAAAGGAACTTGAAGAGTATGTAAAATGCCTCTCTTGTATTTGTTTAATTTTTGGACAATCTCATATGTATATCAAAGCCTGGATTATCATCATATGCAATGTAATAGTTGCCAAACAAAGTTGCCCTCAGTTTGTTCTATATAATCAAACTATTTATTATTTCCTCACACAAGGAGAATTGAGGGGTAGTTTAAGTATCTTTTGAATAAATCAAGGGGGTAGGTATTTTCCATGTTTTATAGGTTATGCATGATGCATGTTTTGATATTTTGAAGAACGGAAATAAATCTTTTAGATTGATCTTATGTACAGAATTGGTCACATTGGTCTGACATTTAATTTTGTAGAACGGAGTTTGATGGCTACTGTGAAGGTGAACTCATAAAGGTACCTCCAATACTTTTCTCTGGTTTATACTTTTTGTCACTTATCTGTTACACAGTTTTATTAATTTATTGTTTTAGGTAACACTATCTGGAAATCAACAACCAATACGTACCGAAATAACAGAAGCAGCAATGGAACTAGGTGCTGAAGTATGTATCACTTTCTATTTCATCGTATGAATTTGTAATAGAACTTGTAATCTTGACTGCTTCACAGCATCCCCAGTGTTACCTTCTGAAATTTCTAGCTTTGTTTGCTTTTTTCTTCACTTTTTCCAGCCGCAGCCTCATTTTCAAATCCATAAGTTAGTTCAATGGTTTGCATATACAGGGTTTATTTCATTTGATACTAAATTTTACTTTTATTGACCCTTTTTTGGGGTCTGCAGAAAGTCTCTTTATTACTCACTGAAGCCTTCATGGATGCACACCAAAAGAGTGTTCAGGTAAAATATTTCTTTACTGGTACCATTTCTCACTTTAGTTGGACTGTTTGGTTTGATCTCAGACACTATTGATAGTATTATAAATCCAGCATCCCATCTTTGCAAAACAAATTATGCAACTCAACCTGGATTAAATGGTGAAGGGTACCATATTGTATCACCTTTATCATGCTATTTATTGTCAAAGCAGCTTCCTTAACAGATTTATATGAAGTCATTGGCTGTATGTAGATCCATACCTGAGAGATATTTTTTCTTTTGTCTAACATAAACATATGGAACCCTGACTCAGGCAATGAAAGAGAGAATGAGCAATCTGGCACAGAGCTTAGGAATTCCTCAAGGTCTCGATCAAGGTTTCAACAAGTGATTGTACTGAAATTAGATCTATATTTTATTTGTTCCCCCTCAATTTTGTAGCAAGGCATGTCGATTGTAAACCTGGATATTGTAGTGCGCAAGAGTTTCAGCAGCTAATGCATCATTTTTCAAATCCTTAATCTCGGTTCAAGTCAAATTATTACTGCTGTATTATCAATCATACTGATTATCACAAAGGAGCTTCTAAAGGGCAAGATCGAAAGCACTGACAAAAAAAATTGGAGAGATTATTACAGTGCTGATTCTTTCGAAGGAATTCTCTAAAGAAAATTTTAGGAAATGACTTAAACCGAAGAGATTTCACATATTTGTGTTGGCAAAATCAGAATTTACACTTAAAAGGGGAAATTAATTATGTAGACATCTGCATTTCAAACTCCTGTGTTAATTAATAATTTAATATAATGCCAGTGGTTATTTAGATTGGTATATTATATGGGAAGTTCCCTAGTAATTGGATACTGGTAACGGGCAAGAATATTTACCAGCAGCAGCTATGGTACATGCAAAACAACATAGAACAAATGCCACCACTATTGATACCATCATTACAATCAGTATATATGTATGAAAGTATATGTTGTTACAATAATGTTCTACCTGGCATGAGCAATTCGGTCGGTACATTAAATGATCCTGCACCCTTATTGTACAACTCCTAGAAAAAAACCTCTTTCATAAAAACCAGATACAGACAACTGCCCAATATTCTTGAGGTTGACTATGCAAAAAAAAATATATATATATTATTGACAGAGTAGTATCAACTTGAGAAGATCGGATAAGATAACAAATCTAAACCATATGACAATTGCGTAAATTTCTTTGAAATGAATTATAAATATAAAAAGAAGAACAGGCGTAAAACAGAAATAGCTACTCGGCTAGAGTTTGGCTGCTAAAAATAAGCATCTACTGTTTTAGCTAGTAATAAGTAAAATATGCATCTAAAGTAATTTAGAGATTCAAACCCATCTGTTAAGACTTTTAATTTCTAACTCTACTCAAAGCCATGTCCCATCTAAAGTAATTAAGGCACATTTGCTAAAAAAATTGTTCGTTCCCATTACACAGAAAAAACAAGGTAAATGAGCAATTGAAAATCGGATACCCATGAACCATGATCAAGCAAAATCCTATAGAACCAACATTTGTTTCATTTTCTTATTATAACACCACTACAAACAAAATTTTGGTACAGAAGCAAAATTTTCTTATTATAACACCACTAAAAAGGTAAAAGGTTAAGCTAATCTCCCCTCTCCCTAATCCAAAAAAAAAAAAAATAAACAGTAAAAAGTTCTCCGGGATTTAAATTTTATTTAAGTGATGGTTGGCCAGAAGAAAGCCGATCACTCCTAGCTTTGTTTGCTTTTTCCATGTAATCTTGGTGGGACTGATGCTTTGCTCCTGTATTTGTCAAATATGATTGATAACAATGTCAGGTACTAAGTTGTAGATTATATAACAAATATTGAAAATATATATATAGAGAGAGAGAGAGAGATTGGCTAATATCAAATCGATTGTTCTTGAGGTCCCGTGCAACTAAGTCGTTTTTTTATTTTCAAAGTCCAAAAAGTCGATCCAAACCGTTAGATGTGATCTCTATATTAAAATGTGCTTGGAGACCAAATTTTACATTTTTTTTTAATTTTTTTTACTATTAATTAAGTCACTTTGAAAATCGCTGATCCAACGGTGGCTTAACCAAATAGTGAAACCGTTGGATCAGCGATTTTCAAAGTGGCTTAATAAATAGTAAAAAAAAATTCAAAAAATGTAAAATTTGGTCTCCAAGCACATTTTAATATAGAGATCACATCTAATGGTTTGGATCGACTTTTGAACTTTGAAAATCTCAAAACGACTTGGTTGCACGGGAGCCGTGGTGCTAATGTTTTGATATTAGCCAACCTCTATATATATATATATATATATATAACCTACTTAGATTAATCAAACATACAGATACCATACAGGATTACACACGTCTTTGATTGAATTTTGGCAAGGTTCTGTAAGAGTTACTGGCCAGTGTGGTAAGAAATAGCACTGGTCTGATAACTTTGTTTCCCTTTTTATGTTTTCTTATTTGTACTTTCATTCACTGAAGTTGATCACAGACATGAGGATTACTTTGTCAAGACTGCAATAAATTGAGGTTTGATTGAACAAATAATGGTTTTAGTTGTGCCCCCATATGCTCCAATCCACTAATAGATTTTATTTAAGAAACAAAAACCAAAATAATCCCATTCTTACTTCAGATCTAAAAGATAAAAAATTGAACAATTAGGGGTAGTTCACTAGTTTGCACACCTTTGGAGTTAAAAGACAAAGCGAAGGCTTAGTAAGATATCCTTACAAGAAATTGAATTTCATCAAGCATTTGATGTTATGGTAAATGAATTCTGTTTGAGCAAGAGATTGAATTTCCTTTTTATAAGATCAAACCTGTTTATCAACATGTACATAACCTTAACTAAGACATTTTAAACAGAAAACACTTAACCTGGAAAAGTGCAGTACAGTCTAGAACAGGTACAATATCAGGATCTGAGCTATTACCGAGTCTCTCAGTGTAGGTTTGTACACAATTCATCACCCAATTACTTCATATATTCTCCAGAAATTGGATAAAACAGAATTTGATTCATAGGATAGATGCAACTATGTTAACCAAAGTAAGAGAAAAACAAAACTATGGTCGATTCTTCTTAGAGTGGGCGGGCTGGCAGGGAGGAATGGAGAGAGAAAGAGAGAGTACCTCGGCTCATTAAATACCAAGGAACAGCGAAAACGGCGGCGATAATGGTGATTCCAGCGAAGACATGCTTAGGGTTTCCACTGTACATGTAATGGTCTAGCTTCGCTCTGAACCCTCCCCCACCTACCCGGCCGCCATTGCTGGTGGTCTCCGCTCCCATTTCTATTGGTCTCTCTTTCCCCCACGCAGTCACACCTCTCTCCCTCTCGATCTCAATAATATGTTGTTCCGTGCTATATTTCAAAATAGGACTCTAATTATGCTGCCAATTATGTGGTGATTAATTCATCCACGGGCCCCACAACCACAATGAACTCAAGTGCTTATCCTCTGAGATATCACACATTGTGCGTGACCGACGTGTTCGGTTTCTATTCGAAGATAGAGTGGGGCCAAGTATTATTTGTGCTCTAAGATTCGTGCAGAACCTATTTGAACGGTTACAATTTTATAATAGAACACGCAAAATATGAGATATCTCATAGGATCCGAATTAAGTGGGCTCCTGATTGATAACAGAGTAGGTCAGATGGGCATCGGACCTACTTTTGGGTCTAATGAGATTTTTTGCCGTCCGATCAGCTTTAAGATCTGTGTGAACGAAATTGAAAAGATCCGAACGAATTTTAAAGCAAAGGACATGCATCTTAAAGTGGATCGAACGGTTATTAAAGATCCATCGAAACAAGGTAGGTCCGATGGGCATCGGACGTACTCTTCTTCTCTCTGCTATTATGCAACAAAATTACAAAACGAATTAAAGGTCGAAATCCAAACTCCAACAATTACTACTTCTCTTTGATTTCTACACTCTCCAGTCTCCAGTACCCTCTCCAATGGGTCTTACCTCCATTCTTCTCCGACGATCGCAAGGCCACTTCCTCTGGCGTCCGTTATTTCATCTCCCGTTGTCTCATCCTCTCCATTTCCCTCTCAACTTTTTCTACTCGACTTCTCCCGATTCCCTCTCCGCCTCTCCCATCGCCACTCCACACGACGGCCTCAGCGACTTCGAACCTGAACCGGAACCCGTGGGACCCACCAAAACCGATATCCACGACCTCCAGTCCTTCATCCAGATCCTCTCCAGTGCGAAATCTCTCTCCTCTTCCCCGAAACAAGCTCTGTCTCTGCTTAATAGTTCGTCAGCCGTGCAACTTAGCAAGGAATTGGTGTGCAGGGCAATGTGGGAGGTGAGGCAGGATTGGGAATTAGCTCTTTTCGCTTTCAGGTGGGGGGAGGAGTGTGTGGCGAGTTACCCTTGGGCTTGGCATTTCATCATACAGGTTGTGTGCAAGAAGGAAAGGTTTGATTTGGCATGGGTGTTGGTGCAGAAGATGTACAGAAACGGAATTCTCACTCAACGAGCATTTGTTATCATTATGGAATGGTAATCTCTTTGATTCTCTTTTTGTTTTTGAAAATTTATAATTTGATGCAAATGCTTAATTGCTTTTCCATTATGGGGAACCAATTTTGAAGTTCTATGTGGAGATCAATCTCTCTTTGAAGATTTGTAGATATGGTAATCACATAATATAGTAAAATTAATTTTGGAATTTACAGGTATGCTGCTGCTAATCAGGCAGGAAAGGCAGTTAAAACATTTTTTATAATTGAGAAATTCAAATTAAATGCTGATATGGAAATTTTTCGATCACTTCTCCGTGCCTTGTGCAAAAACCAAAACATAGAAGAGGCCGAGCAATTGCTTCTTAACAACCGGAAAACATTTCCACTTAATTCTGAAAACTTCAACATAATTCTCAACGGGTGGTGCAACATAATGCCTGATATAGTCGAAGCAAAGAGAGCTTGGCGAGAGATGTCAAGTTACTGCATTAGTCCTGATGGCACTTCCTATATGCACATGATCGGGTGTTTTGCAAAAGCACGAAATCTATCTGATTCTCTAAGGCTTTATGATGAGATGAAGAAAAAGGGTTGGGCCCCAGCTCTTGAGGTGTATAATTCTTTGATTTATGTTCTGATGCAAGAAAATTGTTTGAAGGAGGCTAACAATGTTTTAAAGAGAATTCATGAGGCTGGTCTGAATCCTAATGTGGAAACATACAACTCTATGATACACCCGTTATGTGAAAATCAAAAGTTTGTGGAGGCTCAGGCTTTGATGGAGGAAATGACGGTTAAGGGCATAAAACCTAATTATGAAACCTACCATCCATTTATAAACCAAGACGACGCTGAAGCGACCTCAAAGATTTTGAGTAAAATGAAAGAGAATGGATGTGGGCCCTATGGCTCTACATTCCTCTTTCTCCTCGAAAAATATTTTAGTTCGAAAGAGTCAGGAAATGCATTGAAGTTTTGGTATGAAATGAAAAATTATCAAATCAAACCTGACCGTTCGCACTATATGGTATTGGTAAAAGGATTGGCAAAGTATGGCTGCATCCAAAAAGCTTTAGAGTATTACAATGAGATGAAAAAGAAGGGTTTCGGGCCTGATATTCGGCTTGAGAAAATGTTTAACACAATTTTATTAAATAACAAGGAACACTAGGGGAGAGTTGATAGAAAATTTGATGCTTTGCAAGGGGCAAATTACAATTTAGGATCAAAGGCAGTAATTTGTATAGTCAAGATTTAGGTTGAATAAGGGGAGGTAGCTTCCAGCTTGTCAGCATTTGCACAAGAAATGTAGTCAACAGCTATCTTTGATCTTAGAATTGTTTGCCCCTTGAGTAGTTTTGCAGAAGTTCATCTAACAAATTTTCTGTTATTTTCCTGCTAACTTTTTTGATGTAAAGAAGAATATTATGAGTATTCCTTTTTTCCATTATTTCTAATCATTTTAATTAAGCACTTGTTCTAACTTCTAAGCAATCATTTTTCATCTAATTCAGTTCTGTATAAGTGTATTTCTCATTTGATTTTGTTTATAGGTTTGATCCTCAAAACTGTTACTCTTGTTTGGTGCGTGAGAATCCCACAATATGACATTTGCAAGGCCTGTTGCACTACTCTAAATTGGTCCTAACTGTAGGGGTGCAAACAGATCAGATAATATCCGACTGTATTCGGATCCGTATTCGAAAATTAGATACGGATATCTGATATCTGAATATCCGTGTAGATACGGATATGGATATGGTTTTTAATTTTAATTATTAGTATCCGAATAGTAGATATATACCGTATAATTTAATATATATTATGAAAATATTTATGTATATATTTACGGATATTCGATATCCGATCTGTATCTGAAAAATAAAAGCGGATATACTAGTATCTTATCTGTATCTGATCCGTTTGCACCTCTACCTAACTGGTTGTGGTTCCTTAGGCCGTTGGTATGGGGTCTATATCCTCTCAATTACTGCAGAGGATGGGCTTCACTTTACGGTTTGAGATTAAATCTCAGTCGGTTTGAGATTCGGAGAAATAAGAGGCAGTATTATTGGGCTTTGAGATTTGTGCCAAGTTAAAATGAATGGTCTGAATTCACTAATTGGTAAAAGATTCCCTTGTGCAGCAAGAGAGAGGATGTGAATTCGTTGGTATGTTATGTTGGTAATCATGATTTCTCCTTGGGAAAAAAAAACAAAAACAAAAACACCATGATTTCTCCTGAAGCATGTTTGGTTTCTTAGGAATCAACATTTGACCGTTTGTTAAATGCCAGAACCGACCAAAAAGCGAGGTCACTAAAGAAGGAAACGTATACCCAGAATCCAAGAATCCTGCTCCAGAATGTTCTTCTCCAACGGCTACTATTTTTCCTGTTTTAAATACCAAACCCTGTCAAATTCCCAAAACCCTACATCACAATACCAAATTTGAACTCCCTCTCGTTTCACCTTCTTAAAAAACCAAATTCATGGCCTTCTTTTCTTCCTTTTTTGTGTCCTTGTTCTTTCTTATTATTTGTCTCAGCATCACAATTGCCCAGGCTAAGGAGTATCTTGTAGGAGGTTACACTGATGCGTGGGCAGTGCCGGTATCATCATCTTACACACTCAACAAATGGGCCGAGGCTAACCGCTTCCAAGTCGGTGATTCTCTTGGTAATAAACCATATTTTTCTTCTTCTTTAACTTTCATACACCCTTTATTTATTTTTTTCCACCTTTCAAGATTTGAGGAACCTCATGACTCAACTCTACCATTGCAGTGTGGAACTATGACCCGAAGAAAGACTCAGTGCTCCGTGTCACAAGAGAAGCATATCTAACTTGCAACACAACAGAGCCAATGGCATCATACAGAAACAGTTCTACAGCTGTGATACTGAACCACTCTGGTGCATATTATTTCATTAGCGGTAACCCCGACAACTGCCAAAAGGGAGAGAAGGTGATTGTGGCGGTCATGTCAGAACACCACTCATTGCACAAACATTTGGCTCCGGCTTCTGCACCTGAATCTGTAACCGATTTTAGGGCTCCTACTCTTGCTCCGACAGCTGGGGCCCAGGATAGACTTGTTGTTGCAAAAGTGATGTTGGGTTTAGTGCTTGGTTTGGGATTGCTTTCTCTGGGATTCTGAGTTGAATTAGATAGAATTACATTTTTGTAATTTTGGCTGCGCTCTCTTCATAAATGAGAGTACTCTTCATTACTGAGAGTACTATATATTCTATTGATTTAAAGGAAAATCACTATTATAAAAGCACATTAGTTGAAACATCATGCTTTATCAAGTAAATTTTCATAGTAGCATTACAATACCTTTGCATAAAAATGGGAAAAACCAAAACTACAGTATTATAATCATATTATTTGTCTGCCCAGAAGAAACAAAACCATCTGACGAACTTTCATTTAATAAAAAAAATGATTATGAAAGAAAGTGATTAAGAACAATATTACTGATTTTCTGGTATATATATACCATTCACCACCTGCACAGGCCGGAGACGGAGAGTGTATACGCCACTCAATTACTTGGGCCTAATCTGATCTAATGGGCCGGTCTGAATGGAGTCATAACTGGCCCGCATTGAATCATCTCTTAAGTTCTAACCAATTGAAAATTTCCACCGCCTCTACCAAATTCTAACCCCATGTGGCAACCATGCACAGCATCTACCGAACACGTGTCCCCTTTTCATCGTACTTTCCCTTACCTTCCGCTGCATCTCTCTATAAAAATGTTCCCCATACAATAATCACTAGAAATTGTGAAAGAATTTTTTTTTTCAAAGCCCTGTAGCACATACAGCAAACATGGCAAACACCAACAAAGGTAATTGGCAGAGCAACGCAGACACACACAAGATGAGCCCTGAAGAGGTGCGTAAAGCCGGTGTCGAGGCATCGAAGAGATCGCCGGGAAACCACCCCGGTGAGGTGCTGCACCAGCGAGGCCGCCTTCCCTACAGCACACCGGTGATGGCAGTCGGAGGTTTTTTTGTTATTGCGGCAATCGGGTACGGGGTACTGTACTATAAGTCGAAGCCGGGCACATCGCCGGGTGATGTTGCCAAGGCCACCATGGCACCTGATTCACCGACCGGTGGTGACAATCAGAGGCCCAAAACAACTGCTCAGGCTTAAATTAATTCGATTTTTAGTTTAATTAGTACTGTTTGGGAAGTTTTGATAAATTTTACTTGTTTTTTTTTTTTTTTTTTGTATATTATCATGAATAAGGAGACTTAGTTTTTGCTGGAATTGTAGTACCTCTTCGGGCATTTTCATGGAGAGAAATTGCATGGCAATTGCACATACATTAGTCAGAACTTTTTTTTTATAAATTATAATTAAAAATAATAATTTTATGAAATTAACATAATTTTTTTTTTAAATTATAAGAAATAAAATGTCAGGGTTATACATTTTTTCATATTAGCAGTCATAGAAAATCACATTGGGTCAATATTTCAGCTCCGAAAAAATAGCAGAACGTAAAACAAAAATTCATAAAATTATTTTATTTAATTATCGTTTATAAAAAAATTCTCATAATTATATTAGATTATTAAGTTTGGTTTGATTATTATAAGTTCAACACAAATAGATGTACCAATGACCACACAAATTAATCTGAAGAAAAAACATATATTATTTTGAATTTAAGATATGTTGAATTGAGTTGTCTATGTAATTAAAAAGAGCTGAATCTCAAAATTAAGAAACAAGATCCAGCATGTTTCGATTAATATTAGAAAGTAAAATCACCCTCAGCCTGTTTCAATTAAAATTTGTGAAATGGCTTATTGATATTTTGACGAACTACATTGTAAGATTTTGATCAACTAAAATTTGTTAAGGGCCAGAAAAGGCCCGTGGGCTATCATTGATATATCATGAAAATACATTGTGAAATATTACATCGATTTGTAATGCATTATATAACCCATTTAGCCCAAAAAGCTAGCAAACTATAAATTAAATATGCTGCGATCTCTTCAGAGATCGCAGAATTCTGTCTTTTCATATTTAATCTTTAATTTTTTTAAATTCGTGCATGAAAATTAATTTTTTTAGATATTTGTGCATTCTAAAAAATTATTGGATGTTGAAAAACAAGATTCTGCAATCCTAAGAATCACAGTAGATTTGTTTCCGGCAAACTAAAATATAACCTATAGTGGTCCTGAAACTTTTAGGTTTTAAATCAACAAATGAAATGGTGGCCTCTCTGTTGCCGGAAGATGGTAGAGCGAGTAATAACGGAGCGGTGTTCTTTAGCGGTGGCGGCAAGAGGCGCAACGCTAAAGGAAACACTATTGCGATTTTCTACTGTGCTCATTTCATTGTGTTGGATGTCGGATTGGAGTAACGGATCAGTTACGTGTGCTTTCTCCTTTTCGACGACGGAAGGATGAGTAGTCTTCTGTCTATGTACAGTAGGTATACCTTTCGTTTTTGATTTGATGTTTGTGTGTTGTTTTGTGTTGCTTTCTCTCTCCTCTTGTTTTTCTTTTCTTCTATTTAGAGGTGATTGTTCTAAACTGGTTGATTTAGTTTCTAGTTTAATTAGATTTAGTGCCTTCGCAGCTGATGGATGACTATCTTGGTCCGGTCGATTCAGTATTCGGTCAGATTTGAATTCAGTGCCTTCTTAACTGTGATATGAGTATACATGAATCCATCCCTAGACTCCTACCACTCCAATCAAGCAAGAATAATCAATTTGAGTCCACATAATGCACATATTCCTGTGTGTTTTTAGTTTTATTTAGCTGTATATTTTCAAAAACACTCGTTATCTAATCTTATATAACAACTAGTAATTTTTTCTATCAATACAATTGCTTACGGTTTTCAACCAAAACAAAACAAAAAATATTCGATTTTATATTTTTTGTTATTAGTTTTCTCACCGAAAGCGAGGTTTCAGTTCACATGAAGTATCATTTCCAAAACTACAATTGCCTGATGCATGCAGATGCAGTAGCTTACAACAAAAGAGACAAAAGCTAGAGAAAAGCCTAGTAGTGTTATTAATGTATTATTTTTTATGAGTTGAATCTTAACAGCTGTTGTACATAAAATAATAAAATATATACAGAGCTAGTTTTGGATCTGAAGGATATTTTAATTTGTGAGATGTAAATTTTTCTTTGACTAAGCTATATATATATATATATATATATATTTAATAATTTGACAAATTTGTTGTAATTTAAAATCCCATATTGTAACATGATTTAGAAGTTAGAACATATGCATATAGTGCACTTAGAAAATGATGAACCGTTAATCAAATAACCTGAGATTTACAATGGCTCATATTTAATTATTTTTATGAAATATTAAATTATATTCGGAAATATAAAGTTTAATACACAATCAATCAATTAATAAGGCCGTTCATCCCGACGAGAACTCTAACAGCATCTGATCGACGTTTGTTACTTGTTTTAAGATCGAAAATTTTAAAGAAGAGCGACAATAAAACAAAGATGAATAGTGCGTATAAACTTAATGATTTTGTTTTAGAGTAAGACTTGGGTGCTATAGATAGCATAAGGTCTTTCGTGCTACGCTCTAAAAAACATTATCGTGTAAACTTCAAACTTCGATTTAAGTAGCTCAGTAAATTGATTATATAATAAACTTATAGAATATCAATTTTTACTATTTTTAGAAAAAAAATTTACTATTTTTTATGATTTATAAAATATGACAGAAAATAGTTTAAAATGTTGGACAATTTTATTTTATTTTTAAGCCATTTTTTTATTTTATTTTTATAAATGAAAAAATAGTCTAAAATATTAACACCTAAGTCTTACTCTGTTTTATTTCAATTCGAAATTGAAACAAAATTGAACTCTCTCACGTCCAGTGTTTTAAAATTCGGTCTATTCGGCCGAATATTCCTATTCGGTTGCAATCCGAATAGAAAATCTATATTCGGTCTGAATATGAATTTTAGAGCATATTACCGGTTTAGAGTATATTAATAGTGATAAAATACTGGTTTAAAGTATATTAAAAGTGATTTATACCACATATTACCGGTTTAGAGTATATTAAAAGTAATAAAAATACAATGTCATACCACATATTACCGTATGCTTGTTTATATATACGAATTCTCATTTAAAATCCGCATATATAAATCCGAATTAAAATCCGCATATGCGGCTGCATACCGTATATTCGGTATTCGGTAGCCTTCCGAATACCGAATAAGAACCTAATTTCAAAACACCGCTTGCTCACGTCCCTTCTCTTCTTTTTTTTTTTCCTCCTCTACTCTTTCCGTCCCTTTCCGTGACGCAGCTGTAAATTGTCAAACAAAACTGCTTCTTAAAAGAAAAATTAAATAAATACTGTCAGAACATAATTTTTCTTTTAATAATTTCAAATAATTGCTAGGAGTCATAATTTGACCATGTAACCAGAAAGTGGTCCATGCTGAAATGGCACTAAAGATTCTTTCTTCACGGAATGAGATTAAAAAGGCCGAGAAGTCAATATCACAGATAAAGAAATCTGTGGAGAAACAGTAAATATTATTATACTAACATCTTTTTTTTCAGTCTAAAGTATTAAATTGGCACATTGAAAATTGTGTAAAGTTGCTTTATTCTGCAAAGAATTCTCAGTAATTAAATCTTTTTTAACAAGGGCTGCTAAAGTAAAGAGTATCGGATCAGTAATTAAATTTTTTTTACTATCTTTTTTTTACCGTTATCTTATATGTTTTCTTATAAGATCATTTTTAAAATTGTGTACCAAGTCTTTTGTACTCTTAACTTTAAAATTTATCGGATTAATTTTGAACAACAAATTCAAATCGTTGAAATCCTTCTATCTTACGAGTGATGCATTTACGTGTGAAAATTTTAAAGTTTTGAATTAAGTTACATTACCTGCAAAATAAATTAAAAAAAGTTGTATTGTGCTAATATTAAAATGTTTGTTCTTAGGCTGTGGAACAAACGCTTTGATTTTTATATTTTTGAAGCTCAAACAATCAATCCAAGCTGTTCAATATTCAATCTATAATAAAGTGTGTTTGGAACTAAATTTTATATTTTTTGAAATATTTTACTATTTATTAAGCCTGTTTTAAAATTATTATTTTCAATAATTCAGAAATTTTTAAATGTTTATTAAAATCAGTAATTTTAAAACTGACTTAATAAATAATAAAAAAATAAAAAATGTAAAATTTGGTCTCTATGCACATTTTAAAATTGTTGGTTTGAATTGACTATTTAAATTTTCAAAATTAAAAAACTAATTAATTGCACTACAGTTTCAGAACAAACATTTTCTTGTTAGTCTATGGAAAAAGTTTCTTAATTTAAATAGTCAAATCCATGTGCAATTTTCTGTTTGCTCTTTGAGTAAAAAAAAAGAAAAAACCCTACTGGCCCCTCTAAAAGTGGTTATTTTCGTTTATTAAAAAGAGTAAAAAGGCACCGGTCATAATTAACGGGCTTTGTGAAAGCTGAGGATGATGTGCATAAAGTGTCTCACTTTCTTGAATCATATAATTGACGAATGTTTTATATGCTCTCTTATTCTTAGGTGCTATATTTTACAAGGATCATGTTACTAGATTTCCATACCGTACCAACATTTACATGTAACAATTGATATACAGCTGGTAACAGCCACATGGTTCCGAAATTTTTTATTTATATCATATTAAAAAAAATCATTTATCCACTTTTTTTAATAAAAAATTTCATATATACCACTGTTGTCTCTAACGCATCTAGAGAGCGAATAGTGAATTTCCGTTATCTGTTTAATACACTTTGTTCCGTACAGAACAGACAGTGTATTTCTTCTAATTCTGTGTTTTTCGATTAGCATACAGTACGGATGGATATCGTTCATAATGGAATGCCAAAGGGGGTCCTCTGACTTATACGGGCCATTTCGTTCAGAACGGAAGTCATACTCAATAAATTTTCCATACCATACGTCCTACATCTGTATCTATTCGGTACCTTTTCAATACATTATGTATCAAACGGTTTGCTTCCGTACCGAACGGATAGGTACATAAATCAACAATATCAAATTTACTTTATTTATCTATTTGTCATTACAAAATCTATATCTCTTTGATCTTCGAAAAGTCTTGTTGATTTCATTGGTTCTTTTAAATCTTTCAATTATATTGTTTTTGAACCTTTAAATTCACTCATACAATGATATCGTTAAATTCAATTATTATATGTTTTGCACATTAGTCAAACACAGTAATTAGATAATTGCATAGAACAACAACCAAGTCCGCCAATTCAATTGACGGACCCAAAAAAGGAATCCGCTAATTGCATTTTTTGGTCCACCAATTGAATTGACGGACCCTGTTTGGGGGTCTGCCAATTCAATCGACAGACCCTATCTTTTTTTTATAACAGAAATTAATGTTTAGAGGAAGGAATAAAAAAAAAAAGAGGGGCCGTTGAATTGACGGACGTGCTAGATTTTTAATTGACTAGTAAAAATAGTTAATTGATTAATTTTTTTAATATGGTATAAATAAAAATTTCGGCACTTGGTTTTTGCAAAAAAAAAAATAATGTAATAACTCATTTGACCCTGATCTAAATCCGCCCTTTTTTTCATTTTCTTTTTTAGAAAAGGATTTGGAGTTTTGGACCCATTTGATTTTGATCCAAAATTACACACAATAATAATCTATTAAAATATACAAACTATTGACCGATTCCCTCCGGAATTTTAATGGATATTTTCTTAGCTTAGGCTTTGATTGTCTTCTATTAATTAACTCGTGCTTTGACAATTCCGTATTTTTCTGACTTCAAAATTTTGATAGGTATGCCAACTTTTTGTAGCTTAAAGACCGTTAAGATTCGAAATGAAATTCAAAGCAAAGTCATTTTCAAGATCATAACAATAGCACTATAATAATAATCTCAATTTGACCAACTACTTTTCCTTGTTCCTTTTTCATAAGTATTTTAATCGTATACGAATCTACAAAGTCAAACTATTTTGAAAACTATTGATATTACAAAAAATTGAATAACACGCAAAGGCTGATCTCAATTCTCACACAACAACATTTATATAAAGGAATAAGATATGGTCCAAATGGTTTTGGATCAGATACCGTCCAAAATCTCTAAATATCGTATGATTAAAGTTCGAACAGTCGATCCGAACCGCTCAATATGATGTTTATATTAAAATATGTTCAGAGACCAAATTTTATAATTTTTTGAAATTTTTTACTATTTTTTTAGATATAAAATTTTCAAAAAATTTATGTAAAAAAATAGTAAAATTTTTTAAAAAATATATAAAATTTGGTCTCTGAACACATTTTAATATGAAAATCATGTTGAGCGGTTCAGATCGACTGTTCAAACTTTAATCGTATGATTTTTAGAAGCTTTGGATGGTGTCTGGTCCAAAGCCATTTGGACCATAGCTCATCCCTTGTATAAATGGCAATCATTGTCTTGGTAAGGATATTTCACCGTCATTAATATAATAAATCCTTTCAAATTAAGCAATCTGTGCGGTGCCACATGCATGCAAAAATGTATTCTAAAATTAATGAGAAAGCAAGTTGCATATGAAGATATCTTGTTTTCAATTAAATGTATTCTAAAATTAATGAGAAAGCAAGTTGCAAATGAAGATATCTTGTTTTCAATTAAGAACAAAATTAAATAGCCTTATATTTACAAGATACCAACAAAAATATTACTTACTTTCTCCCTCTAGATGAAAACTATGAACACAACAATATCTCCATTCCAATTGAGAACAAGAAATTTGGAATAAGAAATGATTTCATATACAAAATTCAACTTAATATAACAATTGCCACCTAACCTCAATCAGTGTTAGAAAACATCACCAAATGAAAAAAAAGAGATTAACTTACTCAGCATCTGACAATGGCTTCCTCCTAGAATGATGAAAGCCATTGACACAGGGAGAAGGCGAGAACTCGAACGGTAAATCGGGTATCTCCATCTCTCCTCTCAAAATCTTCACAATCTCGCTACTATCGGGTCTCAACTCGGGCATCTTTTGCAAACATAACAAGGCCAAATTAATACATAGATTAGCTTGATCCTTGTCGAATGAACCATTTAATCTCTCATCCATTAATTCCAAAACATCTCCATTCTTAGCCAATTGTCGGCACCAGGAGACTAGGTTCGCCTTCTCTAGCTTAACGGGTGACGAGAGCACATGCAATGGCCTCCGACCCGATAAGACTACCAGAATCAACACACCAAAACTATAGATATCGGTTTTCTCAAATAAATGGGTTGAGAACCCGTATTCTGGCGCAACATAACATACTGTCCCTCTTATGCTAGTAGTACTGCTAAGTTCTCGGCTTAATAAATCACCACTGAACATGTCACTATTAACCGATCGGCTTCTTTTCTTCTTCCATGTCTTTTTGAAGTTCATGTCGAAATGAGTTCCTTCAGTTTGAGTCTCAGTACCAGTACCGGTACCGGTACCACGGGAACTAATAGACCGGAGCCATTTGAACCCTTTCTTCTCAGGAATGACCCCTTTGTTACTCATCTCAGCAAAATACTCTTCTTTCCACCATTCTCGCATTTTTCGATCTTTTTTCTCATTTTCTATAGTATTATCTTTCTTTCTACTTTTCTTTCTTTCAGGGCTTTTATCAATTGAAAAAATGGTACCATCTTCGGCTTGGCTTGAGCTGGCAAGTTCAAAGCACTTTTCGGGTTCAGATTCGACCTGGGTTCTCTGCCCGTTATCCCAATTTGGGTCCGGGGTCGTATCTGGTCCAATTTGGCTACCAATCCACTCAGTAACATAGTCCCTAGAATCCAATTCACCACTTCCCTCTTGCTTCCACCACCAATCCTTTCCCCATTGTCCATTTTTGTTCTCTCCTTGCATCAGCAATGATGGTGAAGAGTTGATCGTTTCCTCTGTTTCACCAGAAACAAGCTCCTTCCTCTTCATACCGTAACTGTGTGCCTCCAATTCACACAAAGTTGCCTCCTCTCTTCCAATTTCACCACTTGGTACCTCTTCCGCTCCTAAATCCTTTGCCAAGAGCTCTTGACTTGGACCAAGTTCTTGGCTCAGGGGAAAGTTATAATCGGTCGCATTATTCTCATCTTTTAATCGAGATAATCCAAAATCAGATAGTTTTGCACGAAAATCTGATGTAAGAAGCACATTACTAGGCTTGAGATCGCCATGAATGACAGGAGGATCACACTCGAAGTGTAAAAAGGCAAGTGCTTCCGCCACGTCTAGTAGGATAGATAACCGCTTGGACCAGTCGAGAACGGTCGACTCCGACGAGGTATTAAAGAGAATAGACTGGAGAGATCCATTGGGCATGTATTCGAAAGCTAAGAGAAGAGGGCGGGAAGGGGAGGTAGGTAGAGAGTAGCCCACTAGAGGCACGATAAACTGGGAAGAAGGAAGGGAAGAAAGGAGGTGAAATTCATGAAGGGAAGGAGGAATGGGAGGTAAGAGTTTAACAGCTAGTGGAGTAGAGGAAGGGGAGGAGAAGACAGCGAGGTAGACAGAGGAGAAAGAGCCACGGCCGAGGGACCGGGAGGGATGGAAAGAGAGAGTAGCACGGCGAAGGAGGGAGAAGGGGAGAGAGGAGGGAGAGGAGGAAGGGGAAGGAAGGACAGGGGAGAGGAGAGGTAGAGTGCGGCGGCGCCGGCGACGGTAGAAGGTGAAGGAGAGGTAGAGAAGGAGAAGGGAAAGGAAAAGGATGGAAACAGAGGAGAGGATTATTATGAGGAGGTGGTGGCGGCGGTGAAGAAACGAGGGATGAGGAGGTGGAGGGGAGAGGAGGAGACGAGATGACATGGGAAACGAGAGGGTTACAAGAGAGGTGGTGGTGGTGGTGGCGCTAGACTGCTATTTGATAGCAGTGATAGGTGGAGCATGAGGAATGTATGAAAAGAAAGAGAGTGGGGAATGAATAATATACCGATCGAAAGAAACTCGCATCATCTGAGATATCTCAAACTTTGCGTGACTTGAAGACAAATCTTTACCGTTTAAATAGTTTTCCACGAATCACAAAGTAAAAATAATACTGTCCCCCGCGTTATCCTCGAAAACGTCCGTCACGCAAAAATTGAGATATCTTAGAGGTACGCACTCGATCGAGGGTACACGCTATTGAATTTGTACTTGTATCCTCTGCATTAACTCAAAAAACAATCTTTTCAGTTAATATATCTTTACCGTCCAAAACATTTAAGATTCGTGCGGATTTGGCTCCGTTTGAAATCAGATGGTCAAGATGCGTCAAATCAAAAGATGCTCTTTTGAGTTAGTGCAGACGATTCGGACTGGACGCTATTTTGACTCTTTCAATCATTATTATTGTCTGGTGTGCTTATTTTCTTATGCGTCTGTATCGAATCGTACGGACAATATCGGCGATGCATCTAGCGGGGATTTGATCTGAACCGTCCGTTCTGACCAGAAACGCCGTGATCCAAACTGTCTGATTGCAACTGATTTTGCTTCGTTGGATGGGATGGGTCTACACGGACGGTTTTTATATTCATTTATTATGTATGATTCGTATAATAAATGATCCAGCCATAGACATCAGGTGGGGAGGTTGCTATCTGGTCAATATTCCACCTCAGTTGATATTTATAAAAAATAATTGACTTTTAACATTTAAAAAATGTGTTAAATTATTAGATTAATTGTTAATTTTAATAATATGACTGCAAAAATTTGAATGTTTGAATAATGAATATTTATCAGGCTATAGGTGCGTTATAGCTTTTTTACTCCTTAAAAACTATAGCGTTATTAACTGTTTTTTTATCAGAATTCTAAATAGCTAACTATGACGTTATAAACGTTATTTACAACTTTGATATTTATGGATGTTTGGGGTTATATTTTGAGTTATGGTATCTTCTTAAGCTCACTTTTTGTGAGTGTTTAATTGGCTTCAAATGATAAGGTAATCTAAATTGTTCATCTATTTATATTTCACGGTTAGTGCATTTAAATGCTGAATTTTTTAATTTTTTTAATATAAAGTCAAGCATTTCATAAAAGAATTTGTAAGCTATTTTAATACATTAATATTTATTATTTGTTTACCGCTTAACTTTATACTAAATACAAAATTTATAAATTTGACGTGCAAATACGTAAAATGTATCGATTTTTCTTTGTTTGGTTCGTTGTTTGAAGACAATCTGATATGTTTTGAAGTTAAACTTACCAAAGAGTTTGTTGACTTAAAAACACATCATGTTTGCTCATAATTTTATTAACAAAATTAATTACTTTATTATGTAATCCTTTATGGAAAAAAAAAGAATATACTTTGATGTTTTAATTGTTTTGATAGTAAATATTTTAATTAAAAATAAATTTTATTTTAATATATATTTTGTATTTATAAGACAAGAAGTACATGAAGAAAATATGAATTATAGGAAAAATAAATAGCACAAAAAAGAAAGAGATTTACTTTTCGTGGTATGAGACGAATGATGAATCACAAACAAATTTAGAATTTAAACCTATTGATTGAAATTTGAAAGAACTAATAGGTCATATATATTTCCTGTATTCAAAGCATTTTTTCCGGGGTACGTAAATCCAGCGTTGAAAATTTGGAACAAAAAACAGCTGGACTTAGCCACACCATACCATGATCAGAATTTATTTGCTGTCAATTAATTATGACAATAACTTGTTTAAGTTGGTGTTTTATTTAATCTCTCTCTCTTTCGCTTTTTCTCTTTTATGATAGCAGACTTGGCGGCGGCCTCCAAATAAAACCCATCTTTGTCCTGGAATTTTTTTTATCAGTAGATATTATAAAATTTGAAGGTACGAAAATAGAAAGAGTAAGATGGTCCGATTCATTGATTGTTTTTAAACTGCACAGAAAATTTGCACAACTAAAAAAAAAATTATAAATTGTGAACTGTGATTCCGATTTATAAAGGATTCATTTTCTGTGGCACCAAATTCTCTGTATCTTGTATCTGCAGATACAAAAAGTTTGGTGTCGCAGACAATCAATCAGTTAGTGAATGAATCGTGAACAACGATTCTGATTTATAAAAATATTGATTTTATACAACATAAAATTCTCTGTATCCGTAAAAAATCAAAGGTTATAGAGGATTTTGTGTTGCATGTGTTTTTCTATGAAACCGTGCCTCTGACAGGTGTTTTTCCATAAAAAGAAGTATTAAATATAAAAATTGAACGAATTAATAGTTCGAACGGGAAATTAATCTAGAGTCCGGCTAGTATGACATCGGTGTCACATGACACCAACTCCAAAATTAATTAGATAGACTTCAAACGACTAATTCAAACTGTTCAAACATATTTATTTTATGAGTAATGTGTTTACATGCAATTTTTTTTTTTATATTTTCGAATTATTTTAGCACCAAATCAAGCGGTCAAAAATACTGAAGAATGAATACATTAAAATTAACTTAAAATTCACACATTTGACCACTTGAATACTAAATAAATTCGAAAAACTATAAAATTTGTATATAATTACATAATTAAAAAAAAAATTGATTTGAATTTATTAGATTTTATATGTAAATTTTGAAGTTAGATATTACATAAGTTATAATAATAATAATGTCATATGGTCATGTTCATTCAACTGACACTCCTACGTTATGTCCTGTCTGTTTGTAGACTCTGTACCCTGTACCAGCTAATAAATTCGACAAAATTCTTTCTCCAGTTTTTTCGTTGAGAATTAGACAAAAAAAAAATGTTTATAGCCATAGAGAATAGAATATTCTTGTGTCTCCGTGCCTTGGAGAATTAACAACCACAAAAGAAGATAATCCTTTTCATACTTGACTTGCCGTTGCTCTCCATTCTTCAATAAAGTTTTCTTCCCCTCGAACTTAGCAACATATGGCTGAGCAGCTTTTCCAGAGAGAAGAATGGGATCACTGATCAAGCGCCAAACTCCTCTCCAGTCAAAACAACTAAGAATTGTTCCCCTTGTTGGACTGCAGAAATACGGGAGAGGGAGTGTCCGATGCCCATCGAACTAGAGTCTCTTCAATGGGTGATTTCTACTGTTTGATTTACTTCAAAATATGTGCGCATTACTTTAATATCCGTGTGCACAGATTTTGAAATGGATCGAATGGTATAAATCACCCATCAAACAGACTATGATCCGATAGACATCGGAACCCCCTCTCCCCACAAATACCGCTAGCATCTATGTTTTTGTTACGTATTAGGAATTTAGGATTCATTTCCTACTCTTTTTTATTTTGTTTTGTTGAAAAGCAGTAGACAATTGCATTAATAGAAAAAATTACAAAGTAGATATTATATAATATTAGACCATCAATGTTATTAAAAACATATAGCTAAACAAAACTAAAGTGACATCCTACGGACACAAATTTTGAGTAAAAGTTAGAAGTTAAATCACCCAACTATTTAATACTTTTGTTATTACAATAAAGTATTTTTCTCATTTGAGTTTCAAACTTATGACTTCTTATATAGAGACCATGTGCCTTAGCCACTAGACTAATGGTATGTGGACACAAATTAATCATCCTTGCTTAATTGGAGTGGTAGTAGTTTTATTAAGAGAAATTATTTCGTCTATCTTTATGCTTTTCAGAAATTTCTCAATTCATTTTTTTTAACTTATGTAACTTTTTTATAAGTTCAATTTTCAGTTTTATTTAGAGAGATTATTTTCATGTTCCTTTTATTTAACAGTATCAGAACTAAATTGGACGTTAAATCAATAAAATTTCAGACCATTAGTTCACTAGTTAGATCGTTAAATTAACCAGTTCAATCTTATATTAATAAAGATCTAAACTACTTTCTTTAAGGGAGAAGAACATAATCATTAATTTTTTATTTGATAATTACAACGAGGTTGTTTTGTAATAACTACAAATTAAGTTGTTAACAAAAGATAGACGTCTTCGACAAACAAATTACATAAACAATAATGAATAACAAAGTAGTACTTTTATTTTGAAAGCAAAAAAAAAAAAAATATACACAAATAGTGTATTTTTTAAATAATTTAAATAACTAATATTTTTTATAATATTCGAACTTTTAAAGTTTTTGGGGTCGTTCGGCAACAAAGGATTAAGAGTGAAGGATTAAGAGCTTAAGGAGTGCTAAGGAACCGATGTTCGGTTGTCTTAATCCGTGGGCGAAGGATTAAGTGCTTAAGGAAGGGGGAGGAGTGCCTTAAAGTTCGGGCAGAGGATTAAAATCCGGACAAAATGAGGCTAAAGGAGGTAATCTTAATCCGCGCTAAGGAATCGGTGTTCGGCAGGATTAAGTTGCTAAGGAAGCTAAAGGAAGCGGATTAAGCCTTAAGGAGGCTTAATCCTCTCCAGTCGAACAACACCTTTATGTACAAAATTTGTAATACAAATAAATATTGCATATGCATTTATGCACTTCTGTGACTTTACATACGTCATTCGTGAGTCTTATTTCTATTCTTATATTAATAATGTAGATGTCCTGATTCATCAATAGCTGTAATTAAAAGATGAAATTTTAGATTGAATATTAGTACTCCGGTCAAATAGTCAGCATTCTTTTGATTCAATGCATCTTTTTTATTTTTTTTTATGTATAGAAGTTTATATTTATTTAAAAATGTACTCGTCACAAACTTATTTAGTCTGCCTTATTTTGATCCTTATGTTTTTCATTTTTTAAATATCATTTAAGAATTTTTTGAATTGATTTTGATTGGTTGTGTCTTCATTTCTTTCCATATTTTTATATCATAAAATAATATTATTTGTCATTTAATGATCTCATTTAAATAAACATGATTTTGTTCTCTATTTTAAATACATAAACACATATAAATATTAAGAAAACGAGGACAACTCTTATGATAATAACAAGTGCCATAATATGACAACAATAAATAATACAATTTTTTTACGATTTTTTTCCTCTTGTTTTCTCGTGAAGCAACATAAAAAAAATTATTATGTACTAGTAAAAAGAAAACTCATAAGTATGTCATTAAAGAATGAGTGTATAAAATTATGTTGGTTTATTTTTTTTTATTGTTGAATAACTATTTTTTCTCGTTATGAGAATTTTTCTCTTTTATAATATGTTTCTGTTGCAACGCACGTGCACGATACTAGTATCTTATTACACACACTTTTTAGTAATGCATCAAAATCGTACTTATTAAAATTGAGATTTTATCGGCTTGGTAACATAAGAGGTCATGTGAACAATAACAATGGATTTCGGTCATGGGTTGTGTTTTTTTTACGATTTAACCTTCCGATTCGGTTCATTTATCACAACACAACTTCTATTCAGGAACGGGCCCATTAAGAGCCAGGGGGTTAACTCTACGCAGGGGCGGACCTATGATTTTCGTCGGAGGGCAAAAAAATATCGATTCGAGTTTAAATAACTAATTGGATTTAAACTCATCAACTAATTAGGTACTCGATAAAAAAATAATTCTTTAATTTATACTTTCCAATATTTTCACCTGTAGTTTCTGATGTTTTAACCTATAATTCTAACTACCAATCATAATTTATGAAATTTATTTTAATTTGAATCGTAAATTTAACTTGAATTACAAATCAAACAACCAAAGAGGGAAAAAATATATTTCAAGGAGACAAAATCGATCGAAACGTTCCGATCTTCACTAAAACTCAAAATCTGAGAGGGAGGCAATTGCTCTCCTGGAACCACGTGGATCCACCCCTGACTCTACAATTAGTTATTTAAACTCGATTTACTATTTCTATGCCCCCTTCCCGCTCCGACGAAAATCTCGAATGCGTCCCTACTTCCATTATATCAACTATGAAGATTGAAGGGAGTTGTCCAGGTCTTGTTGGACCGGATGGCAAAATGAAAACAGAAGACAGAAAAATAAAAAACATAAAAATACAACTGAAAAGTTGAATTGCTATCAGAGAGCTTGCCGTGTTAGCTACGATCTCATTTCTGCAAAATCGATTGCACGGTAGCCTATAAAGTAACAAGAGATGGAGAGATTTCATGCAGATCTACTGTGAAAGTACAGACAAGCAAAATACGAATAACAGTTTAATTGCTATTCACATTAAACTTTCTTCGGAAAAGGACAATTTCATAATTCGACTTTAATTAATGCAACCGACAAAATTTATTAATAATAACATCATATTAGAAAGTCCAAGCCACACTTATTAAAATAAAGGGGGAATTTCATGTATATCCCTCAAAAGTTTCAATATTACGTATTTTTCCCTCTAAAATCAATAATTACATATTTATCCTTAAAAATTGTAGAAACTCACATATTTGTCCAATTCATTATATTTAACATTAATTTTTTATGTATTCCCATTTTACTCTTCTTCTATTTTTTTTTCTAAGGTCAGTGTGTTAGAAAACAGTATTAAAACACACTAGTATCAGTACATAGTCGTACCAGTACTGAACCGTACCGTATCAATACCACCATTGAACTGTACCAGTACCATAATTGAACCGTACAGTAACAAATTGCACTGAATAGATTAAATGGCGATTCAACAGATTAAAGAGAGAGATGAAATGTATAATTGTCCTTACAATATTAATTAATATTTAAAATAAATTTTAATGTTTCAAAAATATTATTTAATTATTTTTTAGAGATATTTGATATATAATAGAGTTAGATTGGACAAATATGTGAGTTTCTATAATTTTTAAGGATAAATATGTAATTATTGATTTTGGAGGAATAAATACGTAATATTGAAACTTTTGAGGGATATACATGAAATTCTCCCTAAAATAAAAGGAAAAAAAAACAAACCTTGAGAAAATATTGATTGAATATGCCAAAATAAAAAAATACAGTATATAATTAGAGGGATACACTAACACCTAAAAAAAGGTGTCAGTGAGTTATATTCTATATTTTTAAAATTCAAACATTTTAACATTATGGATATATTAAATGTGCTTGCAGATTAAATTTCATATATTTTTTAAATTTTTTACTATTTATTAAGATGGGTATAAAAATTTAATGGTTTGAAAACAATGATTTTGTAAAATACTTAATAAATAGTAAAAAAAATTATAAAAAATGTAAAATTTGATATGCAAGCACATTTTAATATATTCATTATGTTGAACGGTTTGAATCGACTGTTTAAACTTTAAAAATATAGAATGTAATCCGGTGTCACAAAAAAAAATATAAGTGGATTTCTCCTCATATAATTAATAATTTTACTAGACCATAATAAAAGTCCTGCCACTGGCAAAGAGTGTAATTTTCTGAAAAAGAAAGGTGCAGGACAGTAGGAATCCATTTTATTGAATTGAAACAAACTTTTTTTTTATAAAACATAATTAAAAAAAATAAATTTAACGAAACAGCAGGATTGACAGAAGTTTTAGAAAAACCATAAAAACCGGTTTGGCAAACCGGTTTCATGAATGGGACCGGACTCCCAATCCAGTTTTGACCCGTTTTTGACCAGCTCCATTCTTTGGCTGTGTGGCGAACGGTGTGGCACCTTTGAACCGGTTTCATGAATGGGACCGGACTCCCAATCCGGTTTTGACCGGCTCCAGCTCTGAACCGGATTGGGATCCCGGTTTGGCCTTTTTTTTCTGCTTTTTCTGTTGGTGGTGGAGAGTATTATATGAGAGAGTTCCGAGAGTTCAATCATTTAGAGTTCCGAGAGTTCCGAGAGTTCATCTTAATTGAGAGTATTTATATGGCCATGCCATCTTAATTTTTTTTAATTTGGAGAGTTAGTTGTGATCTACAGATCGACCTCTACATTATATTTTTCGTATTCGTCTGAAGATTGTAGTAAGTTTTTTTTTTTTTTAATTCCAATTATTTTTTAGGATGTCAAATTCAAAATAATATTTAGATTGATTGTGAAATTTTTTTTTCAGGAAATGTCTCAAGTATTAATAAATGTGTACTATCATCGTGAAATTTTAGACGCACCGACCCTGTACTTTTCTGATTTCTGACACAACCAGTCTTGATGAGCTAAAAAGACACGTATGTGGTGGTATTCATTTGCTCCCTAGCCAGTTCGATCTCACAATTAGGGCGCGTTTGAACACGGCGCCACCTGGCTCAGTAGAAAAATACCAATTGTTTAACATAGACCACGAAATGGTATGGCAGATGGTGCTTCAACACGCCACTCCGGTATTGAATTTTAAACTTCTTGAATTAGTTGTTGAGTCAGTACCGGTTGTTAGTCAGAACAATTATGACCCATATCCGGGTAGTGAACCCGGAAGTAGTAGAGACAGACCGGTGTTTGAATCACCTATATATTGTGATGGCCCCTCTGAAATGCCAGTATCAGATGATTTGCCTAATTATTTTGACCAGCTAAACAATGATACTGACTCAGACTCAAACTCTGATCCTGATGGCCCGATTGTCGGGGAAGAGGACATGGCTGAAATTGAGGATGAGATTAGGGTTGAAGAGGTAATAAAGGAGTGGCAATCATCTATTCCCTTTATTAATCGGGATTTGCAGCATTCTTGTTTGACATTTAATGATGATGTGCCGATGCCGTACAAAGATGAAACATTTTTTGGTCATGCACCCAGAATCGACGGTTTGTTTTCAGTGGGACAGATGTTCGAGTCCAAAGCCGAACTTAAATCCAGGCTGGGTGGATTTTCAATGGATAATAACATACAAATAAAACAAACTCACTCGAATCGTACTGGCTATGTTGTTATATGTAAAGCAGAGGGGTGTTAATGGAGGTTATACGCAAAAACTACTGAAATTGGAAAGTGGACAATTGCAACAAACCCATACTAGCACAATTGTTTCAGTATTGCTTGTACAGCAGACAGTAGTCAAATGACTGCTACGAAGATTGCAGAAATAATCAAACCTAGTATGAAGAGGGATTTGGAGATGTCAATAAAAGCATGTTACAATTCAGTTAGACAAAAGTACCCAATGGTTGAGCCTTCATACAACAAAATTTGGAGAGGACGGGAGTTAGCTATGGCTAAATTATTTGGTTCTTGGAAAAAAGCATACGAAATGCTACCTTATTTTCTTGGTGCAATCCAGAGGTCTAACCCAGGCACAAAATACAGAATTGAGCATGAACCATCTACACGCATGGGTGTCCATATTTTCACCCGCGTGGCATGGGCTTTCGGTCCATGCATTCAAGCATGGCCATATCTCAGACCAGTTATAAGTGTAGATGCAGGACATTTATCCGGCCGGTACAAAGGGAAACTATTCATGGCATGTGCTTATGATGCAGAACAACAAGTATTTTCCTTTGCATTTGGGATTGCAGATGAAGAGACTTCATCTAATTGGGGATGGTTTATGCAATTTGTACGCGAAGATGTGGTGGGGCCTGGTCGGATTTGTGTTATATCGGTACCAAAGACGGGGCAATCCGTTCAGTGTTTGATCGACCAGATTTAGGGTGGTGTGAGGAAAACGGTGAAGCAGTGCATCGTTTATGTACTCAACATATTGCGGCAAATGTTTACAAGCTGTGCAAGGACAGAAGGTTGAAAGCTGTGCAAGGGTGGTGGAGGACAATGAGGAATGGGCTAAAATATGCCGAACTGCCGGAGAACTCTCTCAGGACAGTGAATCTCTACCTGCCAGAAATGGACGCACCACAACTTGCATGTAAAGCATGAGTAGTCTCTGATCCTGCGCAAATTTATGCCGAGCTGGTAGTAATCGGTGTACGGCATCCAGTTGACAACACTGGCTCTCAGACGCTCAAATTGATTCCGGAATTGTGATGTGCCTAAGTTGTAAAAACATGGTGGTTAAATATTGAATGAACACTAAATTGAATTGAAAACAATATTTATTATTAAAATGTACCTCTCAGCGGATTACCCTCCCATTCATGCGGTTGAATCCATTTCGCTCCAAAAGCCATTCTTCCATTAGGGTCACCTTGACCAAACGGCAAATTAATTTTGGGTCTCGGCCGTCCAATAGGAAACCGAGTCCAAGACCACATTTGGAGCAGTAGTAGCGGACCATTAATCGATACAGCCGATTTTCTACAAGCTCGGGACAACTCCCGATACAGGCAAGCAAGCACGGCACCTCCCCAATTGTAGTCTACAGATCGAGGTCCCAAATTTTCTAAGAACTGTAAATATATTATCGGGACACCGCTTGCACATGAATAATGAAATATTATAGACCCGAACAACTCCATGCAATATGCACGTGTGTACTGATCGATTGTCTGCTGGTCACTGGCCGGTGTCATCTTCTCAACAAATCTGTCATTTAACCATTTTAGACGCATGCAATATTTCGACTTTGTCTCACCGTCTGCTTTTTTCATGAAAAATTCATCGTCATCGTATTCGTACCCATCGTACACTTCATGTCCCAAGTAGTCTTGGATTAATTGGGACCAATTATCATCGGTACATCCAGCTACAGCCGTACCTGTAAATACAAATGTTAGACGAACATATAAATTAAAAACAAATAAATTAGTAATAGAAATGGAAAATTACTGGTAATGGGCAATCCCCACAAACAACTGACATCTTTTAATGTAACTGTCAACTCCCCCACCGGAAGATGGAATGAATTCGTCTCCGGCCTCCACCTCTCAACAAGAGCGGTGATCAATCATTTATCAATATAACATTTATTCACATCTTTCATCTGAAACAAGCCTAAATTCACCAAACCTGATTTCATCTGAGGTTGGTAAGGAATGCCCGTTTGACGAGTGCTAGTACGTAGCGTGGACTTGTGCTGTAACGATAATTGCCATGCATAAAAAATTAAATCCCAAAATTGAATTCAACCTTATAAGTAAATTTCAAGCAAAATCGCAAAGTTATTCCAAATACCTGCATACTCACTTGGCTTATTTTGTGTAGGTCTTCAGACAATACCAACAAAGGGGGTAAGGGTTGTTCAGAATACATTTTGCCCTATATACATAAAATTATAATTACATAAACTACAATGC
Source organism: Carex cristatella (assembly GCA_024447775.1). Lineage (NCBI taxonomy): Eukaryota > Viridiplantae > Streptophyta > Magnoliopsida > Poales > Cyperaceae > Carex > Carex cristatella. Next base: position 4,582,420 of record JAJHPF010000025.1, read on the forward strand.
AAAAAAAAAAAAACAAATTATTCAAAGAAATTTCACAACAAAATTAAATTGAATAAATTCTCTAATTCATCGAAAAAACTAGCCTAAATTACAACAAAAAAAATTATTCTACATATGTGAATCATTCTGCAGTTACTAAAATAACACTAACTAAACTAAAACAATATACAATTTATTTATATTACATGCAAAATCCTAAATTACTAAATCATTATACAATTATTAAAATTACACTAAAATACCTAAATTATACATGTCATTCATATACACTAAAATTAAACTACAAACACTCAATTTTACACTACAAAATTTATTTATACTACAAAAATTAAATTAAACTACAAGAACTTATTTATACCAAAAAAAATTAAAATACAAAATATATTTCAGATTTTTATAAAAAAAATTACCTAAATTACACTAAAAATTACTATATCATTCCACAATTTATTCATAGACTCATAATTTTTTTATATACCCTCAATTTCGTATTATACTATCAATTAACGAGAGATATACTACAAAAACTCTTAATTTAACAATACAAATGTGAAATTAACTACAATTATTTATTTAAACTAACAAGAAATTAAAATTTCGGATTATATCTTCCAAAAAAAAAATTAAACTACATACCTAATGAAATTAGTAGATTTGAAGATTATTTTGTTCTTCTCAACGAAACCTATAATTATATGCATTTACATTAAGAAATGATAACTAATTAAGAGCTCAAAAAAAAAATTTAGCAAACTTACTGAAGGAAGTTCGGAGGCAGAGAGGAAGGAAAGTCGGAGCTTCAGCTGAGTTCGGTTTGGTTTGAAAACAAGTTGGGGAGATGGGGAGAAGGGTTGGTGACTTTGGTCCCTACCCAAACCGGTTTGGGAAACCGGTTTCTATTTTTTTTTTTTTTTCACCGCCAAACCGGTTTCCATCTCTGTGTTTTTTTTTTTAATCGGCCTGAAAACGGTTTGGGAACCCGGTTCTCTGTCATTCGGATTTTCTGTGGCGCTGTGGCGTGGGTGATCAAAATTTATCCAAACCGGTTTGGAAATATGGAGACCGGTTCTTATGGTTTTTCTAAAACTTCTGCTAATCCTGCTATTTTGTTAAATTTATTTTTTTTAATTATGTTTTATAAAAAAAGCTCTCCAAAATAGCCTCCAAAAGTATTTAAAAACCCTAGTAACCAATTGCAGTGTCCTTTAAAAACAGAAACAAACAGGGCATGTAAGAGTAGGCTCTGTTCTCCTATTCTAGAGCCAGAGAAACCCAAACTGACATTTTAACAGTACAGAGGTACCTTTTCTTTCTGTTTCCATTTTTTTAGTTAATAGAAAATCTTGGATGTAATCCGAGATGCATGAACACTAACTCTCAAATTTCTAAAATTTGAATTCAGTCACTAAATTATTTCGAGATGTATGTACGAAAAATTAGCTCTTTCGAGATGTGTTCTCGAAAAAAATTCAAAGGTTGAATTCGAATTGCAGGGATTTCATTGTTACTGTTCATGCATTTCGGAATTACAGCAGATTTATTTACGAAACCTTAGATCTCATGTTCTTAATATTAGGTAGACTTTTTTAATCAATTGCGAACTTGTGGCTCTGCTCGAGTTGATTCTCATTTATTTACAAATTTTATACATTTATACATTATTTTTTTATATAATTTATAATAAATATCATGAATAATATAAAATTGACTTTTATACTCACATGAAAATATTATATGATTGATCTCAATGTGTATTTGATTCCGACTGAGCTAAACATGATTTGTCGATTTTATATCATTTTTATATTTTGTTGGGGGAAAATTGTGCAAACCATGGTTATTTAGATTTCTGAAATTTCAATATAAATGTAACTCAGGTTAACAGTTTTACACTGAAGAAGTTAGTGTGTGATGAGAGGAGAGAGAAGTGGATGCTCCAAATGTAATAAACACTTGAATGCTCAATATACCTTTTCTTTTCCGCATGGCTAACATACCCAATCCAGTTAGTAATAAATACCAACTATACATATTTTTTTTTAAATAGAACTAAATTTAAATATTTCAAAAGAACATGCACTATTAATTTAAATTCTAAAAAAAATGATTCCACCGATCCGTAAGATTTTTCTACTCTTGTGTCACTGACACATGAACCCGCGCAAAACTAAAAATTAATATTTAAATATTTAAACTCGTCTGGAACCATGTGTCAGCCGTACTGGGGGCAGGAAAATCCTGCCCCCCTTGGGGAGGGACAGGGCGATCTCTTTTCCCATTTTATGACCCATTTATGTAATATGACTACGGAAATCAATAACAAATATGTTTTTGCATCTATCTTTGTATAAACTAGATTAACGGTGCTTGTACTTTTAAAATATTTAAATTTTGTTTTATTTAGAAAAAAAAAACAATTATACATATATGCAATATTATTTACAGACCCTCTCGTTCTTCAGTTTTTGACACGTTTTCTCTCTTCTAGAAATTTTTTTCCCTAACAAGAAGACAAATAATAGCTCTACCAATCTTCTTTTTTCATTGATTTAATGCCAGTTAGTATGAACATAGAAAGGGATTTTTTTTTTTTTTGCCAACTATCAAACTTAATGAACAGGTGTGTGTGAAGCCTGGAAGTGGCCGACATTATACACTTTTTTTTTCTTGGTCTATTCCACCTGACATTCAACATAGAATTACAGAATGCACAGTTTGCGTTGCTGCTAGCCTGCTAGTTGAAAGTAACATATCTTTCATCCTTTCTATATATACTTTAAAGGACCGTTTTCCATTAAGAATTTTCTCTTTTACGGATGTCATTCGGAATTTACTTTTACTTTTTCAAACGAATTGGGATATTGCTTATTGCTTCTCAAAAGAATATTCTCTCGATTACATTGTCGGCAATCTAGATTGTGTGTGATCACAAATAATGACAAATTAATTATTCCAGTTCGGTTCGGCAAGATAAAAATTTTGTGATTTGAGAATAATTCAGGTATAATTTGAGAATGATTCAGAATTATTTGGATCAAAGATCTCAGTCCTGCAAGGAAGAAAAAAAAAAGTTATGGGAAAAATTCGTGAATAACTCGTAAAATTCACGAATTATTTGGTCAAACGAATTATTCGGATTCGGTTTGACAAGATCAAAAATTCGGGAATAATTCGGAATTATCCGGACCAGATATCTCAGTCCTGCAAGGGAGAAAAAAACCAAAAAAAAGTTCTAGGAAAAGTTCGTGAATAATTTGTAAAATTCACAAATTATTTAGTCAAATTTCAGTCAACCGAATAATTCATCGTTCGGTTCGGCATCATAAAAAAAACGAATTATTTACGAATAATTCGCGAATTTTGTGACTATGATCACAATAGCCTCTGGAGGCTAAGCTAAAAAATATACATAATGAATAAATATAAAAAATTAAATATCCATCCATCTTGGTTACATTTTATATATATTCTAGCAGTATTTATTTTTATGTTTACAGGTAATTTCGTGACTATGACAGTATGACTTGATTAATATACGATAATTTATCGATGTGTATACATCAGTATATGTATAATACTCTGGATAATTTTTTTTTTAAAATCAAATTGTTTATATTTCTCTTATTACTATTCTCTACATAATGAAACTGCAGTTGATTTTGCTAGCTAGATTAGGTAAATGTATTATATCCAGCTAATTATTTAAACAACATTCATCATTTATTAATGAAATTGCAGTAGAATTTTTTAATCACCCGCTTAACTATTAATTAGGGCTATGGTGAGTTGCGAAGTAAGATGTCATTTTTACTTCACGCTCATATTTTTATTTTGAAAATCCAAACAACCGATCCGAACACTCAACATGTTCTCCATATTGAAATGTGCTTGGAGACCAAATTTTACATTTTTTGGAATTTTTTTACTATTTATTAAGCCACTTTGAAAATCGCTGATCCAATGGTCCAGAAAATTTTACTGTTTTTACTGTTCATCCGGATCTGCTATTTTCAAAGTAGTTTAATAAATAGTAAAAAAATTCCAAAAAATATAAAATTTGGTCTCCGAGCACATTTCAATATGGAGAAAATGTTGAACGGTTCGGATCGGTTGTTTGAATTTTCAAATTAGAATACAAACGTGAAGTAAAATATTGTTTTACTTTGTAAAACTCACCATAGTCCATTCCTAATTATTTATACAGCATTCATCATTTATTGAGTGGTGCAACATACTAGTCACATGCTATATTTTATTTCTAAACAAACATAATAAAACAATCTGCATGCAAGATACAAGGAATTCACATCCTCTCCATTACCTGAAAAAGGAAATCTTTTACAATTAGTAGATCTGAATCGTTCTTTTTAACTTGGCACGAATCTCAAAGCCCAATAATACTGCTCCCTGTGCCAGTCCGAATCCTAAACTGGCTAAGATTTAATTTCAAACCGTAAAGTGAAAGGAATCGTCTATGCTAACGGAATATGCTCATTCCGTTAATATTTTGGACAGAATAAATAGATTCTGTTAATATTTTGAACGAAAAAGTATATAATGATTTGATTGGAACAAATGACAAAGTTGATTGACTAGAAATGGACAAATTAGACTTAAGTGACCAATTCGTGACAAATAACAAAATTTAGTGACTTCCGGCAAAATTTACCCTTAAATGTAAGACAACGTTGTTTATTCCTTTATATTAGACTGAATGTTGTAAATGAACTGTTATACAAATATCAAGTCTTTTATGAATTTACACCAAATTTCCAAGGAAGCATAATGAAACTAAAAGTGAAAAAGATAACACAAACAACATACGACTGGCATACATGAATCCTTAGATCTCTGAACTGCCACAAAATGTCTTTGATGGCTGGTATACAATGAATCCTTAAATCTCGAAACTGCCACAAATTGTCATTGATGGCCAAATTTCGAACTGTTATACAAATATTTGACTAAGTCTTATTATATGAGTACACCAAATTTCCAACAAAGCATAAAGAAACTAAAAGTGAGAAATATAACATAAACAACATATGACTGGTATACATGAATCCTTAAATCTCTAAAACTGCCACAGAATGTCTTTGATGGCCATAGAAAGGAATATGGAACGAACCAAACTATGAATTAAATTGATTATCTACCTAACAAAAAGCACATCCCTCATTTCAAAGCAAGGTGCAATTATTCCATGATCTTCTCATCAATAATGTGACACATACTATCATCTCTCTATCCCTTCTTAATCGATCTTGACAGAAGAGTAGATTAGCCTTGTGAAAAGGAAGCAAGCGAAGAAACCGATGGTACCGGTCAATACAAAGAAAGCATACGATGCAATGAGCATGTACCCAAAATACAAAATTCCTGAAACGAACTTGGTGATATCCAGCTTTGTGAAGAAATAAAAGGTTGCATAGAGAAATAGATACAAAGCTGAGGACCCAGATGTCAGGTATGACCGCCACCACCACAAATAATCCTCGCTGCAAAGCTGGAAGTAGCACAAAACTATAGAGATCTCGGCACAGGTAACGATGAGTATAATAAACACAAGGAAGAGAAATCCGAAAATGTAGTAGAACTGGTGTAGCCAGATTGAGGTCAGGATGAAGAACAGTTCGATGAATACAGCACCAAAAGGTAAGATACCACCAATTAGGATGGAGAACAATGGGTTCATGTACCACGCCTGCTCAGGTATCTGTCTTGGGATTTTATTTGTCTTGACTGGGTCTTCCAATGCGGGCTTCTTAAACCCGAGATAACTCCCAACAAAAACAAGGGGGACTGAAATGCCAAACCAGAGCAAAACAAGGGCAAACATGGTAGTGAAAGGGACAGCGCCAGACGACTTCTCTCCCCAGATAAGAGCATTCAACACAAAGAAAATTGCGAAAACTACTCCAGGGAAGGTGAATGCAGTTCTCAGAGTAATATTCTTCCAATCAGAGCCTCTGAACAACTTGTAAAGGCGAGCTGAGGCATAACCAGCTACAACGCCCATGAAGACCCATAAGAGAAGCATGGCAGTCATGAGACCGCCCCGGTTTGATGGGGACAGGAAACCCAAAACAGCGAACATCATAGTTACCTGGTTAGATCAAATAACAAACAAATGATGTCAGAATAAGCTGATTGGCTGACTGGTTTGGTCACACGGCATTAGGTTCTTCTAAGAGCACCAACAAACCAAAATGAGGGGGACACTTCAAAAATGCATTTGTAGGAGATAACGACAAAGCTTGTAGCATTTCAAATTTGCAAATTGTAACTCTCATTATTGAAATGACTAAAAGTAAATCAAATTCAACTCTAGAATTATATGGTTGTACTGATTAAGAAATAAAAACAACACCAAATTTAAAAACAGAGTAGATCAATATAACTCTAAATTCTTTTTAAGTTGTCTTGAAAAATGGATGATCAAACTACTTTATTGCACTCACTTTTATCCTAGCACAACTGCTAGTCTTTTAACTAAATTTATTAAGATGTTGCAGGCTATATTTGCTATAGATCTGCTTGTCAATTTCTCCATGCATTAAAAGCTTTTCTTGTAAATACTGAGAAAAAAAATGCACACTCTGCATGATTTTGTAAAATGTAAACCTTTGCTTAAACAAAACAATTAACACGTCAACATTACCAAGAGCATGCCAAAGAACTGGACGCCAGTGCCAGCATAGACACAGAGCCAGTCAGAGTGCGCAGGGGGGCGAAACACATCACCGTGGACAAGTTTCCAGCCAGTCTCCTCCTGGGCCTCCTCTTGGGTCTCGAGGTCATTGTACTTGGAGATGTCACGGTAGAGAGTACGCAGCATGATCATGGCGACCATACCCGAGAGGAAAAGTACAATCATCAGCGAGTTCACAATTGAGAACCAGTGAATCTGGTCGTCTGTCATTAGAAGGTATGTGTCCCATCTGGATGCCCACTTGATATCACTTTCCTGAAAAAAGAAAAAGAAGAAATTTGAATGCCAACAAGTTCCTCTTTCCCGGGTTATTATCTTAACCAAAACCATCCTATGGCACGAAACATTATGAGTTAGGTATATAGCAAGCTTTCCATGCACAATAATTTATGCTGAGTTATACATAAGAACATTGCATGTCTAACTTTGAGAATTGTTTCATTGATTAGCTACATGGACGTGGAACTGTTAGAAATGGCATTTCCATTCTCCAACTCTAGATGACATGCTTTTGTGTAAGTTGAGAGTTTATCTATTGAACACTTGCACTAGTTCTATTTTTAATTCTTGCTGCAAGCATAGAGGTTCCTAGTTTCAACAATATGCTCGCAAAATGTGAGCATTTCTGTAGTGTTGGAATTCTGATGCTTTCTACTGGATTGTGCACAAGCTAACAAGATATAACAATATGAAAATTATACTGAAACAACAGCACTATACCCGAATTATATAAGAACAATACATAATTTGTCATAAAAAAAGAAAAAAGAAGAACAAAATTTGAAATTATACGATAAGATTGAGAGGAAATTGTGAATATGTATCATAATGAGCATATCATGGTCATACCAGAAAATCAACATCATACGTGAATACAATTTCCTTGTTGACATCGACCTCTTGCGGCGAATCTGAGCTGGTGACCAATCGTTTAGCATGGGGGTCGCAGGTTGTCAGGCGAGTGTTGTTGCCATTCCATTGTCCTTCATATTCATGCTTAACACTATATCACAAAATTGAACATGTTAAGATTTAGTAGTACAGGTAGTGTGTGCTCCCAGTGGTAGCTGAGACTTGAAAGATAAGGTCTTTTTGCTTAACACAATAACACTATACCTGAATGGTTTAACCTCAAACCCAACGATCCTCATAAGGTCTTTTTGCTCATCCTTGTGATACTTAACTATAAATGAAAGATGGTTGTTGATGAAGTACTTCTCATCCTTGCTCTATTTTGGAAAAGTAAAAAAAAAAGAAAGGTTAACAATAATATGTTTGAAAGTACTTCAATGCTTAAAAAATGTTTCTATTCATTTAGAGCATAAAGGAAATAACTTACTCCTGAATATTGACCTTTCACACCGACATGGAAGCCATGTTGGTAGATGGGAGCAGTTTCCAGATCCAGCCTTTTGATTGGTACAACCAGCGGTAGGTTGTCAAGAATCCTATATTGAAACAGTTGTTAATCATAACAGGCCATAACTGTACATCTTATTGACATGTTGCAAAGAAGTTTTTATTAGGGTTTACACATTTAGTACAGAATGACCATTAGAGCTTGTTAAGATTATGTAAAGGTGGAAGAACAGAATTGATGTAACAAGAGCCTTTTTCTTTCAGAATTACAAACATAAGTCATACATGTTAACACGGTATTCATCCTCAATTTTCTCCTTAAGCTCCTTCGCTTCTTTCTCCCCCAGTGTAACCTTGCACACAATTTGGCACATCTTTGGCTCTCGCATTTCAAACTACAAAGCAGCACAGCAAACAATCAGAGAGCCTAGATTTTTTTTCCCTCGTTTTTTGTTTGTTTATTTTTAGCTTGACTGCTGAGCAATTTAAAGGCGACCCAGCCAAGTTAGGTCATGAGGCATAACTGCATAGAGGTTTAATTAAAGCAAAAAGGTTAAAATTTAGGCTCCGTTACCCTCAGTCACCCGAAGACAAGCTTACCACATAGGGAGAATTCTCAATGCGATCACCGCGAAGCACTTCACCAAGGTTTTCAGCACTGTCGACTATGACATCAGGCTTACAGTAAGGAAGAGAATAGTAGGAATAAGGAAGTTGCGTCTTTATAGATGTAAGCTTGTTGACCTTCACCAAAAGTGGGTCCCTCTGGAATCAGAAAAGATGGTAAATATTAAACAATTTGCGGACATGAAATCAAACTCAACTCCTAAGAAGTTGTCTCTTCACTCTAGTCTGAGTAAACTTATTAGATGTAAGGCAGTAGGGTTCTCATTATTTTTTTCATCAGTTGACATCACAGTGTGCTACGCACAATTTAATACGACCTAGGGTATCTCAAATAAATATCTCAACTCCCATGTGTTTTGCCTTATGGATATGTTTGTTATGCACTGTTGAATATAACATTTGAGACAAAAACAGTTTTCATGACAGATCTGATTGTCTATTATACAGAGATTTTACAAAATTTGCGCAAGAGATAACAAAAATAAGAAAAATAAAGATCCTTGAAAAAGAATTGAAAATGATTCAAATGGTAAGGGCAAAAAACAGGTGGGAGAGTAAAGCTCAATTACAAATAATATCAATCAAACACAGAATGCCTTGCTATAATAGCCTGCAATGCACAATCAACTGCTAAATTATACACGAATGTGATGAACAAAACAGGTCTGCTGATAAAAATAAAAAAAATAATTCCAGGGATCTTTCGACAAAAAGGCCGGATTGGCATCAAAATATTCCAGCGGAGTAAAAGTGAACAATGGTTGTAAGAAACTGAACTACGAATACATTGATTAAATCCTACACAGATTTAACAACATCATCCAGAACTTGGATACATTGTCCTAAGAAAACCAGATCTATAGCGAAAAAACAATCAGCAATGTCCATTTCTATCACAAACCGCCAAAAATCCATGAAGAACCAATCAGAAAGATAAAATCAACTTAGATCTAACAATGCAGACTCAAATTAAAAATATATAAAACTTCGAACAGAAAAGAACCAAGACCTTTTGGAAATCAGCTGGGGCGACACCAGGGAGGTAGAACGCATGCGACAGGGAAGCAATCATAGATAAACACAGGAGCACCATGGGCATCCATGGCGACTTGGTGGCGATCGCCATGGGATCTGGAGTCAGTAATCGGAGATCTGAGATTTGATATTGGGATCTATGAGGAGAGAGAGAGAGAAACCTAAGTGTAATAGTAATATATACTCTGTGAAAGTTTCAACTTTGGGACTAATTCCGGTCGGTCTCAACTGAGACCCGGTTGGAGCGGCAGGTCAGCGCTCACTATCTTGGATCTCTCGCTCAGTCGCTCTCTCTCTCTCTCTCTCTCTTTCAAGGAGAGGGAGAGCCTTTATTTTTGAGTTTTTTACTGGATCGGTGAAGAATCCGTATCACCTCAGGTACCTGAGATGCAAATTACAAATCTTGGCCGGTCTCTTACTATGACACGAATCTTAAAGAAGACCCCGAAAGTATCAACGGGAACCGGATTGAATTTGATCCGGATGAGATTAATCTGGAACGTCCAATTTTTTTAATTGTACCTCCTCAGGTACCTGGAGGGAAGCGGACTGATCTATCGGTGAACCGGTGGGAGTTCGGATCTCCTGAAGTAACCCAATTTTTATGTTTAGATCTGAACCGTCAGATCCGAATCCGACCGTTAGAATAAAGGGACCCCGTGCGCTCCACCTTAGGCCGGATTGGCCCGGATTCAAATCAGACGATCCGGATCTAAACTCAAAAATTGGGTTACTTTAGGGAATCTGGACCCGATTAATTCAAAGTATGGTCCTGTAAAATCTTTAATTTAACCGATATATTTATATTAGTTTTGTAGGCTTGAAGAGAAAAAAATAACAGAACTTGGCGGCAAGGAGATAAGTGCACCTTTTAGGCCATGTTAGGTTATTTTCCACTATACGCGTGTGAAATCTTAGATTAGTTGAGGTCTAAATCATGAAATAAAGGGTGTAGGTTTTGATTAAGCCGTCAAATGTGATTTAATTGAGTTGGATTAAGATGGATTAAGATAACATAAGTCGATTTTTAAGCCGGTTTAAAATATAAAAAATTAAGCCACCTATTAAGGTGATTTAACGTTAGTCCACACGTGCGATTTAAGTTTGTGAATATCAAGTATAACATAATTCAAATATTTACATATATTCTATCAAACTTATTAATTATATGACTCGAATTACAATAAATTTAAAAGAAATAAATTATTAATTAAATTAAATGAAAAAATGTGGTATAAATTAATTTTGTCAAATATTACTAATTACAAATCTCCATAAAATGTTGAATAAATTAATTTTATCATAACTTACTAAATAAAAAATATAGAAAATGTAATATGAATAACTTTAATCGGTCTAAATTGGAATAACTAACTTAGGTCTCATTAAGCTTAAGCCACAACCAAACACCACCTTGGTGTTTTTTAAATATCTTAAATGACTATTTAAAAAAAAAAAAAAATCAACTTTTGTGATATTTATTCAACATTTTTATAATAATATTTGTTATGAATTTTATCATATGTTTTATTACATTGTTCATTATACCATGAAGAGTCTTAACCATAATTTTATTTTGATATTTATAAATCTGGTTTTTGAATTTTTAATATAATTGTGTTAATTCACTTTTTGTTACTATTTAGTTTACTATATGTCTTATATAATGGTATATTCAGAATTTTGAATTTGACAAAAATATATAATTTTAATAAAACTGTAATTAATAAACATGTGTAAAAAAATAGATTTCATGTGATAATTTTTCGTTGTCCATTCCAAACACTTTATATCCGTGTATATCATTGAATTTATTAATCATAGATTCCAAATTTCCGACAAATTGGACTTAAAGAGTACACATTTATAGAATTCAATTCTATTAAATTAAAAAGATGAGTAGATTTTAAGTGCAAAATACACATTTTTGAATCACGCGCCGGAACTCTTTTGAGTTTGTATTTTACCCTCAAGTAGATTTGTAGATTTAAAATATCTCATTGTTTTTGTGTCCTAATCATACTTCATATTTTTATTTTTGTTTTTAAAATTTAAACAGTTGATTCGAATTGTTCAATGTGATTTCCATATCAAAATGTGCTTGATGATCAAATTTTATATTTTTTTAACTTTTTACTATTTTTTAGATAGATACCCATTTTATATCTTCTGAAAGTAGTGATTTTGTACTTATCTAAAAAAATATTTCAAAACATAAAAATTTGGCCTCCAAACACATTTTAATAATTATGTTGAGCAATTCGAATCGACTTTTAGAATTTAAAAATAGAGATAAGAATTTAAGACATGATTAATTGAAGCACAGAAACAGTAAGACATGATTAATTGAAGCACAGAAACAGTAAGACATTTTAACTCTACTCTGAAAACACATATTGCCAAATATATTTTTAATTTTAAATGCATAATATTGTAACTTTTGGACATTTTTATTACACGTCGAGATCTTATCTTCATTTTGCATTATGTAACAACAAACTAAACCTAGTATTACTTGTCAGTTTTGTATTGAAGATATTAATACAAGATAACAACTTGTATCTATTTTATAACAAAATTAAATAAGACTAGCTTGCTATTCCCTTAAAAATTTATTGGATATACTTAATTTATTGACAAATCTAAACTGTTAAAACTGATCTACTACACGAGTGATGCAAAGATTATAATTTTTAATTTATTTAGTAATAAAGTCGAGCAGTTAAAAAATAAATATTTATAAGTTAATTTTAGTGTATTCATTTTTCACTATTTTTCTACTTCTTGATTTTATATTAAACAAATGCAAAAATTTATAAATTGTATATGTAAATACATCACTCGCGAAGTAAGTTTCAAAGATTTGAATTCATTGTTTGAAGTCTATTCAATAAATAAAATAAAATAAAATAAAATAGTAAGACATGTCACTGTGCTACGAGTCCGACTCCGTTGCTCCAAATAGGAGAGCAGGACTCTGCTATTCTAATCTCAGTCATTCATATGTGTTGAGATTCGTGCATGAAAAAGGTCAACGGCTGAGATTGAAATAACATAATTCTGCTCACCTATTCGGAGAGCAGCGGAGTCGGACTCCTATGCTATAGTAGCACCCTAGCCTTTTCATTTATAAGTTATAAAAAAAACGTTATTTTTGAAATGGTAAGCAGAAGAAGAAAGACATACTTAGTGCTTTCTTCAAAGGCCTATTCATTAATGCTTTCTGTTCCAGGCATTCTCACAATTCGTTTTACCTGATGCTAGCCTAATTGTCAGATAAGCATAAGAAATTGTTAGTACGTAGCTATTTCGACATTAACATTGCTTTCCATCAAAAAAAAAAAAAATCTTATTTTCCAGTACAAGTGAATACTCCACGGTCCCCACCCTCGAGTCCGAAATAGCAATTCGATAATATTAATAGGTGGTTTCAAAGATTTTCAGAAAAAAAAAATGATGGTGTAGCTTTTATCTCCAGACTAAGATGTTATTTCAGCTTAATGTTTTTTAATCCGGACCGAAATGACAACTCAGTTTCCCACCCAAGAAGTTGGACATTTAAAAATTCTGATAAACTCAGATAAACTCAAAATTACATAAATATGGAGTTCCGGTTTGAGCGGAAAAAAAAATTTGAAGAGCAATTACAAGGCATAGAATGCAACTTCTATATTTATCCGGGTGCTTCTGAAAAGTTATCCCATAAAATAAAGAAAGAATCAAGCCTCGATCGCTGACCCAGTCCCAGGGACTCGTGCGACGTAGAATTGAAGCGTCGACTTAGTTACAAGTTACAACTTACAAGGTTGATTTACCTTAGCTAGACTCGGTCTATTCAACGGTGGGTGAACCTTGTAAAAGTACACTGGAATGATTACTTGCAAGTTGCAAAGGAATGATATTAATTGAGAGTGTCTTCTATGAACATAAGGATTTATTTGTAAAATGAACATATTTTTATTTTCAAAGTTCAAACAGTTGATCCGAACCGTTTATCTTGTTCTCCATATTAATATGTACTTGGAGACCAAATGTTACATTTTTCTGAATTTTTTTACTATTTATTAAAATGGGTACAAAAAATATCAAATTCAGACCATTGAATTTTGTACCCATCTTAATAAATAGTAAAAAAATTCAGAAAAATGTAAAATTTGGTCTCCAAGCACATATTAATATAGAGAACAAGATGAACGGTTCGGATCGACTGTTTGAACTTTAAAAATAAAAATATATTCATTTTACAAATAGGTCCTTATGTCCACAGAAGACTTTGCCATATTAATTAGTTAGGTTGGCCCATATCAGTTTTTACAAAAAAAAAAAAAAAAAAAAAAAATTAGTTAGGTTGATTGGGCCCATAACGGTTCGAATAAGGGTAGCACGTCACTTCTTAATTCTTACCCGTTACGGTGTTACCATTGAGCGGAAGGCCTCGCAATAATAGATAAGGAATAATAATAATTAGTTAGGTTGATTGGGCCCATAACGGTTCGAATAAGGGTAGCACGTCACTTCTTAATTCTTAATTTCTTACCCGTTTAACTGTTTCGCCTAGATCGATCTTTCGGGTCCGTTTGTATTGGGCCCAAACCCGTTACAATGCAAATAATTATATTTTCTCGGGTCAATGCATTTACCGTTGGAGTGCAAACGAATCGGATATTATATGACCGTATTCCAATCCGTATTCAAAAATTAGATATGGATATCATATATCCGAATATCCGTGGGGACTAAATTTTAATTATCCGTATCTGAATAGTAGATATATAATGAGTAGAACTAGGGTGCTCCTAAGTTCACCAAACTTCTTGTGAACTTGATTCTAAAATATATCGAATCGACTTTAAACGATGAATCCAAACCGTTGAAACCCTTCTACCTAATGAGTGATGCGTCTACATGTCAAAATTTTAAAGTTTCAAATTAATTTAATATAGAGTTAAGTGGTCAAAATTTAAGGTTTATAAATTAATTTTAATGCATTCATTTTTTGGACTCCTTTGACCACTTGATTCTATATTAAATTAATTCGAAACTTTAAAATTTTCACATGTAGACGCATCAATCATTAGGTAGAAGGATTTCAACGGTTTGGATTCATCGTTTAAAGTCGATTCGATATATTTTAGAGTCAAGTTCACAAGAAATTGGGTGAACTTAGGAGTATCCTAGTTCTACTCGATATATAATATATAGTTTAATATATATCATGAAATTTTTTATGTTATTCACTATTATTATAAAAAAACAGATATCCATATTCGTATTCATTTAATGTTCAATCCGTATCCGTATCCGTCTAATATCCGATTCGTATCCATATCCGAAAAATAAAAACAGATATGTATATAGGTTTTTAGTGTATCCGATCCATTTGCACCCTAATTTACCGTCTCCGATTTTTAGTGCTTTAACGAGGCTTTTGATTAAAAGCTACTAGAAACTTTACAGTTGCGTATTAATTACAAGTGCCGTTGGTGAGATTAGAGGATCCGACTCTGCTGTTATTCAAATGGGATAACAGGATTCCTGCTATTTCAAATTTAACTGTTTATCTGTATTGAATACTGCGTATGAAAAACTCAACAGTTAGATTTGAAATAGCACGATTATATTATTCCATTTGAATAAAAGCAAAGTCGGATCCGAGATTAGATGTAATCTTTTATGTGATAGAAATTTTCTTAAATTTCAATGCTTTACTAATCAATATTAGAAGCTTGCTCAAATCAAAGCAGTTTGGGTCCGAGGTCCATCAGAGTCAAACTGAGTTCGATGGGTTCTGTAGCTGTCCGATTCACTTTAAAATCTGTGTGCAGAGCTTTAATATCTATATGCATCTATTTAAATATCCGTGCACACGGATCTTAAAGCGAATCAAACAGTTACGGAACTCATGAGACGCAAATTTAAGTCCGATGGATATCGGACCCAAACTGCTCTCTCTGCTCAAATTGCTACACCAATACAAACAAACGAGTTTTCACTTTCATGCATGTTTTTACAAAATTTTCAGTTGTAAAGTAGAGGGGTATACAAACTTACAGCTGAATTGCATTAAACAAATAGAGAGTTAGAATAGAAGGATATTATAGAAAAAAAACACTTATCCTACCCTCCACCACACAATACAATTCAAATCCTAACGTCCCCAAACAAAAACCTCACCCAAAATCCATTTCTCATTTAATGGCTTCTCTTCCTCATCTCCATTCCCTCTCCTTCCACTCTCCTTCCTACCTCCACCCTACCAAATCCAAATTTCCTTCCCACCCATTACTAACCATACCGACGTCCCCCTCCCCCTCACCCTTCACTGTCTCGGCCAAGGAAAAGAACCCATGGCTCGATCCATTTGACCCGGGCGATTTACCCATGGAACCTAATGATCCTTTCCCAAAGGGTAAGCAACAAGAGGACCCGCGACCGCCCGAGAACCCAACAAATCCATATGGCTTTCTTAAGTTCCCGCAAGGGTTTAATGTGGAGTTGGCAGATTTAGCCTCCAAATTACGCGGTGATGTGAGGCGGTGTTGTTGCTTGATATCCGGTGGAGTGTATGAAAATTTGCTGTATTTTCCTGTCATTCAGCTGATCAAGAATCGGTACCCGGGAGTTGAGATTGATGTTATTGCGTCGGCTAGGGGAAAACAGACTTATGAAATAAATAAAAATGTCAGGTGGGCCAATGTGTATGATATCGATATTAAATTCCCGGAGCCGGCAGAGTATACTGACATGCTTGGAGTGCTTAAGGTTGGTCTGTGAAGCTTTATTACAATTACTGTTATTCCTTTGATTCTTTTGTTCATTACTCTGATTTCAGTGGAATTTTACACAGTATTGGAAAAAAAATTAGTTGCCAAGTGAAACTGGCATCAATATAGTTTATTTTTACTGACACAGACCGATATAGCTATCCAGACAGTGTATTATTTTTATACTTTTTTTATTTACCTGGTGTATTGCAAATCAATTGACAAAATGTGACCACAATTTTTCTTGTATTTGTTTCTTATTTTTGTTATTTGTTGCTTTTCTTGCTATATGGTAAATATATACATGGTTTGGTTTCCAATTGACAACTTCCATGGCTTTCGGGCTACCATAACAGTCGGTTGTGCATGATAACAGAATAACTACTATGACCTCATCCTGTCAACGAAGGTAGCCGGGTTTGGTCATGCGGCATTTATGTTCATGTCATCGGCACGAGACAAGGTTAGCTATGTGTATCCTGATGTTCCTGACAACATTTCTGGACTGTTCCTGACAGAGTACTTCATACCGCCAAATTTAAACCTCTCTGAAAGCGGGTACCACATGTAAGATTTTTCTTTATTCAGAATTAAGCAAATTATCACATTTCTTCCCTTATAATTGCATCTTAATTGACATCTACATACCAGACCATTCAAGCACTACTTCCAGATACTTCAATTTGTAGTATTTTGTTTAATTCTATGTACCTAGCTTAGGGGTGTCAATGGTACCCCTTTATCCGTTTACCCGACACGTACCGTATCCGATAAGACGGGTACGGGTATGAAACTGTTTCCACCCGACCCTTACCGTGCCCGTTGACAACCCTAACTAGCTATTTGTTTATTTTCAAAGCAAGTGGCCAAGAGCTACCATTTATATTTCTATAAATAGAAGCAATTACAAAATTCTGAATTTTAGAAAGCAAAAGGTTCCCTTTGCAACTAATATATATTTTTTTTTCAATTCTGAAGCCTCCATTAATCTCCTTGAACTTTGAAAAGGTACGACCAGATGATAGAATGGCTAGGGAGGCCAGTGAAAGATATACCAGAAGAGCCCGTGCCACCACTGAAGGTCTCCATTTCTAAGAAGCTGAGGGCTCATGTGGCAGAGAAGTACACAGAAGCAGGTGCACAGAAAGGAAAATATGTTGTCATTCATGGAATTCAATCTGATTCAGTGGCTTCCATGCAATCTAGAGGAGATACTGATAGCTTGTTGCCAATCCAACTATGGGCAGAAATAGTTAAGGACATCAGGTTACCATTGCTTGTAGCTTGAAGCATTTTTAGCTTTTGTTATATACCAGGCAGTTCCATACCAGAAATATTTTAGTACAGTAAGGTCTCATCCGTTACCTCTTCATTTTATCATCAACTTGTTGCAAAGTTATGCATATTTTGAAGCCCAGTGTATGCCTGAATGCTGGTTTCTGTTCAGAAAGTTAAAATCAATAGAAAAAACTATTGATACCATAATGTAAACCAGGTACTGTGCACTGCAGTTTGCCGGTTACCAGAATAGCAAAAACCATAATGCAATGTTTCTATTCTACATAATGATACCAAAACTAATTGATTTCATGAATAATTAATTTTGCTATCATGTATTCATTAACTTGGTCCCTACCTTGTTGTTACAATTTACAAAAGCAGTGATGCCAAGCCAGTAATTGTGATTCCACATGAGAGAGAAAGAGAAGAGTTAGAGGAAACAGTTGGAGATGCTGCTGCTATTCTTTTCATGACCACTCCTGGCAAGGTTGTTTCAATTTTTAAAAATATAATGACTATAAATTGCAACTAATTTACATAATGGTGATTTTCTTGGTGACTTTGTTATCTTTTTAAACAGCTTGCTGCTCTGATTGAGGACTCGGCTGGTGTCGTATGCACCAATACTGCTGCCGTTCAGCTCGCACTCGCCCGACATAAACCATGGTAAAGCTCATTGTTTATTCTTTGTATCCTGCTA
Organism: Carex cristatella; assembly: GCA_024447775.1. NCBI lineage: Eukaryota > Viridiplantae > Streptophyta > Magnoliopsida > Poales > Cyperaceae > Carex > Carex cristatella. The sequence goes on from JAJHPF010000025.1 coordinate 4,600,898, forward strand.
GATCAACTGAGCCTGTCTCAAACCTAGCCTATTATAACCTGTCGTAGTTCATATTTCATAAGTTCAATGATGGGTCAGAAATCTATCATACTTCTGAATTCTGATCATCATCATATATATTATCATTTTTTATTCCTTTTTGTAGTGTTGCCTTGTTTTCTTCGGAAGAGAAAGCCAAGCTGTTTGTGCCAGATGCAGAAGTAAAAAATTGCACTGTGATTGCATCCAAAACCGGAAAGCTAATAGATATAGATGTTGAATCAGCAAAGGCTGCAGTAAAATGTCTCGTAAAAACACCTGTGTTTGCATGAAGAAATATAGATAATTTTTGCTCTTGTTTCAGATGTACATATACATACTCTTCTCTTATCAATTGGAATTGTAAATTCTTTCCGATTATGTAGTTCTTAATCCTGAAAATAATACTTCATACTAAGAATGCAAATTAGCAAACATTTTCAACTACAGCTGATTAGTTCAGGTGGTGTGGACTGTACTGCAGTGTTCAGTTGTATGGATTATTTTTCAAATTGCAGTTAAACCTATCTAACAGAATATCTGATTATTTTTATAAACAAAAAACCATAGAACAGAAGTACACAACTACAACAAATGTACAAAGAAAAAAGAATACACCGCGCCTCACACAAGTTACACCAAAATCAAATGCACGACCAGATACTTGCCAAAATTAGAAAAAATGAAAATTATGAACCCCTAGGAGGGAGTTTCAACAAGGCGTACAGAGCGGGGTAGCAAAAACTCGGCATAGATTGGAAAATGTGAAGATGGATAGAACCCGTCTATGTTGTTATTTATTACTTCACAGAGCACGGGAACTAATGAGCGGCCTCGAAAAAGGATCCAATCGACATGTAGATCTTGGGTCTGTCGGTCCCAGCAGAGGCACAGAGCCCGGAAAATTAGTTTGAGAAATTCCATGGCACCTTGCTTGTCACCTGAAGGAGGTGTAAGCTCTATATTATATGCCGTGCATACATAGAAACTAACTCTTTGTTGCCGTATCATTTGTATTTTTCCTCTTTGCTTTCCATTCACAAGCAATATTACAGGGTGTATGATTAATTTTCCAAGCTTGTCTCAGACTGGGTTTATATGCTTTCTCTACTTCAATGGGGTGGCTCTGTGCAACTGAATGGAAATTTTTACTCAAAGAAGGTCCTAAAAGCTAAACTGTTTACCTTTAAACCCATGATAAGTGCGTATTAAGGATGCATTCTTCCTCGTGCGAGCATTTGGCCATGCATCCCTCATGTCTCCAATTACTCCATGTTCTCTGTATAAAACAAAAGAAAGAAGTTGAAAATCTTTTTATTTTCCACAACCAAAATATTTCATTCATATTGCAGTTTTCCGGTCACATGTCTGGATCAACCTTGAAAGTCACCCCCAACCATACCTTACATGGACAGGCCATGTCGGCAGTTGTCCATTTACAACAGCCAACTGGTACTGTAATACTCAATACCGTATTTTTCACATTTTATTATAATCAATAAAGTAAATGTCAGCACAAGTACTATAACCCTTACCTTAATTAATTTTTAGGCATGTCAAGCAATTAGGCACTCATATGCAATCAATACAAGATATAGCCTTTTTTTGAAAAATACTAAATTAGGAAAGCTTTCATGTGCTGTCCCTCCAAAGCCTCAAAGATTATAATACCATAAAACAAAAGGAATACAATATACAGCGCTACTGAACATTGGAAATAACAGTTATTGCCATGAACCGCGTGTGTGGTCAGTAGACAAAAATGCTCCACAGATAGCAGTAGTCTACCATCTATCTAAGTTTTAAGTTTTCAATTATTGTTTCTTCAAAATCTTTATATACAAATAAAAAAACACAGAAAAAATAGTATAATACTGTCCATGCCAGGATAATGAATAGTGGTCATTAATGGGAGCCACACTAAAAATACTAAAACAACTGGCCCTCTGTTTGTGCCTCCTTTTTCCTTTTGAAGGAAGTGACAAAGAGAAGGGTATGGAATTAAAAAAAAAAACTTTAATAACAATAGAATTGAGTTTTCTATTTACTAGGGATATACAGGTGTGAATTATGTTTTTCCTTCCACAAGGTATAATGGTACAACTAATACTTTTCTGTTTTTAAATTTGAAAACGTGTAAAAAGAAAGATAATTACAAAACATACCTTGACCTACCAAGCAAGAAACGACCGGTCATGGACTCCTTCTGCGTGTTGAACCCACCGCAATATACAACTGGTAAATTTGGCGGAAGAGACGCAATATGCTGCCACGTAAGCAAGGCACTGCGTCTGCGGGCCCTTGGACTGAACTCATCCAAGTTGGTGTTCACAATTTGAAAGCTAAATCCTGGTGGTTCCACTCTCTTTAGTTGAAATGTGTGTAATTTATGTCAAAGAAACATGGTCCCATAAATTATTACCAGTGAGTTCTGACCATTTGAAACCAAGGATTGCTACAAACCCAACAACCTGTATGCTACCAAGCCCACAGTCCCCGTGCTGTCACCAATTCCTGTTGAGGTACCTAAAGTTTCAGTGTTCCAATTTGGCAATGTTGGTCCCTAAAATTCCAATTTTTTTCATTTTGTACATAAAATTCATTCTATAGCACTATTTAAACTATCTCCCTGAAATCATATCCAGTCAGCAAACTAAAGGAACTGTTAGCAATAGCAGACTTGGTATTAGTGAAGTTTCTTATCGGTTAAATCTAACCAGCAATTCAGCATAGCTCATTCTACTAGGAGTTGACTAGGAATTCTATCCATATTATATATGAAATAAATGTTTTCATACTCTTAAACCTTCAAGGACCATTTGGTCACCTTGCTCCTAATTTAATTTTAAAAGTTTATTCCAGGAGCAATGATAGTCACACAACACATGTAAACAACATACATTAACCCTTTCTGTTCTTAACATCAAATGCCCTGATAAAATATCATTACTATTATAGCTGCCCCCCTCCCACCCTTTCTAACAATTTACAGATAAAAGGAACCCATGGCCCTCTTTTCTTCCTCATTATAGAAGGTTAAACAATTACAAAGGAAGGTTAATTTAGGCACCTTGACGTAAATTAATACGTACGGGATACTTCCATATCATGACAAATATACTTGATATTTCTTTTTTTTACACTGGTACTCGCAATAATTGGACATTATTAAGGCAGGCACATAAAATTGCCCACGTTTGTACAATGAAGACGGAAAATGAAAGAATATCCTAGTAAATGGTTTCAGGAGACAGCTGGAACATACAATCAGCACATGATCAACAGGGTTTGGTTGTGCACTTGTGCTATATAATATGGTTACGATCAAATTTTATGGGTATAAAATATAAATTAAAGCACAAGGTTATTTGTAGATACTCCTAGATGTGATGGTTAGAAATTTGGCAAAAGCTCAAAAGTTAACAGTAGCAACATTGCAATTAATTTTTGGTCAATAAAACAACTGCTTAATTGCTACCCCTCAAAGAAAAAAAGAAAGAGCAACAGTAAAGCAAAAACTAAAAGGATATAGCCCATGTGGCAATGCATGGTACTGTTGTGCCCCATGAAATACTTCCAGGTACTGAGGGAGATTCAGATAACCAAAATGTACCGCCTTCTATAAGTTCCACCTTTTCCAAATAATCAATAATATATCAGAAAGGTAGAAAATGAATTCAAGAACTTCTCGTGCTAGTAATGACATAGATAGAGGAAATCAAACCTTCTCCTTCTCATAGAAAATGGTACAGTACTCATCAGAAGTATCTTGTGATCCTTTCCTTGAAATTCCAAATTGATCATAACCTAAATATACAGCACCAAGACTATCATTGTCAATTTTAATCACTGGAAAGCCATTCATCAGTTCATAGAGACCAAAATAATCATAAACTAGTAAATTGGTGCCAATCAAATCTACAGATGATATGACAAATTGAAAATTCAAACAAGACAAGTAATCAATTTTGTCCCCTGACGGGTGATAATCCAATGCTCAAATGCTAGTACTAAAAACGAACAGAAATAAAGGAGGGAAAAGAGAAGAGAAGAGAGTTAGACCAGGCAAACACTGCTGGAGGTAGTCAAGCTGCCACTTCAACCCTGCAATAAAATCAACAAGAATCCTCAATAAAATCAAATGCAAAATTAAGGAATCAAAAGACAAGGAAGTGACCTTGTTGAGTGCAGAGTATTGTAGGAGAATAATTTGTGATGACACTGATACAGATCTCCTTTCGTCGATCCCAGCCGTCGGGGCTATCTCTCGCTTGATCCCCTTCGTGTAGGTTGAGGCTCATCACTGTAATCGACACACTCATCTCTCTCTCTCCCTCTCCCCTCTCTCCTCTCCCCTCTCTCTGTTGCTTAAGAGTGAAGTGAGGCGAGGTCCCCCCTGAGTTGGGGTACGTATCCTCTGAGATATCTCAATTTTTGCGTGACCGACGTGTCCGGAGCCTATTCGGGGAACCGTAGGAGGCCAGTATTATTTGAGCTTTGAGATTCGTGCAGAATGTATTTAAACGATTGAGATATTCCAAAAAGTCAAGCAAAGTTTGAGATATCTCAGAGGATGAGAATTCCCTGAGTTGAGTCACTCTTGTCGTTTCATTGATAGTAGGTCCGATGCCCATCGGACCTATTTTGGTTTGATGGGTGTATTGACCATCCGATCTGCATCATGATGCGTATGAACTAATTAAAATCCGTGCACGTCAGTTTCAATTTCCGTGCGCAAAGATCTTGATGCTAATTGTACGGTATTAGATCTAACTTTAGATCCGATGCCCATCGGACCTTCTCCTAATTGCCGATCTACAGCCTGGAGTCGAACTGAATTCGCATCCTCTGAGATATCTCAAACTTTGCTTGACGTTTTAGAATATCTCAATCATTCAAAAAAGTTTCACACGAATCTCAAAGTAAAAATAATACTGCCCCCTATGTCCCCCCGAATAGGCACCGGACACGTCGGTCACGCAAAAATTGAGATATCTCAGAGGATACGCACCCAGTCGAACTGACAAGGGAAAGCTCATCGGACCTTTTTTTTTTTTTTTTTTGATTTGAAAGTTCATCGGACCGGTTCGACGTTTTAAATCACCGTTCACTCTGCTTTAAAATTCGTATGCAATACTTGAAATTTCATGCGAATTTACTTCAATTTCTGTGCCCACGGATCTTAAGATAGATCAAACGGTCGTAGAGCTCGTTGAACCTAAAAGTAGGTCCGATGGGCATTAGACCCACTCCATTCTCGTTTTTCTATACCATCTTGTAATAATAAGTGGAAAAAAACGACACAGATTAATCGTTTCATGCCGTGTTGTGATCAAGTTAATTTTTTATATGGCATGTCGTGACATGATTAAAATATTGAGGGATCGTCATGATGTGCTTAAACGCACTGTAACTAATCGTGACTATTTAATTATAATTTATATTAGTTTATTTAAGATTAACTATTTATTCAAGATCTAACAGTTATAATTATAAGTGACTTGCATGACCACGTGTCGTGTTGTAATCAAATATTTTGCGTGATATACCGTGTTGTGTCAAATTTTCAAAAGATTTTCACAGTATATAACACGCAAGTTACAGCACGTAACTAGCACATAAGCCGTATCGTTGTGTGCCAGAACCGTACTGTTCCATATCAAAACCGTATCTTTTCATAATAGAACTGGCTCCACTGTGCCATGTGGCTGTTTAACAACAAATTAAACCCTTTTGTTCATTACTGTACTATGTCAAGCAAATAGAAACTCATATGCAATTATACTAAAAATTGCTGTACACAAAAAATGCATATATCTATCTTCCTGCGTTGTTTGTCGTAAGCATTCTAATTTTTAATAATTTCTTTATAATTTATTTTAGACATTCACGGTATTTGAAAACTTGATGCTTAAATTGTAATAATTTAAACTTGTTAAAAAAGATTAAAAAATGTATCATAATTGTATTTGATAGAAAATTGCTTGCTTTGTATTTATGGGAGATTAGGGGTGATAATGGCTACTGTGAGGTATTTTCATATCCGTATCTATAATGATAGCGGAAAAAATTCTTTATTCTTACTCGTCTTTTTGAATACAATACAGATTGAGTAAACAGATAAAGAAGTGTCATTGACATCTTGATTTATGTTTTTGATAAAATATTTTAAAAAGAAAAAAAATAAAAATAATAATGAATACAACTAATTTGTATTATAAAAATTTAATAAAATACAGAATTTTATTGCATCATGTATCATCTTTATACAAAATATATATCTATATATATAATTTTATTTATAAAAAAAATTCTTATGATCACAGATAAGATAACGAAAAAATATTATTATTCTTACCCGTACATGATAAACTAACGAAAAAAAATCTTATCTTTACTCATATTTTTGGATATAATATATGTCGGATAAGCGGATAAAAATGTAAATAAAAAGTGAAAGTCCAGCTTATCAACTTTTTTTTTTTTAAATCCTGTTTATATTAATATGCTTACTTTACTATTTACATATTATTTAATTTCCATGGTAGGAAATCAGACTCATATTTTCCCATCAGTCTGATAAAAGATGTTAAATTCAGATTAACGATTTTAATAGCAGCGAATCTGTCAATCAAAACACACTTAGTGCAATGCTCCTATAAGGAAAAAAGTATATCATAAAAGTAGTCCATCAGATAAAACTATATTTTTATATATTTTTCTGGTGTATTATTCAGTAGTCTATTCACTCTAATATATATGTTGTTTTGTGAAGACTTAGTTGATTTTAACAATAATTAATTGTTTTTAACATATATGTGTTAACAATAAATGTGTAAACTGTGTACTTTTAATATTAAATTGATTACTTGTGAATTTTTTTTAAGTAAAGTTGGATGTTAAGATTCCCAACTATTTTTAATATCCACTAGAGATCTTTCAATCCGGATTTCGAACATGCAATCTCACACACAGATGTCTTTGTCTTTGTCATTAGATCAAAGACTGACTCTGAAATTGATTACTTATGATAATTTTTTTTTTAAACATTAAACTAGTGCCTTCTAACATTTAATATTTTTTTTTAACACAAATCATAACAAACATACTTGTTACCTATGTTGCATGGATACGGATATTGTATCTGATACGGTAATTTTCAACATAATACGAATATCGATATGACAATAAGATACGTATCAGATACGATACAAATAACTATATATAAAGTATTGGGTATTTTTAAAACCTAAACAGTCGATCCAAACTACTCAACATGATTTCATATGAAAATGTACTTGAAGAACACATTTTTTATTTTCTATAATTTTTATTAGTATTTAGATAAGTAGAAAATAATTTGATTTAAAGATTACTATCCAAAAGTAGTGATTTTCAGCATATCTAAAAAAATAGTAAAAAACTTTTAAAAATTATAAAAATGACCTCCAAGTATATTTCATACGGAGATGATGCTAAGCTGTTCGAATTGATTATTTGAAATTTGAAAATGTTTGTAGTCTGATCCAGCGGTTCCAAATCCACAAACCGACCTCAAATTTAACAACACACACATGAAGATATAGTAAATCGCTTAAGAAAAGAAATAAAAAAAAAATTGCTTGACAAACATGCTTAATCAACCAAATTTACTGAGAATCTGAGATCATTGCTCTCTGCATTGTTGGATACATTGCACGCTGTTTTAAGGAGTACTTAACAGGGAGAGCAGTTTGGGTCCGATGTCCATCAGACTCAAATTTGGGTCGATGGGTTCCATAACCGTCCGATTCACTTTAAGATCTATGCATACAAATATTAAAACAAATACACACAGATGTTAAAGCAATGGGCATAGATCTTAAAGCGGATCGGATAGTTATGGAGTCCATCGAACTCAGTTTGAGTCCGACAGACATTGAACCCAAATTGCTCTCTTTAACAGGATCATGAGGAAGTCCTTTTACAGTTTCATTTGTCCCATTTCCACTGGGGCTGGATACTTCTCTGTTTAAAATAAAGATGAGATCATTTTTTCATAATTTTATATATTTATGAAAATAAAAATAGTAGAATTTCGAATTTACAATATTTACATAAAGCGTTAATTATCTTAAGCATTAGATTAAGAAGAGTAGCTCAAATTTTAATTAAGAAGCGAATGAAAGCAGGTTAATTTCTAGTACCCAATAGTAGGGGTGGCAAAAAAAAGCTGGTAGCTCGTGGTTCGATCGTGACTCGCATATGACTCGCTCGATCGTCCTCAGTCCCAATAGTAGGGGTGGCAAAGAAGGTATAGAATATTTATTATAATCCTTAGAAAAATATTTCTTAAATAAAGAGTGAATAACAAAATTAAGAAAGTCTAATATTGAAGAAAATCATTTGCAAGAGTGCCAAAGAGTGCTTAGAATATCAATTGTTTGCTTGTAGTCTGATAGTTAAAGTTACTTATTGTGCATAATTGAGAGAGATTTGAGTTCAAATTTCTCTTACCACGTTTATATAATTATTTGAGGATGGATTATATATGGATCAATTTGGGAACAAAATATGATTTAGTAGAGAATATTTCTCAACTTAAAAAAATTGTGCGGAAGATCAAATTGTTCACTCAGGAACTCCGGTGACAATTATTTGAATAATCTCTTAAATTTTTTATCTAAATATAGAAATTGACGGGCCATATTTCGGAAAGCCATTAAAATTTATTAAAAGTTAGAAATGTAAGACTATTTTTTATATCATTTAAGAGGAGAGTTTCAATACCTCTATTTTTATTCCATACTTCTCTTTTCCTATATATTGAGACTTGTATTTTAATTTGCGCTATTTTTAATGTACTAATTTCTTTATTAGCATGCATTAAATATTATGTGCATGATAAATTGGGCATTAAATTTATTTTTAATTAATACAAATCTTGTTCGGTAAATAGCACTTCTTTTTTATTTTTGAAGGTCAGGTGGTTCGCTTCCCTTTTAATTATAGCTGGTAAAAAAATAAATACATGAACTTGTCCCTTTATATTTATATTGGGGGGTGGCCATGGGGTGCTCTCATCAACCCTTAAAACAAAACTCTCTCAATCCCTGTAGTCTGCTATTGCGGCCTTCTCAAAGACAAACTTGTAAGTTAGTTTTACTAATTTTAAATCGTGAAATAAGTTAGCATCATTGTACTATTGCATAATTTGTTTGTTAATTGTGAAATGGCATTCTCAGAATCGATCATGGAGCGTGTGATTTCCACCTTTAATTTGATATCTCAGTCATCCATGTTAATTTCTTGACACATCCAAATATTTTGTATTTTGCACAACTGCATGCAGCTTATGCTTTCTTTTTTTCATAATACATACCAGATTTGTGCATGCTAGGTGTTTGACAAAATGCCTGTTGGAGCGAACAAGATGAATACAAATGAAATGACCGTTGCCGTTGGAGTCGACCAGATTAGTAATATGCCAGACTCAATTCTAACTCACATCCTCTCTTTTCTTAGCACTGAAGAAGCAATACACACGTGTGTTTTATCCAAAACATGGAAATACATATGGACTGCTGTACCAATTCTAGAATTTGATTTTGGAAAGTTCTGTCGTGATCGTTGGGTACCTGACAGGAACATGGTAAGAGAACAACATATGAAAAAAAAAGAAGAATATGAGGTCAAGTATGTGCGGTTCGTTAAAGGTATCATGCTAAATCGGAAAGCACTGCTATTGGATAAATTTAAGTTGCATTGGTTTGAAGGTGTTGATAATTATTATAAATACCTTACTCCCAAATCGGTCACAGAATTGATTCCACATGCATTAAAGTTCAAGCCTCGAGTTTTATCTGTTGAGTTTCTTCTGAATAATTATGAGAATTTGGACGTAGATTCAATTTTCACCTGTGACTCGCTAGAAGATGTGCATCTAAGCTGCGGCTATAATTTGCAAAAGCTTTTTGCTCCCAACTCAATCAACCTTCCACACTTGAAGAAGCTGGAACTCCTATGGCTAGAGATAGGCAGTGATTTCTTGACTAAAGTATCCTTGGGATGTCCCGTTCTTGAAGAATTAACACTGAGCTGTTGTAAACTATACTTCGACAGGGTTGATTTTAACATTTTAAAAAAATTGATCATTGTTGATTGTTCTGCAAGGATAAAAACTGATAAATTGGAAATTTGTACTCCGAGTCTCTTGCATCTGGATATTGAAAAATGCACTGGCCTGAAAAATGTTTCAGCGAGAAACATGCCATCCCTTGTTGATGCAACGATCGAGTTCGGATGGTATGAGGACGATATAGTAATCGGTAGGGAGCCCAATTTGTTTGGTTCCCTTTCAAATGTGACAAGCTTGCATCTTATTGTGGAATGGGAGATTAAGGTATGTACTTCCTCTATGCATTATTAATCATATGCTGATAACACATCATCTAAATTGAAATGCTACAACCAATAATGTTATTACCTTACTGTTTACATAAACTATGTGACAAGTTCAATGATCTTTGCTCTTTGGTCATTCCTTTCACATCGATGTGATGATAAGAAGTTTTATAGTTGCTTAATTTCCTGCAAAAATGGTGGTATTATGATTATTTCAGCAAAAGTATTGTTTAGATTTTAGTTTTGTGACGAATTGTTTTTTGTCTATAAATTTATATTTGTAGCCCTTGTTAATAATTTGTTGCATTTCTCACAAGGTGGAAAAGTTGAAAAATGGAGCTATTAACTGCCCAACCTTTAACAATTTGAAGAGCTTGAGAATTTTATGGAGAGCAAAATATAACTTCGATTTGATTGCTTTTTTCCTCCACAATTCGCCAAATCTAGAGGGCATCACAATATTATTGAATGAAATTGTAATCTCTCTCTCACTGATTCCCTTTTTAAATTAATATTGGCAGTGCTACCAATCTCTCTCCCTCTCTCTCTATCTCTCTCTCTCTATATATATCAATACTTCAAAAAGAAGTGTACGTACCAACTAATTCCTTCCCTCATCAAATTGGAATAAAAGCAAAAGTTTGAGGAACAATTTAAAAAACCCTTATAAGTTAGATACAAAATAAGAACTGTAATAATAAAGTTTTTGGCGCATTGCTAGGTTCTGGTTATGTTCTGCTGAAAGTAAAAGAATATCAATATCAAGTACATATGACGAAGTACCACTTAGCTAGCTAAGACGGTTTTAATTAAGGCCTTAATTCACTAAGCATGAAAGTTTTTTGTACTATGAAGCTCTGGCAAAACCGGAAAAATGCATCTCCGAATTCAGGCCTGGAGGAACCGAAAGATGTTTTGTCCCCACGGGAGCACCTTGAGATGGTCACAATTGTGAACTGCTGCATGAGGAAAATTAGTTATAAAACTGTTGATCTGCTTGTCAAAAATTTATATGCCCATGTGAGAACCATTGGGAAGATTAATTTCTAACTGAATGAATTCTCGTTTTAGAACTTTCAAGGTATGCATGGCTTTTATTTTCAAATTGAACATTGTTTGTTTAGTTAACTGTTTTGGTTGTCTATGTTGGTCAAAAATTGTTTTATCGCTGATGTAAAATAATGTTTTTTTATCCATATGTTATGTTCATTTTTATTGATTTATGAGTGTGATCTATGAATTATTTTGGCGTTCATTTTATTTAAGTTCTAACTCAGTTTTTGAGTTTAGGAACTTTGCATATAAACATAGGAACATATGTTTTGCTATTGCCGAAACTATATAAATATTGTAATTATGAAAGAGTATGACAAAGTTATGAAATAGACAATACAAAATTAGGAATTTTTACCAATTAGGAGACAAACATAACAGAACATTTGGAAGTAGACTTTAAAAGATTATTGTCTCAGCCGTCTAGAGCTGATACCTAAATTTTATACAGTTTGAATAAAAGAAGGCACTGGCAGAATTTCCATCTAAGAAACATATATTTCCTTGCTTGTATAATTTCATCACAATAGAAAAAACAAAAAATAAATGAGAAGATAAAAATAAAACAGTACTTTTATTTCCTTTTTTATTGTGCTCTTGCAATGACAGACAAAATATATAAGAAATCCCCTCAAAAATGTACTTGAAATATACAACAACCACACAGTTACCAAGCATGAATAATGCCACAAATTACTAGACTGAGGAAATGATAGTCCTCCCTCGAATTTCCCCATGTATTAAGTTGAGACGATTTAACAGCTCATCAATTTCAATCTTCATGTTATCATTAATCTCGTCACTGACCTTCAGAATGTTAATGCCTTTCCCTCCCATTCCAAGGGTTATCTTTATGTTGAAATGACCTGACGGTGACTACATTAACAATTTAATCGAGAGTTAGATGCAACCAACAGGTTCTATCTGGTAAGAGCATTAGATGCGTTCACCAAGGGCCCCTAAGGGCTGAAACTTTAAAAAGTTTGTTCAACAAGGGGACTTCAAGATGAAAGGTTGGACCTTTAGAACTTAGTCAGTCTTGTAAAAGTATTTATTTATTAATAATACTAATCAACACTGGCTCTTTTCTTGCAATCCAAATGTTCATCCAGGTTGAACTTGAAAGCAAGATTAGAAAGCATTTCAAAAGTAACATAACATCTCTAGCTATTATTATATATAATAACATGCTTACGTACGTGTTAAAAATTCTAAAGACTTTTGAGATATATATGTTGCATAACATATTATTATGTCCGTTCAAGAGACTTAATTGCTCATTGAATATTGGTTCTCAGAATAATTGAAACAGTAAATAAGAACAAAATTAACATTGAAAAATCACAACAAAACTAAGACTCAAGTTGGTCTTAGTTAAAAATTATCAGTTTATTTCAGTTTATTCCATTACATTGATCCTCAAGAAATCACATTCATACCTGGCAGTGGCGATGAACCAGAGTCAACTTTTCAAGGTTAAGAGCATGGGAGAGGAAACGGCCTACCACATCAAGGTCATCAGTCATGCACCACTTACCGAGTTTTAAGGTCTTTAAATTATGGAAGGTCGGGAAGTCAGTTGTTTCTTCCTTCAAGGCATCCCTCATTTCCTAAATTTAGCAACAACAAAAAAAGCAATAGAAGTCAAGTCAGTCAATATATCTTTTCTTTACTTGTTGTAATGAAAATATGAAATTAAGTTTGCAAATAATAAATAGAAAATTAGCATAAAAACTAAGTTAGGAATTCATACCAAAACACCTGAGTTAGACAATTTTAATTTGAGGGAAGTTGCATTGGAAAGAGCCATCAGAAATTGAGGCTCCTTGTGATAATGGATGCTCGCACTAGTCAGAGACTCCAGTTTTTCAAAATTAATTCTTCCCATACTCCATGAACATATCTCCAAGTAAAGCAGACCGGGAGTTGAAATTGTGACAGCTGTCTTAGTTTTAGTGTGACAACTGTCTAGAACCAGACATTTTAACATGCTAGAAGATATCACGCATGTAGTCAGAATGCAGAAGGAGAGCCCCATTGTTTCCAAAGAAGGCGAACACAATAATTTTTGAACCAGCTCATCTACAATATTTATTGAATGAAGGCTCACTTTCTTCAGCCTGGGAAGATTTACAAACGGCGGCCTTAGAATTTCAAATCCTAAGTGTATGTCCATCTCCTGCAACGACTCACACGAGAATATGGAATCGGGAAAGTCCAACCAATACTGCATGAAAATATGAACGGATATAAACTTCGGTTGTAACGTTGCCACAGTGTCAAGCCAATTCGTTGCATGAGTGGGATTGCCTTTTTTCTCAACCCACGTGATTTTAAACGACTCCAGATTTATCAGTGGGTTACGGTGTTCAAAAACACCATCAACAAATCTTACGAATTTTTCTTCGACGGCATAAATATTATCTTCATTTTCTGCTTCGTCTGGGCGGAATTCGTCGAAATTGAATTCTAGAACTGGAACAGCAGCCCAGAGGTTCTGAAACCTTTTGGCTAACAAGGAGATCTGGACAGCCTCCTTTGTGCTCAGAAAGGACAGAATCTTGATCAACAGCTCATCTGGCAAGTCACTTATGTAACAAAAATTTCCAACTGTTGGGTCCATACTCCTGCTCCTGTGTATATATGAGTTGTAAAACATCTCTGTAAATAATGAGTTTGTAAGGAGTAAACTTGGATCTTTGAGAAAGTATTTAATTATTTTCCTATAGATTGTATTAGCAGTATGAAAGGTACTCTCTTAGTTAAGCTCCCACACATTTGTTCTGATTATAAATGCACATTTATTATCTAAATAAATAAGGAAAAATGAATATGGTTTATACTTTATAGCAAGGTAGCAAAAGCTGAATCTAAAGCAGCAGAAACAAGCTTTCTTTTAACCTCATTTGATGTGAAATTTACCATGTATAAATGAAAGAGTAAAGTAAATATTCGGAACTCATATAAATCAGGTAATGTACATATTCCCAAAATCAAACGTGCATGTACCTATCAATTTTCAAACTGTAATTTCAGATACATGCCGTATCTCAGTTTCATTAGTTTGGGATCTTTTCAGTCTTTTGGTGCTCTAGATTCAACACAGTATATACCAGGACCATACCAGACCAATAAAAAACAAAAAAAGAGCAGCCACAGTTTTTAATTGTTTGTTCTCTAGTCTACATAGTAATTTGGACGAAATTGAAATTTAGCAAAAATTAAATGAAATCTGAGGATAAACCCCCAAGTATCTATGAACAAATTCCAGACTCATAAACAAAAACAACAACAATTTATGATATAATTACTCCAAATAGTAACAACATCCTGATTCCTACTCAAGAACTCTATGTCTGAGTGTTGGGTTTGTGCAAGATTTGTTCTTGGAATAGTATTTGCTAAATTTCATTTAACTTTTTAGGATTTTGGTACGATGTGGAAACTTGGTGGCATGAATCGCTGAATCATGTATATTTTTGTTTCTTGCAATTTAACTCAAAGTTGGTGACAGAGAACTCTTACCCGAAATAGCTGAAAGTAGCCGAGGAGAGAGAGAGAAGGCGATGATGGACGGAGTGAGAGAGAGAGAGATTCCTTCAAAATTTGTGGCGCGACGCGGTGGACAGGGATTCAAAGGGGCGGAGAAGCAGAGCGACAGAGATTTGGGAAGAAGCTATAAATTATTCTGGGGACTTATATTCTTATGAACTGGGATTTTTTGGGTTAAACAAAGGAAGTATACTAAATACTGAATTCAAATTTTTGCAACGGAAGAATGAATCAGAACAGTCCGATCGGCACGAATATTAATGTATCTCGCGAGTAGAGAGTAGGTTCGATGGGCATCGGACCTAACTAACACCCTACAATT
The DNA here is from genome assembly GCA_024447775.1 of Carex cristatella. Classification (NCBI taxonomy): domain Eukaryota; kingdom Viridiplantae; phylum Streptophyta; class Magnoliopsida; order Poales; family Cyperaceae; genus Carex; species Carex cristatella. Next base: position 4,616,226 of record JAJHPF010000025.1, read on the forward strand.
AGAATTTAAGATCTGTGGGCACGGCAATTGAAACAGACTTGCACGGATTAATATAGTTCACACGAATCTTGATGCTAATCGAATGCTCATTTAAACCATCGAACCAAAGTAGGTACGATGGGCATCGGACCTACTCTGAATTCGTATCTCGTGCATTACAGGCAGAATAGACGGGTGCGTATCCTCTGAGATATCTCAATTTTTGCGTGACCGACGTGTCCGGTGCCTATTCGGGGTAAAGTAGGGGGCCGGTATTATTTTTTCTTTGAGATTCGTGCAGAACGTATTTGAACGATTAAGATATTCCAAAAAGTCACGCAAAGTTTGAGATATCTCAGAGGATGCGAATTCGAATATACAGGGACGCCCGGATTCTGATCGGACGGACAGTATTCTAAACTCAAATGATCGTCAAGTCTATTTTTAGACTAAGATTTTTAAATTAAATTAAATTTGGATAATTAACTACAGCATTAATTTCTTTAAAAGAATTTGACGAAGCCCAAACTATAAGTCTATTAAATGGTATCTACTATCAACCATAGTTAGGTAGGTGAGATAAATAAAAAAAAAAAAAGAGTCATCTAGTCCTTTCAATTTACATCTCTAAACATTTTCTCAATTTTTGGTCAATTGCTGTACGAATCTATTATTGAAATATAAAAGTTTCAAACAATAACCAAGAACCAAGAATCAAATCGAAATTTTTATTAATAAGAAAACAAATAAATAAAATATCAGTTTTGGGAAAAGTTTTGCGTATAATTTGAAAAGTAGAAAAAATGTGATTAGCAAAATATTATTAGCGCTAATTAACGCCAGAAAAAAAAAAAAGTATGGTCGTTATGAAAGATAACGGTCAGCTACAGTGTTTTTTTTTACTTCAGTTCTATAACGGTGTGGTTGAAAAACCATTGTAGTTGGCCGTTATCGTCCATAACGGTCAGACTTTTTTTAAACGCATTAATTAGCAATAATCTAATTTCGCTAATCAGGTCATTGTAAACAATCACATTTTTTTATTTTTCAAATTCTCCACAAAACCTTTCCAAAACCGATATTTTTATTAATAAAAATTTCGGAGAACCAAACCCAGGCGAAGCTCTAATTTTCTAATGGAAAATAAATCAATAAAATTAATTAATTAAATCATTGGCGATCTAAGTCGTGGCACAAAAATAATAACATTTTTTTTTCTTTGTTTCTTGAAAGTGTTACAAATATCATTAATTAACGGACCTACAACAAGAGAATCTGGATATAGGCACGTTTCAATCTCTCGCTGCAGAACTGATTATTATTATTTGTTAACACAGGTTATTGTAATATGTATATTATGAAGAGGAGGGATTCGATTACATCATTTTTGAGTTACCACGAAGTTGTCCTTCTCATTTTTTATATTTTCAAGATTTAAATCGTCGATCCAAATCGTTCAACATGGTTATCTAAATAAAATGTGCTTACAGATCAAATTTTATATTTTTTTTTTTAATTTTTTACTATTTATTAAGATGGATATAAATTTCAATGGTCTGAATTTGACTAGTTTTTGTAAAATACTTAATAAATAGTAAAACAATTCAAAAAATGTAAAATTTGATCTTAAAGTACAAAATTCAATGGTTTGCAAGTACATTTTTAATTTTCTAATTCCTTTATTAGATTGCATTAAATGTGCATGATAAATTGGGCGATAAATTTATTTTTAATACAAATCTTGCTCTTACCATGCAAGTATGCAACCCTTAAACCAAAACTCTGTGAACTGTCGGTACTTCTCTTTATCTCTCTAGTGAGTTAGTTTTACTAATTTTAAATCGTGAAATAAATTAGCATCATTACAATTGCATGCAGCTTGTGCTTCCTTTTTTTCATAATACCAGATTTGTGCATGCTAGGTGTTTGACGAAATGCTTGTTGGAGGGAACAATAATGCTCAACTCATCCAAGTTGGTGCTCACAATTTGAAAGCTAAATCCTGGTGGTTCCACTCTCTTTAGTTGAAATGTGTGTAATTTATGTCAAAGAAACTGTCCCATAAATTATTACCAGTGGGCTGTTCGGTAACAAAAGATTAAGAACTTAAGAAGCGCTAAAAAACCGATGTTAGGTTGTCTTAATCCGTGGATAAAGAATTAAGCGCTTAAGAAGGAGGTATAGGTGCTTTAAGGTCCGGATAGAGAATTAAGATCCGAACAAAATAAGGTTAAATGAGGTGTTCTTAATCCGCGCTAAGAAATTGGTGTTCGTACTGTTTGACCATTTGTAACCAAGGATTTCTACAAACCCAACAACCTGTATACCAATGTACCAAGCCCCCGTCCCCGTGCTTTCACCAATTCCTGTTAAGGTACCTAGAGTTTCAGGTTCTGTTCGGTATGCATTGGAGAATGAATATAAATATAGTATTTGAACTATATTTCACTTTATCAAATACAGTACGAATAGAATATATGGGTAAAAGGATATCATTCACACCTGGTTAAGCTTCTCATGACGTATCGGTGAATGGTGGCGGCATGGAGATTACACGACTTGTCAATACATTTTCATACAATCATTTTTTGGGGATTCAAAGCCCGTAGATACAATCACAAGTTACATATTTTGATATTTGTTACTGCGCTATCCTGACCGGCATTCTTTTCCATAACCAAAAAATAAATAAAAATAATATTAATAATCTATTTTTAAAATTATTTTTACCCATAACCAAACCGCCCAAACATGGGGCGGTCTACTGTGCAGACCAAACCGTCCCCCCGTGGGGCGGTCTACCCTCAGACCAAACCGCCCTCCCGTTGGGCAGTCTGTTTTTTTTTTGTATTTTAAAATGATCATTTTCTTTCTCCTAAGTCACAATAATCCACTCACTCTTCTTCCAAACTGACTTCTGCTCTCAAACAGTGTTACGAGACGATTTTTTAGATGATTCTGAGGCGATTGTGATCAACAGTGACCGAGGTATATTTTTTTAAAATTAATTTTTAGAAACATGTCGAAAATTTCAGAAATAAACAAAAAATATTAGAAATTGTTTGATCCATCCTCCAAATTTGAAACTTTATTATTTTATATGTGTTTATGATGTTTGTCTTTTTAGGTGAAAACGATGAGCAAAAACACATCAAATCAATCGTCCAGTGGTGGAAAAACACACCAGTCAATGACGATGATGATTTTGAGGAAAGCTTTTACAAAAAACCCGTTACCTACAAAGAAAAATACTGGTAAGACGGTCTCTTCGTCTACTACGACTCGTATCGACGATATCAAAAGAAAGAAAAATGCTGGTAAGACTGTCTCTTCGTCTGCTGCGACTGAATCAGACTCAGACGATGATTTTGTTTCTTGTACCTTCGGTACTCGTTCTCCGAGTAGTATTATTGGAAGGTCTGTAATAATTATTTAGTAATTCTAATGTATCAGTGTGTAATAATTATCAGGTTTTGTAATCGGATCGAATAGTTAAAATTCATCAAGGAAAATGGTTCACAACATAAGTTAATTGAATAAGTTACAAATATAAATACAATATTTGTTGAATTAACTCTTCCTGCGTCCGAACAGACCAAGTCTACTTCTTAGGATTCTGGAAGTGGATGACGGCGCGACACTAGCAGTTGTAAAGCCCTGACTACTCCCTGAGTGGCTTCCCTGACTGGGTCGCCTGCTTCCAGAAAGTCCCGCATCGGCAACCACTCTAACATTCTCTCTTTCGTTGGCTTCGTTTATTGCCTCTGCAATGCATTTCATTGAACATTCAGTATCAATATTTAAATTTAATTTCAAATCATTTTTAAGTTGTGTATGATCATCTACATACCTCTAATCTGCCTGTCAGTAGTCAAACGGTGAGCCTCATGTCCCACTCGCCGACCTTGCATCCTGTCCATTTCCATTACGCGCCGCTTGTGTTTCCTCCTTCCCTTCTTGATCCATTTCTTATCGGAAACCACTATAGGCCCAAGGTAGTATGGCAACTGGTGCTGGTTCGGGTAGCTGTGAAATGATGCTCCCCAGGTGTTCAGAAGGCAATCGGTACAGTAATAGTTGTCAACAAAGACGTCTTCAAGGAAATTCCATTTTCGACAAACCGCCATAACATGAGAACACGGAATGCGAACTAACTGGGGGCCTTGGCACTCGCACGTTACTTGATTGTTCGCGCCTAAAATGACTCTGTACTTGCATGCACGTTTATGAGTTTGTATAATGTCATTTTGTCCCACCACTGGTGGAATGATCTCACTTGGAACCTGCACTTCATATTCCGTACCTGTGCTGCCGTATGCTACAACGTGCATGACAAAACCTTTTTCTCTGTGTTTTTTTAATTTCTCCTCCACTCTATCTGAGAATAGTTGGTCCCTACTCGCTAATACAGTGGCTTTAGCATGCCTCTCAACAAACCAAGCATTTAACTTGTAGAATGTCTCCTCCACCAGTGAAACCACGAGTAACATACGGCTCTGTTTGAAGACATTGTTTAATGACTCTTGACCCATTAGTGGTCATAATTCCCCATCTCCAACCTCCATCACATGATTGAAATATCTTCTCATATGTTGACGGCTCCATCGGATCGCGCGGACGTCTCTTGCCCGCCTTCGCTAAGTAGGCATTTGCCTCTGGAAATGTCTACAAAAAATAGAAATATACCTCAATTATAAAAGTCGTACAAATGTCCAAAAAAAATAATGCATACATATTCTGGCAAAAGCTCTGAACATATCTTCCATCCGTCGTGGTTTTTTCCTCTTGCAGCCAATTTTGAACCTGTCAGCAACCCATTCTCCGCCGCCGGTATTCTTGCACAGGTTCTCTGAAATGTGTTGCATGCAGTACCTGTGCACAGACTCTCCGATATTCGTGTTCCGCCCATAGTTGAGGCTATTAAATACATGCTTGATACCCTTGTGCTGGTCTGATATCACGCAGACGAACCTGTTCCCTATCACCTCTCTTCTCAGAAAGGACTTGAAAAAACCCTAATTTGGACCATCCTCCTATTGAACAATGGCAAAAGCTATGGGCAACAGCTAGTTTTCAGCATCATATGCACATGCTATAAGCAGAGCCTCACCATACCGGCCAGACACGAAGCATGCATCGATGCTGATCACAGGTCTAACATATTGAAATGCTTCAATACGTGGACCAAAAGCCCATGCTATGCCCTTGAATTGTACCTCACCGGGTGTACCGGATTTGTACTTGTTATGGCCATGAGCAATGGTGCGAAGAGATTGTACGACCCCTTCCAGGTTCCGAAGCATCTGCATACTGCAAGTTCCCGACCCCTTCACAACCTATTGTAATGTGGGGTTACATGTTCATAGACCCGTCTCACCGCACGAGCGACCTCCTTAATGCTAATCGCAGGGTCCTCCTTAATGTCTGTAATAATTACATCGGCAATAATTGCTGCCGTCAGTGCACTATGATCTAATCTTCTTGACGCACTCTTGCAAGTGTATGGTCCTTCGACGTTCTTAATTATCCATGCATCTCCCTTGCCTTTAGCCGCGGCAGACATTTTCCATTTGCACTTTGTATCCTTGCAAATTACAGCATACCGGTTTCTCTCCCACCTGGCCACTGTAAACTCCCAGTTACCCTTCAAATGGAACTGCTTAACTTTGCTCGACAGTTCTTCTATGTTGGTGTAAAGCTGGTCCGGGCTAATCTCTTCGTTGTATACAACGCGTGTCCCAAAAAAAGAAATATTTGCTTCTTCAAAAGAAGTAGTATCATTGAATGTCCTTACCGGATGCTTGTCTCCGCGTTCCCTGATCGGAAATTTGTCTTCAATTGGAGGAGGCATAATCTCCTCATCGTCACCCTCTGATAATCTGTCTGAATCCCAATCCCCATCCCAATCATCACCAGTATCCATTTTCTTTGTCGGTATCTCATCAAAACCGTCAAAATCAATGCCTGTATCATTTCGATCGACTGTGGACTGTCTTCTAGGTTCAGGGGGGCTGTAGTTAGGTAAGGCATCAGGTACTGATTGGTATCCAACCCGACCAACACATGACCGTTTTCTAGTTTCAGCCCGGGGTGCAACACTGCGCTCAGGTACTTGCAAATACATATCTCGTCTCATAGGTTCACGAGGGGGTGAGGTCACATCCTGGTTGTGATCATAATCCTGATTGTTCTGGGTAGAAGATCCTATCCAGGCACCAACTGGTTGAATCGAAACTTTTTTGCAAAATAGGTCCATTACCGGGATTAAATTGGACTCAAATAACCCGTATATAGCTGTCCATATATCCTGCTCTGCTATAGGATATTTTACATAATAAGGTTTGGCATCGGGCGGTTGGTTGTTAATTCGGGTACTGATTTCTACGGTAAATTGGGCACGATCCCAACCGGATTGTTGCAATATTGCTTCCTTTACTTCATAAATTGAAGTATTGGCATTCATCTGGAAGCCGTAAGTCGCATCTTTCGAGTATTGGCATCCGAACTTCCCTTTCGTAATTTTTCCACCCATGTACAATGCAATGAACATTTTTGAGCCTTTTATGACATTACAAAAGAAATTCGTCGTTCAATATTAGTTTTTTGTTTATTTATGACATTTCTAACATTTAAAAAAAAAAAAAAAAAACTCGGTCATTGTTGAGCGCACTGTTGATCGCAATCGCCTCAAAATTGCCTAAAATTCACCTCTGAGCACTGTTTGAGAGCAGAAGTCAGTTTGGAAAAAGAGCGAATGGATTATTGTGACTTAGGAGAGAGAAAATGATCATTTTAAAATACAAAAAAAAAAAAAACAGACCGTCCCACGAGGAGGCGGTTTGGTCTGCACAGTAGACCGCCCCACATTTGGGCAGTTTGATTATGGGTAAAAATAATTTTAAAAATAAGTTATTAATATTATTTTTATTTATTTTTTGGTTATGGAAAAAAATTACGGCTATCCCGACTGCTACGTTACGCTTCTCAGTTCTCAGTGTTAAACGACACGAGTCATGAGTGTTACCGGCTACAGCCAGCGGAAATGATGATTCACTGGCACCTTCCGGTTCCCAAATTTAAATACGCCCCACGGCCCACCCACTTTATAGCTTGCACTCCTTACGCCTCAGTTAAGCAATATAAACTTCCAAACACAAGTTTTTACAGTCTTTTACTCTTTTTACTTTTTTTCTCTCAGTAATAACTAATAATCTATTATAACCTGACACGTCATCTATTAGTATAAATTCGTAAATTATTCAAGGCTTAAAAGAGACACTTGTCCGTCATCGCCACAGGAATCCTATGCACATCCCAGTGATTGCACCTACTGACAAATGGGTCCCGCCTCTTCTTTTTTTTGGCGTTTTTTTATTAATCTCTTTTCAGCTCGTTTGAACTGGTCCTAACTAATCTTTGGAAGAGTCGAAGATTGTCGAAGGAATCGGAACCGTAAATTCAAAACCCTGAAGAAGATACCTTCTAGTTTTCGATTTATCCTAGACTACAGGTTGGAATTGTCAGTGCACTTGATGCATTCTTTCTCTTCCTTCTTTTCATTTTCAAATTTCAGATATTTGTTTGCTCGAACTATCATTATTACATTTCTCTATTTCAGATTTTTTTAAGCTTTCTGAATATTCGAAATAACTCAAATCCCTCTGATTCAGGTAAAGCAGACGAGTTTTATCTCGATTCAGTTCTTTTGGACTTTAAACTGTTATTATCTCTGCAAATTTGAATTATTTTCTCTAATTTCTCACAATGCAGTTTGAATCCTTTTGAGATTAGGGATTTTCCCAGTAACTTGAGCTGAGTTGATTCAATTGGAGCCTTCAATGGCTGATATGGAGAGTGAGGCGAGGCCGGTGCTTGTGCCTGGAGGGAACAAGACAAGGCCTGTTAAACCAGTCCCCTCAAAACCCATTTCAAAACCTTCAAACCCTCAAATGGTGAAGTCTAAAGAACCAACCATTACAAAATCTCCTTCTCCTATTTCAAACCCTCGGTCAATTCTCAAAAAGAAGGAAGCATCTCTCCATAGAAACCTCTCTCTAGATGCCTCTTGTTCTTCAGACGCCTCTAGTGATTCATCCTGTAGCAGGCCATCTAGTACATCAACCAGTAGGAGCCACCGTAGTGTGGTGACCCGGCCAAAGAAAGAGGTGGACAATGAAGGCAAGGTGGAGAAAGAAGAGAAAGAGATTGTTTCTGCTGCATCTCAGGATTTTATTGAAGGAAAGCGGCGCTGCAGCTGGATCACAGCAAATGCCGGTAATATTTTGTTTTTTTATTACTTTTGGGTTGATATAGTTAGAGTTAGTTGGTCGATGTTTTGAGCAAAGTAGACTGCTGACGTCTTTTCAGTGGGTGTGATGATCAAAACCTAGAATTTGTATACCATGTTATAGTAATTATACCGTGTTGACACCATTTCTGAAGCAGCTGTGTCAGCAATAGCTTTTTTTTTTAATTAAGGGCTCCAATAAACCCCGGCATTCATTTCTATTTAGATGCCTTTTGCGGGAACTGAACCCTGCTTCTCTCCGTATAAAGGAGGGTTTTTTTTTTTTGAAAAATAGGCTAATGCCCTTCCATTTATTAAAAGAAGAACTTACAAAGATCCTAATATGCAAAATTCAAACATAACAACCAAGACAGAAACCACTACCCCTAACTAAGTAAAAAAACCCTTGATGCCAGTATTGTCTCAGCACACACACCCGGTTTCATAAATTGGATATTGTAACCTAACTGAGTGAATCAGCAAGCCAGTATCAAAATTTCGGCACACAGGTTCATCATTGACCTGGCATCAAACTCAAAATCCCCTAACCCCTCAGAATGAATTAAACATCAGCTCTGAAACATAAGAATCTGAGTATGACAGTAAAGCAAAACACTCAATATTTTGAGGCATACCAATACCAGAAATGTTTTAAAGGCATGCCTCTTCAACTTATTACAAGCAACACATAGAGCACAGCTCTTATAGAAAAAACAAAGCAGGAACATCATCACTGCAATTAAAAGTCCTCTATCATCACGGGTACCAGAGGGCAGAGGCAGACTGGTGCCAGTATTGCTGGTACTGGTAAGCAACCCCGCTGAGCTGGGCGACAAGGTCTGAATTGGTATCATGTCCAAATTGACTGGAACCCATATTTTTAACTGCCGCTTCACTTTGCATCTTTTATTTCCTGTCCAATAGTCCAACAAAGAGCAAATTAGTAAAACTAGATGTCTAATAGAAGGAAAAAATTTCTCATCGAAGCACAGTGTATTTCTACACTTCCAAATGCACCAGCAAAGTGCACTAACTACCATATGCATAGCTTGTCTTTGAGACAAAGGCAAGGTCATAGCATAGTGATGTATATCATTCAAAGAATACCATGAGTGATACAATTGTTGAAAATCACCCATCCAGAACCAAACTTGCGAGATATAAGGGCAATGCAAAAACAAATGCACTGCAGTTTTTTCTTCTCCCACAGTTTTACAAAACATACATTCAGGTGGCCCCTGCCACCCTTTCTTTCGCAACCACATAAACACTTGGACTTTATGTCGTACTGGTTCCCTCCCACCAAGACAAGGCATGTTGCACAACTAGTCAACTACACCTCTAAATGCCAGAAAATCATACAAAGAACAAGTGGAGAATTGATGTTGTGTTTCCCATCTCCACAGAGGGAGATCAGGTAGAGTGGTGAGTGTGTATGCATGAATGATGGTAAGTTACTCATGCCACTCTTTCAGTAAAAGACCATATAAGGTTTATTTAAATCTGATAATTGTCCCTCGTGATTCAAGTACAGCCCGTGTAGAAATACAGGGGTTAGTGCACAAATCATATAAATAAGGAAAAGCAGTAGCTAAAGAGCATGTAGAGTGCCAAACATCTAACCAAAATTTGATATCAGTTCCACATCCAAGTTGATAAGAGCAACTCAGTTGACCTATTGTGGCAACTTAACTACCTCTCTCCAGAGAGGTGACATTTGAGTTAAAGGGGTGTGAGAATTATATTTTAATTGAATCACTTGTTTCCACAAACCTGAGTGGTGTGGGTGTTTCCACTTCCACCACCATTTCACAAGTAAGGCTTGTTCATAATAGCAAGATCTTTTACTCCCAGCCCCCCAAAAGCTTTTGGATAACAGACATTGGTCCAATTCAGTAAAGACTACTTTTTTCTAGGTCCAGAGTTACCTTGCCACGAAAATCTGCATCTAACTTGGATCAATTTGCTTAATTACCTTAGCAGGCATCTTATAAAGAGATAACACATAAAGGGGCACAGCTGTCAGTACTGAGTTCAGTAATGTCAGCCTCCCCCCTATGGACAACAAATTACCAATCCACCCTTGCAATTTTTTAGAAATCTTATCAATGACATATCCCAATCTGCCAGTCAGTTTCTTATCACTCAAATGCTCAACTAAATACTTAAGGGGAAGTTGAGCCACTTTACAACTCCTTATAAATGAGATGCCAACAATATCTGTGCTAGGCTCGTGGTTCGGTGCCGACTATAGTTGTTTTATCTTTTTTCATAATCTTATTCTTTGAATTATATATCTACCCTTTTATTGTGTCCACAGCAAAAAATAAATTGTATATTTTGTTCTTATCTTCAGCTTATTTTTCTTTTCTTTTTTCCTTTGCAATAGAGCCATGTTATATCGCTTTCCATGACGAAGAATGGGGAGCACCCCTCCATGATGAAAGGTACGTCACAAAATAAAACATTTAAAATTTTAAATAAATATTTAAATTTTGTTAATAAATAACATTTGTATATATCTTCTAGGAAATTATTTGAGCTATTGGTACTATCTGGTGCTCTAGCTGAATTGACTTGGCCAGTTATTCTGAGCAAAAGACACATATTCAGGTACTCACAAAACATATTTAAAAGGCAAAAAAACATTTTCAATTACTGTTGAAACCTTAACAATATGTTATATTTAATTGTAGGGAAGTGTTCATGGATTTCGACCCTTTCTCAGTATCCAAATTAAATGAGAAAAAGCTAGTAGCACCTGGAAGCCCTGCCAGATCCCTCTTGTCAGAGGCAAAGCTGCGTGTGGTCATTGAGAATTCAAAACAAATTTTAAAGGTTTGTAAAAGTCCTCAGTCCCAGTACTGTCGTACCCACACATGCAAGTATTGATTATTTGTTACCGACCTCAGTAGGATTATTTTGTGCTTATTGTGTTCAAGGTATTATAATATCCAAACTTTATTAATAATCCCACACAATTCAATTAAAATTTTTGTAAGTAAAGGTACACTCCCTGAATCAGTTCATAACTTAGTATCTATCATCTAAGTTATTATTGTAGTTGTTTTATATTGCTAAAGCCGGAACTAAGAAGCCTGTTGCCCAAGAGATGAAAGTACAAAATAGAGAGATCCAGCATACATCTGTTGGTATCAATCCCAATCTGAACCTGATCTGACTGCCACAATTGTTTAATTTTAATGTACCATTAGCAATTTCTTGTTGTGCAGATAATAGGTGGGTTTGGATCATTTAATTTTAACGTACCATTCTTGTTGTGCGGATAATAGATGAGTTTGGGATATTTAATTTTCATGTACCATTAGCAATTTCTTGTTGTGCAGATAATAGATGAGTTTGGATCATTTAATTTCAATGTACCATTCTTGTTGTGCAGATAATAGATGAGTTTGGATTGTTTAAATTTAATGTACCATTTGCAATTTCTAGTTGTGCAGATAATAGATGAGTTTAGATCGTTTAATTTTAATGTACCAGTCTTGTTGTGCAGATAATTGATGAGTTTGGATCGTTTAATTTTAATGTACCATTCTTGTTGTGCAGATAATAGATGAGTTTGGGATGTTTAATTTTCATGTACCATTTGCAATTTCTTGTCACGCAGATAATAAATGAGTTTGGATCATTCAATCGGTACATATGGGGTTTTGTGAACCACAAGCCTATTGTCAGCCGATTCAGGTACCCACGTCAGGTGCCCATAAAGACCTCCAAAGCCGAAACAATTAGCAAGGATATGGTACGCAGAGGTCTTAGGTGTGTGGGCCCCACTGTTATCTACACCTTCATGCAGGTCACTGGTCTGACAAATGACCACCTTGTCAGCTGCTTCTGCTTTGAGAAATGTGTGAGCGCGGCGTCTACTTGTTCTGATGCTAACAAGGAAGAAAAACCTGCCGAGCAGGGTAAAAGAACAAGTGTCGAGGAATTGACAAGAGGTGTTGATGTGATTAGTGTGTAGCCCTAGGAATTTTAGGCGTTGATGTGTTTTTTTATTTTAAAGTACTAGTTAGTGTTTTGTACCGCGTATGATTTGGTTAAGAGTTTGAATGAACTACGCTTTTTGTGCATAATTATTCTCTTTACTAAACTTTTGTGATATATGTATGATCCTTTGGATTATTACGTAATTGCATTTTATTCTTCATATCTCAAATTTCACATCTAGCTCTATTTGTCATTGCATGTATATGCATATTATAAGATCTGGCACTGCTATATTCTTTCATTTGTGATTTTATGGATTTACTGAGGTTAAAATTGTTTGTTAGATGGATTTCTATTGGGCGTCTTTTTTTTCAAGCTAACTTTAGCTTTTCAAAAAAAAAAAAAAAATCTTCGTCTTAGTATTCTGAAATTTGTAATTTTCAAAGAGTTTAGTATTCTGGTATGTTTTTGCCAAGTGACATAAACAGCATGTGATAAATACATGTCAATTCTGAGGAATTTGTCTAGAGAAAGGATAAAACGACGATTGAATTCGGTCAAAATGTTATTCTATTCACTTTTTGTATTTGAATATTGATGCTAATAAGCTTCAATATTTCTTTGGGAGCAAAATTAAGTTCTGCAGGTTTTGTTGTAAATCAAACGATGACGACTATTATTCGAAGTGCATTCCGATTCAGTGGTACTGGTTCTGGAGGGAAAGGAACCAGTACTTGGGTTTAAACAAGGCAGAGATGAGTATAGAATAGGTGCTGTTCGAATATTATCTGCTAATCCTACAAGTTTTACAATTGAAACAGCAAAAATATCTCACGTACCAGTATATTATCACATCTATTAACAAGCAGTTATTTTGTATTTGTCAATACATCCAACTCTTCTTCATTTCTTATGCAAGGGTAACAAGTACATGTACATCACACATTAATTCCTCTAGAAATCCTTCATTTCATAACTTAAAAGGCTTCACAAACACAACTACATTGATCATCTTTCTACCAGAGGCACACCAGCAATAAATTAAAAGAAAAAAGAAAGATAAATAGTACTTAAGCTAAACTCTTAGTGCAACTTGATCTTGCCATGTGATCTTTCTCTTTCCCTTTCCATCTCTACAAACTGATGTTCTTACATCACTAGACATTGCCTGTTCACCTTCCAGATAGTAACTTTTCATTTTGTCAGGTCTCACAGGTTCGCGGGTCACATCAAAATCATCCATTTCATCACCAATCTGAGATAAATGTAGATAATATATTAGACAACTCTTGATTGTTATAAAATACATAAGGAGATAAAAATAAAATAAAAACATAACACAAAAGAGTTTATTTATTACTGGCACACAAGCTTGGTTAAGATCTATCACAGATGCTCTGGGTGCCGCATCTCTGTCTCTGATTATAATTCCACGTCCAGCAACTTGATTTGCATCCCAATTAGATGAAGTTTTTTCTTCCCTTGTCTGTTGCTTTTTCAGATGATGATGGATTATTTGAGATGGATTGTTAGAAAAACTCTTGAATCTTCTCCTCAAGAACCTAACAGATAAATTATAACTGTTAACATAATGTTTTAGTTTGCCGATCAGTATACCCATCAAGTACTGGTACAAAACTGTGCAGACTAATGGAGTAATTGTGGAAACATATATGAACATTGAATAAACACACAAAAGAAGAGAAAAAATTAGTAAGCACAACCAAGTTTTGACAACATGCCAATTAGCAACCTGGCCTGTACAGTTCCAGAGAAAAATTCTGGCAACTATCTGTCAGTGACGGTTGTGCAATATCCACTCAATAAATTACGTTTTCGCTTATTACATGAAAGAGTATCCTGTTATGCCTCATCACAGAATAATACAAAATGAGGAGAGGGGGAAGAAATTAGTTCTCACTTGATTTCCGCTTTAAGTTTCAGCTTCCTCTGCTTTGCCTTCATTAATTGTTTTCTCTTTGCCTCAGTTTCCTGACAAAAAGAAAAGAAAAGAAAAAATTAAGAGAAATAAGAGGCTGATTTAGCCATCAATGAAAATTTACAAAGGAGAAATTTAGATATATGCCCATCATAACTTTGTCATTTAGATATTTACCCATTAAAACATTAAATTTAATTATTTCCCTATTCAAACTCATTCATTTTCCTTATATCCCCATCTTGTAATTTAATCAATTATATACACTTAACTTTTTTTTTTGAGAAAGCTTATATACACTAACTAATACTCATAAAAAAAAATATGACATTTTTGTCCCTAAAATGGAGAAAGAACGCTCTATTAACCCTTCTCAGATGTCTCTCTCTAAATCTAGATTTTAGAACCAAAATAAGAATAGACACACTATGACCACTCCGATGCATTTCTTAATTTTTCTCTTTCTGCTCATCTTTACCTCCTTGTACCAGGCACCCACCGCATTCCACTGAATACTTCTATTGTGTTTGTAGCAGTAAAAGTACCAGTACAGAAACTATACGAACAACAACACGTACCAGTCCAACCTTAACCATATCTCTTCTCAGCTTTGCGCTCCAATTCTACTGGTAATGGTTTTACAGCTGGTACCGTTGGTACAGTACCAGGTAATGTGACAGGTATTGCCCTCTGCCATGGTGATCACAATACCTACTCTTGCTCCACTTTCCTTTCTCTAATATTAGTAAATTTCTCTGTGCTATTCTATTTTTCCCTAATGTATTGGATAGTTGTATTTATCTTGCTATGTTGTATTCCCCTTCATGTTCTTTTTTTTACTGTTTTATAGAGCGAGGCAAGTTAGGTTCTGAGCTGATGTAACAGTGGTACCGGACTTGGTACCACACACACGCAGATGAGTCTGAGAGACTTGTATTTATTTGAGTTGGTTGTGTTGTTCTTATCGGTATTGCTACTGGTAAACAACGGTACAAAATTGAAGCTGTAATTTTTATACTTGTTTATTTAATCTATTGTTGGCAGCTGCTGCCAATTTTTCAAAGAGAGAGAGAGAGACTAAATTGTTTACCACCTTATTACTGAGAAATGAGAGGACTGGTGATTAACAAAGGGAAAGAAGGGGCAAGGACAAAAATGTCATTTTTTTTATCAGTTTTAATTAGTATTGATTAAACTACAAAATGGGGATACAACTAAATATAAAGCTTTGATGAGTAAATATCTAAATACTGAAGTTATGATTGGGTGGTAAATATCTAAATTTCTCTTTTACAAAGTGAGATAAAAACAGCAAATTAAGCAATTTAGAATAAGTTTAGGCCTGAATCCTAACTTCTAAAATCAAAGAAAATACTAGATCAGAAAAATTAACCAATAACCTAAAATCAAATCCTCAAAAAATTTCCAACAAACCAATACAGAAAACCCAACAATATACGTAAATATAACAGATCTAACAACATCAAAACAATCCTTAGATTCAAATCAAGAGAAACCCTAGATAGAAATCTTACCTTTTGCAAATCCTGGTAGTCTAGCCACAAACTCTGGTACCTAAACTTAGTTCTGTCTCCACCTCCACCTCCACCCCCACCTCCAACCTGGTACGAAGATGTGGATGGAGATGCCTCCATCAAGAGCGATCTCTTCACCTTCTTCATATCCTCTCAAGAAGAAGTAAAAGGAAAGAGTCGAAAGAAAGAAAAGGAGAGAAGCCAAAAAGACAAAGACCCGGATAGAGAGAGAGAGAGAGAGAGGGAAAGAGAAAGAGAAAGAGAGGTAGGGAAGAAAGTCTGACCCTGAATGGAAAAACCCAAAAGGCCCCATATTAATCTTTGCACAGGGACTTGGGTATGGCTGGAGTTTTCCTCCTTGGTTAGTGAGAGAGAGAGGAGAGAGAGAGAGAGAGAGAGAGAGAGAGGTGAGTTTTCCTTCCTAGAAAGGGGCATTTCTGGAACTTGGTCAGTGGTAGTTTCGTAGAGAGAGAGAGAGAGAGAGGATTGGTTGGAGGGTGATGCACACAGCAGACATAGCATAGCATAGCATAGCATACAAGCCCATGTATGATGTATCTATCTATCTATCTTTCTTTCCATCTATTCTTTCTTTCTTTCTTTCTTTCTTTTGATGAAACATATTCAACAGCTGTCAAGATGGGCCATTGAGAAGTAGAAGAGGAGAAATATGAAATTTTGGTGTGTAGACTTAATACAAGACATGGACTTCATCCTCCTCTCCTCTCTGCCTTGAATGGTGGAGATTCTCTTTCTTTTTTATCGCTTGCTTTATTTATTGCTCCTCTCCATCACTGCTTCTCTCTCTTATGTCTTCTCTGCCCCCAAGCGAGGAAAGATGGTTCAGACTTCAGACCAGAAACCTTTAAATGCGCCCTGCAATGTATAATCCAATTGCACGCTGCAATTGGACTCCAACCCCAATTTTTTATGAGATAAGGTTTCGTCCATTCAAAGCCTCTAAAAATCGTACGATTAAAGTTTAAACAGTTGATATGAATTGCTCAAATTTGATTTTCATATTAAAACGTGTTTAGAGATCAAATTTTATATTTTTTTTGAAATTTTTTAGATACGTACAAAATCACTGTTTTTGGACTGTTCAGAAACATTGATGTTGTACGTATCTAAAAAAATAATAAATAATTTCCCAAAAATATAAAATTTGAACTCTAAATTTTAATATGAAAATCATATTGAGAGGTTCGGATCGACTGTTCGGACTTTAATCGAATGATTTTTGGAGGCTTTGAACGGTGTCCGGTCCAAAAGCCATTTGGATCAAATCTTATTCCATTTTTTATTCATAACGATAACAAAAATTATATCTGTGTCACCAAATCTCACAAATTGAAATAATTCAATATTTTTTCAAATGTTGAAGTTTCTTACTAATTTAGCATTTCAATTTTTCTACCGAAATTCCATTAGAAAAAATAACAAAATTAATTATTTTTTAACAACTAATTTATATAATAAATATATATGAATTTGCAACTAGGAAAAAAATAAATGAAATTTGAACTTTAAACAATCGTAACTTTTAATAGAAAACATTGATTCCTCGTGATGACCTCATTCTGAAAAGCTTGCAACAAATTAATTTAAAAATCACATTAATTGTCAACAAATTAGTTTATTTTGTTATTTTTTGAATTTATTTTCAGTATTAAAGTTGTAATCCTAGGCAGAGAAAATGTTGAATAATTCAACATTATTAAGCAGGGGGGAGTGCTAAATTATTCAGAATTTTGTTTCGTGTAGAAACATAGAATAATTAAGCGCTTTTGGTATGACATGAGATTTGAAATATTCGGTGATATAGATTTAATATTATTAAATATTATGAATGAATACAAAAAAACAGGAGTCCAATAGTCCAATTTCTAAAATTTGTACTTCTATTTATTATGAAATATGAAAAAAATTAGAAAGCACACAAATAGAAACTGATGAAAGACAAATAAAGAGGGGTTAAAAAAAACTTAAATTTCTACTGTATATTTTCTTCAATGGAAATAATATTTTTCACTCTTACAACTTCACCCACCTTAGTTTTCAATCATTTTTCTTTCAATAATATTTTTTTTTTCTCTACAATATGCTATCTTACAAACTTTTAAGGTATAGTTTAAGAAGACTCTGAGAATATTTATTTTTCAGTCAATTGTAAAGAAAAACACACAGCGAATTGAATTTAAATAGCTAATCGGATTTAAACACATTAGCTAATCTGGTGCTAGTTAAAAATAAAATACTATTTTCAATGTTTTAACGTCTAATCGTAATTACCAATCAGAATTCAAATAATTTATTCTAATTATAATCATAAATTTAATTCAAATTACAAATCAGAATTCGAGAGGGAGACAAATAATTTTTTATAAAAAATGGACAAAGTTGATTCGGATATATATATCTATAAAATTGCAAAATCTAAAGAGGTAGTTGCCACCTGAATTCATATCTTTTGAGTTAATGAATCTCAACCATCCAATCTGTTTTAAGATTTGTGCAGACTAAATCAGCACTAATATTAAAAGACCCCAATGTTATAAGCAGGAATCAAATTGGCTCTGTTTAATATCAGACAGTTGAGATTCATTAACTCAAAAGATTCTCTTTTGAGTTAACGAAGAGAATACGCGTTCGTTGCTGGTTATCAGATGCGCAGTTATTATTTAAGCAGTGGGTAATAATAAAATTAAAAAAAATATCAGATCAGTAATATCTTATTTTTGGAAATGATAACTAAAAAAATTCGGACTAAAATATGTTCAGGTAGAAGTATATATATTTCAGAGGATGTTTTGGTTTCTCTCTCATCAGGGCTTAATTCAGGGCATGATGTCGCAGTTGTCGCCTTATACCTTTGAAAACATCAAAACAATGACCTATGACTATGATCTGTGGTCACGATACTGTGTTAGTAAGAGAACTTTAAATATTTTATTACTGTTATGTTGTGTGAGATTACCAAAATACCCCTACCTCTGCTCTTTATGGAGGAGGTTTGGAGGTGTCATTGTCTAATGGATGATAAGCATCTTTCTTTCTATCTCCTTTTCCTCTTTTTTTTCTTTTTGTGAGATAACCTTTCTCAACTAACATATTTCCTTCCTCTTTAAACTCTTTTTCTTTCTTTCTTGTGCAATTCCAATTGCTTGAAGCTTGCTACTAACTTGGTTTCTTTTCCCAACCAAATAATGTTTTTTTTTACTATGAAGTACAAGACCAGTTAATTCTGTTATTCTTTTTTGTAATTTTCTTGTCTCTTTTATCTCTAACGGTGTACTTAAAATCTTATGAACACTAAATTGTTTTACAAATGGTCAATAGTGAAAATAAATTTTGGAATATTATATTCTTTTAATTTCTCAGATTCTTTCAATTGTTTCGAGAACCAAAAAAATAGGTATACTTTTATTAAAGCCCCATAAAACGTGTAAATGTATGCATCTTATATTAAAACGTGTAACAACTTACGTCTAACCTTACAATAAAAACATGCATCTTATAATAATCAGATGTGTATAAATGTACATTTAAAAGTAAGTTCAAAAAAATCACAAAAACTATTCCGCGGGTAAACTTACACGGTTAGTTACGTACCGGTGTGATAGGACCATGTATTAAAGCCCCATAAAAAAACTTAGTCCACTGCTCAACAAGTTCATTCAGGACCAGTTAATGGAGTCAAAACCGACTTACAAGTCCACTTGGTAAGTCCATTCGAGACTATTGCACGAGACATGACTGACTTACCGACAGGGGCATATTCAGTGTAGACCAGGAGGGCAGCCACCTCTTTTGGATTTTGAGCTTTAGTGAAAATTTATCGGTTTCGACTGGCTTTGCCCTTCCTGAATTTTTTTTGCACCTTTTTGAATGTTTAATTGGTAATTCGCATTAAATTTATAGTTAAAATTAAAATAAATTTCTCGAAATATGATTAGTAATTATAATTACAAGTCAGAGCATTATAAAGAACAAGTTAAAGTATTATTTTCTATCAAATATCCAATTAGCTAATTAATTTAAATCTCATTAGCTATTTAAACCTGATTCGATATTTTTTTATTCCCCGATAAAAATTTTGAATCCGCCTACTTACTGGCCCATACGACAATACAAATTACATAGAACATATAATTAAACACCTACCAAATCTGCACTCAAACCACAATTTAATAATACTTTTCCTTATTCTCGCTGATAGGTCCGAAAGGTTTGTGCATTGGTCAAAAAAAAAAAAAATCATATTTGTTGGTTGTTGTTATTACCTTTTGTCCTGAATTGAAGAAGGCGAGAGACAATGCCGTGGCCTCAACGCTGGAAGTCGAAGAAAAGCAATAGTAGATTCTATGTGACTAGGGGTGTCAATGTTATTTTTTTATCGTATTCGTATCATATTTGATAAGGCAAATATGAATAAGCGTTTTTTTTTTTTAACTCAAAAAAAAAATAAGTGTTTTTTTATTGGCTTATTAAATACATAAGGGTAAGAATATGGATGATGATTATTTATATTTAATTCAATTTTCAATGTATCTAGATTTACTTTTCTATTTTAGCATTCTAAATTGCGTCTTTCTATTCCAGTGCATCAAGTCTGAATCTTTGATATATTTTTCCATTTTTTTTCGTTTTTTGTTTTTGTTTTTTTACTCAATTGTAAGAATGTAATGTAAATTATGTAAGAATCTGACTCACACTGTCACATTTTCACTTAATTTCCACGGTGGCTATGACTCAATTTGTTTTCAAATTAATTTCAAATTTTGCAATAAAAAATTATAATGAGTGAAAAAACAATTTAAATAGTTATGTCATATGTAACGAGTAAAATATAATTTGTAAAACATGAGTTTTGATTTTTTTTTATTTGTAAATTATAATAAAACTAATTATTATATTAGTATTATCCATTATTCACCCGCTACCGTTTTGTTACTCAATAATATTAACGGGTAAGGGTAGGATAGAGTAAGAGTAAGGTTAATTCTTAATGAATAAGAGTATGGTAGAGTAAGCTTAATTTTTGATAAAGGTAAGATATGAATGAGATCAATTTTAATAAGTATGAGTGTGAAAATGTCTCCACTCGATTTACCGTACGTCCGTACCCATTGACACCCCTATCTGTGATGTGCAGGAATAAGCGGGTCCGGATCCCCTAATATAACCCAATTTTTGGGTTTTGGATCGAGTCCGTCCGATTAGAATCTGACGTTCCATATCGCACGATCCATCTCGGGATATGTATTCCATCTCGCATGCTCATCTCAAATCGGATGGTCCCGATTTAAAACCCAAAAATTGAATTATATTACTGGATCTCGATTCGGAATAAGCAGGATGCTACAGCCTACAGACAGGTACTGACTCGCAGTTAAAGATGTTAGGGTGATTGGGGCCCAAGTGTCAGAAGCTCACCACCGCATTGCACAGATCTTGCTCCCTACTAAAAAAGAATGTGACCTAGGAGACAGAGAAGAACCACATGCCCATTTTTGTATATATATATATATAGAGTAGAACTAGAGTGCTCCTAAGTTCACCAAACCACTTGTGAACTTGATTCTAAAATATATCGAATCGACTTTAAACAATGAATTCAAACCGTTGAAACCCTTCTACCTAATGAGTGATGCGTCTACATCTGAAAATTTTAAAGTTTCGAATTAATTTAATATAGAGTCAAGTGGTCAAAAGTTTAAAGTTTATAAATTAATTTTAATACATTAATTTTTTGGACTCCTTTGACCACTTGACTCTATATTAAATTAATTCGAAACTTTAAAATTTTCACATGTAGACGAATCAATCATTAGATGGAAGGATTTCAACGATTTGGATTCATCGTTTAAAGTCGATTCGATATATTTTAGAGTCAAGTTCACAAGAGATTGGGTGAACTTAGGAGCACCCTAGTTCTACTTTCTCTCTCTATATATATAACATGAGTAGAACTGAGTGCTTCTAGGAGTATCAAGTCCTTTTGTATTCTTAACTCTAAAATTTATCGAATTAACTTTGAACGATGAATCCAATCTGTTGAAATCCTTCTACCTTACGAGTGATGCGTCTACATATGAAAATTTTAAAGTTTCGAATTAATTTAGTATAAAGTCAAGTGGTCAAAATTAAAAGGTTTCTAAATTTATTTTAATGCATTTATTTTTTGAAGCCTTTTGACCACTTGACTTTATACTAAATTAATTCGAAACTTTAAAATTTTCACATGTAGACGCATCACTCGTAAGGTAGAAGGATTTCAACGGTTTGGATTCGTCGTTCGAAGTTAATCCGATAGATTTCAGAGTTAAGAGTACAAAGGGGCTTGGTACTCCTAGGAACACCCTAGTTCTACTCTATATAACATTATATATATTATTATTATTCGATTCAATTTGTCAACAGCCCAATAAATTTTCTATTCGTAAATATGTTAGCGAAAACAGAGTAGGTCGGACCTACTTTTAGACTGAACAACGAGCTTCATAACCGTTCGATCAATTTTAAAATATGTGTGCGTGAAAATTAAAACAGACGCACACAAAATTTAAGCATTCACACAAATTTTAAAGCAAATTCAACCGTGATTGACCCATCGATCTAAAATAGGTCCGATGAGCATCGGACCTACTCTCAAGTCCAATCGAGTTTAGTGATTTCATTAGGACTGTGGGTACCATTATACCTATTGTTCGGTACCAGTGAGAATTGAGATATTGTTCGGTACCATTATACCAACATATCATCCAGCACTAAATTTCAAAGAAATAAATATGCAAAAATTATGCGTAGAAGCTACCTGTTCATCATTGGACAAAAGTTGCAAAAATATTCACTTCATGCTTTTATTACAAGGAGGCCCCTAATTAAAAAATAAAATTGGATTGGATCCATTGAGTCGGATCCAATACTCACCTGATTATCTGTGTCAGTCATATTCCTTTCTTTCTAAACCAGCATTAAATTAAAAAAAAAAATAACTTGGATAAGAACAGTTGATTCATATCCATAATATTTGAATAGGAACCGCTGAATCTGATCTTTCTATATTTGCTGGAACCGAAGTACTATTTCTATTTCCGTACGTTTAAATTTAATAATTTTTATAGATAAAAAATTTCCCGTGCATGCTATAATCCGAGATATAAAAAAATACACACTACCTTTGAATTTTGAATTTTAAAAATGTTACAAATAAAAAGTTCGGCATTTTGAACCATTAAACATTTTATTGTACCCGAAAGAGAGGTGGTCATTATGTACCGAGATGAGAGGATGAGAATTCAACTAGTAATTAATAGTCTATAATTAAGAAGTTGCTCATGATTCGCTTTGAATTTGATCTCTTAATTATTATTTACTTAACTTCATATCTGTTTTACTAAAAAAATGATGTTTAATTTTGATGCCCATTTAATATTCATCCGTATTAATTTAATGAAATGGCTAAACAGAGGAGATTTAGTATTATTTGTTATATTTTCAACCCTAAATACCGAATTTTTTATTACAAGAAATATTAATCAATATTTTTTTTTTGGAAATAATTAGACTAGTTTTAATACTTGAGAAGATATGAACAATAACTACTGGAAACAAAAATGGCTATTAGAATACCGATAAAGATATTAACATTACTATTTTGACTTCATACAATGCACAACTCACGTGCTTTTTCACTATAATTCTATTGTACGTACGTTGCATGAAGTCAAAACAATCTCGTTAATATCTTTGTGCCAAGCCGAAGCCATGTTTCTTACTTCATTTTACAAATTATCTTCTCAAGCTGCTTTGCTGCCTTTCATGTTAATTTACTCTGATAAAATTTCCGTGGGAAAGAAATCAACTTAGAATGGTCCTTAGTTTAATTTAGAAGTCTGGCATTAGGAAAATATTACGAAGAATTGTCGATCATGTCTGTAAAACCAGGTGTGGACCCATGTGCAACCGGGGGGCAGCTGCTCCCTTGAATTTTGTATTTCAGTGGAAATCGGGATGTTTCGACCGACTCTGTTCATCCTTGGAAAATTGTTTGCCCTCCGGTGAATGTTTAATTTGTAGTTCGGATTAAATTTAGAGTTAAAATTAAAGTAAATTTCTTAAATTATGATTAATAATTATAATTATAGATTAAAATATCAGAAATTACAAGTCAAAGCATTAAAAAATATAAATTAAAAGTATTATTTTTTTATTAAGTACTTAATTAGTTAATGGATTTAGACCCGATTCGATATTTTTTTTGCCTCCAACAAAAATCCTGGGTCCGCCCCTGTGTAAAACAATGAATGGCTCAAAAAAAATTCCGAACTAAAAAGAAGGATAAAAAATCAGAATTCTAAGAACCTCAAAAACTACAACGCTATTAACTATTTTTCTTTTATAATAATTCTAAATAACTAGTTATAGTTGTGCTAGAGCTGTACTATAGCTTTTTCGAACCTTTAAATCTATAGCGCTATAATCGCTGTTTAAAACCTTGATCAGAATACATAATTTTTTAGTGTCCACATTATTATCTGTATTTACTATGGTATTGATAAGTTATATCTAAATTCGAAACGACAAACTCTAACCATTTATATTATTCTACAACAACAATAATGTAAATGTATGAGATTTTTTTAATATTCGTGCCAAAGCAGATTGACAAATCGGTTGATTGAATCTAAACTCAAAATTTCTGTTGGATATGAATTTATGACTAATGCTATTGATCTTCAAATAAGTAAACAAACTTAGCACAAGCTAGAGAACGCAAAAACACATACAACAAAATCTGTCATCTAACCAAAGCACCAACAAAAATGAAAAAAGAAGAGAAGAGAAAATCAAGTCTCCTCCTCTACTTGTTCGTTTTCCTCTCCATCAGATAAATTCCTCAAAGGCCCTCTGACACCGTCAGAATTGGTGCACATAACCAGCTCCTTCGCGGCTTTCTGAAGAAACTCCTCAGCAGCCTGGCGAACAGATTTATCTCCTGATGACGAGGGCCCCCCTCCTTGCTGTCTTCTCTTCTTGCGGGCCCGTTTGTCAGTAAAGGACCTCATCCGTGCTTCATTCCCTCTGCTTATGTCTCTCAAGCTCTCTCTTTGCTCTGATGCAGATATAATTTATGTAAAATACTACAACCCGATACTCTTTATTTTTTTTTTTAATCACTTGTTAGTTTTAGATGACAAGTTTACTTACCAGCTGTCAGTTGAGGCAGAGCGTGTCCTATCACCCGTGCAGCTCCCCGTTTGTTTACCCTAGTCGATGGCCGTAAAGGAGCTGCAAATCAAGAAATACAAGGAAGATAATTTATAAAAAAAAAAATTGATTACGAACATTGCACATCAATACCTGATCTGAGATCTGGCAGTTGGAAACCATAGAAGTTGACAGTAATCTTGGTTTCAGGAACATACTTTTGCAATGATAGACAAGGAGACTGGACTGACACTTGCACTATTTCTAACCAAAATTCTTGGTGCTTTGGGAATTAAAAAATAAAAAGGTTGTTTTAGTTCCCGCCCATATCTTCGTTTTCAAAGTCCAAACAGTCGATCCGAACAGTTCAACATGATCTCCATATTAAAAAACAGTGATTTTAAAAAATAAAAATAAAAATAGTAAAAAGTTTCCAACAAATGTGAAATTTGGTCTCCAAGCACATGTTAATATGGAGATCACGTTGAATGGACCTGTTAATATGGAGATCACGTTGAATGGTCGGTTCAGATCAACTATTTGGACTTTGAAAACAAAGATATGGGTAGGAACTAAAACAACCCCTTTAATTTCAAAGTACCATAGCCCAACTCAATTTTTGTAAATGAGATGAAATTTGATTTTATGTTAGGCATTGCTACAAAGTGAAAACACTTTTTTGGTTCAGGACGTGATAACCACGGTGTTCATATGCCCAAGTATTCTGTTTAAGCCCCAGAAATCCCCATAATGTGCACAAGTTACCTTTCTCCCAGTCCTGATAGCGTCCTAGTTTCTCCCCACACAAACTCAGTCTATCCTGAAATTTAAAAAATCGGAGAAGCCCCAAATTAAACCCTGCTACTCAATAATTAGATATGTAAAATTAAAGTTAAAACTTTAGAAATCAAATGGCTTACAAATTCTTTACTAATTGGATGCTCGTCTGGGTCGACCCCTGTGCACCTCAATTGTACTGTAAAAGAAGAATTAAATACAGCAGAATTAACCAAACAAAGAAAAAAAAAGTTTTGGCAGTTTAACCCCAACATTTGCTGTTGGAGTGTTGCAAAATAGACACTATTATTTTAGCATTTACCAGTACATACCAGACCAGACTGTTAACTAAAACCCAATTTCAACCCAAAACAAATGGATATTACTATTACCCCAGCCATTGCCAATTAATTCCTGCTAGTACATATCATTTCTGCTAGAACAAGATATGTACATCTTGCTTCTTGCCAATGAAACGATTACAATGCAAAATAGCAATAACAATCTTTCAACAAGTACAAAGGGTAATAGTTGGTGAATTTGGTACACACCAGAGAGGAGAGATGTAGCCGTCTTGGAAAGCACGAGATAAGCACGTGCCTGAAGCAATGGCGGCAGCTCGGCAAGCGCATCGGGATCATCTCCAGCAACAGCGAAGAACTGGAGAAGAGCGGTTCTCACCTCCTCGGCGTAAGCTAGGGTTTCTGTCACCGATTCCAATATATTTTCTGGAACCATCGAGCTCTTCTGTATCGTCTGATCTTCGCACAGCATCTCTCACAGTTCTTGTTTTTCTGGAGTTGTTGAAGATGGAGGCGGAGAGGAAGAGGAAAAAAAACGAAACAAAAAGGTTAATATTTTGTGCAAGAAGTCTGAAATTATATAACCTTAAATTTTTAAATTTATCTAATTAATCTCTTTAAATTAATTGATACATAAACAATTTTAGATTTATTGAATTTTTCTCTTTAAGTATTTAACTCTTAAAAGCCCTTTTTTTATCTATTATATATTAACTATGAAATTAATTGATATGTGAGGAGAGATCTACTTACATTATTTTTTAGTGACACAAAATTATACCATTTATTAATTAAGTTCAAACAGTCGATTCAAACCGTTCAACATGTTGGATATTTTAAAATGTACTTGCGGATCAAATTTTACATTTTTTTTTACTATTTATTAAGATGGATACAAAAATTTAATGGTATAAAAACAATAATTTTGTAAAATATTTAATAAATAGTAAAAAAATTCACAAAAATGTAAAATTTGGTCTATAAGCACATTTTAATATGGAGGTCATGTTGAACGGTTTGGATTGACTGTTTGAATTTTAAAAACTTTAAAAATAAATAATATAATTTTGTGTCATAAAAAATAGTGTAAGTGAATCACTCCTCTTGATATATAAACACTTTATTTATCAAATTTATTTCTTAGCTCTTAAACTTTCTGTTTTATCTTACACTGTACACATTAATTGTGAAGTTAACCGTTATAAAATCACTGTTTTTGAACCGTTTAGAAACAGTAATATTGTACATATCTAAAAAAATCAGTAACAATTTCTACAATTTCTAAAAAATATAAAATTTGTTCTCTGAATATATTTTAATATAGAAATTATATTAAATAATTCGAATCAACTATTCAGACTTTATTGTATAATTCTTATATAATTCTTAGAGATTAAATATTGTCCGGTCCAAAAACCACTTGGATGAAATCTTATTTCCGGCGACCCAGCCTTTCACCAAGTAGGAGCACTTTAGGCGAGTGGTCTGATCAAATCGGACGGTTAGATTGCTTCAATATTTGCCGTGGCGAGTTGGATAATCAGAGAAGTTGAGCACTTGCCACGAATTCACATCCTCTCAGGTACCTGAAAAAGAAATCTTTTACAATTAGTGTATCTGGACTGTTTCTTTTAACTCGGAACGAATTTCAAAGCCAATAATACTGTCGCCTGAGCTAGACCGAATCTCAAACGAACTGAGAGTAAATCTGAAACCGTAAAGTGAGGGTAAATCTTGTGCAGTACCTGCGAGAATACTGCACTCTCGTTTTTCATTTCGTCGTGCCCCAAAAAAGAAACAGAAAGTCAGAAATAACTTATTATCCCCATCAGATTCAAAGCATGGATGAAGAACCTAACGCCAACACCCCTCAGGATGCTGATGCGGAGCTTCGGGATTGGTCGGATCTGACATCTGTATGCCTTGTAAACATATTCCGGCGGCTCAGTCTCTCCGACCGATGGCTGGTGTCGATGAGGGTTTGCAAATCCTGGTTGGAAGCGGCTCGGGACAGCTGCCTGTACACCGCTCTAGATCTTGAGCCTTCCTTCCAGGCAGCCGGAGCTGGTCGACCCGATGTTGCTGCGTGGTGGACCCCGGCATTCCAACGCCGGGTTGATTCAATGATGCGATCGGTTGCTGAGTGGTCCGATGGTGGCTTAAAGGAGGTCAGAGTGAGGCACTGCTCCGATGAGGCGTTGTGCTTTCTAGCTGAGAGGTAACCTGTTTTATTTGTAGGATTTTTGGGCCTAGTTTTTCACACCATTGTTAGCTGATGAAAGTGTATCTGATCGATGGCTTATTGCATCAAACTGAAGTTCAATTGAAGCTTTATTTCACATTTGAGTGTTACCAGATGGGGTCAAAGTGATGAATGACGACAATGACTCTTAGTTGGAGGTGAAATTGCTTAAATTCAATGCTTCTTTGCAGAAAGAATGTCATCTTAATTAATTTTAATTGGGGTGAGTTTGTATTAAGTTAATGTTTTGTAGCAAAGCATCACCACTTAATTAAGCAAATCTAATTGCACAGTTTAGGCTTTATTACTCGGTAATCATTATGGCTTTAATTTGGATATATTCTGACTAAACACGAGGCTTACTTGAATTAATGATTTGTTGTGGAATAAGCACGACTTTGTTTTCTTCTTGAAAGGAAGGCGCATCTAGGGCCGCTCCTATTATTTGCATAGAATTTTAGAAATAGAATTCGAAACAAGTACATAACCCACAAAATAAACCCCACCCCACCCAAAATCGCATATAATAACTCCTATCAGGAATATTTTAATTCTAACGCTCCCTAATGCTCCCTTGATTCCCTTTATTCTACACCCTAATGCTCCCTAACTACTCTCTAATCTCCTTAGTGTAATTTTGTAAACTTCTCAGCGCCCATCAAGCGAGATTTGAACCCGTTCCCTAGAGCGAAATGGCAGTGTTACGGACCATCTGTGCTGGACGCTATGTTCCACACCAAGAGGAGTAATTGAGCAACATAGGCTAACTTAAAGTTAGCTGAGGGTTTGGGGTGAAAATTTTCTAATTGACTTTGCTTGAATATTCAGGTCGCGGGAACTCTCTATCCTCTCAGTCAGGAGCAGCCAGGGCGTGACTGACCATTCTATGTCAAAGGTCGCAATTTCATGCAGTAACCTGACTGAACTTGACATAAGCAACTGCTACGAGGTCTCCTACCGCTCAATAGAAATTATTGGCCAAAATTGCCCCAATATGATCATACTGAAGAGAAATCTATTGAACTGGCTTGACCCATCTCAGCACAGGGGAGTTGTACCTGACGGTTATCTCAATGCACTCCCGCAAGATGGAGATGTAGAGGCAACTTCCATTGCCAGGTAGAGTTCTGGGATTATTTGTTGGTTTTCTCTATGCTAGTACTGATAACCCTTTGCTACTGGTTACATCAAGAAAGCCAAATACTGAAATTATGTCATTTGCTTGATACAACCTCACATTTAGATGAATGTCACACCTGGTAAGTGTTACCAGCCAAGAACCTGGTACCCTACTGAAGCCATGTACGTTCATTTTTGGTGTACAATTTTCATGTTTTACCTTTGTAATTCTAGGTTTATGGTGAAGCTTAAGCATCTTGAGCTCCGTTTCTCCAAATTGTCTGTAAAGGGACTGATGGCAATAGCAGAAGCATGCAAAGAGTTGGAGTTTCTGGACCTCTTTGGCTGTGCTAACTTGACTAGTAGGGGCATTGAACAAGCTAGAAATAAGTTTACAAACCTGAACCCCAACGGGCTTGTCAGGCCCAATTTCTACATCCCAAGGTCAGTTTTCCACACCGAGAGGTATGGGCACTGGAATTTATATGATGAGAGGTTTCAGACAAATGTTTTTCAAATCTAATAATGGATATAATCAAGGATTACCATATTGTATAATGGATTGTACCAAATTCAATTCAGTTGGATTTAAATAAAATTTTATCAAGAAATAAAATAAAAATAAGAAAATTTGGTCTTAGAATTCAGTTGTTTAGAATTTTGCCATCTTGGTGCCAATGGTATGATCATCTTTTTTCCTCACCATAATCAGTATGGTAATCGTTGGTTGTTTTTATCATCTGTGTTCGTGAAACAAAAGAAAACAAGTGGTAGCCATGGACTTGAGATGATTTTTATGAGATTTGAGGAGTGAATATTCATCGTATTATCTGATAATACTTTTCAGTATTAAAATCAGCAGTTAGGCTTTTCCGAAAGCTACATGTGTAAATAATTAGATAGTTTTGAAGGGTATTGTGGTTTTTGCCAATGGGTATGTAATGTTAGTCCAAATATATTGTTCTTTTCCTCTTACCTTGTACAAAAGTTGAAATAATGCTTTAGTCAAGTACAAGGATGGTTTGTTTATTTTATGTAATAACTGGATGAATTCTATGATTTAACATTAACATTTTATGAATAATCCTATATCTAATTTATGTATAATTGGCTCTTCCAAGGTTGGACTATAATTAGTTCACGGTCCTGAGTTTGCATTTATGCATAAACAATAGCATTCTCTGGTAAATATGAAGCCATATGTGGAATCATATAGGCATCTAACACTGGAAATAGCCACTGGTTTTATTAGGGAACCAGTCTTGAACAAATTTACTGTCACAAAAGTAGCGGCTTTCAAAAGAACCAAAACTAGCAGCTCTCTTATAGCAAAAGAAAAAACAAAAAATGGCAGCTCAATATTTTTTATTGGACCAGTTGTCAAGTGTGCAAATTTTATTCTGATGGTCATTGGTTTGTCATTATTTTCAGAAGAGAGAAAAGCCTGCCGTTTTTGTAACTTGTTCGTAGTTGGGTATCATTTGCAAAATTGTGCTAAAATGTACTGGGCAGTCGAGCATAAATCTTTCCTTCGTTTTAATTGAGAAACAGCGATATGATCAGTTTTTTTTATGGGTAGTGCTATATTCAGGGCTATCATTCTAATTTTGAGAGCTCAAAGGAATTTTATTTCTAAATACCGGTTATACCCTTTTATTCTCTCTCTTCTATCTAATTAATAACAAAGCTAATAAAGGAAAGGAATCACGTCTTCCTCAGAGAGAAAAATTCCTTTATTATCTCAGAATAAATCCCATATTGTTTTTCATATTCTTGTCTCTAAAGTGATTTTTATCTCAAATTCTAAAATTTTAATAAATTTATATCTCTTTATTTGTCTGCAAGAGTTTTTTTTTTAACTATTATCTACTTTTTTCACCCATGAGATTCCTGAGATCTTTTAATATTTTTATATTGGTTAAGTAGTTCATATTTTATTTTATCATGAATGCGATTCATTACTGATAAATTTGGGTAGGCTGAATATTTGAGATAAGAATGGATGTACTGATTTAAACTTTGAAATTTAGTGTAATATTATATCTTCTGTCATAAAAGAACTACCTGGAATAGGCGTAGTCCTAACCTAGTGTGTAACAGCTAGATAAGCTTGTAAATACCTAGTGAGGCAAAATTTTAATGTTGTTATACTCTTTTTTTTCAAGTTGTAATTAAATGAGAAGATAATTAAGGATAAATGACAACAATTGGGTTTATATATTTCCATTTGTAATTAAATGAGAAGGAAATTATACATGAGCACCGAAATAAACAAAAGTCTATTGAAATATACTATAGTTGTCCATTTTCATGTACAAGATTTCTATAACACCTTACATTTTATTTTCCTTTATTGGCAATTAAGAACCACAATTTATATATAATTCTGAAGCATTTGTATTTTGTTGACTAATGAATCTTAACGAGCCGATCAGGGAATGAAGGACGGGCCATGAATTGAAGTGCATATACACAGGAATTACCCTGATAATTATATCAAAACTCTTTATCAGACAATTAATCTAAAAAAATTAATATATATATATATATATATATCAAATTGTGGAGTTTTAATTTAATTTTTTTCTTTGTAACATTTAACTACTAATTTAAGCATAGGTCTTTCGTTTTTGTTCTGGAATTTTTTCCGTTTCTAATTCAATCAGATAGATTCTTCATTTATGTTTGTAATAGGTTTCTTTTGGAAACCTTGGAAGGATTTTATAAGAGAAAAATAGGTGTATAGAAGATACTTTAATGTAATAATTTCTTTTCTTTATTAAATTTTTGTATTAATTATGACATAATTAATTGTTATAGATAATGAAGAGTGAGTAGAAGGGTAAAATTGGTATTGAGAGAGAAAATTTTCTCTCAACTCTCAAAATTACAATTCATGCTCTCAATATAGCACTACCTTTTTTTTTTATTTCTCCCCACATATTTATCTTTGTTTCTTGCTTGATGCTTTTGTTAGCTACAAGATTCCAAAGAAATTTAGCTCTCCAAATTGAAAATGCATATATATGCTGCTCGCTGCTCGAGAATTTTGTTAGTGTGATATGGGAAACGGTGCAAGGCCTAATTGAGTCTAAGACTCTGCCTGAATTCGACATATTCATAGAAAATAAACCGATTTTACGAAACTAGGAATCGTTAAATTCGTCAAGATTCAGACAATTTTTAACTCAGCACCAATCTGTTCCTTGTGTTTCCGACATATAACCGTAAACACCATCATGTGCAACTAGCGAAAACAAGATCCTTAATCTTCCTAACACGAGTGCTAAATCATGAACGAAGAAAAAGACATGATCGTGTTGATGCCGAATCCAAGAAGCATGCATATCCAAGGATAACCAAGAGAAGGTGCATTGTTATGTTTCTTCTTCCCATGGTGAGTGGACTCGGCGCCATTTGAATTTTCTCCGGTGCCACTACCTTGTTCACCATTTTCATTGCCGTTGCCACTGCCACTGCCACTGCCTCCAGCACCTTCGCCACCACCCCTGTGTTTATCCGTTATCTCCATTGCATCCGCCTTGTTGAATCCTTCGAGGTCGCGTGCGCTTAGAATATGAGCTCGCTGCAATCCTCCAACATCTATATCCGTTGTTGCTTGAACAGCTATAAAATTAGCTAACGAGTTTGTTTTATGTGTTTCTTTTATGTTTCTTTGGTAAAAGATGCACAAAAGATATGAAATTAACAAATTTAACTTGGTGATTAACAAATTTAAATGTATCAAATTTCTTGATTATTGCATTCTCATCCTTGTACTGTGGTAAAAAAGAGAGTAAGAAAATGGTTTCAAAGTAAAAACAGAGCATCAAGCCCAATGCTTCATAAATGTGATCATATAGTATATAACACATTGAAAAAGAAAATACCTGAACAAACAAATCAGATCCATAACCATTACATCGGCATAAGCTTACCACGAAAGCACCCATAGTACGTAAAACCCGCAACCCGGAATACTTCAAACATTTGCCAATTAAATTAGGGTGAAAGGTAGAGCAGCAATTGCATAAATCCCAAACTCTAAAACGATAAATATCCAATTATAGGCTAGAGAATTTGCATTGTTTTCTTTCTTATGTGTTTGGCGATTAGATTGTGAACCGCCTCCCCCTTTTGTTCCACCTACCCCGGCTCCGCCGCCGCCGCCGCCACCTCCACCTCCACCTCCACCTCCACCACCTCCGGCACCACCCTTGTGCGATAAGCTCATTGTTTGCAGTGTAACCACATTTCTTAGTTTTCGGGAATACTTGGCATTTGGAACATCCGCAGCGAACGTCTCTCTCCTGTAATTCGAGTTGGTCTGTGTACACCTGACCTTCCTCATACCCCAAAACGATGAGAAACCCGTGCATCGCGGCAATTGTAGCCCCACATCTTTAATGGTCCCCGCTTCAGCTACATAATTGATGATTTTTTTTCTCTCGGTTGTTAAGCCAAAAGGCAGAGCGTTAATGACAGGGTTGTCAATTCTATTCCGGTCTGGCAATCTCGAAGTTACTATCACTATATAACATTTGACATGTTGAGACCTTACTGCTTTATATATGGAGTAATGGATATATATATAGTGACAACAAGACTTATATGAAAACAGTAGTAACTGACAACAACATTTATCTTTTTTTTGAAAATTTTCACAGAAGACAACAACATTTATCAATATCAAAATCTAAAAATTGTAGATATGTTATTTGTCATTTGTATTATGGATAGAGTTGTTGATGCATTTTGTGAACCATTTGTATTTTATCAAATGGCAATAATAAACATTAGAATTGTAGCAACTAAAGCATAGAGAACAAAGCTACTACCATTGTGATTTATCTTATTTAAAGAAACACTTGATTGTCACAGTTATCAGATAAACTTGTTGTCAATATATCTTATCCCTATATATATATTTTCAGCATTCTTGTTCCAGGTTTGCTGGCATTTATATATGTGGATATAATGAAAGGATGTTTCTCTGTCATTAATTCACTATGAAATCCAATAAAATCAGAATTTAACCAGAATACAATTGACAACCTTAGTTCAGAATCTTTTGTTGGGAGCTAATTAAGATGGCGGCGTACGTAGCAGCAGCACCATTAATTGCATTTATTACTATAATCTAATTACACTTATCATTACTATTATTGTGACCGTAATTGTATTGTTACAGTGATATTCTAATTGAATTTCATGAGTACCTCTATAAGCACTAACTAATAATAGCACATGTTTTTCTGGTAAATCCACAAAATAACAAAAGCAGATTCTGTAAATTACACTTTGAACATGTGTTTAATTAGTCTGTACATGTACTGGGATATAATATATATTTCTACAATATATACCTCACATACATAAAGTCAGGAGGAGATATAAATAAGATAACAAAGATGGGTTTAATTAAATTACCTTGAGGTGGTGGCAAGGTGGCCAACTTTTCACCATTGGAGCTTTCTCTTGCTAGGCACCAAGAAGCTTGGAGTATAATAGAGAACAAGAAAAAGGACAGGAGGAGAGAGGATTTCATCATTAAATGATTTAAATGGATTTAATGATGTGAATTAATTAGTGATGTGAAATGTGCATCAGATGTATTCATATAGAGCCAATTGTGGAGGACCAAACATACTGGCATCTGAAAAGGCTCACGATGCTTGTTCCCATTTCCTCTATCCTCTTACTTTGCTGAATGGACCTTGTTTAAATATCAATTCATGGCACAAAGTAGGAATTGATTAGGTTTCTTAAGTGTCTAGTATTTGAGTTGTTAAATTTAGCTATATATATTTACATTATTTTACAAAAAAAAAATGAGCACAAAAAATAATTCTTTTAAAAAATCATGATATTTGAATTTTGTTATGAATATAAAAAAAAAAAGACTCATTAACATACACATAATTTGCTACTATTATTTAAGTGTGTTTATGTAGAATAAGAACTACAGTGTTGCTATTATTATATGCATCCTAAATGAATTTAGTCTCCACATCTCTTGTAAAATATCATCTCTGTTTAATAATTACTAGCTTATTATTACCACTACTGTTACTATTTTCTGTTTAGAGTGATCATACATTGTAAAATATCCCTATTTGTTTGGAAGTAAAGGTTTAGTTGGTGGTGGAGTGATTAGACATTTTTTGTACTAATTATTTTTTATTAATTTAGAGTGATTAGACATTTTAGTAAAAATATATGAAAAATTTATCACTTTCGTAACTAATTTTTATAGTCTTACTTGAGTATTTTAAAATAACATTATTATATTATGGAATACTAAATGTTTGCACCTTGAATCCATAACTACCTATTAATTAATCATAATCTTTTAACCATAATCATGCGGTAAACATCAGATCAAAACTTTACAATCTATATTAATCATTAAACTAAAATGTCCACTTTCTAAATATATATATGAACTATTAAAAATAATCGATTGCCCTCTTTTGATAAATCGTATTATTTGTTATACTAAAATCATTATTTTATAAGAAAAAAATTCTTAATTATGATTAGTAAATTATCTACCTGCCGGTCTAATTTGATACTAAAATGGTGTTGATAACTTTATTTATTTAACAAACGTAATAACCAACAAAACTCCGAAATTTTTATTAATAGGAAAATAAATAAAAAAATCAAAAATAGAGAGGCAGTTCTCGAAAATTTGATATCTAAAAAAAACGTGATGATCTATAATGTCCTCTGAACGTTATAGACCACAACGTTTTAATTAACGAAATCAGACTACCGCTAATTAATGAAACAGTGCGAGAAAAAAAAAAACAGAATGTTGTATCCTGGACGTTCTCAACTATAACGTCAATACATGTTTTTTTTATTTTTTTAAACGCTGTTTTGCCAATCAGATTTCGATTAATAGACCATCACGTTTTTCTTAGATATCTTATTTTTGAAAACTGCTTCTCTATTGTTGATTTTGGAAAACTACTTTTCTATTATGAGTCCGGTTAGTATGACATTAATGTCATTTCAGTTTATATAACACCAACTCTAAAATCTACCGAATCAACTTCCAACGGTAAATCCAAACCATTCAAACCGATCTACTTCATTAGTTGTGCGTTACATGCAAATTTTATAATTTTTCAAATTTATTTAGTATCAAGTCAAGCAGTCAAATGTGTGAGTTTTTAAGTAAATTTGAATGCATTCATTTTTTAACATTTTTGACCACTGGATTTGATACTAAAATAATTCAAAAATATAAAAATAAATTGCAGGTAAATACATCACTCATAAAATAAATCAGTTTGAACGGTTGAAATTAATCGTTTGAATATATATTTAATCAATTTTGAAGTTGGTGTCATATGACACCGTTGTCATACTAGCCGGACTCCTTTCAATACATTTCATAATTGGTAGTTTGGTACCCTATGTTAGAGCATGCATTAAATGGTAGGTCAGTCCGAGTACAGGTTTTGCTTCTTTCCTGTCGTTATTGTAGCTCAGTACAAAGAGACAGGTGTGCCATTGTGCCATAACAACTGGCGAGAAAAAAAGAAATATTCCTTACCTACCCAAAAGGCTATTCAAAATATAATTAGAGAGCAAAGGGCTATTCTTCTAAAGTATCCAAAATGCTAAGAACAAAAAGAAAAAGAAAAGACAACTGCAATTGTCTGTACTTTTAGAAGTAATTGCACATTTTATTTTTACATCAAGCAAAATTACTTCGTAGGTCAAAGTACTGGCAAGCATAGTAACATATTTGCGATTAATTTGTGTTTAATTCGCGTTTCATTTATTTTTTGACGTTTCCGAATCGAATATCAAATTATTTGATAATAAAATGCGAAAAAATACAATTTTTTTGAGGTTTTTTTTTTTTTTTTTTGCTTCCTTGTGGTACCGAATTATTCTCGGATTACGAATTTTTAACCGCGCTGAATCGAATCCGAACTATTCATTTGCCACTATGCTTGCAAGACATAATTAATCTCAATTATTAACGAAATACATATATTACAAGTTAGAATTTGCTGATTATTCACTTATAAACATAGTACATGAGCTATTTTATTTTGTTAAGTAGAAATTAAATTAAAGAATAATAGGGATTTTATTTTTTTTCTTACTTTGGATGGTAAGAATTGGGAAACAGCCCAAACTACAAAGTATTTCACCTAAGAAATTTATCCAATAGAAGCTACAATTTTTTTTTTTTTTAATTTGATGAAAACAGGCTTGAACTATTGTCAGCCAATCAATAATTAGTTTCTTCAAAGTATTTCACCTAAGAAAATATAGCATGAAAAATAGACGAATTTCTTTTCTTTTTTCTTCTTTTGGTAAAGAAATAAATTACAAAAACGAATTAATAAAAGTGAAGAATTCTACAGGCAACAGACACAAGAAAGAGATCATGCTAAATATTCTCTCTTTTAATAATGTGATTAGTGCTCTTTTATAGATTCAAAGACCTGTAACTCTGATTATGCACATAAGCATGGCATCAGTCCTGATTAAGGGTGAGAAAATCGCTTATAACTTGCAACTCGCTCATAATTCACTAGTTAACAACTCGTTAATAACTCGCTTGTTAACTTAATGAACCGAGCATAAGCATACTCCAGTTCGCTCAACTCACTCATTAAAAACTGAGTAACACGAAATCACGCCACATCCTATCTCAAATAGTTCCCAACCGGATCCATTAAATTAAAATTACAAAAGGACCCACCAAGAGACGGACCCTAACCGGGGCACACAATGAATCCAAACCCAAATCACAATTTCTACTCTTTCAACACTTGAGTCTGTCTCAACTTCGACTTTGTCTCTTGCTTAACCCTAATTAAATAATTTTGGTAATTTTTTATGCTTAAGTCTGGTTGTACAACTTGGTATAGCAGTATGCCAATATTTTTTATTGGAGGAATTAACTATTATTGAGGAATCATAAAGACCAAACAATTACGCCTTATCTAGAGGTCAAATAATTACATCTCATCTAGGAGTCAAGCAGTCATATCCTAGGAAGAATAAATAATTTCCCACCTTAACCTAAGAACCGTTAGAGATGGCAGAAAAGTCCAACGGCTCGGTAGCCTGACTACACCTGTCTGGTCTGGCCTTTTATCCGGTCGGCCCGACGTTGTAACAGGCCAGATAAGGCGGGCCTAAAGACAGGCCAGATCAGGTTTGGGCTTAGGCGAAAGCCCACAGGCTGCCTGTTGGGCCTATATTTCAAATGGTTAGAGTTTTTACTGTTATGATTTGTCTCTGGCTCAGAGCTCACTACCGAATACCTCTCTTAGGCGCCGCTCTCCACTTTCTCCATCTCTCCTCTTACTCCTCTTTCTCCTCCTCTTTTCGCCTCCAGTGAAACTCCACCGGCCACCGATCTGATATGTCTCCGCCACCAGTCCTCCGTCACGGCGCCACCATTCACGCCCTCACAGCCGATCTGCTTCGCTCTTCCTCGCACTGATCTGCCTCGTTCTTCCATCAGGTAGTTTGCTTCCTCCGTGTTGTGCTTTCTTTTAATGCTATTAAATGTGAAATATAAATGTTAAGGCAATCCTACAAGCTTTCTTCTTTTATCTGTGTAATTTTCTGGTTTAATTGAGCCAATAACTCAACATGAGGATGCTTCTTGAGAAAAGACAGAACAAAGGCACCTTTTCTTTTGGCTGAGAAAAAAATATTGCACTACTGAGATAGGGTTTTCTCTATATCCTGTTACTGTTTCATATGGTCATTGTTTGCAACTATTATTTAGCTGGGATTCATTTTCTAATATTTCTTTTACTATGTTTGACTTGGCAGATTGTGTTGGTGGGGATGGTTTGCAATAAAGCCATTAGAGCTACAGATGCTACCTTTACACTTGATGATGGCACCGGTCAGATGCAAGTGAAACAACTATTATAGAGTATGTGTTAATCTCTTTATTTGTCATATAAAATTATTCTGAAAAAAATTGTATATATTTATATATCTAGTGTTATGCTTGCTTAATTCTTCTTTGCATTTTGTGATGTTACAAAGGAATGGCATGTATGTATCAATTGTTGTTAGCTTTAAGGGATTTAATGAAAGGAAACGTTCAACTGCATTTGCCATTAGGTTAGTAATGCAATTTTGATGATTTGTTTAAAAGCTAAACTGAGTAAATTAATTGTCTCCCCTTAAAATTATGTCTGGTACCTGTTTTGTACATAATTATTCGGGTCTAAGTATTGATTAGGAAAAATGTGTTGGTGTTTTTGAATGAAGGTATGGACTGCTGAAATATTAATGTTTATGCACTTTTTGTGACATTTTTTTTTCTTTCAAATTCTCCTTTGTGGGATGAATTTCAGTATGGCGTACTTCAAAATGAAGATGCAAGTAAATTTCATAAAAGAAGTTCTTCACATATTTTCAGTCCAGACCAAACTTTTATCGTGTGTTTGTTAAGTTATGAAAGTTCAAATTGACATGCTATCATTTTTAGACACTAAAATAATAATATGCATTTTCTTCTCTCATTAATACTTTTTTCTTCTTCAGGCCAGTAAAAGATAATAATCACATAGTATTACGCTTCATCCAGTGTGTCAGAATGCATCTCGAGAACACCAAATCAAAGGTATTATCGCTAATTTGTATTGCATTATATATGGTCGTTTTTTGTATTATGTAGTCATATTTTGAAGTAATGTTTTTTTTTGTTATTCAAATATGTGTTGGACATTAGTTATTGAAATTATGAGCTTAAATGCCACGTATATTTTACCAAAATGTTTACAACTCGAAGTGCAACAATATTATATATTTTTTAATTGATTCTTAAAAAATGAATGCATTTTAATTGGTTACGAAGTTGAATAAATCTCTCTCTCTTTTCCTTTTTTCCAGGTTGGAAGTCTTAACCCAATCCCAGCAAAGCCTTGTTAATGGATCTTATCTATCTAGTGGATCTCTGCAGACTCCTGTTTCCACTAAAGTAAGTTCTCGTGCTCTTCTAAATGGCGTTGCTGAGATTTTAGTTAATTAGATCTGAGAAAGAATATGTATAAATGATTTTAGTATTCTACACCAATTATGCTGTTAACAGTATCATTAATGATTTTAGTATTCTACACCAATTATGCTGTTAACAGTATCATTCACTTGGCATGGTATGTTGCTTAAACAAATACTAATAAATCAGAAGATAATAATATTACTTGTGTGAGCCTAAGCAGCTTAAATTATTGGATTGTGCATTATAGGAGAATCTATTTGAAAGCTAATTTGATCCTCTGGTTGAAAAAAATGATCTTCTCATATAAATTAAATTATAAAGTTGACTTTGCCATGTACATACGATAATGGTCACAAGCAATGTCACCAACTCACCATTACCTCCATCCTTAATCTTATCTGAAATATAAATAATTTCAATTGCATTACAGCTACTATATTATGATATTGATATTGTTAGCTTACAATTTATCTTGTTGAGGTGGCAAGTTGGAGCAAGAGAATTATTATGTGAATAGTGCTTGTTGCTTAGGTGCTAAATTGTTTGTGCTAAATATTATTTGTGTAACTGTGTTAAATTTTTATTTTAGTTTATTTTAGTGTTAAATTATATTTGTGCTGAATAAATTTGTTGTGTTGGATTTATTATATAATACTATGTTGTTTATTGTGTTAAATTACATTTTTTGTTTTGCTGTTTTGTTGTGCTAAATTATCATTGTTTAGATTGTATAATTTGTTGTTGGTTGGGATGGGTATGGTCGGGCTGGGCCGGGTAAGGCAGTCCGTGGGCATGGACAGGCAGGCGCGAGTATGGAGGAAAGGCCCATGGGCGGGCTAGGCATAGATTTTCTGGCCCAGCAGATTGGACCAGGTAGGCCAGGCATAGATTTTTTTTAGGCAGGCCAGGTATGGGTTTAGTTAAATACCTGTGGGCTTGGCCCATTGCCATCTCTAAGGATTGTCTTATGCCAAAGAGATCCAAAATATAAATAAAATATGTAGAACATAATACTTGATTCTACGTTGTTTGTTATGGAATATCCAAAGTCTTGGTAGAGCAACAATCGTCTATGTAAGCACAAGACAAGTTTTTAATGATAAGAAGTCAATATTGCCTTTATGTCGTATGGTCGTGGAATAGGTCTTCCGAGATAGCAAGATATGACCCTTGAGAAATGCTCTGCAAGTTTCCTAATGGATCTATCTTTTCTATTCTTTTATGGTGAAAGAAGAAAAGAAGACACACAGATTTGTATTTTTCTAAAGAGAAAAACGTATATTCAGTTTATGTGTTTTTTTGTATTATCTTGTGTCTTGGGAATCAATCTTTATATATAATAATATTTTTGGTTACATGTTAATTAAAAAAAAAAAGTACTTTGTGTGCCTGCATAAAAAAATGTGTGGTCAAATCAAAATCTGTGTAGCCGCATTAATATTCGGATGGACCACACAATCCTTTCCAAAGATAATTTTTTGAATTGCAAATATCATAATCAGTCCATCAATAATTTGATATTTGTCTAAATTGTTCTACACATTTGTGGACCGTGATCAATGTCAAAGTGATAGTGAATTATGTAGGTTTCGGCTTAGATTTTGCCCCACTAAGAAATGAGCATTGAGTGATGGGAGAGGAGGGTGTCCGATGCCCATTGGACCAGAACAGTGTTCGATGGGTGGTTTCTATTGTCCGATCTCCTTCAAGATCTATACGCACAAATATTAAAGCAAACAGCACGGATATTAAAGTAATGTGCACAAATCTTGAAGTAATCGAACGGCAGAAAACACCCATCGAACAGAATCTGGTCCGATGGGTATCGGACACCCCCCTCTCCCTTGAGTAATATATTAGATGCGAACAGGGTATGGCCGAGGATCCGTTACATGCTGAGGCAATCGCGCTATTGTGCACATTGCAAGACATAGAGAGAAGAACGAACACTGACGAAACACAAAGGTACATTAAACTCTTTTGGTTGTAAGGTGTTGGTGGGAGCGGTGAATAGATATAACGAGGAGGGCAGGAGGCCATACCTTACTGGAGAGCAACAGAAACGATAGTGAAATGTAGGGCTGCAGACGAATCGAATCGAACTTACTCTAGTTTGAATTTGGTTGTAATTAATTTCGAACTTAGTTTGGTTTGAATTAATTTCGAATCGAATTTTTTACGAACTCAATTTTGAATCTTTTAAGAACTTTTTTACGACAAGGAAGAGTGATTGTAGTCGCCGAGAGCGAGAGGTGAAAGTCGTTTAAGATTTCAGAACTTGAGAGCAAGAGTAACGACTTACGAGTTATAATTTATAACTAGACAGTCTTATGTTTTAAGTCATCAGTGAACATAAGTCATCAGTGAAAATTAACGGTTTGCGTTACTTTGAGATTTGAACTAGAATAGTTTGCGAACCTATTTCGAACGAACCGGGTCTAATTTGAGTTTGATTTGAATTAATTTTGAATCGAATTTTTTACGAACTTTTTCGAATCAAACTCGAATCGAATCACAAACTACAAATATTTTATGCAGCCCTAGTGAAATGTGCAAGACTAGCACAATAATTGGGAGACATTACAATAATTAAACAGGCCCCACGCACAGCTCTATCAGAGCCACATGTTCTGACAAATCATGCAATAAGAACAGGGATGGTATTCCAGAACATCCCACGTGAAAGGATAACAAATAGGTGAATTCGCATCCTCTGAGATATCTCAAACTTTGTGGTGTGAGTCTATGGTAATGGTACTATGCATATTAAGGGTTGATCTGTAATACGGTTCAATATTTTTTTTTTTTAATTTTAATGGTCAATCTGAACTGTTGAATATAATTTTCATATGAATATGTACTTGCAGACCG
This sequence comes from Carex cristatella, assembly GCA_024447775.1. Taxonomy (NCBI): domain Eukaryota; kingdom Viridiplantae; phylum Streptophyta; class Magnoliopsida; order Poales; family Cyperaceae; genus Carex; species Carex cristatella. Next base: position 4,659,446 of record JAJHPF010000025.1, read on the forward strand.
AATTTTATATTTTTTGAAATTTTTTTACTATTTTTAAGGTAGGTAGAAAATTACTTGATCTGAAAATTCTGAACCATCCAAGAACAGTAATTTTCTAGCTATCTTAAAAAATAGTAAAAAAAATTTCAAAAAATATAAAATTTGGTCTGCAAGTAAATATTCATATGAAAAATCATGTTAAACGGTTCAGATCAACTATTAAGATTTTGAAAAAAAAATATTAAACCGTATTGTGGACTAAATAATGATATGCATAGTACCATAGACTCACTCAACTTTGTGTGACTTTGGAGAAAATGTTAACCGTTTAAATTGTTTTGCACTAATCTCAAAGTAAAAATAATACTGGCCCCCGCGCTGTCACCTATTCCTAGAGAAGGAAATACGTGACACGCCGTGACGTGACGTGACGTCATCAACTTATTTTTTCACGTGACGTGACATGACGTACCCAAAATAGTGAAGGATGGTCACGTCACGCGTAGTCATGCCGTGACTATACGTGACGTGATCACACGTGACGTGACGTGTAGTGACGTAAATTAGTCATGACAATTTTTTTTTATATTTTAATTTAAATTGTTGAAAATTTAGAAAAAAAGATATAAAAAATTCTAAAATAAGTAAATAATGTTTTAAAGATTATTTTTTTAGGAAATGTTACATCTAACGTTATTTTAAAAATTCAAATTACAAATATATATTAGACTAAATTAAAGAAAATAAAAATCAGTATTACATGTGTACCAATATCACTGAATTTACACTAAAATAAAAATCTGAATACTCTATACATATAAAAAAAGTTGGATACTCTATGTTTCATACCGTGACGTGACTGGTTCGCGTAACGCGACGTGACGTATATTTTCATTGGAATGTGGTCACGTCATGTAATCGACAGACGTGACGTGACTAGTCACGCCGTGACAAATTTTCTTCAATACCTATTCACGGGGAAAGAAGGATAAGGAATAGGTGAATTCGCATCCTCTGAGAACATCCCACGCGAATAGGCATCGAACACGTCGGTCAAGCGAAAATATGGAAAATAGCTGTAACTTTTTAGTGAAACAGAAAAATACCAATTGTACTTTCTTTTCTTCTTCTTTGTTCCTCTTTTTACTTATTTTCCTTCTCAATTCGTTCTAGTTTGATTAAATTGCCAAAAAAGTTACAAAAAATACTCAAGAAATCAGATTGGGTTGTGACAGAAGCAAGGAGAAGGAGCCGCTCGTGCAGCAGCCTCCTCGGCCCAGGAGCTGGAGAAGAGGCAGAGCTGCGGAGGAGACGGATATGGAGGGCATGCAAAATTCGGCCGATTCCACGAGTTTCCATACAAGACTTAGCCGATTAATCTGATCTAGCACCGATTTCACTGAGTTCTAGTGCTAAAATCGTCCAACAGCATAAATCAACTGAGTCAAATTATTCCTAATACACTGAGACAAACCTACTACCCACCTGGCCACCTTATCGTTAATTAGCCAGTACATTTTGTGTACAAATTAAAGAGATGGCTGATTCTATCGTGACCCTTGTTCTTCGCAAGCTGACCGATGCGGTTGTCCAGGAAGCACTCTTTCTTCACGGGGTACAAGACAAGGTCAACCGGGTTCAACGTGACCTCGCTTGGATAGATTCTTTCTTGAAAGATGCAGATACTATGCGCCACAAAGATGAGCGGGTAAAATTATGGGTGAAGGAGGCGCAACAAGTCGGATTTTTGATTGAAGAATTATTAGAAAAGTTATTGGCGGAGGTTGCTGGAGATAGACCTGAAGGCCTTCGCAGCATACTCAAAAAGATGGGCAAGATGCCCATGAAACCCATTGCCAAACACAAACTAGGTAACAAGATTGATAAGATTCAACAGAGGATCTGTGAAATATCAGAAAACATAACAAAATACAAAGTAGAAGGTCTGAAAGAAACTAGTGGTGAGGCCTCTGCCAAAAAGTCTATAAAGCAATCCGTTAATCCTGACATAGATGAAACGGAGGTTGTGGGCTTCGAAGTTGATAGGAAAACAATTCTCGACCAGCTCCTTGATACAGACATTATGAGACGATCTGTGGTATCAATTGTTGGGGCCGGTGGTTCAGGAAAAACCACACTCGCAATGAAGGTGTACAAAAGGTAAATACCGATCAACAAGCACATGCAAGTTCATTGTTTTAGAAATGTGTTATATGTATAAATAAGACATACTAAACAATACAAATAGTTTAGTTATTAATCTGTTAACTTTCCTCTGAAGAGAATAATTAATGTTGTTGACTAAACATGGTTATTTACTTCAAAAACGGTTGTTTTGGGAGAATTTTTTTTCCCAATTAAGTGTATATCTTATATACTTCACATGCCCTTTGAGTACTAAACAATTCAATCGTTACAACATCACGTAAAACAATAAATTTAATTATTTCTCAAGCTGTATTGAAATACATGTAATTTGATAAAATCTTAATTTGTGTTTACCTCCAACATGCATCTATAATTATGTTAGTTCTGTACAAATCATCTAATTAATTTATTTGATGCATTTCGTAGTGCTGAAGTTAAATGTGCCTTCGGGTCTTGCATGTGGTTACCTATTTCGCAAGATTACAAGTTGATTGATATTTTGAGGAAGATGCTAGTGGAGATTGTAGATTTAAACTCAGAAAATGAGAATTTGAGGAAGATGCTAGAGAAGATTGGAAAATTAATCTCAGAAAATGAGAATAAGGGACAAGAGTATTTAATTCCTGAGCTTAACAAATGCATGAAAGAGAGAAAATATCTGGTTGTATTGGATGATATTTGGTCGAATGATGTCTGGACTGAGCTTAAGGACGTTCTTCCTAATGCTAATAATGGAAGTCGAGTGTTAATTACTACGAGGTTAGCTTACATTTCTTTTATTAAAAATTAGTGTTAAATTAATTAATGAGGGGATGAGTTGATTATTCTTTATTTTGATAATATTAACAATCTTCATAAATAAAACTTGAATTTGAAATTCAAAATTGACATGATCTATTATCCATATATAATGCTTACAAGTATGATAAGATTCGATATATGTTTTACCATATATCAAATAATTTGAATTGTTATGGTCCGAAATTAATGGTCCTTGATGCATCTTCACACAATAAATATTTGAATTACATAAAAACCGATTGTTAGATTCTATACTTGAATTCCAATAATATTTGTAAAAAGTTATTTTTAAGTTTTAAATTTTGCTTGGTTTTTGTAAAAAATAAACTATTATAAGATTATCAGAACAATTATTGTCAAGTTATTCCTTCTAATAAAATATGCTTCTTATGTTTTTCGTACTGATTATTTCAGGTTCATTAAGATCGCTGAAGAGGCTGATACTGAATCTAAGCCACATGAGATACAACCCCTAAATGAAGAAGAAAGCAAACAACTATTGCTAAAAACAGTTTTTCCTAATAAATTTTCAAAAGAATGCCCCAATGGTTTACTTCCCCTAGCAACTCAATTTGCCGAAAAATGTGGTGGATGGCCTCTAGCGTTGGTGGTGGTTGCCGGTATCTTATCAATAAAAAACCCTGATTACATTATATGGGATGAGGTGGTGCAAAAAATGAATTGGAAAACTGATGGAAGCAGCTTCACGGAGGTTATATCCCCCAGTTATGATGATTTGCCAACTGCACTCAAGCCATGTTTCAAGTACTTTGGTGTTTTCCCTAAGAACTATCAAATCAAAGCAACAACTCTAATTCAGTTATGGATTGCAGAAGGATTCATACTACAAGATGAGACCAAATTACTTGAGGACATTGCTGAAAGCTATTTGGAGGAACTTGTGCAAAGGTACATTATATTTATTGTCATGAAATTATCTAGTCAATTGCAATTACCTATAGTTTTTCTAATTTCTTTTTTAATAGACATAGTTTTTTATTCTATGCATCAAATCCACATTATGATACTGGAAATGCAATTATGCCAAACAATTTTCATGTCTATCTTTTTTTTTTTTACTTTTTATTAATTATATATTTTGTAAACAAATTTGACAATTATGCCTATCAAAATCTTCATGGGAGTTCGGCTCTTCTCCAATTGCATCAAAACAATTTCAAATCAATGCTACCACAATGCAAGCTTAACATTGCCACATGCCAACTCTAGTTTGAAGTATCTCGTTGACTCTGATGCTAAAATTAATATCATCAGTATTGAATGTTAAAGTAGTATGGTTGGAGGATGGTTATTTTTCAGACATTTACACCTTTCTGTTTTTCAAAAACATTGGCAGCCGCTGTTAAAAATCTTCCTCTGTAGCTCAGTGGTACAAACCATTACATTGCTTCCCAGGTCATATTAACAGGGAATTCTTTCTGGAATTTTTTTGTTTCACAGTCTCATTGTTAAAACCGGTTGCAATTGCAACACTTTCTTTGAAGAAACAATAATTAGTTAATTATGATTCCAATATTCAACTTTTTCGGTCATTAACAGGTGCATGGTGCAAGTCTCACGGAGATCTTGCATAGGGAAAATAAAGTACTGTCAGGTACATGATCTCCTACGGGACCTAGCCATTCAAAAGGCCGAGGAGGATAATTTTCTGACGGTAGTCTCGAAGGATGACACCATGTTAAGTCGTAGCACTTGTGCACGTCGTGTTGCACTTCACGGTTATGGCGATAAGATGATAGAACATGCTTGCACAAATCTTCGTTCTTTAATAAATTTTGGAGATGTACCAAATTTCAGTACTTATGGAGCACTACTAGTTTTACACATCAGTAGGGAGCCGTACAGATGTGACCAATCTTGGACAAACCTTTTGAAAGGCTTGAACGCCTTGACGGCTTTGAAGTACATCGGGCTTGAAGGTTATCTTGCTAACTTTTGCCAGTCACCCACTGGTAGGTTTTTTAAGAGATCTCCTGTAACTTATTGGAAGAATCTTCAAACGGTGCGTACAAGGGGTTGTACAAGTTATGGTAAGTTGCCCCCGTCCTTTTGGGGTAACAAACAGTTGAGGCATATCTACCTCTCATTCTGTCCTCTGTGTGGTATAGTCCCAGAGGGACCACCATCAACAACAAACTTGCCAAGTTTACTGACCCTAAAAAGGGTGAGAGCTAGGCAAGACTGGGTACAAAAACTGCCTCAATTTCCCTCTCTTCGTAAGTTGGGGATTGTTATACCTGAAGATGTTGCATGGGAACCATTGATAAAGTTGTTAAGCAACCTAGATTATCTGGGTTCTCTGCATTTAGAAATGAGCCACAACAAGCCAATGACATTTCCAAGTCGCATCTCAGGCTTCAAAAACTACAATCGTTTGCACTCATTCTACCTGGTGAATGGTAGATGGCCTAGGAAAGTAGTAGTTGATTGTAACCCTTTCCCACCCCATCTCACTAAGCTAGTACTTGAGCGCGTTTGTTATGAGGAAGACCCGATGCCTCAACTAGGGAAGTTGCCAGACCTCAAGGTACTCAAACTAAATGGAGAAATTAAACCAGCTGATGGAAAACAGATGATCATTTGCTCTAGGGGAGATTTTGGTCGCTTACAACGATTGGTACTTGAGGTAGATGGTTTGGAGGAATGGAAAATAGAGGAGGGTGCTATGCCCATGCTCAACCAACTCATGCTGAAAAATTGCAGGAAGCTGGAGAGAGTTCCTGACTTGCAATATCTGGTCAACCTTCAAGAGTTAGAAACTTCTTCAACAGATGATAAAGAATTATTATATTCCAAGTTGAAAGGAGAAGACCGATGGAAAATAGAGCATATTCCCTCAGTAATAATAATGCCGATTTATCCGCTGATTTACCCGTATCAGTATTCTTACTATTATATAGAAAAGAATTTAGAAGAATGCTCTCTTATGTAGGTTATACCTATACTATGTTTTAATTCGATTATTTAAGATGTGCATGTAATGTGTAATTAAAAACCTTTTAAGTTCAATCAGAAGCCTACGGGCATTTTATGGCAAATAAAAAGAGAATTAAATTTGGTTATTTGCTTAATTTTGTTCATTATAGCTGGCTTGCTTCTTATACTGTTCAATTTAAAATTGTATACTTTTTTGCATTATGTGCTTCTTGGCGCACTTTTGTATGCTTCTTTCGTGTGTTTGCTTTCTTTATTAATACGTACTATCCTTTCAGCTTGTACGACAAGTTCCATACTTTGTTTTTTCCACTAATAGATTAATTAAGAGATTATGCAATGAATTTCTAGGATAATAGTTAATTTTAACTACTTTTATCTTTGGGTTTCACAGCTTAATTGGAGGTATTATAAAAAAAAAAAAATATATTCGCTCTTTGCTGCTATCTGATTGGTTGCTTCACTTGATGTAAATTCAGATAAAGATGTTAATGTTATTGTAGACTGAAGCTGCCTCATAGAAAATTGATGCACTGTTTATAGAGGAACTTAATTTTTTTTTTTAAAAAAAAATAGGGATCAGATCCCCATTCATATACTAAAAGAGTTGTTTACACACTAGTAGGTTTTGAACTAAAACCTGTGACCATCCTTACAAATTCCACTTGAGTCATTTAAAACAAAAAAAACGCAACCCAGGAGAAAAAACCAGAACAAACAAGAGAAAAGAGACTTGATGTCTTGACTAACACTTGAGTCATTTAAAACAAAAAAAACGCAACCCAGGAGAAAAAACCAGAACAAACAAGAGAAAAGAAGAAATAAAGAGAAAAGAGACTTGATGTCTTGACTAATTAGTGAGGAATTTTTTTTTTGGTCAAAATTAATAGAAAAGAAGAGAGAGAAACAGAAAGAGTACATCAGTTTTTTGATTGGTAGAAAGAAATTTTACTGATTCTCCAATTCTCAGATTTTGTAATGGTATGAATATTACCGATCCTAACTCCAATTTTTAATATTTTGTAATTTTTCCGCAGGTTGACCAATTCCTGCTTCTAGTGCAATTTCAAAGAATAGACATATTTTAATCAAATATAATGTCTTATTCTAAGAAACAAGATTTCACTAAAAGAAAAAACTACTCCAAAGTTTAGATTGGTGGAAGATCTACCTATCTAAACTACAACTTTTTTATTCTCATAAGGAATATGTAACAAATGATGTTGTGGTGGACAAATTAAAAAAAGAAAAAGAAAAAAAGTTAGGATCGGTAATATTCATACTGTTTTAAAATTTGAAAATTTTAAAATCAATAAAATTTGTACCATTCTTTCTACTAATTAAAAACTAATGTACTCTTTCTGTTACATATTCCTTATGAGGTGGCCGACTACAGTAGTAAAGACCCAACAAGGAATCCAAGTTTGATTAGTAGTAAAGACCCAACAAGGAACTGTATATGCCTCTAATAGAGCGAGTGGAATCCAAGTTTGAAGGTTGGAAAGGACGATTCCTATCAAGAGGTGACCGACTACAGTTAATTAATTCGGTTCTGAGCTCGATTCCCATATACTTCATGGCATCTTTCTTGCTTCCTAAATGGGTAATTAAGAGATTGGATACAATCAGATGTCGATTCCTATGGGGTCAGACGGAAATACGAAAGGGTATACCTCTAATTGCTTGGTCTGAGATTTGTTTCCCTAAACGGTTGGGAGGATTAGGGGTGTGCAATCTAGAGATCAGGAATTATTCGCTTCTAATGCGATGATGGTGGAGATTATACAGGAATCCAGATTGCTTGTGGAGTCAAACATTGGTACTGATAAATTCGGTGACAAAAAGGGAACAAGGCCCAATGATTTGGAAATGCAACGGTTCATTCTTCTGGAAACAGTTATTGAAGCTTAAACCTCTGTTTAATTGGAGCACCCATTGGCAAATGGGCACCGGAAATCTGATTTTCTACTGGTTTGATACATGGACTTACCCCATTAAATCTGCACAAAACAACCCTACCTCGAGCAATCGGAAGTGGTCCCTGCAAAGAGCAATACAGGAAGGTATTCAAATCAGCAGCATCCTAGATACCAATTCAGAGGATTGTTTACTTTGGAATTGGACAAAGAACGGAGAGTACTCTGCAAAATCCTTCTATGATACATTCATTTCTGGGGGACGAACTGTCTGCCAGTTTGCTTTTGTTTGGCGCATCAAAGCACCCCCCACAGTCCTTTTTTTGCATTCTTGTACTCATATGACAGGTTGTTAACACACGAGACAATGGCGCGAAGAGGTTTCCAGGTAGAATTGAGATGTGTGACCTGCAACTCGGGTGTCACAGAATCATCCTCACACCTGTTTACGGAGTGTCAATACTCCATATATTTCTGGAACAATCTCTCTCGACTAACAGGTTTTCGAATTGTTGTTAGGGGCCTTTCTGTTCAGAACACTATCCTCAAATCACAGGCATCACGCAAAGGCAAAGAAAACAGAGCTATATGGGGTGTTTTTTACTTTGCAGGAGTTAGGTTTTTGCGGAAAAACAGAAACAATATAATTTTTGAAAGGGGAGGGACTGATCCGAAAATCTTGGCAGAACAATGCTGGAGAGAGGCTGCGTTGTGGAAGAGATATTGCTAGATATAATTGTAGTTATCCCTTTGTTGTTTCTTTCTGTTGCTATTTAGTTCACTGAACTAATGTAATGTAATTTTTAACTGATAGCTCCTATCAGTGTTTCGAAAAAAAAAAAAATTCTATCCAAATTTTTTTTCCAATTAGTCAAGTATCGCCAGTAAGCGTGGACCTCCACCCCCAGTTCTTTTGTCGTCTTGCAACAATCTTGAAATATCCTAGCACATATTTCCACCTGCTCACTTCCATCTGATTGATTGAAAAACTGTTGAATGTTGCCGCTAGAATTCTCTTTGAAGTCTGACAAATAAGAGGAGACGCAGATCGTTGGATTAAAGCTGCACCTCTTTCTCTCTCTAAAAGGTCTCTGCTACTTGAGCTATCATGCCCGGTTGTGTATCGAATAATTGCCGCCTTCACTCCCCACAAATCCGCAATTCAGAGTTCTAAAAGGAATTTATAAATTTCGGCAATCTTTAATAGAATAATTGATTTTATTAATATATCTCATTAATTTACAATGAATGACACTACTCTATTTATACACAGAGGCCAAGGATCTTAATTAGTATGAGTTATCGACACTACTATATTTATACACAATGAATGACTGCAACAAAATTAGGGGTGCAAACGAATGGATCGGATAGTGCTCAACCCACATCCATATCCGTATTTTTTTTCGGATACAGATACAGATCAGATACTAATCGGATATGGATACGGATCGGATATTAAACGGATATAGATACAGATCGGATATTTCGGATACGGATACGGATATAATTCGGATTTCTAATTCAAATTATATATCTAATTAAATTTTTACGTCATTACAAAATATATATCTAATTAACTGATTTTATTTATACATTAAACCTGGCATATAAGTATCTAAATTTGAAAAATATTTAGTCATATTTGCAAAATCAAATTTTTGAAATGTCAAAGCTAAGCTTGGATTGTTCAAAGAAACTGATGTTAGTCTAGATTTCAAATCATCCAAACTTTAAAATAATTTACTCTAATAATAAGAAGCATATAAGTATCTAAATTTGAAAAATATTTAGTCATATTTGCAAAATCAAATTTTTGAAATGTCAAAGCTAAGCTTGGATTGTTCAAAGAAACTGATGTTAGTCTAGATTTCAAATCATCCAAACTTTAAAATAATTTACTCTAATAATAAGAAGCAATGTTTGCTACTGCTTTTTGCAATTGTTCTCAAATATATATATATATATTTTTAGTAGAGGTATGGAAGATAACAAATTTCTGCACCGCACAGCAGGCTCAGTTGTAGCTTTTAATTTTCCTTTTTTTTTTTGGTGAAAACCCCGTAACTATTAGATATATTGAGCAGGATTACATGATTTGAGTATCACAGCCGTAGTACATGATATCACTAGGATCACTAATATTTAACAAGGGACAAAGCTAACTAGGCAGGAAGATAACGTATAAGTTAAAAGGACAACCCGTTGTAGCTTTTAATATTACAAGTGCATTCAGCTAAGAAGCAGATTTTGGTTTTGGGCCAGATTCTCTGTTCAGAGGCAGACCCAAAAATTGCATTCTTAAATTTTGTGCGGGCTTACTGGGTTAGATATACGGATATCTAAAATATTAAAATATACGGATACGGATAATTATCCGAATCTGCATCTTATCCGGTTCTAAAATTCAATCTATATCCATATTCGAATCCGCATAAAAACTATCTGTATCCGCATCCGAATCCGCAACTATCCGTATCTGAATATCTGAATCCGCAAAAATTCAGATACGGATCCGGATTCGGACAGGTAATATCCGATCCGTTTGCACCCTAAACAAAATAACCTAGAAGTGACTTTAATTTTTTTGGCCTAGAAGTGACTTTTGAACCGAGATGAATAACTCAGATTCAAAGAATTTTTATTTTTTTTCCAATAACACAAAAATAAATATTTGAATTTTTCTTACAGCCGTAAAAAATTTGGCCTGAAAAATATTAATCGGTTTATTTTGTTGCAGTTTTCTAATAAATAAAATTATATAGCATTCTATCTAACTTCAAAAAATATAAAAAATATATCTAATATTTTAATAAAAAAATTATAACATTTTCTAAAAAAAGGAAAATATTTGTAACAAATGATTCACAAAGTTAGATTAAATTTTTAATTTTTAAAAATAAAAAAACACAATATTTTCTATATTTATCTAGAAGTGACTGAACCGGGATAAATAACTTAGATTCAAAGCATTTTTTTTCCAATAATACAAATAAATATTTTAATTTTTCTTACAACTGCTAAAAATTCCGTCTCAAAAATATTGATCCGGGTTATTTGTTGCAGTATTTCTAATAAACCAAATTATATAGTATTCTATCTAATTTAAAGAATATAAAAATATTTCTAATATTTTAATACATAAAAAATAAATAAATTATAATCTTTTCTAAAAAAAATTGTAATAAATGATTACACTAACAAAAAAGTTAGATTAAATTTTTATTTTTAAAAAATAGAAAAAAACACAATATTTTTTATATTTATCTAGAAGTGACTTTTGAACTGAGATCAATAACTTAGATTCAAAGTATTTTTAATTTTTTTTTCTAATAACACAGAAATATTTTAATTTTTCTTACAGCTGCAAAAAATTCCGCCTGAAAAATATTGATCCGGGTTATTTGTTGCAGTTTTTCTAATAAATCTAATATTTCTAATAAATCTAATTTCAAAGAAATATAAAAAATATTTATAACATTTTAATACAAAAAATAAATAAATTATAACATTTTCTAAAAAAAAAATTAAGAACCGGTCAATTAGTGGCCGGTTCTTAAAAAAAATTAGAAACCGGCTAATAATTGATCAGTTTTGGCACATCTATAACTTTCCAAAAGAGATGGACACATTTCGAATTTTCTATTTAATGTTGGATATTAATAAAAATAACGGTATATCAGTCATATTTTGAGTGAGAATATTCTAAAAAATTAAGGCAAACTATCAAAACAAATATAATTTCTTAAAATAAAAAAAAGTATAACGATTAAAATGAAGTACAAAGACTTGACTGAATTCGTTTACAATCCGACAATCCTTTATGAGATACATACAAGAGCTGCATACTTAAATTTTCTACGTCGTGTAATTAATATCAAATAGATTGCAATTTTTTTCTTTTTTATTTTGGAATCTTAAATAAAGTTGTTTGTGTATCTTTGTTTTCAACAATTTAAATAATGTCAAATTGTGAAATAAAATTCTGTATGCAATTAATGCTTCTTTTGTACTGGTCTAAACCAAAATATAAGATTAAAAACTATCGGCAGATGCATAATATTACAATGTTTTGATTTTAAAATCTATAGATAATAAAATAAACAATTTCAACGGCCTATCTTTTCTTTAGTATCAAGTAAAAACTTCATATTTTTTTTTCATCAACAAGCAATATTAAAATATTTTTGTTTTGTATTACGTATGTCCATGAAACGATATTTTTTATCATCATATTCATACCTCAAGCTGACACTTTATAGCAGATGCCAGTGGATATCATATAACAAACACAGCAGTTCGTGCTGATAAATATTTTCAAATTTTATTAAGCAGGATTTTTTTTTTTTTTTTTGTAAAAATTATTAAATTCAGACGTACAGAAACAGAAAAGGTGCATCAATTTCAACAAATATAGAAAGATCTGATTTATTGTCGGATCCAAAATTATAGATCGGACTCGATGGTTTTCAATTTCATAAGCATTCGATGGTTTTCAATTTCATAAGCATATGCGAAATTAGTGTATAGCTTGTTAGTTTAGGAATCAGTACATCAAAATATTTTTGTATAATCTTTTAACCGAATATATATATCCACATGCTTAACAGAAAAAAAAAATTAACAATGAAGAAGCTTTCCAAACATTAAGCTAAGATTTGCAATAACGCACTGCTACCTACAACACCAAGATCCACATTCTGTGTTAGAAACTATTAGCAACAATGTGAGTCGGAATCCATTTCCACTAGTCTAAACAAATATTAGTTTAAGATCTCTCTTCAATTAGCTAGCTCTGAGTAACATTTGGTTCCCAGTTTAGGAAAATTTGGAAACCGCACAACAAAATTAATGTACAGTTAATCATGCTAATTGATTTTTGTCAGTGAGGATTGATGTGCATCCATATGACCTCAGGTCCTTGGTTATGGTGAAATTTGTATTGAATTGCAAAAATAAATTTAAAGAAAATAGAAAAAGTGGTTTGCCTCTAATTATAAAGCTCCACAGACAAAAATCATACCGTGAGAAATGCACACCGATATGAGTTGGACTTTTTACTCTAATCACCCGTTCTTAACATCAAACCCCCATCTTCAGTTGTGATACATATATCATCCACAACCTACATATATATGAACAAATAATTTTGAATGTGTATACTAAATTTCTTTCACATTAATTCCAGAATTCTAAAATCTCCGGTGGTCAAACTTCACTGTCTATAACTCTATAAAAGACAACTAACAGGGAATGAACTCACCAAAGAAATTTCCTGATTGTATAAAGAAAAAATTAAAATTCAAAATTTCAAACCTGAGCATACTCAGACTCGCTAATCTCTCTTTTGAAAATTTGTTCCCCAAGTTCCATTATGTCCTTCTTTCTTAGTACTACTGCCTTGGCATTGTCCCGAAAAAGCTTAAGGAACACGTTTCTATCACAAAGAAGTTGGAATAACACCTTGTTATATCTCAAATTTCAGTACGATACTAATACATAACAGAATACAGTGCTGTTGGAACAGGCTCTTTAAATAACATACAACTGAACTTAGTTATTTCAAAGTACTAAGTGCCATATTCATATGTTAATATTATCCCCTACCAGCATGAACTTATCTACACTGATGATTTCTACCTCAGATTTGGGACCCCTCCAGCCAGGGCCAATGCCAGAATTGCATAGTTGTTCTTTTCCCTCTGCGTGTCTGGTATTGGCTTTCAGACAAGAGCCAGAGTACCAGAATGCTACAAGCCCAGTCACCCATTAAGTTACAGACCACTCAAAAAGGTCCCTATGTATATACAGTGAGAACTGCATTGGTCAAGCTAGATAGGATAGTTGTTGTTGATATGACCAAAAAAGTCAAAATAGAATTCCTCAACCAAGACCGGGTGTTAAAAAGGGAACAAACCTGAGATGGTTTGTCTTCGGAGCCTTCATCACATAGACACCATGGACATGAACAGCAACAAGTAAAACAACATTATGCAGCTCAGTCTGAGCAGCATATGAACCACTTAATGCCCCGTCTATAAGGTGCTTATTTTTGTCACTGCTTTTAGGTAAGGCAGAGAGCCGCTTTGCCAGTTCCCGCAAGTCCCTCACCACAGACCTAAGCCTGGAAGAAGACAAAAGTGAAAAAAGTTCTCAGATAATAAAAAAAGGATCCTATTTAGAAGCCGATAAAGCTCATTTCATGAACACAATGCATGTAACAGCATATACAACTTCACATGATCTGTTCTTCCCAAAATGTGTTTCCCATCATAAAACTAAGCATGAATTTTTTTTTTTTATTTATTATCCAATTTTTCCCATTTTTTTCTTCCATTCCCTCTTCTATTTATCTGTACTTTCCAACGTCGTTAAATTCAAATGTAATGGCTAACTTTTCTATTAGCTTTGCTCGAATACAGAATAAAACAGGCACAATCAAAACTGGCTTTCTTAAAATAAATATGAAATAATATTTAGAAAATTATAAACTATAGTATGTATTGTTCTTATTTAATTTACAATTGGGAAAGTATAAAATCCAATTTCAAAGAAGTCATAATCAATGTCTCTTCCAAATAGGAATATTCAAGTCCAACTAATCAAACTAAAATAAGTCTATTTATTTGCTATGCATAATTCCACTAATGTCCTTGAAGTAACTAAGTTAGCCACATGATTTTAGAAGTTCTTTAACTGCCATCTTTAACTCATGTACAAGGTAGAACCCAAACCCTGAAAGTCAACTGCTACATCGCATATACCAGCAATGTACAAGTACTTGGGAATTTTGAATTTCAGTGCTTCCAGTAAATTGTCAAATAGAAAAATAAAAAGCAAAAATATAATTCAAGGATATTTTAAATATAAACTTTCTTACATACGTTCGCACTTTCTGCTCATCGAATATTTTATTAAGTGCCTCAATCAGATGCTTCCGGGTTTCAGGCACAGAAATAGATTTGCTTGCCGACATGGCAGGCCCGCCATCCCCATGACTGAGACTATTGTCAGCTACCTTCTTATCCTTATTCTCCTTCATGACAACGACTCTTTTAGTCCCTGAAACACCATTTTTATTTAATTCTCTTACCCTTTCCAAGATGCTCTCCTCTCGAGCTGACCATGCTTCTGCCTGCCCTTTTACAACATCATGATGCCTGTTTAGAGTGAAAACTAATAAATCAATACCTACTAAAGGAAGTTTTGAGTGCAACTAGCTGGCTATACAATACCAGTTTCACCGGAGTAGGACTAAAAATTACTAGCCAAATGGGTCGACCAATCACACTGGTTCAAGAATTGTGAAGGAAAAAAAATTGCATAATTTTTTTGGTCTCAGTTCTTTACGTGTACATACTTTTAGACTAATTAAGATCCTTCATACTACTTCAGAAGTTAAGATAAAACAATAGACTTGATCAGGTTTTAGGGAATGACCTACTAACCCAGACGGAAAACACAGATATAAAAGATTGGTAGGCATTGGTACCCCTACAGAATGTTTAAAAAGTAACAAACAGAACAGCAAGAACAACAAATCAATCTCTACCTACTGCATATTATTTACAGTACCTTTTTCTGAATGTGGGGTCCAGCGAGCCCTTAAATTTGACTTTGTCTTCTTTTGGCTTTTTAATGATCAAATGTCCCAGGAGGGGTCTCAGGATTTCATTTTTAAGCACTTCTCGGCCAAGATTGGCTCTTAATTTCTCGCAAGGTATTGAGTCACCTTTTGTGAACTGTAAGAGAATGTAGTCCCTTACCATGGCTTCGTATCCCGTATAAAGTAGAGAGGTTTTGGTGACCCATACTCCACGTACTAGATCTGCTAGCATCTGAACTTGCTGCAAAACCTCTTCCACAGGCTCAACAGGTGCCAAAAGATACTCAATGAAGTCAAATCGGTTCAACTGAACCTGTATTGAGTTTAAACAAAGGAATTCAATGGACAGAGGTTACATCAAGCCTTGCTGAGGCAGATTTGCACAAAAATGAAACGATCAAGGAAATTATTTCATACAATTGAGGCTTGATTGAAAGATAACCTAAGCTTAAGAAGTCAGGAGAATTGACTCATGCCATACTAATATGAACTGTATTTAGGAGTGTAAATGGAAAATATACTGATAAAATATGTTATATCCACATCCATTTCAGCATTAATTATCTGTATCCATATTGATAGAAAAAAAGATGCAGATATGGCTATGGATAATTGTAGTCCCTAAGAAGATGTGAAATTTCCAATCTTAAATCCTTGTTCTTTTTCCCTTTTTGCTAAATGCTTCCAGATTTTGCACACTTGTTAGATATTATGAATATCTAGTATGAAGGTTTGTTATTCATTTTGTAATTTAAAATCTTTATGTTATTGTTCTAAAATGCTTCTTTTTCGTACACTTTGCGACTTCTACATAGTATCCGTCAATAATCTTTTCAATATATGTATGTCATTTACCGTTCTGCATCTGTCTCTGTTTAGGTTAAGATTTAGTTTTGAACTTTGACATCCATATGTGTCTGTACCCGCCACACAATAAAATGCAAATTACCATGGTCCATTCTGAAGCAATTGCATTCAGACCCCTACAACTACTCCTTTGAGCCGATATTTCAGATGAGTTGTTAATATTGAAATACTTGATCAGAGACATGAAGAGTAACCTATAACCCTCTGACATACTTCTAAATTAGCACTGAATTTCATGTTTAAGCAAAAAAAAATAATGCAGCTCAAACCTCAGTAAACCACTTCTTTAGACGCTCTTCCAAGGGTAGCTCTTTTAATTCCCTGTACCAACAACATGCCACAACTAATTTGTTAGCTGCGCTTGAGAAAGAAAAAAGGAATAATTTACATTGGAAAGAAAGTTGATTGTATCAAAGAGGGAACCAACTTGATAATAGCTTCTTTTGTTTCTCTACGACTAATGGATTCTCCAGGGCACAGTGCTCCCATATAATCAGACCTATAGTTATAGGATATCTGTATAAGAAATAACTTGAAAAATACAAAAAGCAAATTGAACTACTATTCTTCATGTGAAAGAAAATGCATAGAAGGAATTGAACTCTAGATAATAAAATAGTCAGAAAGAATATCCTACTGCGTCATTGTGAACTCTATTTTTTTGTGCTTAGTTGTAACCATCTTCTTGTGATATTCATTCGAACATATGCTGCCTTCTGGAAGGAATTCAAGTGGGACCCATGACTGCACATTCACATTATTTAAAAAGAAAACATCAAACCCATATCTTAGCATAAGATGATATAAATATCAGAACTACGGTATACCTTTAATATTCTAAAGATATAACTGAGGAAATCTAAATTCCTTATTTGAACCTCACTTCTATTTCACCCACTTCAATATCACGGCAGAAAAAAATCACACTACTTTGGACAAAAGATCATCCACCTAATGAAAAATCATTTTCATTGAATCTAAACAGACCTTCTTAATAATTGTTTGCAAGCATAAAATTTAAAAAAGGACCAGCTTCAAAGTCACCTAAAAACTTTTTATATAAATAAGAGATGTTTTAATCATAAACAAGAGTTCTAATTGAACTTTACCTCATCCTCATCTTCAGTTTGTGTTGAATCCCCTGGACCTGTCTTTGCCTATACAAAGAATAACCAAGTTAAAACCATGGAAAAGCAATAGAAAAACAGTAAAGGAAACCTCTAAAAAAAATACTAGTACTACAGATAACTAGCAAAAATATTCCGCAGGCCAATTAAAGATGTTTATTAGAACCAATGACCTAGCCTAAGGCTACTCATATGTTTGGTGTCATTTATACTAGTCTGACCTGCTGCGTTGAATGGCCAGTACAGATACCAGGAATGAACTAAAAAGTTTCTCAAAAGAAAAGGTCATAGCTTAAGAGAAACTTACCATCTTACTACTAGAAGGTGTTGAGTCCTGTACATTTTTTTCTGGATCCATTTGTTGTGCAGTACGCTTTCTCTTTTGATGATCTGGCATTATTACTGGCCGCAGTTGAACAACTCCATTAATTGGATTCAGGTGTATCTGTAACATAAATAAAAACGGTAACTATAAAATTAGCAAACATACTAAAGTAAAAGCAACAAATAAAAGACAAAGTCAATAAAAATGCAAAGAGAATAACTTGCCTGGTCCTTTATCAAGATACCGACGGCATAGTCTGTTGCAGACGGTGCCACTAGTGACCTTAGAGTCTGTCACAGCAAATGAAATAATGTCAGAGGAATGGCCTTCTGTAAATCGAACCCAACATTTTACAATATTTCAAAAAACACCAAGTTTCTCTTATTTGCAATATTCAAGACCATATGACTAGCATAACAGAAAAAGGCACATTGCATCAAATATTAACAAGTTAATGCTTAGAACCAACAAGATCTTTTTCTTTTTCCATCAGTACAAATACAAGTTTAACTAAAATAAAGAAAACAAAACAATGGGGTAGCTGGGCCCCATGGTTTGATCGACAAGTCATGGCATCATTTCCCTCCTTTTGGAGGCAATTTGATCATCTGATTAATTTAAAATTGTTATAGTTCTGAAACATTCATTGCATGTTATTGTTGGTTGTTATTATGTAAATTCAAAGTCTGTAGTGCCAGATTTCCATTATAGATACAATAAAGTACGAATTGTAATTGGAAAAAGATAAGTGATCAAATTATGAGTGTAAGGTCAGGAAACAAGTCAATGTATTGCCATATGGTGGGGGGGGCGCTGATGCAATTAACCTGCTTGTCCATTCCTGAAAGCCTCGCCATGTCGGCATCAAAAGTTTGATGGTCATCATCTATACAGAGGTCCACTTCCATTTTTTTAGATTTAGGCATCATTCGCACCTACAATAATTAAAAAAATTAATCAAGCACACAATCACATTAATTTCAAAAGTACAAAAACAAGTATTGACTTAAGTTTACCTCTGTGCACCTTTTCTCCATCTCATAAGTCTGCCAATTTGGTCTGAGAGGATATTGCATGATAAAGATCTGCAAGAGGGAATCATCTGTAAGAAAAAGAATGCAAATCGAATTTCCTATTAATTAATTTGAACATTTTGGTTCAAAACACAACAATTCCTTGAGAAAATTGGGATTGCAATTCCAAATCTTTCTTTATCTTCCAGGTGTTAAAAAATGTCATAGATTTGAGCAATATGTATCTTGTATTATCATCTCAATTTAAATTCCAGACACATATGTATGTCTCTCCTCTTGAAAGAAAATATATACACTCCGGATTCTTGATCCTATCAAGCAGCCCCAAAAGAAAACGAAAAATTACATCAGTTTCATTTTCATCAACAGGAAACGGGGTCAAGAACACATCAATCTCCCGCTCCACCTCATCCTCCTGCTCAGCATGCGTCTCTATCTTAGGGTTCGTGTCCAACTCCATTTTAGAGTCGGTATTCGGAGAAGAAGGCTTAGGAACAGGAGGAGTCGGAGTAGGTTCCTTGGGCTCGATTTTAGGTTTAATAGTGGTTTTAGCATTAGCAGCGGGGGCTGTGGTGGTGCCTCGGGGTTTGGGACGGAAACGCGAGGGTTTAAAAGAGGTTGACTTGGTGGTTGTAGAGGAGGAAGGAAGTTCGAAGTCCGCCATGATTGCCTCGAAGTCCATGGCGTCGGCCATGGTTAATTTCGTGGAATAGAACCGGGAGTTATTTTCCCTCTCGAGAATTTGATACTTCTCTCTCTCAACTCACAAGAGAGAGAGACTCAAGACAGAACGGAGAGAGGAGGGTTGTCAATTAGCGAAGTGGGCTTTAGGAATTAATAAATGGGCTGTCTGATAAATGGGCCGAATGAGTTATGGATCAAATGATAAGAAATAAGAGACTTGTTGCATTTAATTAGCTTTTACATTTTTCCGTATAATTAGTGAAGAGTAAATTTTTTTTATTTCAGTAATTTGATAATTCTTTGTTACTTTCGCCTCCTTTCAACTTTTCGTCAATTGTAATTCGTGTCGTTTGAATCTGACAGAGATTGTATAAGGGACATTGTAACGAGGCACACTAAGGATCCATTTCGTATATACGTCCGTGGAGCACTTGTCTTGAAACAGAAGAAAAAAAAAAAACACAGCATCCAGTTTAGCTAGTTAGATTGCATCCATATGCACGATCAAAAGAAACAGAAGTTTCAATAAAAAAAAAAAACAAATTTACATCTGAAAATGCATGTCTGGAGTAAATTGATTAACTGAAGTTACTTGATACATTTGAATATTTTTTAATCTATAGAAAATCAATGAAATGGGTCTACAAACGAAAACAAAAGGGGGGTTGCATTTTAACGACTGACCTTGTACTTTTCAACATACAAACATGCATATTTACATGCTATTTAGTATTTACACCATATCACCAACAGTAAAAGTGGCATTCCACTAAGAGAACTGATTGGGTCCGATACCCATCGGACCTACTTTTAGGTTCAACAAGCTCCATGACTGTCTGATCCATCTTAAGATATGTGCGCACGAAAATCAAAACAAACGTGCACAAATTTTAAAACATATTGAACGGTGATTGAACCCGTCGAACCAAAGTAGGTCCGATGCCATCAGACCTACTCTCAAGCCTTCCACTAATAGTCCCAAAACAAACATTCAAAACTAAAATTCTACACATTTTTTTTTACTTAAAAAAAGAAGGCAAAAGCACTCATTTACAAGAACTGGGGGAATGAAGCTATACGGGGGAGGGACATGAGAAGATCACCAAACGAATCATTCGGCTTCAAATCTGCTTTAAAATCAGTGTTATTTTTCAGTAAATCTCTGTTTTCATGCCCGTCTTTCTGAATCAGAGAGCAAAGAGAATTAACTCTCGACATGAGGTACTGCTCATCTGTGGCAGCAGTCGGGTTTTGTGAGTCGGCTAAGAGGTGTTGGGTCAGTTCTTCAAATTGTTCCTTGATCAGCCCATCTTCGTTGCTTGTGTTTGGTTGGTTTTGTGATGAATTGTTAAGTTGCTTGTAGATGTGGTGGCCTATCTGGTTCATGATTTCGCTTTTAGACATAGATGGCCGTAAGCCTGGTACTTTGAAATGGTTTGAGAGATCTTGGATATTGTGTAAAATTTGCATGTTGGATGAAGTATTCCTATCAGTTGCCTGGTGCTCTATTGCTGAAAAAGAAGAAATTGATATAAATTAACAGAAGCATTTTATATTGAATTGGATATATTTTATAGCGATGGTGTGTGCTTGAAATTTACTGGGATTCCAGCTAGTTATAAATACTGCACATGGTTAATTCTTTAGTCAAATTAAAGAGCACAAGGCACACAATCCTGCAGCATCCCATATGACCAATTTCTTGCAAGAATTCCCAAGCTGCCCCTTCTCCCTTGAGTCAACCCATCTGACCAAATTCCTGCAAGAATTCCCAAACTGCCCCTTCTCCCTAATTGCAGTGATTGAACAAGCATCATAATTTGAGCTTTTTTTAATGAAAAATTAGTGAAGGCAGGGTGTGCACATTTCCACCTCTTCAAGGTCAGACACAGGATATTACCTTTCTTTCTTTGTTTTGAAGGTCAGCAGGCAATTTGCCCACTAAATTTTGTATTAATAAGAAAAATTATTTACAAAGTCCCCAAGTTACAGCACTAGTTTACAATATTCAAATGATGTCAAATATTGAAAAGCACCATTATCTTTATTTCTTGCCGGCACCTATTTATGTCACTTCTATTCATAAATATGCATGCAAGGAACCATTTCACAACCAAAAAGAAATAGATAAGGTCATACCTGAGCTGCAGCTTTGGTCTTGTGCATTGACATTTGATACCCTACTATCAGATTCCCTCATTTCAGCATGGGTACCAGATACTGAACTGTCAAGAGAGGGCGGTATCAGCGATACAGGTTCAGGAAGTTGGTACGCGTCCCTGAAATTTGTAAAGGACGTCGAGTCGAACTTGTCCCCTTCTTCAAAAATGGAGGGCTTGCGTTCAAAGAAAGGGTTGTCCAAATTGATAATGGGTTGCTGAATCAGCTCAAAGAGGCGAGGATCACAACGTACCAGCTTCTCAAAATGCCTACTCATGAATCCTTGTTGGCACTCCAGATAATGCCTCCTGTCAAACAACCATTCTTTGATCAGCAAAATAAAATGTTTCAATTAACTACATCAGTAATGTTACCATATGTCTGTCAAGATTATAACAGTACAGGATAAGGCCAGAAAGAAAAATAACAATTCAATTTCTCCTAGTTTTATAATGAACAGTATGCCACTTGCTATGAACAGTACCGGTCAAGTACGAATTGCATTAATAAAAGTAATCAGTGGTCCTTCTTAACCAATTAACTACTTGGCCTGTTAGATTTTCACTATTAAAGCAGACCTACATCAGCGAGGACCAGTTTTACCTGTGAATGGTAGCTTGTCCACCAGTAAAATCAGCAGTAGCTTGCCATAAAGTGTGCTTCCTTGGTTGTGGATTTGTCTCTCTGAAAAATAGAGGTTGCCTCGACAACTGCCCAATAGTTTAGGGGAAAAAGACCATTACAAAAATATAGAAAAATTGAAGGTAATGACCACCATTTGAATCAACAACAAAAGAAAAAGAAAAAGAAAAAAAAAACACAGAATGAGAAATGTAATTAATTTAAACCAACAAAAGATGTAAGAGATATAACACCCCAAATGCCAATAAGCACCAAAAAGGTGATATTCTCCCAATAGTATAGGCAAAATCCATACACTAAACAAAGTATAACATTAACATTGGAAACTTACCACTATCTCAAGAGTTTCAGGTCTATCTTCAGTGAAAGAAGCCTTGATGGAAGCGATATCAGACCATTGAACCTCGATTTTGCTCTTGAGGCCGCCATCCAGTACTTCCCATACGAGCTTGTGTTTTGCAAAATAGAATTTTCCAACCAAGTCACCTTCATACCTTGACACTCGCTGTTAGGAAATGAAGAGTGAAAATGAATGTAACAATGGGATCTTCATAATTATACACAGATCTCCAAAGCTAGTTATATTTTACAACAACAGTAAAAAATAATTACTCATGTAGTAGAATTTCATTCATGCCTTGTGCAATTCTATGAGCATGGTCTCTTCATTATTAATTTATTATAAATGGTAAACAACTTGTGCCTTGTGCATTCTCTTCAACAAAGGACCAAATTGCTCATTATTTCTTCCTGTGTCATATACAAATCCTATTCGACCAACATTAGATTTAATTAAGGACAGATCGATAAACAAAGAAATTCACAAATCATACCTCCCAATTGCCGATTCTCAGAAGGGAAGCGGGAAAGTTGGAGGCTTTCAGCTTCTCAGACGAACTAGAACATGACCCGGCTTTAATACTATTACCGTCTTTAACTAATTTCCTTTCTCCACTTGTCGAGGTTGATTGAGAAAGCTTTGTTTGCACAAAATCAAGAAAGGAAGGGCTCTTTTTTAACCTCAAACCCAACGGACTCGGTTCACTTACCAAATTGTGTTGCAATTCTTGTGGTTGTAATGTACTGGAGCTCTTATCTGTGCTCCATTGCTGCTGTCAATAGAACCAAAAATTTGAAATTGATTTAAATACTGATGTATTTAAGTTCCTAGCTAATTTGGTGTTGAGATAGGGAGATGACTTCTCTGATTTTATTAATAATGAAGCACCAATAATGTTTTCTTGTACAATTAAAATCATTTATCATACAATTACAAACTCTACAGCTCCGTAAACTATTGCTAAGTACAACTTCACAAGTTTGCTCATATTCTATCATTTTTCCCATATAAAATTAACAAAAACAAAGGAAAACAGATAAAAAAATTCATTGTCCCACAACAGGAACCAAGAGATGAATCCAATTACATATATGAAATTAGACGTGCTACCAGCTTAAAGAAATAATCCGAGCAAAGATGCTTAGGTCAAGCCACAATTCCAACTAACAACGACAAAAACCCAATCATAAGAAACAGTAAAGATCTCGGATGCGAACCTGAGGGAAAGGACATTCAATTTTAGGTTTTTTGCTGTTAAACCCTAAATCCTGATCAAAGTAATCTTCTCTTTCAGATTTCACTGCTACTTTCCCCAAATTCGGCAACTGCACCATCGCTTGGATTGAAAATATTTGCGCGCTGTTTTACTCTTTAGCTCCTCTGCTTATGAGTCAGAGGAAGAGGGAGAGAAATTTGATTTCGGTTTGTTAAGAAGAAAGTAGAATAGATAGGATATTTATTTTCGCCTTCAGACTCACTAACTAGATAGGATTTATAATGATTACGACAATGAAAATTATGGGAGCAGCTTGGGTTCGATGACCATCGGACTCAAACTGGATCCGACGGGTTCCGTAACCGTCCGATCCGATTTAAGATCTGTACTCGTCGCTTTAATATCCGTGCGCATTCGTTTAATATCTTGCGCGCGGATCTTAAAGCCAATTAGACGGTTTTTAACCCATCGGACCCAGTTTGAGTCCGAAAATTATAGGGACAGCGATATTATAAATGATTATATGATGAGGTGGAGACCACACGTGCCAATTTGGTGCGGCGCTCGTGTCGTTTTGTCAAATTATCATTTATGCTCTGAGTTAGAGGCTTGGAGCTGTAACTACAGTCGTATTTAGAGTAGCACTAGTGTGTGCTTAAAGTTCACTGATTTTTTTTTTTTTTTTGGAACTCAACGTTAAAATTCATCGAATTTTATAATCGGTGAACAGTTAAAATTCGTCTATCTTACAAGTGATATATCTATATGCAAAAATTTCAAAAATGTTAATATATTTTGTATAGAGTCAAATAATAAAAAAACATTCACAGAAGAAGATATTTAAACTAATTTATAAACTTTTTTATTTTGACTGATTAACTTTATACTAAATTAATTCAATTTTTTTTATTGAATTAACAGATATGAACTAGCACTAGTTACTCTCCACAAATTTTATTAGATATATGTCTAATGAATTAGAATCTGCTAAAATTCAGCGAATAGTATTTTAAAATTTCTGCAATTCTGATTTCAATAATCGAACTATTTCGAGATATATGCACGAAAAAACCAGCTGTAAAAATTCTCAAAAATTATAAAGCTTTTAAAATAATATTCACTGAATTATGAATTTCAAAATGGTTCATTTGATGTCTAGCCGTCTCCGTGTGTTATACGGAAAAGACAAAAAGTCAAAATAGAGAAAAGTAGTACCATATGATTATGATTACATGAAGAGTGTACGGCGTCAGTACTGAATGTATTCACTGCGGAAGTCTAAATTGGACTTGATCAACTTTGTTGTCAATGGATTAAATTTGAAAAGAAAATGCATTCATTTATTTGTGATTGTTAACAAGTCCGTTAAAACAAAGAAGGTCACGCACGAAATTCAGTTCATCCGAACCAAGGCGCTATATGTGACTATCATACTACTGTACAACAAAAATTAAATATTTGCCTACAAATAATGCATGTTTTTTGTAGTATTGTAAATGAAACATAATTAATTCAATTCAATCAAGCGCGATTATAAAATGAATTGAGAAGTGAGCTAGTCGGCACAGCCCCTTAGAATGGACCAGAGACACGTGCCAAAGAAACTTCTCGCCCACGCCGCCCCCACAAGAATAATCCATATACACCTGGTTCACTAATAAATATTTAGATCGTGGCATCTCAATCTCTCTAGGAACCAACTCAATCCGAGAGCCGGATCTCCTATTTCAGTTTCAGCCGTTCATATGTATTGAAATTCATACAAGAAAAAAAATCAATAGCAGAGTCAGATCCATCTAAGGTCAATTAACAAAATTTCAAAATTATAGTTACAATTACAAACGAATATTATTTTGTTATTCTTCAGAAAACTTCAACCTTTTATTTTTATATAAAACAATTCAAGAGATTAAGTTTGAAATTCAAACACTTTTAGTGTTAAAAGTGTGCGAAAATAGATCATATCAATTATATATATTTATTGTTTGAAGTTGGTTGAAAATTGTTTACAGTTAAATATTTTGATGAAGATCATGTTAACTTTTCTTCTTCTTATTATTATATTGTTGTTGTTGTTGTTGTCACACTATTAATAAAGATCATACATTTTGAAGATTTTATATCATGCAAGTCTTAAAAATAATAAATATCTCATATGACAAAAATTCATCACTCTTAACTTTTTTTAACAATACTTTTGTTCTTAAAATAGTGTTAAAGAAAAACAACAACAAACTTCTCAATTAAATTTTATTTGACATGAAAATGTAATATGTCTATAAAAAATACAATTAAATATTGTTATTGTTGTTGTTGTTGTCAGTGTTATTATTGTTATTTTTATTTAAAAATTGTATATTCATATTTTTTTTGTAATATAGAAGATACAACAATCCAACATATTATTAATGATTTTTATTTTTCTAATATAATCCATATAGTATTATTATCAACAATTTCATATCAAGTCAACAATACATACAATTGAATATTAACATAACAAGAATTTGTGTAATATCAATTTAATAACTAAATGTGATAGTAAATATGACCAAGTTTCATGCAAAAAATTACTCCTCTAGATTTCTTAATTTATTTGAAGTAAATTTATATTAGCCACAGAAGGTTCTGCTATTAATCTAGTAGAGAACATTACTGAATTCGAATCTGCTGTAATTTAAAACCAATGAACAGTAATCTTCAACACCTTGCAATTTGAATCCAACAGTCTAACTGTTTTGAGATGCGTACTAATGTTATAAATAACGGTATCCGGTCGTCGGACGGACGGGGCACCGCTAAGTGATTAATCGGTATGCGGCCGATTAATCAGAATTATGTGGATAATTTAACGTTTTTATTAAATTTATGTATATATATCATAATTTATTAAAAATAATTTATTTAAATCATTAAACTTATCAAATAAACTTAATTTAACTTAGTTTTGTTATTATAACATGACACTATTCTTATTTCTTCGTAACACATGAGCATTTTACATGTGTAAGTAACACATTTATTTAATGAAAAAATAAATTTGAAAAAATAACTTTTTCAAATACTAATAACATATTATTTGAAAGAAATAAAACATTCCAACATAAAACACTAAATTTAGTTTATGATAACAACTAAATTTCATAAATAAACACGTTGTACTAATTGAAAAAAATAAATCAGCAAGTAACAAAAATATGGTATATAAATAATAGAAGAATTGATCAATTTCAAAGTAATAAGAAAAAACATATATAAAGAATATTTGATGTATATCCAAGCACAAATAACACTGCAATACAGGATTTATAAATCTTTTTATCACACACTATCACAAAAAAAACAATGTAAAAATAAATAGTCACTGGAGAATAAACTGACGATTAAACGGTAAAACGGCCGATTAATCGTTTTCATCCGCAAACAGGCACTCGTTAAGTGTATTTGTAACTGTTTTACCACCGTTAGTGATTGAACGACCGTTTTTTACAACACTGATACGTAACAAAAAAAAAAAATCAATTGTTTTGAGATGCGTTCTCGGAAAAAAATTAATAGCTGAATTCTAGAAATTTTTGAAACAAATTGCATCAGATTTATTTTCAACATGACATATATGGTGCACCATGACCAGACAATCTGTGTACCTATCACGAGGCTGGGATGCGACACGTGGAAGAGAGAAGGTTGGTGGGGGCGGCTGAGAGGTGGGGACAGATGACGTGGGAAATTAGCTGTACCTCTACAATGGATAAGGTTGCCAACTTGCCATAAAGAGACAAAACAAAAGGCAAGCTTTCTTCTTCTTTTTTTAATTTGCTAGTCAAAAACAAAAGGCAAGCTTTCAAAACGCTGTATATATTTATCATAGAGTAGAACCATATCGGATATCACATACATATCAGGCAGCTATCAGAATTCAGATTTTGATTTCGTACTCTGAATGTAGACCTCAATTCGGTAATTTAGTGGGTCCTCATCTCCTCCGGTCGTACCCACTTGGCAAATCCTTGACCATTGCAACCTTGGTATTAAGTATTGACGGTTCAGGTTTTACCAGAAACGGATTTAGAATTTTTGTCTGTAGAGTAAAAAAATAATATTTCAAATTAGATTTAAATAGCTAACTGGATTTAAACTCATTAACTAATTGGATACTCTTAAAAAAAATTAATATATGATATTCTGACTTATAATTCTAATTATCAATCATAATTAAAAAAAAAAAATGAATTTTAATTTTAAATTTAAATTTAACCTGAATAACCAATCAAATATCCAGAGAAAAAACATTTCTTTTTTCAGAGAGAACAAAATCGGTCGAAACAGATAGATCTCTACTAAATTCAAAATTCAAAAGAAGACAATTGCCTCCTGATATAATGTGGGTCGCCCCTGATTGTGCCATGAGAATTGCTCGTCTAATTAAACCTCCATGAGTTCCAGTGTACTGAATTTTGGTTTTTTTTATTGTTTTAAAGTTCATATTATGGTCCTTCATGATTCTTAACTAGTGTCAATAATAAAAATAAAACTTAGGATCATCATCACTACACATATGGTGTTTGGTTTGATTTCAGTCACACATGATATTTCTTTGATATTTTTTTGTCAATTTTTTTTTTAAATTCTACTGTCCTAAATATCATACAACTCCACACATCTAAGGTAGAATAATATTTCTTTTTAGATAAAATCTAAAACTGGAGCGGTGTACAAAGGAAATTATCACTGCACAATGTTGCAGTTCAAATTTCAAATGATCGAGAAAATACATTTGACAGTGGTATTTACCGTATGGAAGGAGAGATGTAGAAGAATTTTTCAAAAAGTTCATAAAACAAAGTGCATGATATCGTGGAAAGTTACGAATGAAGTTAGAATTTTGTTTTCTGAGAGATAAAACTATGAGAAAAACTGTTTTTTTTTTTTTTTTTTTGCTCTTTTTTCTTTCTATCCTTTTATCTTTCTTGATTATTTTTGTAAATATTATATCTTGTACATAGACTTTACATCTTTGGAGTAAGTATTAATGAAATTTGGGAGCTTAACCCTCATGTTTCTTTTTCAAAAAAAAAAAATACTTAGATGACACACACACACACACATATATATATATATTATTATCGTTGTTCTGACATACTTTCGTACAAAAATCTCACACAAAATGACAAACAACATTCCTCAAATGATATAAAAAATAAAAAAATGAAGACATAACCAATCAATTATCAATCAATCTTAAATTAAGTTTCTTAATTGACCAATCAGAAAAATAATACAATTTGCATGTGACGAGTACGTGTTTAACTTAATTTAGATTTCTACATGTAGAAAAACGCCAAAAAGATACGTGGAATTAAAAGAAAACAAATTGTTCAGTTCAAAATTTTATTTTTTTAATCACAGCCATTAGCGGATTAGAACATCTACATGCTTAATATAAGAACGGAGATACAAGTTTCAAAGGAATCTAATTTTTTTTTTTTTTTTTTTGCGCTCTTCTGTATGAATTACCGCCCCAGCAATTGTACTGTGTACCAATATAAATCTTTAGCATTTATAGAAAGTTCATATGTGTTTAAAATTTATTGAATACGAAATTATTTTTTTATAAAATAAATAATTTAATTATTTTTTTTTAAGGCAAAGTCGAATAAAAAAAATCTTAATTAATAAAAATGCTGTTGTCGTCAAGCATCTAAAAATTTAAAAGAGCGATGCACCTCTTTTAGGACAAATTCCCAGGTATAATATTAATTTCATTGAAAAAAAAAGAGCAAAGGATACAAATACATGCATTATCGTAAGGATTAAATGTGACATACACTCTTAGTAATATGATTTCATTATACTATTTCAAGCGGATGTAAGTCAATTATTTTAGATGGATGGTCTGAATCGAATCTGATAAATATATCATAAGCAAATATTAATTATACGGTTTCCCCAAAAAAAAAATTATACGGTCAGGGTTGATCTGATCATACATCCGGTTCGAAATGAACCATCGGCCGTAATTCTATTCTTATACTAAGTATACAGATGTTCTGATTCGTTAATGGCTATAATTAAAAGATGAAATTTCAGATTGAATATTAACCCTCCAATCAAATAATCTGTCTTCCATACGTTTATCCAAAGACAATTAAGTAGAGTGAATATTAAGAAGAAAACTTGAATTGACATATAAATCGATACCTAGCATATATCGATTTTTTTAATGACAGAAAAAATAAGAGTGAGGTTATGGTAATCTACATCTTATATTAAGCATGTAGAGGTTCAGATCCACCAACAATTGTAATTAAAAGATAAAATTCCGGATTGAATAATAGCCCTCTAATTCAATAGTCTGCCTTTTTTTTATTATGTGCAACTTTTTTATGTTTTTCTAAGTGTAGAATTCGCCGCATGTAGATGTTATGATTTCTCAATTTTTTTCAAAAACTTTCCTACACCCTCTTATTTGATTGTCATATACTCATTTTTCTTGTTAGTTATGATTTCTTTTAGTTTTCAAATATCATTTAAGGATACATTCACAGTATTCATACAATTCTTAATTTCGTTGTATGTCATTTGAGAATACAAATCCACACGTAATAACAATAAAGATCACATATCCACATAAATAGCAATAACTATACAAATTTATACACCAAAACTCATATATTGATAAAGTAATAAAATAACAAATTGTAATATTTTATTGTAATAGAAAGTACCACACAAAATCAACATACGTGTGAATTAAAAGTTCTTCAACTTATTTTCTATGAAATACTAAATTTTGAACATTTAACAATGTTTTAGCCACTGAATTAAATGTGATTTTCACATATTTTCGAGTATGTTATATGTCCACTATATAATTACTTGATTAGTAGGTAATCAATATTCTAACCTACCTTATGTTTGATCTGAAACAAAAGTAAACAACTAGCTTATGTTTGATTTTTTTTTTATAATTTAGATTTAGAAACAATCTATTTTAATATCATTCATGAATATTGTTGAATAGTTATTCTTTTTATTAGTCTATTTTATTTTTATGAAAATATGTTATTTTGTATGAAAAAAAATTCTTCTCTTGTAATACTAGTAATTAGATATTAGACTAATTTGTTTCAGGGTCTCTTTTAATAGTAAAATAATGAAAAGGGATTCTTCATTTCTTTTAGTTTTAAATTTCTGAGAAAACAAACCTATAAAAGGCCCAACGTGAACATAAATAATCAGTGGTAAATTATGCTATAGTCCATATTTGGGTGTGCCTATCCGGCCCAAGTTGAATTGGACCCAAATTACAATCGAACAAACAAAAAGAATATATTTCTGTATAATTCAGATTTTTACATGAATCGTATGTAGGGGTGTAAACGGATACGGATTATCCGCGGATAATCCGTTCCGAATCTGCTTATTATCCGTATCCGGATTAAACGGATACGGTTACTTGCGGATACGGATACGGATAATTTTAGTATATGGAAAAATAATGCAGATAAGAATACGGATAATTTCGTGAGAATATAAACGGAGCGGATATCCGTATATATCCGGATCTGAAATTTAATCATTCAGCAGCTCTCAATTCATTTCACCCTTGCGAAATTTCCAAAAAACATACATATTTGTTTAAGTCCAAGAATCTTGGTAAAAAAAAAATATAATCTATTAGGGTAATGGATTGGTTATTTGAACCAATAAGCAATTAGTCATGCATAATCATCACCGTGCAGATTTAAAAAGACTATTAAATTTTTGTCAATTTAGATAATCAAATTAGGTAATTTAAAATTATAAAATTTAGTAGAATTACTCAATATCCGACAATTATCCGCTCCATATTCGTATTCGAATCCGTATCCGTGGATTATCCATTCCGTATCCGTATCCGTTTAAGACGGATATGGTTTTCAATTTTGATATCCGTTTACTATCCGTATCCGTATCTGCTTGTTGAAAAACGGATGCAGATATGGTATTAGCATTATCCGCTCCGAATCCGCTCCGTTTACACCCCTAATCGTATGCCGCCATTTATATCCAAAAATAAATATAAATTGCAAAATATACTCACCAAAGTTAGATTTTATCAAATCTATCCAAACCGCCTAATTATTAGGCGGCTCTTAATTTTTAATAGGAACCGCCTAATTATTAGGCAGTCCTTAAATTTTTTTTTTTGGAAAAAGTTATAATCTATCTATTTTTTTATTAAAATATTAGAAATATTATTTTTATTTCTTTGAAATTGGATAGAATAATATATAATTTAATTTATTAGAAAGACTGAAATAAATAACTCGAATAAATATTTATCAGACCGGACTTTTTGCGGCTGTAAGAAAAATTGAAATATTTCTTTGTGTGTTATTGAAAAACAATAAAAATGCTTTGAATTTGAGTTATTGATCTCGGATCAAAAGTTATTTCTAGATAAATATAAAAAATATTTAAATTCTTCTATTTTCAAAAAAATAAAACTGAAACCAAAAATCACTAATAATTTTCACAGACTCTCCATAAAACCTGAAACCCTTTTTTTTTTAATTAAGGGCTGAAGGCAAAATATCTTAATTGAAAAGTGAAAACCTACAATTGCTTTAAGACCTACATGAGGTATAGTAAAATGTGTGTTGTTTAAATTAAAAGCTTCCAGATCTAACTTTGAAACGGAAAATAAAATTTGCTTGCGCAGACATTTTGAGGAAAAATCAGGTCAAACCCTCATTTCATTCATTAAATTTTTTTTAAAATTTTTGTATCAAGGAAAAGAAAAGATAGCACAGTTGACTAAAAAAAGTATTATAAGACTGTTGGTTATTCAAAAAATAAAGAGTTCAATTTCCCTTTACGACTTCACAGCCTCTGCAAAAAAATTCAAAGGAAAAAATTGTTACTAGGATTATGTTTTTCAAATTCACATCCTCTCCATTACCTGAAAAGGGAATCTTTTACGATTAGTAGATCTTGACTGTTTTTTTTTTAACTTGGCACGAATCTCAAACCGTAAGTGAGGAGAATCGTCTACGGTATCTGAGAGGACACTTGCCCCTGTTTTTGTAACACAATGCTGACTGAAGAATATTAGGCCTTAGAAACAGAAAAGCCTACCATAAAAAAGAGTGAAATGAAAAGATGAAGAGTATAACTAGGGTGTTCCTAAGTTCACCAATATCTTTGTGAACTCAATTTTAAAATCTACTGAACTGATTTCAAATAACGAATCTGATCTGTTGAAATCTGTCTACTTTACAAGTGATGTGTCTACATACAAAAATTTTGAAGTTTCGAATTAATTTTGTATAGAGTCAAGCGGTCAAAATTATAAGGTTTATAAATTAATTTTAATGTATTAATTTTCGAAAATTTAAATTTTTTTATGTAGACGCATCGCTCGTAAGATAGACAGGTTTTAATGGTTCGAATTCATCATTTAAAGTCAATCTGATAAGTTTTAGAGTTGAGTTCATAAAGAAAATTGGTGAACTTAAGAACACCCTAGTTCTACTCAAAAATGAAAATGGGATATATGAAGTTAACAAGGAGTAGAATAAAGAGAAAATTGGTTATTTGTCACTCCAAAATCTTCAAATCTAAAAAATGTTACTCTAAACTTAGTTAATTCTTAAATTTGCCACAAATACACAATTTTTATACATTTTTTTTATTAAAAATTAACTGAAAAATACAGATTTTCCTATATACCCTTCAGACCCCTCATTATATGTATCTCAAAACTGTATTTTTCGGTTAATTTGTAATAAAAAAAGTATAAAAATTGTGTATTTGTGATAAATATAAGAATTAACTAAGTTTAGAGTGGTATTTTTCAAATTTATAATTTCGTGATGACATTTTTCAGATTTAAAGATTTTGGAATGACAAATAACCAATTTTTTCTATAATTAAAATGTGGAAAAAAACAGAAATATTATGCTTTCCGTGTGTTTTTCCTTATTCGTATTTAATTTATACGGCTCTGTATTCCATTTTCTTTTCTTTTGAGAAAAATATTACGGCATTAATTTTTGTTTAATTCCCAATACATACATAGTTCTCACTTCTCAGAAAGCAAATGTAACAGTAGAATAATGATCCACCATCTTACCTTTTTTTCATCTCACAAAAAGTTAGATTCTCAAAACACACGAGGGCCCACTTGTCAGTGACAGTTTGCGGAAGGTAACCGAGGCAATGAAGCTATCAGAAAACAAACAAGAAACAACTCTGAAACCAAGACTCACTCAGAGACAATGCACAGAGGCGCAAATAGATGACTCCGCCTAGAGCAGCATTTGCTGGCTAGAACTGGTTTTGCCTTTTTTTTTTTTAATTTGGGAGGAAAGTTAACTCATTAATCACTATAAATTAAGCTCTACTGCATGCTTCAAACTTTAATTAAGCACGTGGTTATTATAATAATAAGATTGAAATATAGAGCAGATAATAGTCTCCGTAGATTGGTAAAACTGTGTCGTGCCGTGCCATGACTAACACGTCGTGACTTTGATCTCGTGCCGTGTTGAGCCGTGACCCGTGCCGTGTTATGACCAAAATGTCGATGGTGGTCACTGGCATGCGAGTCACACCGTGTCCAAACATAACTGGTCACATTTGGTCACGTTTAACTATTTTTTTATAATTTAAGTTTAAGATTCACCATTTGATCAAGATCTAACGGTCCTAATTACACGTGACTCGCGTGACCACATGCCGTACCGTGACAAATTTTCAAAAGATGGCCACGGCACACGACACGTGAGTCACAACACATAACAATTACACATGCCGTACCGTTCCATTCTATAACCATGATGTTCTCTGTAACAGAACCGGCTCTGCCGTACTATTTTTTCCACTCAAAGTCTCCATACTAATTACTATATATCATGTCCAAGCAATATCTCCTAGTGTTGACTACAAATTAAGATGCTGCTCCAGAAAATATATGAAGTGCATCTGGTGCATACCTGTTACAGGGTGCAGTGCCATAATTTTGAACTATTTATAGTTCTTTATTAGAAAGAAAGAAAAAAAAATTAATAAATTTATATTCGAAATTGATGCAATGAACTATTCATTGCAAAAAAATGAAATTTAATGAATTAGAAAGAAAAAAATATGTAGATCATTTGACAAAAAAAGGTTTCAGTTCTTTTAGTTCACTACTACAAAAAATACAGTTTGTACACGGACTTTAACTGGAGAGCTACACGGATTTGGAAACGTGTGCAATACTGGGGTGTAGGAAAGTCCAGCATTTATCCGTGTACGGTTACACTAATCCTACACGGATTTTTTACTAAATAGCCGTGTGGAAATACTCAGAGCTACACGGTTTTATAATAAAAAACCGTATATGAAACTTCTTCCTACACGGATTTTTATTAAAAATCCGTGTAGGAAGAGTATTCATACACGGATATTTAGTTAAAATTCATGTAGCTCTCCTCAACAGAATATTAAATAAATAAACCGGGTTCAGTAACATTCCTACACGGATTTTTAAGTAAAAATCTGTGTAGGAAGGTTGCTGATTTTTTTTTTTTGTTTGTTAGCTGGCCTCCAGTTTTGCTAGTCAGTAATTATATATTTCAGATTGAATATACATAGTCTTTTGCAAAAAAAATGTCCAAAAGTCCAAAAAGTCCAAAAGTCCATGAAGGAAGACTCGGATCGCAAATCTGAACCCGTAACATGGGCGAAATGAATCATAGATTCATTTCAAATCCGGTTTTGGGCTGTGGAGTTCCTGTCAAAAATTCAGCCCGATCCGACGGACGGATCAAAAGTTACACCCCTTTTTGTGAGGCATGCGCAGGACTGAAAAGAAAAATAAAAGAGAAATAAGCAATAACAATTACACATGACCTAAATAAGCAATAATAAGTAACAGAAAATTAGATAAAGAAAAATATATATATATATATATATATTCATGGCTAACCTTAGTAAGATAGAGAGGAGAAAATAACAACTTCAAATATCTCAGATCCTAGTTGTGGTATGAGTTGAAATCAAAACGGCGTTGGAGAGAAAATGTCTTCTTATATAACCAAAACCCTAAAACTACATTTTTACACGGATTTTTCACTATAAATCCGTGTAGCTCTCTAGCCTTTCTACACGGATTTTAAAAATCCGTGTAGGAAGGTTGCTGAATCTTTTTTTTTTTTTTAGCTATCCTACACTGATTTTTATTTAAAAATCCGTGTAGGGAAGGTTCCGTTTTTTATTTTTTTTTTTTTTTAGCTAGCCTACACAGATTTTTTTAGTAAAAATCCGTGTAGCTCTCTAGCCTTTCTACACTGTTATTTAAACAATAATCCGTGTACAATACCCCTTCCTACACGGATTTTGTAATAAAAATCCGTGTAGCTCTCTCAACATTCCTACACGGATATTTAATGAAATATCCGTGTATAAAATATTAATTTCCACACGGACACTAATTTTTAAGTTAATATTCGTGTAGGATTCCTAGAACACTGGAAAAATCTTATTTCATACGCGTTTTTTTATAAAATTGAGAAAATCCGTGTATAGGTACAGTGTAGGAAGACGTTTTTTGTAGTAGTGGTTGAGTCATAAAAGAATGTTTAATTGCATAATTAGCATTTTGACTTTGAAATGTTGAACAATATTTTGTAAATATATAAGCATACAAGAGTTACTTATAGGATCATATATATAAAGCAACATTTTACTTACCTTTTTTTTAAACAGTGATCTTATTTATTCACCTTTAAATTAATGTTAATTAAGATGTGTTGTTACAATAGCACAAGAACTTTCACATTTTCTTTTGAAGTCTCCTTGCCGTTGCCGGCTCCTTCAATGTCAAATATCAACAGCTTACAAAAGTTACCTTCTCAAGCATATCACAGATCAGGTGCGGACGCAAAATTTCTGTCAGGGAGGACAGGAATCAGATTTAAATAGTTTATTGGATTCAAACTCATTACTAGATAAAAAAACAATAAAAATAGCATACTCTAACATAATAAAAACAACAGAGTTATATCATTTTACATATTAAAAACAACAAAGTCAGTCTGAATCTGTAAATTTCTTTAAAATTTCTATAAAAACAAAAAAATTCATTAATAATACTTTTAAATTGGCCTGATGTGCTTTTTAGTTTCAGAAATGAGCAAAACAATTTAAAAGGAGAGGCAAAGTGATATCAAATCCGTATTTTTTCACTTAATTTTAAAATTCAGATAGACGATTGCCTCCCTGACCCAAGGTGGGTCCGCCGTGTCACATACTATCTGTTTATCTGACTAAAATCATGTTCGGCCAACATACTGTTCATGTAGGAAAAAAAATCATGAACAGTCAAATTATGTTCAAAATGTAACCCCACACGGCCACACTCATTCTCGTGTGTTGGCCGAACACACCCTAAGGGCCTGTTCGGCATCAACAAAGGAACAAAAATGAACCTGAGAATATAATTTTTTTAAACTGAATTTTACTGTGTCCATAGAAAAAAAAAATTTAGTCTGAATAATTTTTTTTTTTTCAACGCACACAACAACAGCCGAACAAGTTAGATGGATAATAGACCAAGTCCAGGTGAAGAAAATGATTGTTTGCTATAAGAAAGTGCATGCCCGTGAGTTGTTCAATAATTCCTCACTCCTCACGCACCAAATGCCGCCAAATCGCCAGCACCTCTTTCTTTTGTTCTCTTCTCTTCCGCTCTCTGCACCTCCTTAGAATCTCTCCCACTACGCCTACGCTCTTTTCCTCAAAACAAAATATATAAAATATCTCTCCTACTTTTTCCCATCGCTCTTTCTCTCTCTCTCTCTCACTCTTTCTGTCATTAATGGCGCATCCGTCATTTCCGTTCTTTGTTTTAGTGTTATTTACTGTACTGGTTCAAGGCAGCAGTGAGGGTGTAGTTCAAGACAATAATATTGCGGTTGTAGTCTCTCTGCATGAATTAAAATTTGGAGATGATAATAGGCTTTCTTCCATTAGTACTGCTTCTCATCAAATACCAAGTAAATTATATATCATCTCTAAGGTCCATTTTAAAGCTTTTTTTTTTACTGTCAACTATATACGTACGAACAATAATATATTTTGACATTTTTCAAAGAATTCTTTGTTTCTCATTAATGTATCAAACGGGCTGATGCTATTTTGACTCGTGAGTACTGAGTGCATCTTTTAACTTGTAGAGGTGGTAATTAATGCGTTGTATCTTATTATGAAATGACATATATAGGTTTCATTGTTATATATAAGCCTAATTCAAAGAATGCAGGAGTTAACATATATAGCTTCTATTTTTTTGTTGTTGAAGAAAAAAGAAATAGAAACTTAATAACCATTATTTAAAACAAAAACATCGTTGATGGTTAGCTATATATATATTTTTTATATTTAGGTCACACTTAAATATAATATAGTTCAATAACCAATTGTGCTTTGAATTGCTAGCTGGTGGTTAATACCGGTGAGCCTGGTAAAATTAATTTTCTGTAGAAAAAATCATTTCTTTTGAGAAATTTTGTTTTAAAATAATCTATTTAACCCTAAAGACTACTACTATTTGGGGTTCCAAATTTTGTCTTTTTAGTTACCTTTCCTCCATCTCCAAATTACTGTAGTAATTTTTTTTGGTCTTTTCATACCTTTTCATATTAGTAATTATTATGGTAAAGATTATATTTATTAAAGTTTCAAATTACTATAGTAAAGCTAGCATCTGTATGTAATAATATCTCTTCATTTCCATTAATAAAATTCACAAAAGTTAGATTTTAACACTAAATAGGAAAAGAACGAAGAAATTTTTGAGTTGTCGACGACATTAGTGATTCACGGAAGGGATAGTAGCAAATTCAAAATTTTGAATTTTTTTATCAAAATTTAAAATTCATAATACATGTATAATATAGAAATGCACACATCTTTAAAATTTTAAATTCATAATAGATGTATATATAAAATGTATAATACACCAGGAAGGTCCCCAAAACATTGCATGGGAATACTATATATTAATTGAGCGTCTCTTTGATCTGCTTATATATATATAACAGTTCCATTTTCCTTTTTTTTATTTAGGAAAACAAAATGGAGCTACCATACTAGAACTCAAGCACAACCCTCCATTGTCCAAACCCAAAAAGAATCATGCCAAGTACATTCAAAATTTGCTTATATTGGATGAAGCAAGGGCTACATCTATTCAAGACCATATAAAGAACTACAGATTCCAAGAAAAAAATGCAGAGTTTTCATCAGAAGCTGTACAGTTGCCACTCAGCTCAGGTATCAAGTTGCAGACGCTCAATTACGTGACGACTATCAAAATTGGCAGCACAGACACGACGGTTATTGTTGACACCGGAAGTGACCTTACTTG
Organism: Carex cristatella; assembly: GCA_024447775.1. Lineage (NCBI taxonomy): Eukaryota > Viridiplantae > Streptophyta > Magnoliopsida > Poales > Cyperaceae > Carex > Carex cristatella. Next base: position 4,698,646 of record JAJHPF010000025.1, read on the forward strand.
GGTTAGTGAATTTAATAAATATATTTCCAGTGCTATTGATCAGAAGTAGTGGAATCCATGCTACTGTGATCACTCCTTTTAGTATGTATGGCAATTTATAATTTACAGATATTCGCTTCATTATCAATCCCTCGTTTTATTTTGACATAATAAGTTAGAAAAACAGACAAAAGAAATGTTTTATGTGAACCCAATAAGTATTCCATTATACATAGATTTTTTCCTAAATACATATATTAGTAATGGGTTGTTAATTATAAGAACACGTTTAACATTTGGTGTTTTGGGACTATTACAGGTGCAATGTACCCCATGCATGGCCTGTTACACACAACAAGACCCCATTTTCAATTCATCCTCCTCTCCAACTTACTACTCAGTACCGTGCAACTCTACCACCTGTACCGCTTCCCTGCAAGCGGCCACTGGCATTTCAGGCAGCTGCAGCTCAGACCGTAACAGTTGTTTCTATGCCTTGGGCTATGGTGATGGCTCCTACACACGTGGCATCCTCGCCCAAGAAACCATCGCCCTTGGAGATGTCCAAATTCCAAACTTCATTTTTGGGTGTGGCCGAAGCAACCGAGGCCTTTTTGGAGGCACATCAGGCCTTATGGGCCTCGGTCGAACACAGCTTTCCCTGGTGTCTCAAACAACTGATCAGTTTGGAGGTGTATTTTCGTATTGTTTACCTACAAGGTTATATAACTCATCAGGCTCTTTGGTGCTTGGAAATGACACGAGTGCTTTTAAGAATGTGACGCCAGTTTCGTACACTAGAATGATTGTAGATCCTACAATGGCACCATTTTACTTCGTAAACCTTACTGGCGCAAGTGTAGGTGGGGTGCCAATAAATGCATCCGGATTTTCAAATGGTAAAATCTTGATTGATTCTGGCACAGTAATTACGCGACTTCCACCTTCAATTTATAAGGCTTTGAAGGCAGAGTTCGTAGCACAGTTCTCTTCCTATCCTGCAGTGGCAGGTTATTCAATTTTGGATACATGTTTCAATCTAAGCAGCTATGATGAAGTGAGAGTCCCAACTCTGAAGCTTGAGCTTGAAGGCGAGGTGACAGTCAGCATCGATGTTTCAGGAATTTTGTACTTTGTCAAGAAGGATGGTTCTCAAGTGTGTTTAGCAATGGCCAGTTTATCTTATGAGGATCAGGTTGGCATAATAGGAAATTACCAACAGAAAAATCAGAGGGTTGTCTATGACACAGTTGGTTCTAGGCTTGGTTTTGCCAAGGAGCCTTGTAGTTATAGCTGAGGTAAAATGTAATATTTACTGTTGCATATGGGGTAAGGAAGCAGAGATCCTCTACATTCTGAAACTCCTTGTTTCTATAGTGTTACACATAATTTTGATGGCACTGTAATAAAAAAAATTAATGCGGAGTTTACTATTCAATAATATAGCTATAAACTACAAATGATACCAAAAAGAGGCTTTTATAAAAGCCTTTTGTCAATTGGTAGTACAGGATGGCTGCAAAAAACTTCTCTGTTTTGTTTGTTCGAATTTCTCTTTCGGCGGAAACTTATTCATGTGTTTGAGCAACCATTAAATTGAGAGTAAACAAATATTATTCTGGGCAACTTTTGGATTGTTCATATAATCAGAAAGTAAGAAAAGTAAAGCAATGGCTATGATTTTTGCTCTTGACAATGAACAACTTCACATTAGTTGGCTACGGATAAAGATTTATATATATTACTTATAATTTATACATAAAAAAGGCAAGCATCATCTCCTAAGATGGAATAATTAAACCATAATTAGGAACAATTTAAACACCAGCCACTGGATTTATAGGAACATAAGAGAAAAAAGATTAAATTGAGACCAAAATTAAATTCTTATCAACTATAAATTAGCAGCCTATTGAAGCTTTGAGTGATGCCTCCGAAGTTAAAAGCCCCTACACTAAAAAAACAAAAATAAATGTGAGCCGATCGAGTTTCATTTGTCAACTAATCAAGTGTTGTTAATTATTAACAAATTAGCTAGCAATTCTTCTAGTTAAGAGAATGTAATTACCTCTATATCAAAATAACTAGTTCAAAAAACTGGAATGCCTCAGTCCTTAGTAGCAGTGAGCCTGGGCCTGGGCGTAATCAAAATATCGCCATACGCCTCCTCTTGTTTGACATGAATATATTGGCAAGAAGTCAGAACCTGATGGAAAAAGAGTTGCAAATTGTAAATTATTCCAGGAAACAACAGGAAAACAGAACCTCTTCAGGAGGGTAGCTTAGACATTTTCCTAAAAAAGAAAGATAAATACACCTAATGAAAGGAATTTGGTTTAAACATAAAACATCTCTACAACACAACAGAAGTATCTTAGATGTCCATCAAAAGTTATATAAAATGCCTCAAGTGGCTTAATACAACCAAAAATTTCAAAAATAATATATCTAGGGAAATGTAGGTATTTTACCAAGGTTTCGAAGAACATTCTGGCACAGTGCTTTCTGGGCTTGTCTTCCAGGATATTATTCAAAGAAATATTACCATTTTGACCTTCTAAGTTAGGGACTACAGGGAAGTGCTCTCTCAGGTACTTTGCCATGCCCCTGCAACATATTATTTCTTCATTACTGGCTAATTAGAAAAATGAAAAATGGTACCAATTTCAGCACAACTGGGCTGCAGCACTGATCTTTTCATTTAAAATTGGGAATTCATCATACAAACAGAAATCGTATAAAACTAGGTAAAAATGTATTTATGCAACCCATCAAAAATCAAAACACTACCAAGATTTGTTAAATATCAATATTTCCTTACATTGACCTAGCAGACCAGCTGTTCCGTTCTCTTCTTTCTGAATCTTCAAGAAAGAAAGAAAAAAAAGGAATTAACGGAGAAACAATATATTGTCAGAATTTAAAAGATTATGTTCATCTCAACTCTTATAGTTATAAAATAAGGCAAACATCTAATGTAGAAATTACCATCTCCAAGAAGAACACTTGGTGATAGATTGCCATCTTCAATACGAGCCCTCTTTGCTTTTACACTTGGTGGCGTTTCAAGAAAATTCAAATCCTGCACAAGGAGTTGAAACAGTAATCAATCTTGGAATTCAGTGCCACCTTGATTATTGTATATGATCTAAACAGTGAGTTTGATTACCACTTTTCTATATTATGTTGGTATTTGAGGCTTGTAGATTGTATTGTCTTACAACTGTAGTGCATTAAATTCAAGTTGGGTGAAACTTATAAAATTAAATCTGTGCAAATTGAGGATTAACTAGGTGAAATGGAACAAATTGAGGATTAATTTTTAATCGAACACTAGTTGAGGCAAGATTACACCAAACCGAGCCCTGATTTCCCAATTAGTCCCAGCAGAGGCATAATTAAATGAAACTTGAGGCTTAAAAGGACAAGTGAGCATAATTCTAAGTCACAACAATTCAGCACTATAAACTAAAAGTGCATGTGCTGATGCAAAATTACACTGCTGTGAGAAGGCACTATTATTTATACTACTCTACCTCTCTCTCAGCAGACCAGTGGAGTGGAGGGGTCCTTAAGTTATCTCTCTCATGGGAAGGAGTCCAAGGAGACTGAGACATGGGCCTGGTACGCTTCGCTGGAGGACTTCTGCGAAAATTCTCAAGCATTTCTGGCTCAAAAATTGGCAACACATTAGATGGTGTACTAAGGAGGTTATTATCGGAATTAGGAGTTCTCCAGCCTAGGTCCACTGGAGGAGATGGTGCAGGCATGGTTTCGTTTACATGCTGGCACCTAAGCCTCTCTGGTGGCGCATCAAAATCTATAGGTGACCGTTGTGTGGGACTCGCTGAAGGGTTTATGGTGGGTTCATCAACATATGTTTCATAATGAGGGGAACCACATGGAGGGGCCATGGAGGGTTCCTCAATAGATATCTCGTGGTTAGGGGAATGGTAAAGTGGGCCTGCTGGAGACTTTATTGGGCGCTCTTCAACAGTTTCCATATCATGGTGGGGGGACTGTGGCATGGTGCCAACAGGAGAGATAGCGAAGGGCTCCTCGATGGATATGCCATGATTGGGTGACTGTTGCGTAGGGCTAACAGGAGGGTGCATGTCAGGTTCTTCATTGATTATAGGAGGATAGGTCCTTTTCTCTTGTAGACTAGCAAACTTCCCTATAATAGAAATGCCCATGCTTAATAGTTGGTTTATAAAAGAAATATTAGTAAAATCTTACAGCATCGTACCAGTACAGCATGTGCACACCCCTAACAATCTAACAAATCTGATGGATAACAATACAGAGATGGTACTCCTAGTGCTGGCAAACTCAACATGTGTTCGGCACTGGTACTAACCAAACTGGTGAGCTCTATGCTCCTGCAGCACAGGTCACACCCACTGACATGTTATTTGTACCAGCAGGCCCGCATTGTGATGCAATAAAACCACAATAAACTATTTTTCCATAAAGCCAATAGAACATAAATGATTTTAAAAGAGAAATTGCATACAATTTATTAGCTGCTGGTCAAAAATTTGGTCTTTGATGTGGGCCCGCTGATACCTCCACACATCTAGTGGGGAAGAGGGGAGCTTTCTTCTCTGGCGCATTAACAATTTAACAGCCCCATCTTTTAACTGTTCCTTCATTTTCCTACAATTAAACATAATAGATTTTCAGTTAAAAAATTATGTTAAAGAAAATTGCAGTTTCAATCTAACAGGAATGAGAGGAACAAGTTACCATGTACTTACTTGTTAGATAAGACTATGTGCCTGTCAAAATAAAATTGTATCTTCTTTCTCTTTCTCTTCTCTCTAACAGGGGGAGGAGGTAGTGCCATTGCAAACTCCGCCGCATCTGTCAGATACGATTAAAAACTTCAAACTTCATACAAGATTATTAGTAAATTATTTTATCAACTTTATGGGACTGACTTGGATAAAAAGTAATACATACCTTGTTGAATATTGGCATTTAGAGGAGAAGGGACGTCATTGCCCCTCTGAGGAGAGGGCCTAGCCACAATCTGGTTGACCAGTATAATATCCTCCGGAGATGCATTCAGTTGTAACTCAACTGGAGTGAAGTTGTCTCTGGCAGCATTACAATCGTTATTAGGAGAAGCAGAGAATTGGCAAGTTGCACCAGTGCTGCTGTTCCTGACAAGTGGGGGAATGGGATGGAGACTGCGAAATTGTTCAATAGGACTATCTCGGTTTAGGTTTTCGCTGATATTATCATGGAATTGATTTTCATTGGGAATAGCATCAGATGGATTTTCATTTGGAATGTCAAACTGGCTTCCTCTAAGAATATCATGAAATTCAGAAGATTGATTCTCTTTGGGAATATCTTGGTTCTCATTTGGGGCATGTTCAAATTGATTGTCCATGTAAGTATCATGAAATTGACTTTCTCCCTCATCCAAATTGGTAGGTCCTGAAGCACCTTCTGTGTTTTTCTCATTTGTTATCAGTTCCTGCATGTGGTCACTGCAGGGTGGCAGAATGCTGTACCCAGAAATAAAATTTCCAACAAATTAGTTCAGTACAATATCAGATTTAGATAAGCAATTGTTGCTTGGTTAATGGTTAAGTCGTGGTTCTTATCCCTCTTATTTACTGCTTATCTACCCTCAACTGAGCAATGCATTGAAAAGAAATAAAAGAAATAAAACAAACAAGCCATAATGAAATGTTAGTGAGAATAACTTCTGCAGGAAGATACCACTTCTGAACCAGACCAAAACAACAATTAGTTGAAACAATGGCTAAACTGAGATTTTGTATTAAAAAATATTAGTTTGATTGCTCATCTGCTTAGTCCCCCCCCACTGCAAAAAAGGAAACTAGAATACAAACCAAAAACTACAAAGACATTAGAATGGAATAGAACAAATACATACTCATCCATTGGTCCAGCACCTCCGATAGAATGATTGGAAAGGCTTGGTGAAACATTCTGTATTGTTAAACAATAACAATTCAAACAATCATTTTGAATAATTAAGTTAGAATAAAAAATAATCGTCAGAGAAATTCAGCAAGAATTAAACCAAACAACAAAATATATACCTCCTCGATTAGAAAACGCACGTAGTTTTCTCCTCCACCTGCAGTAAAATCTGCAACAAAAAATTGCATATTTGTTAGCATTTTGATTTATATGTAAAAAAGTCACATCTTTCTTTCTTTCTTGTTTTGTCTGTGCTTGACATTGAGTCAGGTAAATGTGTAAATACGATGAAAGGATGGATTCATGACAAAAACTGCAAAATTCAACCATGAAGGAAAGGATCTGATGCTGACCTGTTCTGGTGATTTGATCAAAGGTTTTCTGATGACCATCTAACCCCCTGCCAGAAATCGATAATATCATTGTTTAGTACGAGTCACGGAATATTTAACTAACTCCAAACTAACTAAAAGAGGACAATTTTCATTGTCCCACCAGATGGTAGTTGTTTCTTCGGCAAATTGCCCAAGGTTGACCAATTGTTACATTCTCAGTTTGATTACGCTTACCCTGCCTCTACTGCACCCGACTATTATGAGACCATTCTCAAGCCATCAAACTAATCCACAATGCCAAAAAAACAATCTCTGGCTGTTGAGCAAAATCGAGATCCAATTGTGCCAAAATATAACCCAGTTTGTATGTTGTAAATTAGGCATTAATTGTGCTTCGCAGATCCTGTAATCAATGCCATTTTGTTTGGAAAAACCATCGATAGTGCAACGAAGCCTAAAGCAAGATTCAAATACTGAAATTTTATTCACTTTAGCCTCAACTAAACCTTGTCATAGAAACTTTGGTTTACATCCTCAGTCATGTACCAATTCATTTTAAATTGGTAATAATCTAATCAGCTTTGAGTCATATTATGCTCAATTGCAATTACACTCTTTCTTCCACACAAAAAAAAACAGAACATGACAGAAAAAGAGAAAAGATAATCAAAGTTCTTACTCAGCATCATATGCCAAATCATCCAAATCAATGCCGTCAAGCTGAAAATTGCTCGGCAGGGTTATAGATTGGGGCAGTGCTCGATTCGCATCAGCTGGGAGATCAATTTTAATGTTGACAATAGCAGTTCTTACGTCCGTGAGCAATCTATTGCAATCACTAAATGTGTAGTCCACCTTCCACGCAAATATCCGCACCAGCCCCAGTAACAGATGAGCCGACAATCTAAGAGCTATTGGCACTTCTGGGAAAAGTAATTTCTCTACAAATAGAAGAAAAAAATGCTGTTAGCACAGCTTTTTTAATCGTGGAAAGAACTTCAAGATCTATTCTTGACTATTCTTTGTTCAAGATTTGTTTAATTTTTTTGACAAATAAAACAATTCTTGATTTGTTTGTATATAGTATCCTAACAGCAAACAGAAATCAGACAAGTTTCACAAAAAAAAATTGATTAATGTCAAATACCTGCATAAATAGCGATATTAATCTTCTCGATCTGAGCTTTCTTTATCTTTCTCTCGAGGTGAGCAGCCATCCAGACCGTACCCATGGGGCTCTTCTTGGCGAGAATAGTAGGTGAATAGAACATCTTCGTTCCCTCTTTTTGCAATCACTTAACTAGGGTTCGAATTTCCGAGAGGGCGTAAAGAAAAAAAAGAGCGTCAGTGGGTTTTTGTGGCGGTTATAAGAGAAATTAGTGGCGTTGCTACAATTTGAGCTGAAGAGTTTTACGGACGGGAGAAAGAACGAAGGAGAGAAGTTCAGTAAAACAGCGGGAGCGGGAGAGGGGTGGCGGGAATAAATAGAAAATTTGGGGGAAAAAAGTTGGTTTACCGCCTTGGCGGGAACGAGCCAAAGTTCGGGCGTAGATTTTAACAGCGAATATTTTTGAGAACTCGTATCCTCTGAGATATCTCAAACTTTGCGTGACTTTTTAGAATATCTCAATCGTTCAAATATGTTTTGCACGAATCTCAAAGCTCAAATAATACTGGCCCCCTTGTCCCGAATAGGCACCGGACACGTCGATCACGCAAAAATTGAGATATCTCAGAGGATACGCACTCATTTTTTGAACGCTCAATGGACGCCTCGTTAATTGAGTATAATCAACTGATAATTTACTTTTGTTGTTGGCAGTTAGTCCTAATTGAATTTTTTTTTAGAATTTCCTTTTTAATTGACAGTTTTTTTTTTTAAATTGCTTGGTACTTTTTAATTGACAGTCAATCTTAATTAGTTTTTTCGACTGATGAAAACAAAAACTGCTAATGAGAAAAAAAAATGGAACCAAATCTGAAAAATTCTGCTTATCATTGAGTTTAATTAGTCAATCCCTGATTAACAGATGGCATTTATTTTTTATCTAATTAATGAGTTTTAACAGTATTAATTTTTTCAACTGTAAATCACAACATTTTGTTAATAAAGTTATTTTTATTAAATTAATTTATTACATCCTCCGTCTTTTGACCTTCCCTTTTGGATTTAATAAAACGAACAAAAAATTTCACTTCTCAGTATCTATGAACAATGAGAAAGTAGCAGAAAAAAAATGAAAATATAAAAGAAACGCTCATGCACGAGAAGAATTTAATAAATTTGTATATTTAATAAAATTAAATGATATATGTAAATACTGTTCCGAGCTACTATTTTCATTTGAGCGTGTTTGAATTAGCAAAAACGAACTATTTCATTGTCTGCTATTTCCAATTTAGCTCTATTATTGCTCTATTTTTTTGCTTCATTCAAACTAGGGCTGTAAATGAGCTGGCTCGAGCCGAGCTGAGCAAAAGCTCAGCTCGTTAATTCTGGACCGAGCTGTTGGCGAGCTGACTCGTTAACAGCTCACGAGCTAAAATCTCAGCTCAAACTCGTGACGAGCTAGCTCACGAGCTGGCTTGCTGGGTTTGGTTGGATCTTATTTTAAAAAGAAAATAAATTTTGCAAGCATTTTTGGACCAAACTCGATAGTATAAAATACACACAAATTCATACAAATTCACAAATTGATGCCTAGCCGAGTTAGCTCGCGAGATGGTGAGCCGAGCTGAGCAAAAGCTCAGCTCGGTCCACTATCGAACGAGCTGTTACCGATCGAGCCAGATGTGAGTCGTGAGCGAGCCACGAGCTACAAGCTTTTTGGACAGCCCTAATTCAAATATCCCTAAGAGAAAAGAAATGTATATTTAATCAAATTAATTTATATTTTTTTCGGTCATAAGGATTATCAGAATTTGTATATTTAATTAGTTTTGAAAGGAAAGGTGAAGAGACGGAGGAAAGAATGAGTGTAATCCATCCATAATCAATTAATTAAATAAAAATATCTTTATTAATGTAAAGTTGTGATTTACAATTGAGAAAATTAATATTGTTAAGATTTATTAATTAGATTAATTAGATGAAAGTTGGATGCCATGTGTCGATTAGAGATCGGTTAAACTCGGTAATTGACGGAATTTTTCTAGGCAGAAGATTCGGTTAAAAGAAAAAACTAAGAACTAATATTTTCCTGTCCACATGTAATGTACATGTTCATATAGGACCTGTTGAGCGTTCTTACTGTTTGTGTGGTTCACACGCGCACAGTAAAAATCAGTTCAAAATCCGTTTCCGTTTCCGTTTTCGCCTGTAGGCCGAACAGGTCCATATAGTATTGTTTAATATTTTCATGTATACTATTTTAAAAATTGCTATAGAGATGTTATCTTTAATATTCAATACAGACTAAGAACTAATATTTGATTAATTATTTATTCGTTGTCACTGTTAGCTCCCAATCTTGATTTTGATCCGGTGCATGTGTTTAAATCTTTGATCACAACAACTTTAACAGTTATTCATCAATTAATTATCTCACTATCGCAATACTTGCGAATAATTTTAATTTTTTTATCAGTGTAATTTTATAAATTCAAACTTTATTTGCTCTAACTAAAATATTAATTTAACAATTTTATAAAATGAATGATTAATTAAAAATATTAAAGATTTAAGTTTGTCGCGTCATAACGGAACAACTACAAAAATTGACGCTATGTTCATATAGCACGCTATAACACTGTGACTTTTATGGTTCGAAAACACTATAGTGGCGCTACTTAGAATCCTGATTGAAATTGTATTTGTTTACAGCTGAATTGCAACCGAGATATCAATTGCTTTACAGATGCTCTAGCACTTAGTTGCTTTCAGAAATAATAAATGTTTATGGGTATCTGGAAAATATTCAGAGCGCGTTGAAGAGTAAAACTAGAGTGTTCTTAAGTTCATCAAACTTCTCGACTTCGCAGCCTCTGCGAAGGTTTCAAAAAAAAAAGTTCATCAAACTTCTATGTGAGCTCAACTAAAAAATATATCGGACTGGCTTCAAACGTTGAATCAAAACCGTTGAAATCCTTCCACCTTACGAGTGATGAGTCTACATGCAAAAAAGTTAAATTTTGAAATTAATTTTGTATAGGATCAAAAGGTCAAAAAACATTCAAAAAATGAATGTACAATTAATTTATAAACCTTCTAATTCTGACTGCTTGATTTTATACTAAATTAATTCGAAAGTTTGAAATTTTTACATGTAAACACATCACTCGTAAAACAGATAGATTTCAACAGTTTAGATTCACTGTTTAAAGCCAATTTAATAAATTTTAGAATTAAGTTCACATAGTAACTTGATGAACTTAGACACACCTTAGTTTTACACCATATTCATATTCAAATGGACAAGAATTGGTGGGATTTTAGACTCAATATAAATTATAAAATTAATCTACATTCTACACGGTATTTCTAGCATGGAAACGGAATTTTGTTCCCACCTTTGTTTATGTCTTTCTACGAATGGAATTCATATTCTCTACATTTATCTCGGAAAAGAATCTTTTGAGTTAATGAATCTTAACTGTCTGTTTGTTTTAAAATTCATATAGACTAGATCTGCATTAATATTAAAAGCTCCTATGTTATACACAAAAGCTGAATTGGCTCCGTTTAAAATCAGACATGTGAGATTCATTTACTCGAGAGATTCTTTTTTGAGTTAATGCAGAGGATACGCATTACGACAAATGTGCGGAGAAAAAAATTAATTTAAACCAATTTTTTTTTTCATGATCTCTTGCTCCATCTCTTTCCTAACAAATTTCAAAATAAAAATACGCTGAGTGCATTTGTAATCAATGTTGAGTATACTATATTTATCTATACTCACATCTGAACCACATTAAAATTATTATGCTTTCCAATTACTTAATTAAAATTTCTAATTATAAAAGATGAATTCGGTTATCGAAAAATGATACTTTTTATAATTATTCTTACATCATATATATATTTTACATGATTAACCAAGAAGAATATTTTTTTATATAAAGATGGAGGTCAAGTTTTCAAATTTTATATCCCTATTATTACAATAGATTATTTCTTCCATCCGGATTTTTGCCTACAGGTTTAAAAAAAAAATAAAGACCAGTTCTTAACCAAAAATAAAATTATAATTTATTGTACTCGTACGATTTTATTTATTTTATTTTCCTAAATCTTTATTTTATGCTAATCATCAAACTATAGATTATTTGAGTTGATTACAAAATTATTAATAACTATTAATCACAAAATTGTTATCAAACAAAATTAGCATCGATAAAAAATCTTTCAGAAAAATATAGTTTTCATAAATATATTTTTCAAATTAAAATTTCTCACAGTTACGAACTTACGATCACAATAAATCAGATATTCCATTACAACACAGTTTTACAATTATTTCTGTACATATCTATAGAGTTTCCATATACTAGTTGGATTCATATTACCTGCATTAACTCAAAATTTGAGTTAACTCATAATGAATCCGTTCAATTCATTTAACAGAAATATTAAAAGAGTTTGTGCATTCTACAATTACATCTCAATTAACTGATCATTTTGAGTTAATGCAGAGGATACCTATTCGAATGCGTATTCTCTGCATTAATTTAAAAGATAATTTTTTGAGTTAATGAATTCCAACTTTCTGAATTTAAACAGAAGCAATCCGACTCGAGCCTTTCAATAGATCTAGTTCGTACGAATCTTGAAACACTTCGGACATTTAAGATTCATTATCTCAAAAGATTTGAGTTAATGCAGAGAATACGAATTCTAATTCTACATATTCTGGTATCTGAAAAATCACAATCCCAAGTTTCCAACAACCGAACGAATCAGTATCCCCTAAAAAAGTAACCTAATTTTTTATTTTTCATTTGGACCGTCCGATCCGCTCTAACACAAATACTAAAGGGGCCAATGCATTCCCATCACGAACTGGATTGGCCTAAATTTCTGATCGGACGGTCTACACCAAAACTAAAAAATTTGGTTACTCTGGGGGATCGCCTTGTTCTGCGGTGCGTGTCCTCTGAGATATCTCAATTTTTGCGTGACCGACGTGTCCGGTGCCTATTCGGAGGGAACGTAGGGGGCAGTATTATTTTTACTTTGAGATTCGTGCAAAACGAATTTGAACGATTGAGATATTCCAAAAAGTCACGCAAAGTTTGAGATATATCAGAGGATGAGAATTCCCTGTTCTGAATTCTGATATGAAAAGAATTCCGAAGCCCTAGCTCGTCTCTCTCCCTCGTTCCAGCGCAAGACATGAGCGCCGTAACAGGAAGCATAGTTTCCTCAAAAAGCATTTCCCTCTCCCGTGCGGCACGCACGCTTCGCAAGTTCGTGGAGTCCGACACGGCAGCGAAGCCTGACATCGCCGCCTATCTCCGCCGTACCGCCGCTGCCTTTAACGATCTCATCGAATTCCACAACAAAATCAAACACGGGAAAGACAAGAATGCGGGAAATGAAGAAATGGGGGAGGAGAGAAAGGAGAGTTTTGTGGGGTTAGACACTGAACAAGAGGGTGGAGATGATGGGGATCGGGCGAGCGAGAAGAAAAAGAAGAAGAAAAAGAGAAAGAGAGAGAATGTGGATACAAAATTCGATAATGGCTTTGATCAAGTAGAGAAGGAAATTAACATTGAGAGAGAAACTGGGAATTTGGTAGATGAATTGAGGGTTAATAGTGAGGCTGATACTGGTAGAAAGAAGAAAAAGAGAAAAAAGAGCGAGAAACGAAAAGAAATAGAGGAAAATAAAAAATTTAGCTAGAGAGCTTACTGCAATTGTGCTGGATTCATTTAAATATTTAAATTGATTTTGAGAATTGACAATTGAGCTTTAGTATGATCATATTTTTATAGCAATTAGTTGATTGTATTGGTCAGTAATAGTTTTTGACTGTTTTCCCCATTTTTTTTCAGGCTATAATATTTTGAAGTTTCTAATGCAATTTGCAGTTGTTTTGCTTTACCCAGCTCAGCTGCTATTTTAGGTATCCATTGAGCTTTTAAATCCTTTTCCCGTTTCATTGACTGAAACCAAATAATTATAAAAACCAGTTTGCCAGAATATCTGGACTGAACACCTTAATGGTGTTAATAACATCTCATAGCAGCATAAAAAGCATAAAAGCCATGAAATGTACCAAGTTTTAGTTATAGCCAAGTTCCAAATATAACTTAAACGTAGCAATAATTAAGCCACATAGTAATGGGATGAGGGTATTAAAAAAAATACAAAAAGTAGTTCTTACTGGTACTCCACTAGTGCTCAGGAGGATAGCATCCTCTACCACTAGTAATTTGAGCTTTTAATTCTCATGACATGCGATGAACAATTCTATTTTAAATCCACTTGATAGTTTACTCTTCGTTGCTTTTGGTACGCACAATCACCTCTGCAAGGTGTCTTCGTGCTGTACTCGTCAAATTACTCAAAAACCTGCTACCAGTACATTTCTATCTTATTCTCTTTCTATTGCGAAAGATCTTTAGATCCATTTGAAAGTTTAATCTTTGTTGCTTTCGGTCTTTGTGATTACAGGTGCAAGAAATTTACCATGCTATTTGAACAAACACTTATTTTAAAAGTACTCGAAGTTAATTACAGATTTACATGATAAAAGGGGAAAAAAACAATAGAAGGAATATTGCATGAAACCTAATTTCTGATGTCTTAAACAATTTTTAACTATTATTTACAAGTCTTTAAAAATAACAGAATAGCTAATTGTATATCAATGTAATATTCAACTGTGTATTCTTTAGCAAAGTATGTATTTTAATTTTTAAGTGGTCGGAAAACAGATATGAAAAATTAGCTCTCACAGTGCATGTTGGCTTTATCAAAAACACAGGATAACTATCAATAGTTATGTCTTATGGCTTGAAATAGACAAACATGCATTGAAACAAAAGATAGATATGCACCTACATAATAGAAAAATATGCATTTTAAAATGCATACAAAATTTCATAAAAAATATTTAAAGACGAATCCATAAAACATGATTATCAGACCTGAACAGAATACTAGCATCTCTAAGCTCCATGCAGTATTTCAGTATATGATTTGCCAATACGCTATAATAATATAATCGGGACGGGAGTGAACGAAAAATGAAAAGAAAAGGAAACCAATATATTTCGTGTATCTCATGCTGCACGTCAGGTGAACCCTATAATGATTTGGTTTGTACATATACAATTCATAAAAATACTATATGGTAATTTGAAACATAAACTAAAAAAAAAAAAACTAATTTGATAATTTCTTGTTTGTTCTACGATTGTAATCAAGAATTGAACTTCCACGACTGGTATTCTTGCTCAGATGACCTTCAATTCCTTCAGCCAAGCAGTGTGAAGTGGGCATGGATCGGGTTTCCCTTGTGCCACAGCCTTCTCTGTCAGAGAATAGAACCATCCATTCCTCCATTTGAACTGTGCAATAATTATATTGGTTGCTCAGTACAAGACACGTAAATAATGAATATTATTTAAAACCATCCATCAAGGAAAAGCTTTCATACACTCAGCAAAACCTCCAAAGTATCAAAATATACCCTGTAAACAAACAATATCATATATCTCCACCAGAAAATGATACTGTCCTTATCCTGAAACTGAAGCATTCAACTCGGGCTCCAGAATGATCTTTCTAATTTCAACTGCGGTTTCCCAGGCCTAAACTATACACTCAGACTCAACACTTGGAAGAAAATGCAGAAAAGAAACAATTTGTGCACTAAAGCTTGGTCTTGCGCACCATCTAGTGCGATTAAGCAACAAATTAATTATATCAGTTTTATCAATCATTTCAAAATCACCACGTAAGTAGCCTTTCAATGTTCCTCATTTTACATTCTGCATTATAGAATCTCTCAACTTCTTTACAAAATTATGTCACAGCATCAATTTTACTATCAGAACTACAGTTGTTATATATTACCATATTTGCAAATATCTGGCTTGCACCTATCCAAATCTGAGTCTTTTCCATATTCATCCCCTTTATCCAATAAAAAGATATGGAAATAAATATGTTTTACCAATACCCAGTACATACCTACTCCGTTTCACCCCTATACTCAAACTCTACTCGTCTTTCTACATAAAAGTCCAGAATACCATTATTTTACTGTTCACTTAAAGAGACAAACTTAGTAAAGAAGGCAGTTTTGGCAGGCATCAAATTTGAAAATAAATGTTAGAAATAGTAAAGCTTAGCCTTAGCTGACATTTGTACGGTTATATGACACATTTTACTTCTGCAAGGCAACATAGAAAAAGCAGTTGGTATTGTAAATTGTTTTAAATTGGCATGAAAATTGAGACCTCTTTTACAGCAGTAGGGAAGTGAGAGACGGCTCGAGCATAAGCACACAGCCTCTCTTCTATGCCTTCATCAAATGTAAGTCCTTTTTCTGCAGCTGAAGCTGCAGCCAATTCTGCTATTAGACTTGTAACCTGGAAAACAGACCGGATATGAAACATTCTAGGGATTAAGTGAACAAAAGTCAAGGAGTAAAGTAGTTGGTAGCTCAAAATGTCAAGTATTACTTATTTCATGTTGGTTCAAGTCCTTAGGATAGCAGTTGCTCCTCAAACATTACAATATAACAAGAATGCAAATAATACTTTTAGAACCTATGCCTCCACAATGTGGTTCCTTCAATGAAATAACATAATTCTATATGATATCATATGAGATTAGGACAAAGCAAATTGGAGAAGATCACAGACTTGTAGGACCAAAAATTAAAAAAATTATGAACTTTGGGTCTAATGTGCGGAAATGTAGCACTTTCAATTATATTTCGCCTACTTTTGCAAAAAAAAAAAAAAAAAAAAAAAAAAACGCCATAGTAATTACCTCAGACCGGTAGTCTTTTTCAACAGCGCCAACGGTTGCACCTGGATGGCGGGCCCCCACCAGCATGAAAGCCGCAATCCAAATCAACTTCTCGAGCATTTGCTTTTGAAATGCTTCCTTTTCAAGCACCTAATAACCATAGTATGGAACAATATGGAGGCATGGAGCCATCAAAGCCGCAATCCAAATCAACTTTTCGATTAAAGGATTAAAAGGAAAAAAATATTTAGTTTTATTTTTTTATTCTGAAATATAATGTATACATTTCCATAAACCCTTAAAACTCAGTATTTCCCTATTAAAAATTCGGAATGAACATTATAGAAACAAAATAGTTGATGAAGGAATAGAAAATGTCTTCTTACTTAAAAATAGCTCTTTTTTAATAAAAATAAGACATGGAAAAAGACGCAACTATACTGAAGCACAATGATGTGCTGGAGCTACCAGCATGCTTTCCTTTTCCGACGTGAGAATCATTTTCTTTCAAATAAATTAAGGACTCCAAACTATAGACCCAAAACTACATTTGGTACTTTTCAATACTGTAAGCCTGTAACAATCAGAATTCCTGATCTTTTACAAAAACATTACACATATGAGTCACAACCAGTACACTCGTAGACAAATACTGGTACCAGTTATTATTGTTTTTGGATGATACAAAACCAAAATCCATATGGGAGAAAGGGGAAGAGAAAACTTTGCTTCTGACAAGTTTACCTTGCAAGAAAGGCCACCATTGTGGAGGCGAGCTGCCACTGCTGGGGCCCAATTGCCAAATGCTGCTGTCAGGCCCTCAGGATCCGTGTCTGTCTTCCCATCCACAGGCGGTTCACCGAGTTTAGACACAGCAAAATATGCCAAAACTTGATTCGCATCCACCAAACCCTTGCTTTCGAACCATGGTTCCAGCATCCCATTCTGGAAAAACACCAAGTCTGCTCTATTGTTAACTTAGTTTTCTGTGAAATGCCAAGTATCAGATCAATGGTTATCTAGATCCAACTGTTACTTCCTTTACTTAATGCATATTTATACACACAAACATCCCACTCCAGAAAAAAAAAAAAATATTATGCAGTTGCAGATAGGGATAATGCTCAAAACCAAATCTCGTACGCACAAGAGATGCCTTTAAAACCTCTTAAGATTATAGGGATCAATAGGGACCTAATCAACTAACAGTCAGATAACTACGAGAATATATCGTTGAAAAGGAAAAGACAAAAGTATATAGATTTGTACCGCTCCAGCGTGATGGAGGAGTGGCATCGAGAACCGCATCAAGATCATCATTCCTGGTACAAACCAATATCGGTCCAGCCGGTTCGGCCGGTACCTGTTGGCCTCGACCGACGAGCACATCTCCGCCTGAACCCAATGACATCAGCATGCGTCCCACCCGGCCACCTCCGACAATCACTGCCGGAGAAACGGCGGTGGAGGTTGGGGACATAGAGGCTGTTGTAGCGTCTGACGACATGGCAGCACAAACCCTTATCCTCGGAGAAAACCTTCTAGAAGAGTATCGGAGGAGAGGGATATGAGAGGCAGAGAAGGCAAGTGCAGTGGCTGCCATTGGAGTGAAGATGTTAATGGAGGAAGATTCAGCTGATTACGGCGTTATGTAACGGAGACCGTTAAATGACAGCCACCCATTTTCTACAGGGTTTATCGATTATATCGTTATATTGAGCTGTTGGCTCAATGTTGGCTAACGGGCCGGATAGTTTGGGATATGTGATCCGATCCAAATTGTGGTATACTCAAATCAGTATTTGAATAACTAAATGGATACAAATACGTATACTCAAATCAGTATTTAAAATAAAATACGAATATGTGATTTGCAAGATAATAAGAATTGTATTGTTAATCATTATAATTACTTAAAGGAGGAGGGTTCAAATGCCTTCATTTTTTGTGCCTCCATCATGTCTCTATTTTTAAAAATTTTAATAACTCAAAATCTAAAACTTAAAAGTCAAAATAAAACTGTTGGATATGATCTACATCATTTTATCTATGCATGGATAAAAAATTATGACATTCAAACTTTATTTTGATTGTCATCAAGAGCTTGTAAAAATGTACTAATGTAGATAATTTAGAGACGTTGATTTTTCAACTTATTGTTTCACATATAGACAAAATTGAAATATGATAGTATTTTATGAGCACATAGAAAAAATAACATAGATCACATCCAACGGTTTTATTTTGACTTTTAAGTTTTAGATTTTACATGTAGAGCTTTGCAGTATATATAGAGAATTGTTACAGCCCACTCTAATTACAGTTTAGACTCTAACTAGAGTTCTTGCTATCAACTAATCATAATTCTAACAAGCTCATAACAGTATAACAAATTCTAATGAGTCCGGCTAGTATGACATCGGTGTCATATGACACTAACTCCAAAATTAATTAGATATAGTTCAAACGACTAATTCAGACCGTTCAAACTGATCTACTTTATAAGTGATGCATTTACATGCAATTATTTTAGTATCAAATCAAGCAGTAAAAGATGTTGAAAATAAATGCATTAAAATTAACTTAAAAACTCACATATTTGACCGCTTGACTTGATACTAAATAAATTCGAAAAGTTATAAAATTTGCATGTAATGCATAACTAATGAAGTAGATTGGTTTGAACGGTTTGGATTCACCGTTGGAAGTCGATTCAGTAGATTTTAAAGTTGGTGTTATATAGGCTGAAATGACATTAATGTTATACTAGCCAGACTACTCTATTTTCTAACAGCCAGCCTAACTAACTTTGACTGACTTAACTAGCTTTGACTGAACCGATGACTTGTATTCTTGAATCTTGAGCTGCTGATTTGTCTTCAGCTTCTGGTTTTGCTCCTGCCAGTATAGGTTTATTAGTTCTAACTTCACAATAATTTTGCTTTTAACTTTTCCTCAGAAGACACATCTATTAATATTTTTTTACCAGAACTGGTATTTGATTCGGTCGTTCTAGTATTGTGATGAAAATGCCATATCACTGATATCAGCATTTCCAATGCATTGTGATGAAGATGCCCTTACAGGACGAAATGTTTTTTTTTTTTTTTTTGTATTAGTTCTCATCACAAAATCACCACATAGATAAATTATAATTCAGTGCGTCTTTTCATAAAATTTACTTGTTAGAGTTCTTTGTCAATGTCTATTTGTTGTTAGTTACCAATCAAAGTTTTCTGATTTTGTGGCTTTTATTTGGTTTATTTTCTACTTTATGAAATTATTTTTCTGACATCTTAATTACAATGCTTATCTATATATACCAAAGAAATATTTATGCTTAACATATAAGTTATTCACATTTAAATTTATATTTGTTGCATTAACTATGTAAAATGTTCATAATCATTTTTATCAGAATGATCATAAGAAAACTTGAGCCAAACAACTCGACAAATAAGTAGAGGTATAACTTTCAAAGTTTTTATTTCTATTGACACCAGATAAACAAACTTATAATCGAGTATAAATATATTTGAAAAAAACTAATACATCTAAAATCTATGTACAAGGATTATGGAAAATTAGTAAATTAATTTTCTAATAGTGTGAGTGCTAGAAATAAAAATGATTACATTCTTTCTACCTAAGAAGTTGTCAGTGATAAATGCAATCAAGATGTTATGTAATCAAAGAACGAACCATATTGTCCTCAATCAGAACAAGAAATGACCAACTTTAAAAAATTATAATAAGCACTTCATTCTATAAGAACAAACAACGAGATTACTTAAAATTTAAAATTTCAACACTCAAATCTAGTTACAGATAGACTCTTCTCAAAAAGATCTGTATTTGCAAAAAAAGATTGGAAAGAAAATATAGACATATTGTACCAATTGATAATCAGTTAACAAGGTTCGTCAATGCCTTACATGACACGTTGCAAAATTACATGTATACTCAATTGTAGAAGAATCAACAAAAAATATAACCGATCCAAAGATATGATATGATATCTAACTGTCCATTTTAGAACTTGTCAATTCAATTCTAGAGAAATTTCAATTTTCCTTTTCCTAAAGAGGATTTGGCTTCACAAATGGTTCTCTGAGTACCAGATAAGCCCGAGCAGCTGTTATTTGCCCCTAGAGTAACTGCAAAATAGAGGTAGACAGTGCATAAGAATACCAAGACAACAAGCATTGTCAGAAGAAATCGGTGTCTCTCAAGAAGAGCTGCCCAAGTGCCGGCCTCATCTCGTGAAGATAGTTTCTTAGGTAGCGATGAGAAAAACGTGTTCTGGTTCCTCCTGTGTGGAGATGAAAGCGAATCGAGCACCATTTTTCAATCTGCGTAACAGAATAAAAAATCTTATTAGCTCAAGAGTGGCAACCAAAAAACTAGAAAAGAATGCACACTGTTTTCCCTGCTTCGAGATATCTGTTTTCTATTTCTCTAGGAGCATTTGTTGTACTGTAGCAGTTAGGTGGTATCCCACTACCAGTACCTTCATTATTGAAAAAAAAAAAGATATACTCTGGTATTGTTATCTTTTTTTAATAAGGTGTTTATTTCTTGGCTTAATTTTTGTTTAATAGTTAGTAGATTTGGAGTTGGCATAAATGTGGTATATCCCAGTTGGATGATGTGTGTTAAACTTGCAGTATACTAACTGTTCATCAGAGCATTACATTTATAATCAGCACTATAGAAGAGAGAACATCAGAAAGGCAATGTTGAGAAAGGCATTTATATGCTAGAAACAATTAAAACAGGTCATGCCTAATGCCTTAAATGCTTTACTTATCACACTTTCTACATGATGTACCAGAATACATATCACATGAACCAGTCAGTGAGTGTGACACTGGTGTGGAAACAAAATGAGGAGTAAGGACCGTTGTATTCTAAAATTTAAAAAATAATACATCATACGCAATTATAAATAATTGAAAGAATATAAAATCTGTTCAAACTTCTGGAGATACATTATATGAAAAAAAAAGTAAAAAAAATTCCTTTGAACCACTTGACAATTTACGAAATCAGACACTTCTGGATTCCATCACTTTTCATTTTTCTAATTATAAGAAAAAAAATTAAATTAATACAGGTTGATTTGAAATTTACAAAGAGAATTCCTCTGAAAATGAGTACTTGCCAAACCTCAGATCTATTGTTTTGTGAAGTAAACTTAGGACCTTCTACCATTGCTGCGTTGCTACCATGGTTTCAAAAATTTATCTATCAAAGCCCACGATCCATTCGATAATTTGACGATTTTCCAAACCAAAAGCGGTTTTGACGAAAATACGCTTAAATCGGAAGAAACTCACCTTATGTCCGAGTGACGCCGATTCTTCAGATGTTATCTTTCACCGAGGAAAAGGTGGATCTGGTCGATTGATGATCGGAAGAGATGTTTGGGAATAAGGTGATGCGTGTTTCGTTAATTAAGGAGAAAGAAAATGGATCTGTCGATAGAGAAACGACGCATCTGGATTCTGAAAAGAGAACCCGAGAGAGAGAGAGAGAGATATCAGAGGCAGAGGCCTGAGGAGCAACAATTATAAAACGCGGCACAGGCTATTACTGATTGTCTGTGGCAGATACAATCAGATTAATGTATCGACGTTCAACTGACAGATAATCTGTTCTTGCTTTACTTCTTTATATATGCATTTTACTTTGTGGGACCAAGGAGTCAGTGCATAATGACACGTGAAATATGTTCATATGTTCCATTGGGAATCTCAGTAAGTTATTATTTATGGAAGGTATAGTGCCACTTATTATTGTCTCCTGTTTTAGAGTAATTTTTGTTAAGGACACATTTTCATCCCCTTGTGATTCTCCTTTTTAGGTTCTTTTTGTATAATATTGAATTTTTTTTTTTGTTTGTAAGAGAAATATTAAGTAAAATAGTTTTTTATATAATTAGTATTGGATGCGATTTGTCAGAGTTATTTGACATTAAATCTAAACTCATACGAAATATTTGTTTGATAAGTCTTATAGTCTATATATTTACTTTTTGAGTAAGACTTAGGATAATATAAGATCTTTCTGTGTTTACTCTTATTTTTTATTATTGTTTGGAGGCACATATTATAGATATATATGTATGATGTGTTGAAATGATTAAGTTACATAGAGATAGAGCCAAACTTTAAGCTATGAGGGTCAAACGTGAATGTGAGTCAATCACATAAAATTTTTATGCTGTGAATAATGATCAATTTTACAATATTCATAACATTTTACTATGAACTATACAGAAAATCATACATAAGTACAGAACTTTTGAAATTAAATGAGGATCAGTTAACTCCATTCACATATTGTAACTCTGCCTCCGTATATTGATTAGAACGTTTAGGACGAATTCACATAGTGAGGTTATATGACTAAATTTCAGTTAGAGTAAAATATTCATTGAAACATAAAAAAAATATTGTGGTATAACATACATTTTATTTAAAAAGCAACGATTAAATTGACTCCAAAATAAAGCTGAGAACATATCCAGTTTTATCTGTCTGAATTCACTTCTGATTTAAATACGGATAAACAGAACAAATAATTTTGTGAATTCAGATATAGATATTTATTAAGTAACAAAAAAAAGATCTGAATTCGGATCTAGATATTGAATAGAAAAAACATATCGGATATCCAATATTATCCGAAACCCAATTCCAAATACTAATTCGGACTCCTTCCAGATAAGTAATTTTTCCAATATTCCCCGATTTCTTTTATATAGTCTCATTTCTCTCTTTTCACCTGAAGATCTAGGACTAAAGAAGCGTCGATAATACCAGACGCTCCTACTAAAATTTATGGGAATTATTTTATTACTGAATACCAATTCAGCCGAAAGATTTTGGGTCAGTATATAATGTTTGGACTTCGAAAGTTTTATACAATGTTGTCATGCTTTTAAGAATTATTAAATTTCCATGTTTCGGCCTAATAACTAATAAGAACTCAATTACCTGAATTTTGATATGTTATTATTCTTAGAATTATTTGTTGTCATATTAACTCAATTATCCAACAATTATTCGTTTTGTGTCTGTATTCATAGATTAGCTGTTCCACATCCATATCCATCTAAGCTATATTTGATTTTAAATTTAAACATTTATTTTCTATTTGTATCTGCTCATTGAAAAATATATATAAATTTTACATAAGTATTATTCACTATGTTTTGATCTCTACTCCAAAACATCAAACAATCTCAAAATTACTAAAATTTGTGATATAACAGACACATTATTTATTTATTTGCTTTCCTGACAGTCCGTAAGCCTAACACACACTTTATTTAGAAAAAAAATACTATAATAAAAATGATAGGTACTTGAACATGCTGAGTTGTGTACAGAACAACAGATCTTTGTTTTCATTCATTTTCTGTTGAGGGTGGGGTTTGAAGTGTCAATTGTGGGATCTTATATCGTTTTCATACTTTGACGTCCAATTAAATAATGGTCCAAGGAGCCATGGAGGACACTCTTGAGGATAGGATAATGGAGAATAAGAATTAGATGGGAAAATAGAATATGATATTAATTAACAGTAATTATGAATACTTGAATTGTTTTAACAATTCAAGATGTGTTCTAAAAAAAAAATTTGAAAGCTGAATTCAGATTGCATTGTTTTCAGAGTTATTGTTCATGCATCTCGGACTTGGAGCAGATTTATTTCCAAAGTGAGCTCTGCCTAGATACGCACTGCATCTAGCAATGCTTAATTATTGAACTTCAAATCTGATCTAATTGTATTTAAACTAAATAATGCTCTCGTTCCAATTTGTTCCTCTGCATTTAGTAGCCACTACCCAGTAACTACAGTTGGCATTTAGACCAAAATGGCAAAATCTATGTTAAATTTTACAAGAAAATTCAGTTCAACTACATAAATTCCAATTTGTTCCTCTTGTACATAAATTAGCAAGATAAAAGTTTCTGTATTATAATTAATATACGATCAATAATTGTAATTGATGCTATTTACAGTCAGAGCATTCAATAACAATAATTAGAGTCGACAAAAAAGGTCGTGGCCTGCTCAAGCTTGGTCCGAAAATGAGCAAATTACTTTTTTAACTTGAACTCGAATGTTAGTTTGTTTATGACTCGCTCATTTTTAAAACAAGTGAGCTACATCTAGCTTGGCTTGTTGCTCGTTGGATGGCAAAAAAAAAACCACGCAGCTCATGGCTCGCTCGGAAAAAAGATTGCTCGTTTCTGACTCGGTCTGAAAATGAGCGAGTCACGAGTAAATTTTTTAGCTCGAACTCTATGTACGAGTCAATAACAATAAATACTGAAAATATTTGATAAAAACACACTACAAATATTTGTCTATAAAACATAAAACATTTAATAACAAAAATAATAAGCAGATGGAAACAATATATGGCGCCGGCCCTAGTCTTTATTTTACTCCCAGTTGCTTACTGTTTTTCCGTGACTTGGCCGCAATATTCGTAAAATTAATTATGCTCCAGAGCGGTACATTCATTGGATCTCACTGACACCGTGCCATGATAAGATCCAAAGGCTGAACGGTTACGAGCCTGAGCTCTATGACTACAACTGTACCTACAAAGTTAGTTCAGGCCAGTAGTTTTTAATGAGCCACCTAATTCCATCCGTCCGAAACTTGTGCCTTGCCTGTTTTAGTGTGTGAACACTGAACAGTGGATCCCACACTCCCATCATAGCATCTTTCCACCACGGCCCATCTAGTGCGCATCTATCTGGAAATCTCTTTTTGGCTAGCTTTTGCTTTAAGATTGGTAATATTCACAAAGATCATGTTTGGTCGTGTAATAAGAGGTGGAGTAAATCTCTTACTCCACACTTAAGGAGTCAAATAAAAAGTAAAATAGAAAGAGTAAGATGAAGTAAGAAGTAAGTTAATTCGGATTAAATTACTCTCATCTCTCCACGTGAATTAATTTACTTAACATTTACTCCACCTGCAGGACCCGCTATTATAGACTTGGATTCATTTCTCAATATCTTACTTTTTCATATGAATTAATTGAGTAGAACTAGGGTGCTCCTAAGTTCACCAAACCTCTTGTGAACTTGACTCTAAAATATATCGAATCGACTTTAAATGATGAATCCAAACCGTTGAAACCCTTCTACCTAATGAGTGATGCGTCTATATATGAAAATTTTAAAATTTTGAATTAATTTAATATATAGTCAAGTGGTCAAAAGTTTAAGCTTTATAAATTAATTTTAATGCATTCATTTTTTGGACTCCTTTGACCACTTGACTCTATATTAAATTAATTCGAAACTTTAAAATTTTCACATGTAGACGCATCAATAATTAGATAGAAGGATTTCAACGGTCTGGATTTATCATTTAAAGTCGATTCGATATATTTTAGAGTCAAGTTCACAAGAGGTTGGATGAACTTAGGAGCACCATAGTTCTACTCGAATTAATTTAATCCATGACATAAACTACCAAACAAGATATAAAATATTAGAAATAAAGTAAAGTAAGCAATTTAATTCTCATTAACTTTACTCCACAACCAAACATGATCAAAGGCCGGATAAAACATACATTCTCAAATATATTCTATGCTGTTTTTTCTTCTGTTGTTTTAATTCAGAAAAAAAAAAAAAACGTTTTTGTTTCTATTGGAGTTTTGGATACAATATTATTTAAGGGATATGATTCGATCAAGATTCAAGGTCCCTAACAAGGTTACGGTTTATTAAAATAATCAAATCTTCAATCTAGTAGTAATAGTTCCATTACTACACACAATGTTTTCTGTGTATTAAAATTGCGAATTAAAGTTCATAATTCGCAGGTTCAAAATTTAGATGAAGATTTTTAATAAATATTTAAAATTGAGAGACTTCACCCTCGTCCATATCTAAAAAAATTACAATTTATTAAAAACAGTATGGATCCTAATGTGTGATTTCGATCCAATGAAATTGGTGCCATCTAAGGGCCTGTTCAGCCAGATCACTATTTCTGTGGAAAAATTCAATTCAATTCAGTAACTGAATTTTTTTTCCATGTGAATAGTGATTTTCAGTTTAATTTTTGTGTCCATGCTTAAGCTCATGTGTCCGCCGAAGAGACCCTAAATGAGGATATATTTCTTCTGTCAACAATGAATTTTGTTAACAGCCTTAACAACTGTTTTCAAAACACGCTAATTAAATTTACAAAATAGCAAAAAAATTATAGACATGTTTTTTTTTTTTTCATTATAGATTTGTTGTGTATCAATTTTCATTCAATTTAAATATCATTTTATATTCCATCAAATAATATTAAATACGGCGAGTTGCAAACGACATTAATTGTGAAATATGTCTAAAATTTCATCATTTCATATATAAGTACTTGAGTGTCAAAAGTAAATTTTAATTTTGAAATCCACACTCGTGCAATCTTACTATAAGTATATAATTACTTAAACTATACAATATTCCATATCTAATGACCTTTTCAAAAAACCGATGCCAAACTCCAAACAATCTATATCAAACTGCTATGATTTTTACTTTTTTAAACTTATATGATTTGATTTGAAAACATTTTTATTGTCAAGTTAACCCATAACAATGGATACCCCCGCTGAAGAATATTAAATTCATTTATAGATATAAATCATATAATCCTCGGATTTTGAGATTTTAAATTCTTTTGGATCTAAATTAGGGATGAAAACAAATCAAATACGGATCAGATAGTAGTAAAACCATATCCGTATCCGTTTTTATTTTCTGGATACATATACGGATCGATTATTAGTTGGATACGGATACGGAGACGGATATTCGCTTTTAATAATAGTGAATTATTTAATTTTTTTTTCATAATATATATATTAAACTATATGATATATATCTACTATTTGAATATGGATATTAAATTTAAAACCATATCCGTATTCACACGAATATCCGTATCTAATTTTTGGATCCGGATCCAAATAGAGTCGGATAATATCCGATCCGTTTGCACCCCTGATTCTAAATCCAAATCCAACAAGTTAGGAGGTGCATCTTCAAGAGGAGAGCAGTTTGGGTCCGATGCCCATCGGATTTAAATTTGCAGCCGATTCGCTTTACAATCCGTGCACAAGGATATTTATTTAAGCAGACACACATATATATTAAAGCGAGGATCACGGATCTTAAAGCAGATCGGATGACTATGGAACCATAGAACTCAGTTTGAGTTCGATGGGCATCGGACCCAAACCGCTCTCCTTCAAGAGCCACAAGCCCATCTCATCTCAAAAAGCGGCTCCATGCATATATCATTTAATCAGTAACATCAACTGACGGGACTAAATCCGTGGGCTATATTTATGATAATTGTAATTTCTAATTAGGCCCGACATGTGCACATCATCTCCGCCCGTTCTGCAAATGTAATTTCTAATTAGAAACATGTATGCTAGATCTACTGTCTTTATGTTAACAAAAGTGAATAATAATAAAAAAAAGTAACTTATACAGTTTGAATGAGTTCTAGACGGCCTATTTATAACTGTCAATTTGATTTAAATTGGACGCAGTGATCAATTTTGGATCTCTTTCAAAAGCCTGATAGCAGCAGTTATCTGTTAACAGGCCACGCTGTGCTTCCATATATTTATAAAATGGGCTATACTGTTGGGCCCAAATGTTAAATTTCTTGTATAACCAACTTGATATAGTGATATGGATATAAAGCATTTTTTTTTATTAATGGTCATATGCAATATTGGCAATGTATCAACCACATGAAAATCGGAGCTGGTCCGAAGAACATCGGATCAAATTCAGTCTGATGTTCAGTTAAAGGAGTCTGATGAGCTGTCTGATATGTATTAATATTTATATAGAAAAATTAAAGATTTACACTGATCAAATTCGCACAAATCTTGATGCAGATTGAATGGTCATTACATCCATTAAACTAAAATAGATTTGATGCCCATCAGATCTATTGTAAATTTTTTTTTATTAAACTTGTCGTATTGTCGCAGTCACTTGCCTAAGAACTTGAAATTTTAAAGAGCCGAAGTGCAATTAATTAACCTTTAATATCAAAATTTCAACTTGATTTTGACAATTTTTTATTTTATTAATTTTAAAAAATAAAATTTAAATTTAAATCAAACATTATAGGCATAATATATCTAATGTACATATCATGTTAAAATGATGAGATTTAGTGTTTACATCAAGTGATTTAAAATTTAAACTATTTAAATTTAATAATTATTGATTATATTCACCATCAAACGATAGGTAAATTACATAAAATTTTATCGTTAGATTATCAATATTTCTAATAACACCTGTATTAATTTACTTTTACTTTTTTTTTTATAAAATTATTATCAAAATTATCTACATAACCATTGATTTTCAAAATAGTGGGCATACATGGTGGCCTGTTTTAATCAATTAATCAAGATACCAAAATAAAAGACCATTTTAACAGAAGTTTGTCTGGTTAATTTCATTTTTTTTTTTGTAAAATAAGAGTTCCTGTTAATTTGAATATATATATTATTTTAAATATTTTTTATAAATAAACACGATCCCTAAAAAAAAAACGAAGCCTATTATTATTGTAATTTGTAAGTATATATATATACAGAGGCGGCAGATGTAGATTGATTGAATGAGGTGAATTGAGGATCCGGATCCCTTAAAGTAATCCAATTTTTGGGTTTTGAATCGAGACTGTCCAGTTAGAATCCGTCGCTCGGTATCATCTCGGGATTCGAATTTGTTCTCGGGATGTGTGCGCTCCAGATTCGGATGAAATATCTCGGATTCAAATTGGACGGTCCCGATTTAAAACCCAAAAATTGAATTACTTCACTGGATCTAAATTTGTCAATTGACTCCATTTTTATTTTTATTTTTTATATATGTATGATTTTTTTGATACAATTTAGAGTATAATGTCAAAGTTACTGTAAATTAACTATGCACAAAAAAAATTACCTGGTCAATTTCTCCATATTTGATTTCATAATTTCAAAGTCTGATTCACCCTGTAAATATGTATACTACATATCAACCATGTGCGACTAATTTGATTTACATATTAATTAATATATGTTGTGCAATTAATGACTTGACATGTGGTACAGCATATATATATAAATTCACACTTAGTCAATCTATGCACATACATATTTATTGTGGATGACACTCACACACATGCATGCACACACACACACACATATGAAGTTGACAGTTCTACAGTAGTATTTTGGCTGCATTGAGTGCGGTTGGTGATAAATAGGTAAAGTAGACAAAAATTATTGGTTCCTTAATTAATTAAATTAATAACAAGTGTGAAGATTTTAAACTTTTAACTATGTATATTTATCAATATTTTGATCTGTCTGTCAATTTTTTTTCTCATTTTTTGATGGGTGCTCTTATGTCATGTTTATTTTCTTATTAAAAATGTATACATTTAATATGTTTAAGATGCATATATTTAATTTTTAATGATATTCTATTTTTCACTGCTCAATTAATCATGTTGTTTATTAGTCTTTAATATTTCCAAGAAAAATGTTTATATGTATCATGCATCTAAAATTTTCTGGATGCATGCAATTTTTTTTTTTAAGCGAAATAAAAAAAATATAGTTTATTTATAAGGCTTGTACATAATAGTTTATGAGCTTTAGTGTGGAATTCCAAAAAAAACCTAAATTAACTCGTGTTTTTGGAGTTACCCAGCTAGGTTCCCTTTGTTAACAGATTTCTGATTGAGTGAGGCTATGGGTACTATGTAAAGGTTTAAATAGCGTTTATCGCGCCATAATGGAATGACTGAAAAAACAGCGTTATACTCAAATAGCACCGCTATAGCGCTAATAGCGTCATAGTTTTTATGGTCTGAAAATGCCATAGCGCGCTATTTAGAACCTTAGTACTATGTATAGCGCAGATTAATTCATACTATGAATCATTTTTGTTTTTAAAGTCTAAATAGTTGATCTGAATCGTTCAACATGATCTCCTCAGTAAATATGGCTTAACAGCTCTTAGCTGGCTCTCTGCCTAAAGTTGGCTAAAGGGATATACAAATTTACTTGAAGAAACTTTTTATATTTTTTATAATTTGTTTATTATTAGTTTTATATAGGTAAAAAATGACTACTTTTGAATGATCTAGAGTTTTTAGATCAAGTTATTTTCTAACTATCTAAAAAAGTAAAATAATTCTAAAAAAATGTAAATTTTTGTCTGCAAGTACATTTTCATACGAAAATCACATTTAGACCAGCTGTTTGAACTTAACACACACCGCATGCCATATATCTTAACCAACTGTGAAGTCGTCGCATACATATTATTGCATGAAAACTGATATTAATTAGTAAAAAAAAAGTTTAATTTGGGTTAATTATTTTGTCAAAGACATCTCAGAGACAAAACTAAGCAGGCGTTTTTTATTTTCCTTTCATACAAAAAAGGGGATCCTAGCTATCAACAAAAAATAAAAGAAAAACCAAAATGGTGCCATAAAGAACAAAGGTAAATGCTCAAAACAAAATCCATGTAGCCTATGTACTACATTCAGAAAACATACTAATCTGAAATAATTAATTTTAGCATGAGGCATCATGAGTTGATTTCCAAACCATCAACTTAATTAACACTAAATCTACTACATTCTGAAAAAAAAAATATAAATGAAAATTAAGTGGATCCACTTCATAACTCACTCCACCAATTAATTGTAGCTTAAAGAAAATTCTTGAAAAATCCTTCATACTCTATCATGCATGCTCCTTTTACATATTTCATGATTTCTTGAACAATTGAAACTCCTCTTTGCTATTTGCTAGCATTAGAAGCTTCCTTCCTTGGCAACTGGCACTTGGATCAAGCTCTACATTTCTAAGTATAATCAATGCATTTATAGTTAGTGATATGGTCTACTAATCGTTACATTTAATTATATATAGAGCTAGGCAGCAGATAGAAAAAGTAATATATGAACAGATCAACAAGTTTACTGATACATATGGTCATATGGACTAGTTCGAATTTGCTATATATATATATATATATATATATAGAGAGAGAGAGGAGGGATCCAATTACACCATTTTTTTTTGATACATCTTGACATTATTTTTTTTATAGGTCAATTTTACAATTTCAAAATCCAAACAGTTGATCCGAACTGTTCAACATGATAACCATATTAAAATATGCTTGGAGATCAAATTTTACATTTTTTTTGAATTTTTTACTATATATTAAGATGGTTACAAAATCGCTGTTTTTCAATGGTCAGAAAACAACGATTTTGTAACTATCTTAATAAATAGTAAAGAAATTCAAAAAAATGTAAAATTTTATCTCCAAGCATATTTTAATATATCAATTATGTTGAATTGTTTGGATTAACTATTTGAACTTCGAAAAAAATAGATGTAAAAATGTGTAAAAAAAAAGAGGTAATCCGATCCCTCCTCAAATATATATGCAATGGCAAGAAACTATTTTGGCGCTCTACTTAAATAGCTTTAGAGTTTGCATATATCATGAAAATCATATATACATTTACAGCAACTATATGATTGATGTAAATTGAGCAAACATGCATGCATGATAAAGATATATATATATTTCACCATTAGGTAACTAACTATATAAATATATTAGAGAGCAATATAATTAAGATATAAGTATAGAAGTGTTATAATATATATTATAAGCTAGCTAGAAGTATGATGAACTTAATAATTAATTTAGTGACATATATGTACATACCTTGAGCTTGAAATTTGGGTGGCTTTCCAAAGGGATTTCATCATATCAACTTGCGCTTTGAGAGAGATCACATAATCCAGTGTCTCATTCAACAAAGAAGAACCGTTCAAAAGTTCACCACCCGGTACAAGCCTTTTAAGCACTTTGGTCCTTCTATTCTCTAAATTTCTAGCCACAATACTAGGTGATGATACTCTATAATTACATGAACCCTTTAGAGCTGCTCTCCTCTTGTTAAATCTATATGACCTTACAATCTTCTTTCCTCTTTGCACCTTTTGATCATGTGGTAATGGGTATGAATATCTTGCCATTAAAATGCCATATCTCCTTCCCATTATGCCCTTTAATATAGTTGTGTTCTCTTCTTTTCCACCGAGCTTTGAGATTAGTGCACGCGTCCAATGGGTCCGGCCTCGCGCAAAGGCCATGGCGAGGTCAGACGATAGCTTGATCGAATTCTTTCTTTGTTCTATGTTGATCATGGGATAATTTGTTGTAAAGGACTTTGAGATACGGAGGCCTAATAAGAATTGCTTGAGGAAACCTTTTTTGTTGAATTCTTTTGTGGCATGCATGGTTAATATTGTATGTATTGATGGAGCTTAGCTTGGTAAGAAAATAACACCTTCGGTCTAGATATATTGAGAGAGAGAGGGAGAGAGAATTAGTTAGTGAGAGAAAGACAATGTGCTACAGAAACTGAAACGCTCGAATGGGGGGGGTTACCCATGTGGCTTGGCATGCAACTAGGATTAAGTTAAGTACTTTGTCCACATCTGAAATTTTAATTAATTAATGCAATTTTCTTAGTTTAGTATCAATTATCACATGCGTACATAAGCTAGCAGAGACTTAAAGAGTAGTCAAATGCTTGTATGCTTATTAAATTAACTGATAAGCAAAACACTAGCTAGCTTCCAATAGAAATATTTCAAAGGTACCCTTGCAAATTCATTAATTTGTTGTGATTTTTTTTTCAGGATAGTATTATTAATTAAACTATCAACTTTGATATACACCAACAAAATATACCATCTAGTGCTTCATTAAAAGTGAAATTAAGAAAATATTACAACAGTAAACATATGCATGCTCAGGCTGCCTTTTGCTTCTTATTTTGAAGGTATATTAATGTAGAGGAGGACTCAAATGTTCTATTGTTTCATGCTTTAATTGTACTTCATTATTTTTATCTTTAATTTTAAAGTCGAAACAAAAAAAAATATGAATTGCTTAACATTATCCAACGGTGGCTGAACTAAACAGTAAAACCAAAAGCCACCATTAGATCAATAATTTTCAAAGTGACTTAGTAAATAGTAAAAAAATTCAAAAAAAATATAAAATTTGATCTCCAAGTAAATTTTAATATAGAGATCACATCTAATGATCTAACAGTTTGGATTTTGGACTTTAAAAATTAAAAAATAACTTAGTTGCACGGGACCTCAGAAACAATCGATTTAATATTAGCCAACCTCTCTCTCTTAATTCGTATACAACCTTGCATAAAAGTTATCAATCATATATTATATTGAGCGCCAGATATTATAATGTTACTACTTTTCTTCTTGAGAAGAGTTACGATGTTACTATTAATTAGGCAATAAGTATTGTTGGCTTTTTATTATCCAAACATAAACTAAACTTATATTGTATAAAAGAAAACTTGTGTCTTTTCAAAAATTCAAAAAGGAGAAAAAGGTGTCGAAATTGGAATTTGTATCCTCTGAGTTAACTTAAATTTTCAGTTAAGATCTCCAATTTAAATGTGCACGAATATTAAAAAACTCCGTGCATTATAGACGTGGGCTAGATTGGTTCGAATTCTGATCACACAGTACTCAAAGAGTACGTTAATACAGATGATACAGATTCTCAAAGTCCAAATTGTCGATCCAAATCTCTCAACATGATATCCATACTAAAATATAATTGGGGACAAAATTTTATAATTTTTGGAAATTGTTTACTATTTTTTAAGATAGGTACAAAATAACTGTTTTTAGACCGTTCAAAAACGTGCTTTTCTACCTCTTTTAAAAAATAGTAAAAAATTATAAAAATTATAAAATTTGGTTGTCAAGCATCTTTTAGTATGGATATCATGTTGAGCGGTTCAGATCGACAATTTGAATTTTTAAAACGAAGAAATAAATCATGAGACATGATGAGATATAAAAAGTAATTAAGAGATACTGGAACCTGCTCTCTCTCTCTCTCTATATCATGTGGTCAGAGTATCTTGTGATGAAAAAGGAAATACTATAATTGCAACAAAATTTATACAAGCAATTAAATGAATATAATTGACACGTGATTAAGGAAAGAAGATGACGAAATTATACTAATTAATCAGGGTTAATTAATTAAGGAGTACGACGGCATGTACGAGGGGCCTGAAAAGTGGGGCCATGTGGAGAAGAGACAGAGCACATGTGAGCACATGCATTGAAGCCCCCACTTTTGGTCTTGCTTAGTTACATGTCGTCAAATAATACCAAGCTCTGCTCTCTGATACCGTACCCTTAATTAAATTATTCCCTATACCGTCTATGAATTCTCTGTTTTAAAAAAAAAATCTTTTTATTTGCATAAATTACAGGGGACACTCTGAACACTTAGAATATTCTGCTATTAAAATCTCATGCAGATAAAATATGTAATAAATATGAGGAGATTTCCAATAACTCGCGACTTTCATAATATTTCATATATTCATATATTGTATTTTTATTTTCAAAGTCTAATATGTAGATTCGAACTACTCAGTATGATATTATACTAAAATATGCTTGGGTTGAAATTTTATAATTTTTTTAATTTTTTTAGATAGACAGAAAATTACTATT
The DNA here is from genome assembly GCA_024447775.1 of Carex cristatella. Lineage (NCBI taxonomy): Eukaryota > Viridiplantae > Streptophyta > Magnoliopsida > Poales > Cyperaceae > Carex > Carex cristatella. Next base: position 4,733,528 of record JAJHPF010000025.1, read on the forward strand.
TTTAAATGGTCCAGAGACAATGATTTTGTATCTATCTTATAAAATAGTAATTTTTTTTACAAAAATTATAAAATTTTATCCCTAAGCATATTTTAGTATGGATATCATGTTGAGCGGTTCGGATCGACAATTTGAACTTTGAAAATAGAGATATACAATATAAGGTATTATGAAGTATGAAGGGCATGAGAAATTGGAATTTCCTCAAGTGAGAAATATATAACTTTAAGGCCCGTTCGGCTGCCAGGCAGGAACGGGAATGAGTTTCGGTTTGAGTCCAATTTAAATGGCCGAAACACTGTGTGTGGGAAAAAAATAAGTGAATTTTTTTTTCTACGAGCACAGTGGCAGCCGAACAGGCCCTTACACCCTCCTTACGCCCTTATGGAGAGCTTATTAGAGTAATTTCTTGATTGGTCTGGAGGATTGAAGTTGACAGTAGGCTTTATTGTCCGTTTACTTATTTTCTTCCATCATAATTGGAGCAGGAAAAGTGGATCAGCAGTGACCTTGAAACCATGTTAATGCCAGTAAGACTTAGATGTGAGAGAGTCATGGATCCATTTCTGATTTTTCTGTGGCATTGACATATGTGGTGCTTCATGCACAATATTTTATCTTTACTTTGCCTGGTTGAAGGAGAAGATCCTTGTAACACAGTAGAAAATAGCTACTATATATATACTACAAGAATGAGAGAGTATCTGCAAGGGTAAATAGTGTCTATCCGCGAAGGTATACCGATAGAAATGTGTTTTTTCAATTAGAGATGAGAGTATCTGCGAGGGTATACTGATAAAATCCATCGCGGATAGCGTCCCCATTCTTGTATATATTACAATATAACAGAGGTCAATTGAAATATCGTAAAATTGACTTCATACACAGTATAAAAAAATATATGATTGACTTTTATAGTTTAAAAATTTGACTCTGTCCCTGCGCGCACACACATTTACACACTTGTTGACTAAAATAGTTAGTATGCAAATTTGATTTTGTCCCTCCGTCTGATATCCGCTCCGTATCTCTCCGTTTTCACCATTATAATTATATAAATATTACAAACTTTAATATTTTTTTATATTTTAATATTATTTTAATAAATATTCAATTTGATCCGGACTCATATCTATATCCGTTTGATATCCACTCTGTATCCGTTCCGTTCTGTTTTCATCCCTAAAATGTAGCCTTGGATTTGTACAATGAAGGAGATAACAAAAACAGTGCATACGTCGTCAGAACCAAGATCTGGGACAAGTTGTTTTCATTCCTTGTTGTATGTAATGCCTTGTTAGCCTCTGGCTTTGAGAAAAGAGAAACAAAAGTGTAACATTGCTCACATGGTATCCACATGGTCCGTTATAACTCCCCAGCTGGATATCCACATGACCATTTATGCATGTAACATTTATCATCACCTCTAGTACAACTGTCTTCTGTTACACCTGTAAGGTCATAGGGTGGCATTTTTGGATTTTTTTTTTATAAACCATAAATAGAAATTTTTTTTAACAAACCTGATGGTTTTAATTTTTACAAAAAACTATAAATACCGAGATGAGAATTTGGTCCGAACTATTTTTTTGTTTTGTACCGAAATAGAATTTCGGCCCCATGATTTTATTCGGTACATTTATTTTTAACCAAGAAAAAAGAACCAATTAAAAAAAAACCAAAAAAAAGAAAATAATAACCTCTGTGTCGAATTGGAAATTCGGCACAGAGGAAAAATGATTAAAAAAACAAGAATGCAAGAACGAATTGGGCCGAGTACTCAATTCGGCATTCGTGAAAAAAAATATAATAAAAAGTTGGGCTGAGTCCCCATCTCGCACAGTCGGATTTTGGTAAAAAACTGAAAATATTATGGTACCGAGATAACATTTTGGCACACAAAAAAATAAAATGGTTCAGGCCGACTTTCTATTTCGGTGCTTATGGTTTTTGTAAAAACTAAAAAATATTAAGTTGGTTTGTTAATTTTCTTTTTTCTATTTATGGTTTATAAAAATGCTCCGTCATTTTTTGTTGATGAATTATGTGATGAAAAATAAATACTTTATGTTTTTATTTTCAAATTGTTGATAAATTTTTTTTGATAAACTCAAAACACAAAATGAAACTGTCTAATAATTTATGTTCGTGCATAATGAATCATAATTTTGAATTTAGAGTTTGCTAATTTGAATTTTATTTTATCTGATCTCAATGCTTAGAAATTATTCATAATAATTTTGAATTTACAGTTTACTTTGATGAACTGAAGTAATGAAATTAAATCGTTCTTAGTAAATCATAATTTTTAAATAAGAAGAATATTTTTGCCACCTGACGTCCCATAATTTTTGTTTAAATCAATGTAAATAGCCATTAAATCTAAATGGGTAGTAAACAAATCTAAATAATATAATTATAATTTCCACACAAATTTTAATTTGCAGATCATCTTCAGTTAATTTAGATTGACAGTTTGAAATTAAAAATTTGAATGTGCATTACAAATTATGAATTATAACTATAGAAATGAATTATCATGTGTGTCAAAATGTGTCAAAATGCATCAAAGATTTTTCTATAGTTATGACATAACTGTGAGGGTAAAAAGTGACATGTGTCAAATTTTTTTCTATAGTTATATTTACAAATGAATTATCACGTCGTATCAAAATGTGTCAAAGATTTTCTACATTGTTATCTGATCAGGTCACATAATATAATGCGTGTGAAGCAACATCAAAAACCATACTTCTGTTATTACAATAATTTTTTTTTTTCATTCGTATTTCAAATTCATAACCTCTCACCCATGAAACATGTGTTTTTATCACCAGATTAAAGATTAATTTTAACACAAAATTATCATGCAAACATCATGCCATGGAGAGCACTTTGGGTCCGATGGACACTATAACCGTCCGGTCCGCTTTAAGATCCGTGCGCACATATATTAAAGCAAATGCGCACAGATATTAAAGTGGATCGGACGGTTATGGAGCCCATCAAACTCAGTTTAAGTCCGATGGCATCGGACCCAAATTGCTCTCCATGCCATGTTGCCATTCCGATCAAATTCTCCATGTAAGATTTGCAATATTTACCAGCAATTGGTATATATATCTTTGTTAGTCATGCATGTGCTTATACGCAGGGAGTACATTATACCAACTCATACTTTGCATTATTAGTATATATGCTCCAGATAACAAGAAAACGCGTACGTACCCCAATTGGAATATAAACATTTGCATGGCCCTTTTTTGTGCATGCTGCATGCATATGGCCATGAAACTCCAACCCACATATTATACCAATTATTGTACTGTGTCTATGTGTGTATATAGTAATATAGTATATACTAGTGCTAGTACTACCACCCCAAAATCACGTCCCAATGAAAGTGCTCATAACATGCAAACACATGGATGGGCTCCCTTTGTCTCAAGAAAGCAATGCCAATTTCCCTCCATTCATAAAAAGGGCATCATATCTGTTTTCTTCTCTGCAGTTAGTACTTAGTATTGCTCACCTCATTTGGTCATAACCATTGTATAGTGGAAAGGATTTTTTTTTTTTAATTTTAGAAAATAAAAATTTGAAATGTTGGAAAACAAATTGATTGTTTTTTTTTTCTTCTAAAAATAGCAAGGACCAGATCAAATTTTCGGTACACTTCTACGAAGTACCGAAGATTTGGTTCAGTCGGGAGCAGCTTGGGTCCGATGTCCATCAGACTCAAACTGAGTTCGATGGGTTCCATAGCCATCTGATCTGTTTTAAGATCTGTGTGCGTCGTTTTAATATCACTGCGAGTTTGCTTTAATATCTGTGCGTACGGATCTTAAAGCGGATCAGACGGTTATGGAACCCATCAGACTCAGTTTGGTACAAATCTATAAATGGGGGGGGTGTACTGAACCAAATTTTCTATCTTCCACTTGAACCGAATATTTAGTTCGGTACATTTTGTTTTTGTTTTTTAAATTTGATATATATAAATAAATCGTAAAAATAAATATTTTTAGTGAAAATAGTTATATTCAAAGAAAGTACGCCTTGAACACTTTACAAAAGACATGGACTTTTTTTTTCTGATTTTTTAGTATTGATAATAATTTGAATTAGGGCTTGTTTATATGTGTATTGTTATAATATTAGTATTATTAACAATTCAAATAAATTTCAAATCAATTTTTGAGGCATCCGACAATATCTTTTTTATGTCTCTTTACAATTTTTCCGAATTGGAGTCAAACATTAAAATAAGAGTTTCTTACTAACAATTATGGTCGTTCAAAGTTCAAATTTTTATTGCATTCATGTTGAATTTTTTCAGCAAATTAAATTACATTAATTAAAAATTAATTGTCAATAAATTATTATTTTTAGTTCATTCGATGAACAAAATATGATATAAAAAATGATTAGGAAATCAATAAAATTAAAGTGTCGTATCTCGTATGGATCCGATATGAATTGTGTTGTTATTAATTTGTCGTCTCAACTTTATTATTACCAGTATATATTGTTTTGAACTTGCAATGAACAAAATTAAAAGCATATATAAGGGTTATAGCAAAGAAAAAAATAACAGAGGAATTAGGAATGAACCAACCAACCTTGCATCATTCCATTTAAAAATAAATTCCTATTAGAGCCCAAACTAGCAGTCCTTAAAGTTTCTTAAATACACCCTGAAATTTGGGTATTGAGACAATAATTGTCAAATTTGCCAGATAGCTTCCTTGGATTAGAAGTATTGTTTCCGGGTCTAATTGCATGTTGTTAATGCAAATTAAGAGAGGGCCTATCTTTTTGTTGTCTCCTTGCAAATTAAAGCACCTAGTCCTAACTTGATAAACACAAGAAACACTACTTCAATGTATAATTGAACACTAGTAGAAAAAAGAAAGAAAGATCAAAATAAAAAAGGAAAGGAAAATGAATTGCGAACTTAGTGTAGTGGAACAAACTTCGTCTTTATTTTCAGAGGACGCGAGTTCAAGTTTCAAAAATCGCATCTAAAAACTATTTAAGGTGTGCCAAGACACTTTAATCAAAAAAAGAAAAGAAAAGAAGTATATTTTCTTTAGAAAATTGGTGAAGAAAGATATTATAATACTTGGATATGTGCATGTAATATGGAGAAAAAGAAAATTCCAAGATACTATCTTTAATAGAGGGGGAGTTTAATGTATACCCTTCAAAGCTTTGAAATTATGTATTTTTCTTCTAAAATTCATAATATCATATTTATCCTTCTAAATTTTAAAAACTCACAAATTTACCCATTTTATTGTCTTTTCTATTAAAACTCATTCAAATTTTGTGAAGTACCAATTTCAATAAAAATATGTAACATGTTTTAGAAAAATGTCAATCTTCGAATTAGTTAGGTTTCCAAGAGCAAATGGATCATTTATATCCTTCTAATGCTTACACAAGTATATACTTAAATGCCACTGTTTATGCCTCATAAGTAGATAAATGACCAAATTTGTCCTTGAAAACCAGCTAATTAGAATATTATCATTTTTTCTGAATCATGCTACATATTTTTTATTTTTCTTAATAAAGAGTAATATTGGTACTTTATAAACGTTAATGAGTTTTAATAGAAAAGACAATAAAATGGGTAAATTGTTGAGTTTTTGAAATTGAGAAGGGTAAATATGATATTATGAATATTTCACGAGGAAATACGCAATTTCGAAGTTTTTCAGGGACTCCCATTTAGAAAATTACAGAAGGGAACCTTTTTTGTTGTTGCCAATTTTAGATTAGGTGAGAACCTGTATGCAACATAACTGTATAACCATTGCTTTAAATTTATCCAGCACTTGACAAAAAAAAACCTTCATACAGCACACTCATTGCTGTAATATTTCTCAACAATTTACAAAAAGTTTCTCATAGTACTTTTTGAAGTATTTTAGGGTTGATAGTAAAAATTTGCCTATGAAAACCCCATAAAGATAAAGGGTGTTTGCTTTATTAAATTTAACTTAAGATAGCCGAGTTATATTGACATTTTAGACTATAAACTTAAATGATCTCTTAACCTTAAATTAACAGGGAGCTGCCTATGGGCCTCATGTAAAGATTAAAAAAAGAGAGGTTATATCTTGCTTAAATAGTCACTGTCTCAGTGAGATTATGTTACTGCCAGTGGAAACTATATATACTTAAAATTTGGTAATAAAAGAATCACATCTAGGGGTGAAAACGATATGGATAATATCCGATCCGTATTCGATTTGTATTTGAAAAATTAGATGTGGATATCTGATATCCGAATATCCGTGTGGATAAGGATAATGATCTGGTTTTACGTTTCAATTACCGTATCCGAATAGTAGATATATAATATATATTTTAATATATATTATGAAAAAAATGTTATTCACTATTATAATTAGATAAATATTACGAATTTTAGTATATTTTAATATTTTTTATATTATTTTAATAAATATCCGATCCACTTTGAGCATTCGTATCTGTATAATATCCGGTATATATTTGTATCTGAAAAAAAAGGAAGTTGATATCAGTACCTGTGCTACAGTACCCGTACTGTACCCGCACCATAACTTCCATAACTGCCATAACAATTGGGTGGACCGCAAAATCTGCAGGACTGAATTTTTTTCTCAAAGTATTAATATCTATACACGGAAATATTTAAACCTATGAACTGAAGTATTTATATCTATGAGATGAACAACTTTTACTTAAATAATTATTTTTTCATCTAAATTTCTCAAACGTACCCGCGCCATAAATGCATGGTGGGGACCACTCAAACTAGATGGAGGACCATACACGTTTTTAGAGGTGAATTTTTTTTCTCTGTTCATTTTCGTCCATATTTCTGACGATCTGTGAGGAATTTTACAAATCTAAAACCACTAACGTCTTCTACACAATTTTCTCTTTCAAATAAGATCTATGATGACGTACTTTCGAGCTCGTCGTCAAACAAGTATTTATACCTACACCTGCAGTATTTTTTACACATGATACTGGATGATATCTGAAAGTATTAATATCAAATACTCCAAGTATTTATACCTATGTGGTCAACTATTTTTGTTAGAGAAATGTTGCAAGTGCTTTTTATATAGGAATATATTATACTATATAACATCTGAAAGTATTAATATCAAGTAATACAAAGATTTATATTTATGCACTGAAGTATTTACATCTATGTGGTCAACTATGTTTGTTAGAAGAAGATTGACGCATGGACGATTAGGGAAGGTTGATGCAGGAATACAGAGTCCCCATTATTTCATTTAAGGAAGGTTGACGCGGCGACCATTAGGGACTGAAAAAGGAAGTGATCATATCAAGTGACGCCACAAGTATTAATATCTTATTTTGTAAGTATTAATTTCTTATCTTGCAAGTATTTATATTTATAAAGGTTGACGCTGGACGAGTGTGGGGACTGAAAATGGAGGGACTAAGTAATTAGTAGGGACCATAGTACATCGTGCCTTTAATGTACAGTACGGATACTGTACTGCGGAGATGAAAATAATTATTCGAAAAAAAAAATATGAATATAATTTTACCGGTATCTGCTCCGTTTTCACTTTTCACCCCTAAAATCACATCAGATAAAAGTGGCACCGGCATTTTATTTTAGTTACACTTTGGTTTGTAATTTGAGCCGTCAAATCTGCGTTTTTGCATGAACCAAACTATCAATCCCGATGCTGTCCATTCATCACCTTATCAATCCCGATGTGTTTTTGGATATTATTGGGACAACTTGGTTATGAACCTTTTGTTTTTCCAATTATATGTGATATAATACATTCCGTTAAAGTTTGAGTTTGGTTTGAATTAATTTTGAATTGAATTTTTTACGAACTCAATTTCGTATTTTTTACGACAATGACGAGTGATCGTGGTCGCTAAGAATGAGAGGTGAAAGTCATCTAGAGTTTCAGAACTGAGAGCGAGAATTATGACTTACGAGTTATGACTTATGACTGGATGACTTTATATTTTAACTTTTAAGTCATTAGCGGAAATCAACAGTTCACGTTACTTTGAGATTTGAACTAGAATAGTTTCCGAACATATTTCGAACGATCCAGGTCCAATTTGAGTTTAGTTTGAATTAATTTCAAAATATTTCGAATCAAACTTTTTCGAATCATACTCGAATCGAATCATGAACTACGAATTTTTTGTACAGCCCTAGAACGGACTTGGCAATCTGTAAAGTGTCATGGGATAGAATGAATGATTCATGACCCTTTTTATCTTGTTATTGCTAGTTGATTGATTCTGGACGGCGTACACTGTTAGATGGAACAAGTCACATGGCACGTAAGTACCAAGCAATTTACCATGTTCTATCTGTTTCTCTAGATCGATGATGTCATGTCTACCCTACTGTTACCGTCACTCAGGAGTGGCAAAAAAAAAAAACAGCTAGCTCATGACTCGCATCTGATTTATTCGCTAGCAACTCGTTCGTTATTGGATTGAGATGTTAACGAGCAAGCTCATCACTAGCTCGGTCCAGAATTAACGAGTTCAAGTTAGGATCTAGCTTGACTAGGGATGGATTCAACTCAGTCCAATTCGGTCCAAAAATTGTAGAATTTTTTTTTAAAACAAGGTCCAGCCAGGCTCACCAGCTCGCAAACTAGTTTGGCCCAGCTCATGAAGATTTCAAGCTGAAATTTCAGCTCGGATCTCTAAACTCAACTCGCTCGTAACTCGGAGGAGCCAGCTCATGACGAGTTCAAACTAGACCCAACTCATGACGAGCCAGCTCGTTGCCACCCGGCCCACCCCTCGTCACTTGCAGGGTTTCTGAGCCCCTGGGATATCCAGTTGAGAGTAGAAAAAAGCCTCCCAGCGCAATGCAAATGAGATTTAAGTGGGAATTTATACAAGTATAATATAGGCCCAAGAATTTATGGCCCATATAAACCTCATTTGACCATGTGGACGTGGTAGAGATGTCCACTTCCAAGAGGATGTACTTGTGTTCTCAAGGAGAGGTTCAGTCAAGGATAAGATAGATTAAGATCAAATTTGGATCCGATAGATATTAGAGCCGTCCGATGTGCTTTAATATCCATGCACATAGATCTTAGAGCGCATCAGACCCAAATTTGCTTATAATAAAATTCTTTTTAGTTTTTAGTTAACGCAACATTAATTGGCCATAAGCTTTTTTGAGTTAAGAGAATCATTGTGTTTGTATATACCTCAAGGTCCCGAACCAGACAGGACCAAACATGTTTGATTGCCACATCTACCATAATACAATGTGTAAAATTAACTATAAATTTCAATCAAAGCTGAAATTAAGCTCCTGTACAAGCAATTCTAACATCACAACAGCAGACTAAAGAAAAATTAAAAATATAATCAAGTAGTACAATTATGCACAACTTGTTAGAAAACTAAAAATTTACATCAACCGTACAAACGCCTTCAATTTCCTAATTTCCTTTCCATTTTCTTGACAATTTTTTTATCACAATTTACAAGCCCAATAAATGATACTGAGTCTTAGAGAGGAGGGAAAACAATGCACCAGAAGAAAAGGAAGCAGGTCAAAGTTGATAGAAAATTCATCCATTATGCTTTTTAACTTTTCAAATCTGTCCAGAGAAGAAACCTTCTTGTCCGACCCAAAAATCTAGCCTTCCAAGCAGGCTCTTCGCTTTCATAAACAAAACCACATTTCTCATACAATTTCTGCGCACCTTCATTATCTATTGCCACATGTACATACAGGTCGGTAATACCTAGATAAAAAAAAAAAAAAAACATACAAAAAAGTGGATCCTTGATGTATTAGCAGAGCAAAAGTTTCACATTAGCATTCATCCATTGTTTTCCAGTTGTTTAATTAGAAACAAGAACAATTTACGCAGTCTAAATTCTCAAATGTTCAGATGTTGCGTTTTAGTAGCTCAATTAGAAACCAGAAAATGTACCACTTAAAAATCTTGAAATATTTGACAACTCTAGTTTCGACAGAACATCTAGCATCCCTGATTTCTTAAAGACATGTCAGTACAGTACTGTCCCCTTTTTCTCCTTCAATTACATACAACTAACAAAACAGGGGTAGTTAACATTATCACTCAAACAAAGTCATGTCAGGTAATAGACAATATTTTCACTTGTCAGTGTTACAAATGAGATTTCTGGTGTTTGCAAGGAATATTTCCTGTAATATTCTGACACTCAGGGTTAAACATGGAATTGAAAACTCCAAATTATAACCACAAACAAGCCAAAGAATAAAGGAAGCATAATATTAATTTACCCCAATCACGTGCCAATTTCTTAGATCTGTTGACTAGTTTGTAGCCCAAGCCATTTCTCTGAAGCTCCTTTGCAACGCACACATTGCTTATGTAAGCTCGCATTGGATTAGAACCGGGCCCCTGTTTTACATTCAAGAATTATAGAATCTCAACATAAAAGCCTGGAAAAAAAAAGAAAATTAAAAATGAAAGAGGATAATTAATTATCATCAACTTGTTATGGGCAGTGGCTTCAACAGAAAGAAGCTTTCTCCACTAATCAATGTAATTACCGAGAAAACATTTAAAATCAGTTGCATTATGTAACGGCCATTTGCATGCTTCTGCCTTGATTAGTAACCAATCAAGTCCATAACTAGATAATAATTCAATTAGCACGCATTATTATGGTCCCGAATTAGTTGATTAATCAACAAATTAGCTCCTACCTCAGCAATTTAAAACTTGATAAATTTACTGAAAAGTACGTCAGGGTTTGGGTAATGATAAAAAAATAAATTGATTAACTTATTTTTCATTCATTAGTTAAGTTATTGTCCTTGGAGTACTGGGATCTGTTTGACATGAATGGTTGCAGAATAATTACCAAGATAGTTGTAAACAGAAAAAAGGAAAGAACAATTAGATAGACATAATTTTAGAAACCTTTGTAATTAATAGAAAGTCAGAACACACACAAGACATATTTTACTGTTAGTCTCGAGAAAACAAAATGTGGTGCTGACTGTATCCTAAGTACCAGTAATGATACATGCTTATTACTGAAGGATGCGGCACTGGCAATTATTATGGTGTGATGTTTATTATTATAATATGTTGGTAACAGTAGCACATATTAATAGTTTGGCAATTTTAGAAATATGTACCTCGGGTCGCCTACCAGTAAGCTCATCAGGTAACCAAAGGCATTGGTTGAGATCTAGCGTACCAACCACTACTCTCTCTTTTCCATCTTCACTAAACTGCTTTTGTCAGAGAAAACATTATGCATATTCTGCTGGAAACTAACAGTCATTCTGCCAGAGAAAACATTATCCTCGATTGGAACCAACAACCGAGGATGTATGATAAAACCAAGGATTGATGCCCAATCTGTAACCAGATCAGACTAATATAGTACCAAGGTAAATGATTGGAATTTGCTACTAACACAGTACTGTTTAAATTATTTTTTCTAGAAGTAGCATTTTCGTTACAATATTCTTTCGCACGTTCTCTTTTCCTGTCAAAGTGTTTACTAGGTTTATGCAGTTTTGGTTAAAATCACTTTTCAGTCTTGGTTTATCACTAATAGTACATCAAATTAACACCAAGAAAAGAGACAGCAACATTACCAGCACAAAAACATGTCGTGTAACAGTTTACTATCATGTAAAAGATAAAGTACCTTACATTCAGAACAGAGCTCTTCGGCCGAGACCAAGGAGTGCGTAATGGGAAGAGTGGCATTGATACAAGCCACCCTTTTAAATGCCACCAATTTCCCAGAAATTCGGTCATTTAATCCCTCATATTCTCTTTCTGTTAACGACCTTCTTAGTTCCTAGATATTTTTGATAGTGGTAAATTTGAAATGTCATTGATGCTTTTGTTCTCAAATACTCAAATGAAAGGACGATTGTAACCAAAATAGTTCATCAACAGCATATCAGCATATGGTTACCGAGACAAGATACTAAGATACATTGCCATCTCCAATTGATATGATTTGAATAGAAAACATTTGTAGTAATGATATAAGCCCCTAGAATTTCACTTGATTTAATTTATAAATTATCCAATAAGTAAGCTCCAATTCCAATAGCACCACTCTCCTCAAAAGAGCTTACCTTTCCAATCATCTATTCAAGGTTTCCTGGATTATTTTTAGACTCCAAAATTTTTTATATTCACACTAACAGCATCCTCCCAGTACAATTCTAGAAAGTATATCAATTTCTCACCTCAACGCCATAAGATTCTCGAAACTCGTAAAAGGTACGAATTCGGAGCCTGACAGCGGCATGGAGCTCGGAATCCGTGAGGAACTCTCTCACTCTAAGCTGATTAGAGTCGATAGTCAGTGGTTGTGCTTCCCTCGTCGCCAAGCGCAGCTGCCCGGTGGAACAGGAGATCCGATGGTTGGGATTGCGGAGGAGAAATTTCGGGTTCTTTATCCTGGAGAGGTGGTGGAGAAAGGACTGCGGGTCGGGCGAGGAGAGCAGCGCCATAATTTCTTTTCAGATGACCTGCTCTGCCTCTGGCTAGATTCCTTTCTTCATAGCAGTCACTATATCACTCGGTTATATTCAGTTCAGTCCATCAAGAATAGCAAATAAAGAATATCAAGAACAAAAATATAATAGTTGTTGTCTTACATATAGTTTATTCTAAAGAAAAAAAAAATTGATTTACTATTTTAGCTATTCTAACCCACCCAAACACTGAATAAGTTGTTCTGAATGACCTAATATTTTTTTAATTCTTGATGCATCCAAACGTACTGAATTTGTGGTTCAAATTCTTTACAATGAGCTGCATGCAACCCCATAAGCCAAGGGAGCAGCTTGTGTCCGATGCCTATCGGACTCAAACTGAGTTGGATGGGTTCCATAACTGTCTAATTTGTTTTAAGATCCGAGCGTGGCACTTTAATAGCCGTGTGAGTTTGCTTTAATATCCGTGCGCATGAATCTTAAAATAGATCGGACGGTTATGGAACCCATCGAACTCAGTTTGACCAAGCTGCTCCCTAAGCCCAAAGACCAGAGTAGTCATGAAATATAGGCACGAACAATGATTTTTTTTTTTTTATAAAACGTAAAAAAAAAAAAAAAATCAGACAACAAATTGATTACTCTTCAAATTACAAAAATCATTAGAACCGAAAATAATTTCTAGTTATTCCATAGAGTAACTGATTTTTTTTTCAATTACCCCATTGCCACATTATTACACCCCGAGCTACTAAAAAAAATAAAAAATAAAAAAGAAGAGTAACTCAAATAAAGTTTCGGTTACATGGAGTTAAAAAATATGGTAACCAAAATTTATTTTCGGTTACCATAGAGCAAAAATTTTCTCAGTTACACTTCAAAGAAAAGGTAACTGGATTTTTTTTTCGGTTACTTCATAGATAACCAAAAGTTTTTCTCATTTTTAATGATTTTTGTAACTTAAAAAGTAATCAAACTGTTTTCTGATTTTCTTTTTTTTATTATTTACGTTTTTTAAAAAATCTCACGAACCAGGACAGCAAGAATCAATGTAGATTATAGAGTGATGCTATGATAATATGCACCAATGTGTGTTCCGAATCTATTTTCTTAAAAAAAAAATTGTTTTCTATTATTTTTTAAGTTCAAGTTGCCTATCTGAATCGTTAAATGTGACTTGAAGATAAATTTTATATTGTTTTTATATATTTTATTATTTTTTAAATATGTAGAATATCACTTGATCTAAAATTATGAATCATCCAAAAGTAGTAATTTTCTATCTATCTAAAAGATCTTATTTCTTAATACATATATACATATGTATATATATATATATACACACACACATATACATATGTATATATATATATACACACACACACACATATACATATGTATATATATATATATATATACATCTATACATATGCGCGCGCGCGCGCGCGCGCGCACACACACACATACATATATATACATACACATACATACATATATATATATATATATATATATATATATATATATATATATATATATACATATACATACATACATATATATATATATAATTTGATTTCTAAGTACAATTTCATATGAAGATTCTGTTTAATAGTTTGATTCGAATGTTTGAACATTGAAAATAGAGATATGAGTCCATACATAGATCAATCTGTAATATGTATATTGGTCTCACTATTTGTTATTGCTAAAAAGTATATAGAGATGAGATGGCGAATTTGCTTGTTAGAAATAGAGAAAATTGGTTATTTGTCACTCCAAAACCTTCAAATCTGAAAAATACCATCACAAAACTATAAATATGAAAAATGCCACTCTAAACTTAGTTAATTCTTAAATTTGCCACAAATACACTATTTTTATACTTTTTTTTATTAAAAATTAACTGAAAAATACAGTTTTGAGATACGTATAATTAATGAGGGGTCTGAAGGGTATATATGGAAATACAGAAATATATATCTCAAAACTGTATTTTTCAGTTAATTTTTAATAAAAAGTATAAAAATTGTGTATTTGTGGCAAATTTAAGAATTAACTAAGTTTAGAGTGTCATTTTTCAGATTTATAGTTTTGTGATGGTATTTTTCAGATTTAAAGGTTTTGGAGTGGCAAATAACCAATTTTTCCCTTTAGAAATATATATAATGTTTTTTTAATGTTTAAAGGACTTTTTTTAGGGTTGGTAGGTCAAGCTAACCAACAATTTTTATTAATAAGAAAAATATTTACAAGCATGTTTAATAGATGTTAGTAGCTTTGCATATCAAATTATAAGCTTTTAGCAACGAAATAATTGGATTATTCGAAGGAATAAATGAATAATAGATACAGCCTCCCTATGAAAATAATATGTTATAAAAATAGAAAATTGAACATTTGTTGTTGGTAGTAAATAATAATGAGCGTTCTAAAAAATTAAACATCGTCACCATTCGCTATATGCAATGAAGTTGTCATTTTTTTTAGATAAAGAGGGGTCAAGTAGGGTTAGGGTTGTTAATGGAAGAATTTGAATTAAATTTTAGTATAATCTAAATGTGAATTCATTAGAATTTTATAAGATTCACATGCAGATCCATATTCAATAAAAAAAAATGAGAGTCCAAACGTGAATCTTACATTCATTATTGTATGGATTTTGGATCAGATTCCGGTAATATTAATTGAATGTTTTAGATAAATTTTCTAAAATAACAAAAAATGCATAAGACGAATGAATATATTATTTTATATTATAAAGATGCGTATTAAGATAATATCTTTAATTGAACTAATTCATTAAAAAAAAAAATAGTCTTTGGTCTAGTAATAAAGACATATGGTTTCTATATGAGATGTCATGAGTTCGAAATTCAAATAGAAAAAATTATTTGTTGTAATAACAAAAGTATTAAATAATTGGATGGCTTGACCTCTAACTTTCCTCAAAAAAATCATTTAAAAAAATATGATTTATTTTTTTAATATATGTGATACACATTTTTTTCCGATTTTTTTATTAATAACAAAAAAAAATTTATTAATAATCAGATTCTCCAATTATTTTCATCCGTACCCAAACCGCCCCCCCATGGGGCGGTTTACCCCCCCAACCCGCCCCCCCAGGGGGCGGTTTACTAAATTTTTTTTTAAATACCCTCCCTCCCCAAACCAAACCCTACCCGCCCCCCACAGCCCCCCCACCCGAAACCACCCCCAAACCGCCGGATTTGGCCAAAAAAACTCGTTTTTTCGTTCCAGACGCGACATTTCGCACCTCTCAACCGTTCCCGACCCCTCTCTCTCTCTCTACCGCCTTCTCCCTCTCTCCTTCTCTCTACCCGCCACCCTCTCTCTCCCTCTCTCTCTCTCCATCCGAGTGCGTAGTCACCGCCGCGCCGTCGCTCCGATTTCATTTTCGGGTATGAAATTATTTCTTCAACTTGTTTATAAATTATTTAGATTTTTTATAAATTGTTTGGAATTTTGTATAAATTATTCGAAATTGCGGATTTTATATGAAATTGTTAGAAATTGCGGGATTTGCTTGAAATTGTTGTTATTGAATTTAGTAGAAATTGATTGTAATTGTTTAGGGTTGTTAGAAATAGTTAGAAATGTTTGAAAAATGGTAGCAATTTGTACAAATTGTTAGAAATTATTATATTGGAATTGTTAGAAATTATTTGATTGGAATTGTTAGAAATTATTTCAGTGGAATTGTTAGAAATTGTTTGATTGGAATTGTTAGAAATTATTTCAGTGGAATTGTTAGAAATTATTTGATTGGAATTGTTAGAAATTATTATATTGGAATTGTTAGAAATTATTTGATTGGAATTGTTAGAAATTGTTACATTGGAATTGTTAGAAACTGCTACATTGGAATTGGTTATGATTGAAATTATGTTTTAAAAATTAGATGGAAATTTGAGAAAATAACAGGGTTGAAATTTAATTGAGTGAAATTAAGTTATACAATCTCATAGGAATTGTTAAATAAAATTGTTAGAAATTGTTTCAAATGCAGCATGACTAGACCTCGACGTGAGCGACCACGAGATACGTCGGAGACCGGCGAGAGTTCACAGGCTCACGCCGATCCCACTACGGAGGGTGTCGATCCATGGGATGGCGTACCACATCGTGCAGATACGTTTAGTCCTCTCCTGTGGGTCCCTCACAGACTTCACCGTGTCTCACTTGCATCGATTGAGGTACGTTTCAAACAACAAATAGTTATTCGGTTCCCTTTGGTCTAAAACATTGATAAATGCGGGATGAGACCATGTTGACGGTGCGGCACCGCTCGCCAGATGTACAGTATGTCGCAAATCCACTGATGGATTGGTACCTCATTAACCTCGGGTTGTACCAGCTAGCCACAATGAAACAACCACGGGGGATTGACCGAGGCACTCATGTGCGGTCTCGTGGAGAGATGGCGACACGAGACCCATTCATTCCATCTCCCGGTGGGGAGATGACAGTGACCCTACGGGGACGTGAGTGCCTTATGGGGTCCGCGGATCGATGGTGATCCGATAGGGGGTGTCTCGGATCATCAGACACTCTCGACGTTGATCCCAGAGCTGTTGGGTGTGCATGTGGAGGGGGTGGCAAAGAAGCTAAAACGGAAGAATGAGAACGATGATGAGAAGTTCTCCCGATCTTCGCATCGGTCTTAAGGCTCTCCGCCAATATATGCCGAAATTGCCATTACCCCATTGACGTCTGACGTGGAGCTTGTCAAGAGGTATGTTAGGGCATTCGTGCTTGACTTATGTGGTACCACGATGTTTGTCAATTCTAGTGGCGACTCGGTTCCGATTATGTTCCTCCAGCAGCTGGAGCTACTCGATAAGCCATCGCGGTGGAACTGGGGTGGAGCCGTGCTTGCATGTTTGTACAGAGGACTGTGTCACGCTTGTCTGGTAAGTCTTCTTCAATTAATGTTTTTTACTCTTTTTTTTAATTAGATAATAAAAAATACACATCTACAATTTCAGAGAGGCAGCCAGCAGTTAAATGGGCCACTCCTTCTACTACAGCAATGGTCCTGATTGCACAAGTAAGTAATACACATCCAAATATTGATATTATTTTACAAATTGTATCTAACTAACTTATAATGCAGTACCTTCCATATGAAGCCAGAGGTGGATTGGAGCGGCCGCCATTTAGGCCACTTGTGGGTCCCGCCTGACCCGGCAGACGTCAGTTTGGGAGCGGGACCATGGGCATTGCGATATATGGTTTGGTACCAGCGGTGGTGCATGAATTCAGTGTACTTACAGGGCGACTACGGGGATTCTCTTCGGCGGAGAATGATGGTTGACGAGAGTAAGACCCATTTGCCGTGGGGCCCGACCAGTCCTCGAGCGGTAAGTAATAAAGATTACTTGTAGTATTAATTTTTTTCATACAACTCATTTTCTGACTAATCGTTATGAATAGGTACTAACAGGGATCCGAGGAGTTGCACACAGCTTGGTGTGCATGGTGAAAAAAAGTTTTCGGGCGTTCGGGTGTACTATGCTGCATCACACTGCTCCGATCGTCGAGGATTCCTAGTTCGATGGGCGCCTCATTGGCATGTTGCACGACGCTGGTGAGAACATCAACTGGTGTGAGATCAAGAAAGACTCACAAGCTCCGAACCAGCCAAATCAAGAACGGGTCCTCGTATACGATGATGACCTACCACCAACCCCCAAAGGTATTATAAGTTAAATTATAATACACATCAATTTTGTTTTCAAAGTGTGTTCTTAACAATTTCAACTCAAATGTTGCAGAAGACAACCCGGATTGGGCGTTCCACGATTGGGTGCTCGACAACAAAAAATGGCACACCTACTACAATAAATATAATGTGCCAGTGCAGCTTGGCGAGGTAAGCTGGTTCGTCTCTGTAAAAATTAAATTTTCATTATTTTCATAAAGAAAAACTAACATTATATAACTGGAGGATGGTCATCCTATATGGTGTGCCGAACCCACTTTCACTCCGGCAGACTTTGGCCTCACCGGCACTGGTGTAGAGGATCTCACTGGAGCCACACCATCGATGCCACCCCCCAGGCAGCACGACCATGAGGCTAGTGGTAGTGGGAGATTGCTGCGTTCGGGACACAGCCCCCGAGCACATATACTGGGGACTGGGAGACCGATCCATGGGAGACGGATCCATCACAGGCTACTCAGTATGATCCATGGCTCGATTCATACCGACGATCCACGGGCACAATGCAGGAGGACATGCATATGGATGATTCTGATGACGAGGAGGACATGCATGTGGATCTGACTCATAACGAGGATCCTCTACAGCCACAGAGGAGGCGTGTGCAGCAACAAAGGACCCGTGTGCAGCCGCCGAGGGCGTGCGGGCCGGCTCCCAGACTGTCACTGTCCGTCCTCCTCGTCATCGTCGCTAGTTTTTTATATTTCATATTGTAGACCTGACGTAGTATTTTTATATTTTCGTTTCTATATTGTATGTTGATTAGACGTTATTTGCTGATTTTATTCACTTTGTTTTCGTTTCTATATTTTATGTTGATTAGACGTTATTTGATTATTTTGTTCACTTATGTTTTAAACTAGTTACAAATTATAAAATCCATCGTATTAAAAGTATAAATAAATACATAATTTTACAAAATACATAAATTATAAACATCACCGCATTAAAAAAAAAATAGTAAACCGCCTCCTGGGGGCGGGTTGGGGGGGTAAACTGCCCCATGGGGGGCGGTTTGGGTACGGATGAAAATAATTGGAGGATCTGGTTATTAATAATATATATATATATATATATATATATTTTTATTATTAATAAAAATCGGCATTTTTTTTTTGAAAGAAGTAGCATTGCCAATCTGGTACCAGCTACACACGTACAACAAATCTAAACTGGTATTAAACAAATACCAACAACACTAACTACCAACCAGCAACAATATAATGACCAGCAACAAAAGTATAACCTACAACCAACAATCCAAAAAAACACACAAAACAAACACAATCCTCCAAATTAAAACAACAGCTATCAAAGTAAAAAAATTGCAATTAAGACCCTGCATCTTCCATGTTCACTCAAGGCACCATCTGTAAATCATCTTCACCATCCAAAGTTGTCCCTCCTCCATTCATAAGGGTTGTAACCTAAGTAGTCACATGGAAATTGCCAGCATGATACCTGACAGGTCCTTCACATCACAAGACATAATAAGTTTTATTTGCTCAGTTAAATCAATTTTCTGTTGAGATGCTCAAAAGAAAGCAAGTGAAATAATCTTGGAACCTAAAGCATGAATATTCAAAATATTGTCATCACGAAGAACAATCATGTTTCTATCCAACCAGAGTGACCAAACAACTGCCCTCATATTATTTCCACAAGTTTGCATTTTTAAGGACTTGTTCGGCGGGCCATTGGTAATGGATGTGGGCACGGGAATTGAACTAAAAATTACTGTTCACGTGGAAAAAAAAAATTCAGTTGAACTGAATTTTTTTTCCCGTGGAAACAGTGGAGCGGCCGAACACACCCTAAAAGAATACAATAATTAAGTTCCTACAGATTAACCACACCTAAACAATCAAACATAAAATTATTATGATTTGCAATCCAACTCCAAAGTGAACACAAAAAGATGATCAACAGTTTCTAACTCTGTACAATAACCACAACTTTGACCTCTATTACCCAAATTAACCTTTGTAAGTACCCTGTTTTGTCATATAACTTTAAAACATGTGAAACGTTCAAGTTAGAACAGAGGTACCGTGAACCGCGAAGATGGTCCAGGAAAAGTTAAGCGCAATTTTGATACAATTTATTATGATTTGCTTTTGATACCGAGACAGTTAAATAATAATACAATTCCAGTAAAAGTTAAGCGCTATTAGAGATCCGTAAAACACTGTATTAACTATTTAACTAGCAGTGATATTCTTTTTCGAGATTAGTCAATGTGGGCCTCACTTTACGGTTTGATTACGGTTTGAGATTAAATCTCACTGCTTTGGGATTCGGGCTAGTGCAGGAAGCAGTATTATTGGGAAATTTTTTATCCATAGAAATAAAAAAGAGAGAGAGAAACAGAAAGAGTACATCAAAATTTTAATGGATAGTAAGATCGGTAAAACTCCTACCGATCCAAAAACTGGTTTTTTTTTTCCTTCTAATTTTTTCTAGTAAAATATAATTCTTTTTACGAAAATGGATAAAATATCTTAAAATTTAGATATAATAGAAATATTACATCTATTGCTTGAAGAACTTTTCATATTTTACTAAAAATCTAATATAAGAATTCCCACTATCTATCTATCAGATTAAAAAAAAAAAACTAAGTTTGGATCGGTAGAACTCCTAAGTCCTACCTATCCAAACTTTTTTATTTTTAGGATCGATAAAAGTTTTACCGATTTTACTACTCGTTAAAATTCTGATGTACTCTTTCTGTTTCTCTCTCTTTTTTTTTTTAATTTCTACAAATAAAAAATTTCCGTATTATTGGGCTTTGATGCCAAGTAAAAAAAGAATGGTCTAGATTCATTAATTGTGAAAGATTCCCTTATGCAATATTGCCTTGGTGAGGATGTGAATTCAAAGTATCAGTGTGGTCGTGGTGTTACTTTTTCTTCTTCTTTTGGAGAGAACTCGAGAGATCTATGGCGTACCATACTGTATTTTTACAATAGTGAATATAATTAAAGAGATAGTTTACATGCCTTTATTTTTTTGGGTGCCTAACATATTTTTATTTTCTATTTTTTTTAATAACAAAAATTTTAAAATCTATATATCAAATAAAACCATTAGATATAATATATATATTTTTTTACATACACATAAAAGTTATCATTTTTTTGTAAAATTGATATCCATAATTTATCATCTTGCTATTTTTACAAGTTCTTGATACCGATAATAACAAAATCAAAATATCATAATCATTTACACATACATAGAAAGTGATATAGAATATCCAACGGTTTTATTTGATATATAAGTTTTAATTTTAAGTTATTATAATTCTAAAATAAAGACACAAAAAATAGAAATATTTGAACTCTCCACTATAATTAATTGACTATCATAAGTTAGGAGAATGTCAGAGAATGACATATCATTTCTGTCAATAAAATAAAAGCAAAGCAAAATAACAATCATGTGAAACATATTTACATACAAGTATACAACCCTATGTAAAAAAGTATACAACCCAAATAAAACTCTAGTTATAGGCCAACATACTCTTTAATATATATGTTATGCCTTTTTTACTTACAAAACCCACCATGAGCATGCAGTAAGAACTAAGAACCCACGCATTCCACATTTACTGGTAACCTAGTAGTTACTAGTTACCAATGCCAATTGTTAATAACTTAGAAACGAAGTGACAGAAGTCAAAGAAAACCAATAATTCTTTACAAATATATTACCCAAAATAAATAAATGAAAAATAATAAACAAAATAAAATATAAAAAAAAACTAAGGGGAGTTTGGAGTCCTAGAACTTGATCTTCTACTCATACTCGCTCTATGAGAAGCCGACCGTTGCAAATCAGGCCTTAAACAACTAACAAGACACGGTGCTGTCTCACTATCCGAATTGTTACAAATTGAAGGGCGCCTTAGTTTGCGAAAACTGACCGACCTAAGGGACGTGCACCCAAGGTCCACCGAGTGGTTTAATCTGAGGGTCCCTGAGAAAGGCCTGATAGTGGGGCCCAATGAGGTGCTATTTTTTGTCCATGACAAGAGCTTTATAGGGGAGGTGGTTGTAAGTCGGGAAAAGGAGATGATTGGGTGACGGCAGAATGGACAGGGTATTGAACCAGGTGGCGCACGTTTGGAGGAGGAAGTGGCACTTGTACTAGTTGAGCAGAGGTAAAGTGCGCACTTGGTGCAAAATTCGTGATCACAACCTGCACAAGATAAGATGCTCATAAATATGACTATGAGAAAATAGTAGGACTAGGGTGTTCTTAAGCTTACCAAGTCATTTGGT
This sequence comes from Carex cristatella, assembly GCA_024447775.1. NCBI lineage: Eukaryota > Viridiplantae > Streptophyta > Magnoliopsida > Poales > Cyperaceae > Carex > Carex cristatella. The sequence continues at coordinate 4,756,080 of JAJHPF010000025.1, forward strand.
GAGCTCAACTCCAAAATTTATTTGATTGACTTCAAATGACAAATCTAGACTGTTGAAACCGATCTACTTGACTAATGATACATTTACATGCAAAATTTATAAATTTTCGAATTGATTTAAGATAAAGTCAAGCGGTCAAAAAATGTTGAGAAATAAATGCACAAAAATTAATTAATAAACCTTTTTGTTGACCGCTTGACTTTATAGTGAATTAATTCAAAAAATTATAAATTTTGCATGTGAACTCATCACTAGTAAAGTAGATCAGTTTCAACGGTTTGGATTCGTCATAGGAAGACAATCCAATAGGTTTTGAAGTTAAGCTCACAAAAACTTTGGTGAGCTTAAGAACACCCTAGTTCTACTCAGAAAATAGATTGCAAAACACCCAACAGCAATAACAATTAAACATTAAACAGTGCACAACTTTCACTTTAGATAAGCTACATACTAAAAGTTTGTATGCAGAAATTGTCTCCACATATTGAAAATGGTCTAATTGATACAACACTATATTGTACAAATGGTATATAATTTGGACAACCAAGTGCCATAGGAACAAGCACAAGAACAATGGAACCTGTAAGTTTTACGTAATTTGATAGCGAAAGAGATGTACATCAATATGTTCAAATATAGAAAAGCACATGACCAATGCAGGGGATCAAGTGTACCTACCTATCGCTGCTACCGTGCACTTCATTTCCAAACAAATGACACATGGCTCTACACCAGATGGTGATTGTGGCGGTCTTCTCCATCCACACTCTCTGCAAAAAAACAAAACAAAAAAATCTATATGAAGAGACTATTCCATTTGTTTTGTATATGTTATTGTAATAAATTTGAAATGAAACATAGAGATACCTAGCGATTTTGACAATGCTCATGAGGGGGAGAGAGAGGTAAGGGGAAGGGAGAACAAGAATATGGTCTTGGGATTGTTTGCTTAGGATTCCCTCCAACCCATTTCTGTGCCAAGATCGAGCCACCATCAATGGTGTCAATCTAATAAAATTAGAAATAAATTAACGTAGAATAGCTAAACCACCAATAAGTCATTATAAAGATAATAAACATGAACATTCAAGAGCTTTTTATATATATATACCCATTTGCATTCTTGGCCTTCAAGCTGGCACCAGACCCAATTAAAAGCTGCATATCAAAAATGAAATATAACTTATATTTTTGCTAGAATACCAACATAATAACAGCAAAAAAAAAAAAAAAATGAATTAACCTACTTGACAGCAAACAACATTTCCCCCACAGGCTGCATAATGAAGGGGAGTGCTACCAGCTCCTACAAAGTCCCAAGGCAAAAAGGAGAACAGGAAGACCTTAAATTTTGGAGGAGAAAAAAAAAAGAAGAATGGCACAATAAAAGATATTAGGTTGGAGATCCCAGGATATAAATCCAACCCAGCAATAACTCGCAGATTTTGCATTCAATTAAAATTGCAATTTGTTTGATATATTGAAATTTCACCTAATATGTCCAAATTACAACAGACATGACACCATACCATAACAAGAGGTCTTTTAAGGGCTTATTTGGAAGAAAGTGATTTATTTTCCAAAAAGGAAATAAATAAATTAGAACTTGACATGTACCGATGAGGTCAATAGTAGAACCATCTTGTACAGTTTCATCAGAGACAGATGCACCTAAATCCAAAAGCAATTGCACACACTCGGCATGGCCATTTAATGCTGCCAGGTGAAGAGAGGTGATACCTCCATCTGCCTTCTTGTTAACAACACGAGACAGTGCACTATTGTAAAAGTATGAGAAGGAAAACAAAGAAAAAAAAACAAATATGAATTTATCATACAACCGAGAAAATAAGGGCATCTGTTTGGTTGCTAATGTGTTTCACCACAAAAAAAATAACAATTATTTGGTTATCTACCTAGAATGTTGTCCACAAATGGAGATGTATTGTACCCGTCACAATTACAAGGTTATAATCGGTTCTGAGTTCTTGTGATTTGAAAATAATGTACTGGAATTTCCGATCATACGAACCACTAAATCTGGTACAAGTCCTAGAAACAAAATATAAATATCGGTATTGAATACTGTTGAATTTAGTACTTGATTCAGGAACTATACCCAGTCAAGGTTAGTACCAGTACATACTGGGTTGAATTGAACAGAGAACTCTACCAAAGAATAGCATGTTAAAAGAAAAAAAAGAAAGGACATAAAAAAGAAACAACAAAATAGAATTGTTTTTTGTAAAGTAAGAATGCAACATACACCTCGTCAAAAAAATGTGATGTGCTCGAATCTTTATCCTTTGTGCCCTTGAAATTCCAAAATTCTGATATACTTGGCACATAATCTGCTACAAGTAGCCTCACACATCTCGAGTGACCATTTTGAGCTCCAAAGTGTATAGCTGTCCCCCCACTCAAATAATCCTTTTTGTTAATCTAAAAATTAAAACAAGACAATGAGTGCAAATGCTCCAATTGACCATGGCGATGTATAAAAAAATTACTTTGTAGCTTAATTACATTAGCCTTGAAGAGAATTAGGGCTTGAACAACTTTCCAGTGGCCATGTAGACATGCTTGCATGAGAGCTGTCTGCCAATAAATCAAAAGGAAACCGCTAGTTTAAAGGACGAATAGTATTCAAATAAAAATCTTTTCAGACATTAAGAGAAGGATTCTACATTAGATAATATTGCATACCAGCCAAAAAGAAATATAAATTACAAAAAACTACCGAGAATAAAACTCTCTCACTTAACGACGAACATTACATGGCATGCAGCAAATACATATTTCATCTTCTGTAGGACTGTAAACATTATTTTTGGATATACTCTAAAAAGAACAAGACCATTGCTCTTGGATGAAATGACCAGGATTTCACTTATTGCAGAGGCGGATCCATGCATAATGAATGGGGGTCAATTGACCCTCATTTATTTTAAAATTTTTTTGTATTTATGCGTGATTTTCTATATAATTTAGAGGAAATTGCTATGGGTACTATAAAATTGATCCCCACACGCAGCATGAAAATTTTATATGACTGACCCACATTCACTTTTGACCCTCGTAGCTTGAAAGTCTGCCTCCTCCCTATCTTATTGCATTGGATATTACTTTGATAAAAACAAATACCACACGATAGCAATAACATTAACAACAAGCAATTCAACTTTTGTGCAACTCACACCTACTAATGCAATGCAAACTAACTATGGTGATGTAGACATCTCCAATTGAAAAAACATTAAACAATATATCAGATAAATACAAAATGTAAATGGGCAAAGGTGATGTCTATACCTGGCCACGATAGTTACGGAGATTCATATCCACACCGGATTCAATCAGAAGAGAGACTATCTAAAAATTAAACCCACAAAACATAAAAAACTAGTTAATAAAAAAAAAACAATATGACTTGTGACTAAGCATCCTCAATTGTCAACAGAGCTTCTTAAAATAATATATCCTAACTTAAACATCAACCTTTTATTCCACTATCCCATCTTTTTTGACAAAAAGAGCTGGAGCAAAGAAAGCAGAACATTGAAATAGAATGTGAACAAAAGATTTAGCAATGACTAATGTACCAGGGGTGCCCAACTGCCCATAACAACAATGCTTCCACTTTATAATTTTTTAGTGTACCCAAATTCAGAAGCAACATTGAAGCACCAAATTTTGACAAAATAGTCCAAATCAATTTTTTTTTGTGTGTGTTTCAATATAAACCCCCTTAAAATAGCAAATTTTCAATTTCATTATTTTATAGACCACAACTAGAAAAACAAAGGGAGTTCCAAATTATATATGACAAGATAAGAAATTCACCCAAGTAAAATATTTCCTACAAGTAATTTAAACAAATTCTGAAAATTTACCTCGTGGTGGCCACGAGCAGCTGAATAATGGAGAGGTGAATTTCTCACACCAAAAGTCGAATATTTCGCAAGTCTTGGATTATACTCCAACAAAGCCTTTGTCTCTTGAAAATCACCATCTCTAGCAGCTGAAACTAATCTCTCTCCAGTGGCCGAGCAGCCGAGTGAATCTCCCATCATACTAATCAACCCCATTTAATCTCTCTAAAATTCCTTCAAAAGATCTCGTATCCTAGGATTGATTGATTGATTGTATTCTCCCGATTTGATTTTATCTCTATTGAAAGGATAACGTTTCTAATTTTCTAAATTTGGGATTTGTATAAAGCGAGAGAGACAATTCACGATAGTTGCGATGGAGTAATAGACATCGATTGGATAGTATAAAGTTTCTTTCTGTCTTTTTCCAGGAACCTACCCCAATTCTGTCAAGGAAAAGAGCCCAATATGGTAATTCTGACAAACTGCCCCTTCTCTCCTAAAAAACACAAATTTGCACAGATATGAATTCACAAAATTGCACAGAATATTTACATATGAGAGAGAGTGACCACTGATTGTTGATCTAAATTGGATATAATTATGTTGTAACCAGATCACCTTTTTCTATACGGGAGTCGGGAGACATCAACCTTAGAAAAAAAAAAAAAATTCCAAAAAGCAAAGATTTGATATTCCCAAGCTCCCAAATTGCACAGAAGATCAAAACCGAGAAAAGTAGTTGGGAGTATTTTTATTCAAACTAAGAGCATACCCAAATTCCACGAAATGTCGGTCACAAAACAAGGCTTTTATCTCCAAAGTCGCAATATTTGAACGATTGCGAGGAGAGCCGGATCCAAGTTTCAGGCGGAAAGGCCTCACAGCTCTGTCTACTGCTTGAAAGATACTGGACACGAAGGAAACAGTGAGCGCAGAGCACAGAGAGAAAAAGAGAGAGAGAGAGAGAGAGAGGAGACCACGCAAAACTGAGCACAATAACCGCCTTTTGAGACCGTCAAAAAGGGATTATGATAATCTGCAACGGTTTTCTTAATGCGAGGTCGGATTAAATTGTGCGAAAATGGAGAGGGGTAATAAATAAGCGTGCGGAGAATAATGAGATGAGCTCCATTTGTTAAAAAAAAGGAAAACTATTAGGATACGTTTGAATGAAAGTTAGAATAGTTAGAATAGTGAAATTTAAGAATATTAAATGAGAATTGAAAAAAAATAAGTGATTTTCATATTAGTGTGAAAATGACGCTATTCGGATTAGTAAAAATATTGTTTGGATTATACATTTGAATTTTGAAATAGTGAATAACTGTAACTGGTAAAAAATAGTGTTAACCAGGTACTAATTAAGAGAAAATATAGATAAGTGGGGGTCTCGAACGAATTGTCACAACATGAAGATAATAGAAGTAATGTTAATTTTGTCATTTCGGAATTGTTTTGGTAGAAATCCGAAAATAAAGTATTTTTCTCTATCTTATCTTATTCCAATATTTTTAAGGAATAGAGAATAATAATTATTCTAGTTATTCTGAATAACAAAAATGTTGTTTGAATGCACAATGTTATTCCAAATAACTTTTATTCTTGACACATCCAAATATACTCTTGAAACTTAGACCGGAAGGTATATATCTCTGTCTATCTAACACTACCTTTCTAATTTTAATAATCATAAAAAATAAATTCTAATTTTAAAAATTGATATTTTACAACCTACACAATACTTATATCATGATTTTAAAGAATGACGGAATTCAATGCAAATTTTTGACTGATTAACATCTTTAAATTGAGGACGGTCTATATTTAATGACCTTTAATAAACAACAAGTATATAATGTTGCCAATATGTCTATTAAATTCTTTATTCTTTATTTGGTTTAAAAATATAGTCAAAATTAACCCTAAAATATATATATATATATATATATATATATATGTATGTATTTAGTTCCAAATTAGTTAATTAAATAGAGTTTCTATATAAAAAAAATGAAACAACCATATCACTCGTCTCTGAAACTGGAAAGCACGCCAGACCCGCTCAAAAGCACTGTTAATGAATTTTTTTTTTGTTTTATAAAAAATTATAGAAATTTACAAGCCCAGACTAACCTTTTATTTTAATATGTAAAATGATATTACTCTGTTGTTTTTATTATATAAGAGTATAATATTTTTATTGTTTTTTTTATTATGATGATGTTTTTTTTATTTAATATCTGATTAGTTAATGAATTTGAACTCGATAAACTAATGAAATTTGATTTCCATTTCTCTGACAAAATTTTTGCATCTGCCTCTGGTGATAAGGCGTTCAAATGTCAAAATCTGAGCTTTCTAACTACAGATGGAACAAACAAAAGACGTACACAAAATTTCATGTATTGTTGGGTTTTTCTTATGTGGAAAATTTAAGAGAAAAAAATAATAATAGCAAAAGAGAATCGTTTAACATCATTTTTGGCAACGGTGGAAAAAGACGGGGAAGCCGGGTCTTGATGTTACTAATTTTTAATTTATCACTAATTTTCTAACAGCAAAGCTCCAGCACACAAGAAAAGCATGTCTGCATGATTGGGAGAGTGGACCACACATTCTATTTTTATAATTTTGTTTCTTGAAACTTTAAAGCATAAATGTCTAAGCTGTATTTAATTAGTTATATAGTCATGTGATAAGACGTGAGATTTTTTTAGCCTCTGGCTGTCTGGCCTCTGCTGATTGATGATAGTAACAATATACGTAATAAATTTGCGAATAATTTATGTTTTATATTTTTTTTTTGACGTTTTCAAACCGAATTCCGAATAAAATGCAAAAAAACACGAAAAAATACTAATTTTTTTTAATAAAAAAATTTGGGTTTTTTTTGCTTCCACCGAATCATTCCCGAATTACACCTGAATTACAAATTTTTTACCCAGCCGAATCAAACTCGAACTATTAGTTTATCATTATGCTGCTGATATGCTCTAATCAACCAGATCTCGATCCTTCCACTAAAATTTTTAACTGAAAAACTGAAATTTGTGAAAAATCAAAATTTTCACATACGCTAAATAAATAATTCTCTTGTTATACAGGAAGATCGGAAATATTGTAGGTGTTAAAAATGCAGCGACTTCAAAATAAAATTACAGTACAGAAATTGCCACATATAATCCGAAACTTTTATGAAAGTGACTAGGTCCAAGGATTCAGACAAGGTGATGCCCACAAGCCAAAGGGATCCACCTGGGGCCATGCGTTGAGGAAGTACAACTTCTGTCCAGTTTTAACAAAAATGGAGAGATCTCTTGTACCAATTATGCATGTATTTTTATCATACTTCTTTTAACCTCTAATAGACTACTGGAGAGCTAATCTAACTACAACGTCTGATTAAACTTGAGATTAGATTGAAAAGTGCTCTGATTTGAATCACGTTAGCCAATAATTTTAAATAAATATCTTTGCCAAAGACATTTTTAGTAATATGTATATATAGTTGTGTTAGATAGCAAATTAAGGATGTTTTGGTACGTTATATTTAAATTTTCATTTTTAAAATTTAAATAGTTTATATTCATATCGGTCAAATTATATATTTTTTCACTATATCTAAAAAATTATTTAGATATTTTTTTCCACTATATTTTCTATAGGAAGAAAATAATTGTTATTAGACATTGTGTAATTATTAGATCAATAGAATTTTCTTAATATCTAAAAAAATAAAAAATATAAAGATATAAAATGATGAGAGTTAAAATGCCTCGTATCTTTGATGCCACATTGTGCCTCACGTTCTTTATTTATGTCTTTAAGGTACAAAAAAGTTGATCAAACTACTCAATATGTTGAAATTTTTATTTTACCATATTAAAAAAAAAATATTTCGCCACTTTTTCTGGAGAATTCTATATATACCATGTTTGCCAATTTAAATGATTGCATGCACTAACTCAATTTTTTAAATTAACAATATAAAAGTCCAAAACACTAAACAAATCATGCAACGCACTGAAAAATATATTGTAACGCATATTGTAACGCATGTAGTCTTTGAGAATATCAAATACTTATTATACTTTAGTCCTTAGATTGTCCAAAATTAGCCATTGACTTTTGAAAATTTTACAAAATAGTGGTCGCATGAATCAATTTCCTACAACAAGAAACGAGTCTGCTAAAATTCTCATTCTTGAACAGTGTTTTTAAAATTTATGTTTTTTTTTAATTCAGCTGTCGAGCTGTTTCAAGATACGTGTATAAAAAGTTACATGACTGGATTCGAAATTTCAAAAATTTCATAAATACTGTTTACGAATGATGAATTTCAGCAAATTTCAATTCCTTACAACAAACCAAATATATTAAAGAGTGTTAATGAAATTCATTACAAATGGTTAACTTTTTTAAAGTTGGTTTAAGTTATGCACTGTGCATTGCACAATGTACAGGATTATTTTGCATATTTTGATTTACTTTGATCTTTCTACCTTATTAAATAGTATATAATGATATTAAGTGATGTTTATTCTTAAATTTACCATCAATAGTGATCCAAGTTGTCTTATTATTAGAGTGAAAACTTACTTTTAAATAATCTTGAGTTTATTCTCATTAAAATTCTTCAAATGTACATTTCATTTGATTTTTGAGAATATCTTAAATTCCTACTTATTACATAAGCACTGAAATAATTGTGAGACTTGTAAAATTCAATTAAAATTTGTCTTCATATCCTCAATCAATCGTAATAAGTCCACTAAATCAAAAATAGATAATTGTCTACTCATAAATTTTGAAAAATGGATATAGGTCTATGCATAATCGGATTGTTGTCTACTTCTGAATTTTTTTTTTGTTTATCTCTGAATAAGTCAGACTATATCCTCAATCAATCGTAATAAGTCCATTAAATCAGGAATAGATAATTGTCTATTCGTAAATTTTGAAAAATGAATATAGGTCTATGCATAATCGGATTGTTGTCTACTTCTGATTTTTTTTGTTTGTTTATCTGTGAGTTAATATCTCACATTCTGAATCGGTCAATTCACATAAATATGCAACCTGCTGGCTAGTTATACCTGTAAATTTTTTTACCAACTCCTGAAAAAAATCTTGTCTACATTCCTGACAATAACTTATTGATATTTGAAATACTTCTACATCTCATATTAAGTTAATAAATTATGAACATGTTAGGTTATTTGCCTATATAAGTTAATGAATTATCTTTTGGGCCCATTCTATGCATAATAAATTATGAACATGTTAGATTATTTTAGCTAGCTTCCTAACCACCACCTCTACTCCTTGTCACCATGGTTCTCTCTAATTGATTATTAACTTATCTAATAATAGCTAATATATCTTTCAATTTCCCAGTTTGACCACTTTCCTAGTAAAATAAATTATGTGTTCGAGTTCTTTGCCTAAGAGTTTATTTGAATATTGAGCATCCTAATGATGGAATCAAATCATCTGTCTCTCTGTCTCTCTGTGAGCAGGAAATTTCATACTAATGAGTTTATTTGAATATTGAGCATCCTAATGACAGAATCAAATCATCTGTCCAAAGGAGTTTATTTGAATATTGAGCATACTAATGATGGAATCAAATCATCTGTCTCTATGTGGGCAGAAAATTCCTGCACACAGAGTCAATCCATCCATCAATTTCATACTTGCTTCCATCTGAACGGTTATATTTAAATATTGGTTGTGTCTTTTCAAAACTCAAATATTTTACATTATTTAATTATAACCGTTTAGATCGTAGCAAACATAGAATGAATGGATGGATTGAACACTGTGTGCAGGAATTTCTTGCTCACAAGAGGGCAGGAGATTTGGTTCCCCTAATGACCACAATAAATTACATCAAACAAAAATATTTAAAGCAAAGTGACCATAATTAAGATAAACAACTATTAATAGAGTTGATATTTATTATACATAAAGAAGATTACAGTCTTCACATTTTTTTAATTATATAACTATGCTCCTTAATCATGTTTGTTTCTTCTCATGTAGTTATATCACATAACTATCAAATTTTTGATATATATAAAATGTAATATAATTCTTTAAAAAATAGAACTCTTTTGTATTTCTCTGCGTAATTATCATGTGATTAATCGTGTTGCTCATCATTATAAACATCTTTAGCATTTGAAAAAAAAATATTCTTATTCAAAGTTATCTTAATACAAAATATTTTATAAAAAAAGTTTCTCATCTAATATATCTATTTTTTTAATTGATAGCTATTTTTTTCTCCGTGTCTAATTTTTTTTTATCATTATTAATAGTTTAATACAAAAATAATACACACACATCATACTTCATTATTGAGCTTCTTATACTTTGTTGGTCGTTTAAATTTTGTATGTTTGAAGAAAAAATGGTTGAAGAAAAAAATACAAGTAAGAGTATTTATTTTGAAAATTGAACTCTTGCACAAAAGTCCATTTTATATAATATAATAATAAAGCGACAGCATCATTATCAATGCTACCACTGGCACTGCTATTACTAATTATACATATTGTACAAAAATAATAAAATAATACCATACAACACTATGTTTCTAAAGAATTATACATATATTTTGTTTGACGCAAAATTGTAGTAAGAAAACTGTAACTAGATTTTTTTTTTTTTTAATTTCATTTCTCTTGCTTCACGCCTTCTTCAATGTTTTCATTTTTAAATGATTCAAAATTTTGACCTAAAACTGCAGAAAAAAATAACTGAAAATGCCAAATAGAAAAAAAACTTGCACTTCACCATACTGGGAAAACGCCGAATTTTTATTTATACCATAATAAGAAAATAAAAAAAAACTAGAAAACCACAAATTACGGAGAATTTCAAAAATATCGGGGCCGCCAATTCAATCTGCGGCCCCATTATTAGAGTCTGTAGATTGAAATGGCAAATCCTAAAAAACCCATTAATTCCAATGTAATATACTTAAATTGAGATTTTTAGAGGTCTGCCAATTCAATATGTGAATTCCATTAATGGGGCCACATATGAAATTGGCAGCCCTGGTATTTTTGAATTCTCCAATTTCAGTGGTGATTTGATTTTTCTTTTTGGAAATGGTATTGATAAAAATTTCGGAGGAAAACGATGATCACAGAAAGCCGAAAAAGAAAAAAGAAAAATATTGATAGCGGTATGTAATATGTGCTTGAAGTACAATTTGTATTTTTAGAAACTAAAAGAAAATTAAATTTTCAGAATTAAGATGGATTTTTTTTTTCTATCCCATCAATAGAATCGAACTAATAATTCGGTTCTATTAAAATATCTACTGGGACCGAGTCAATAGTTCGATCCCAACAACTGTCACACCAATTTCATGGGACAGAGATCACCTGCCCCCAGTGAGACTGACAGGTGGGTCCAGACGGGTTTATAAATTTAAATATTAGTTTTTAGTTTTGGTGTGGCCCACATGTCAGTGACTCGGGGGCAGAGAACTCGGTCCCAATTTCATGTGTAACCTTCGTGTTAAATATAATAAAATCATGAAAATAATTATATATAGTATAAATTATTATTGTTTTATATAAATTAATATTGTTATTATTTATTATTATTATTAATAGTTACAGTATAAAGTTTGTTATTATTATTGTTATATATCAAAAGTTCCTGTAATAATTATTAATAATAGTTATAATATCATTATAAATGACATGTCAAAGCAGAGGCGATTTGTCTATTACTGTTATTTTTTAATGCTAATTATTAGGGTTTATTTGTACTAATAATTTTACATTTGTTATTGCTATTATTATTGTTATTCTAATTTTTTTTCTTGTGTCATATTTTGTCACCGTTGCTTATAAAAATTAATTGATTTGCATAAACGATCAACTCGCCGTGATTTTTATTAATAACCAAAAAAAAAAATTATTAATAACTGGCTCCCCAAAAAAATTTGACCCATGCCCAACCCGCCCCCCATGGAGCGGTTTAGTATATATATATATTTTTTTAAATTTTTAAATACCCTCCCTCCCCAAACCAAACCCTACCCGCCCCCCACAGCCCCCCCACCCGAAACCCCCCCAACCCGCCGGATTTGGCCAAAAAAGCTCGTTTTTTTCGTTCCGGACGCAATATTTCGCACCTCTCAACCGTTCCCGACCCCTCTCTCTCTCTCTACCGCCCTCTCCCTCTCTCTACCCGCCACCCTCTCTCTCTCCCTCTCTCTCCATCCGAGTGCGTAGTCGCCGCCGCGCCGTCGCTCCGATTTCATTTTCGGGTATGAAATTATTTCTTTAACTTGTTTATAAATTATTTAGATTTTTTATAAATTGTTTGGAATTTTGTATAAATTATTCGAAATTGCGGGATTTATATGAAATTGTTAGAAACTACGCCATTATTTGATTGGAATTGTTAGAAATTAGTTGATTGGAATTGTTAGAAATTAGTTGATTGGAATTGTTAGAAATTATTTGATTGGAATTGTTAGAAATTAATTGTTTGGAATTGTTAGAAATTGTTACATTGGAATTGTTAGAAATTGTTCGAAATTATTTCTTTAACTTGTTTATAAATTATTTGTAATTTTTATAAATTGTTTGGAATTGTTTGGAGTTGTTGGAAATTAAGTAGAAATTATTTGTTTGAAATTGTTAGAATTGTTTGATTGAAATTATTAGAATTATTTGATTGGAAATTTGAGAAAATAACAGGGTTCAAATTTAATTGAGTGAAATTAAGTTGTACAATCTCATAGGAATTTTTAAATAAAATTGTTAGAAATTGGTGTTATAATTTTTAAACTTGATATTTTCAAATGCAACATGACTAGACCTCGACGTGAGCGACCACGAGATACATCGGAGACCGGCGAGAGTTCACAGGCTCACACCGATCCCACTGTGGAGGGTGTCGATCCATGGGATGGCGCACCACATCGTGCAGATACGTTTAGTCCTATCCTGTGGGTCCTTCAGAGACTTCACCGTGTCTCACTTGTATCGATGGAGGTACGTTTCAAACAACAAATAGTTATTCAGTTTCACTGGTCTAAAACATTGATAAATGCAGGATGAGACCATGTTGACGGTGCGGCACCGCTCGCCGGAGGTACAGTATGTCGCAAATCCACTGATGGATTGGTACCTCATTAACCTCGGGTTGTACCAACTAGCCACAATGAAACGACCACGGCGGATTGACGAGGCACTCATGTGCGGTCTCGTGGAGAGATGGCGACCTGAGACCCATTCATTCCATCTCCCGGTGGGGGAGATGACAGTGACCCTACAGGACGTGAGTGCCTTATGGGGTCCGGATTGATGGTGATCCGGTAGGGGGTGTCTCGGATCATCAGACACTCCCGACATTGATCCCAGAGCTGTTGGGTGTGCATGTGGAGGGGGTGGCAAAGAAGCTAAAACGGAAGAATGAGAACGATGATGAGAAGTTCTCCCAATACTGTATCAGTCTTAAGGCTCTTCGCCAATATGCCGCCGAAATTGCCATTACCCCATTGATGTCTGACGTGGAGCTTGTCAAGAGGTAATTTCTAAGTTCATTACATCACATTAAAAATATTTTTGAAAAAAATAAAAAGTTATTTGCTTTCTCTTGAAACTGTAGATATATTAGGGCATTCGTGCTTGACTTATGTGGAACCACGATGTTTGTCGATTCTAGTGGCGACTCGGTTCTGATTATGTTCCTCCAGCAGCTGGAGCTACTCGATAAGCCATCGCGGTGGAACTGGGGTGGAGCCGTGCTTGCATGTTTGTACAAAGGACTGTGTCACGCTTGTCTGGTAAGTCTTATTCAATTAATGTTATTTACTCTTTTTTTAATTTGATAATAAAAAATACACATCTACAATTTCAGAGAGGCAGCCAGCAGTTCAATGGGCCACTCCTTCTACTACAAAGCAATGATCCTGGTCGCACCTACCGGTCTGTCAACCTGAAATTCCATCGAATGTGAAGTGGCAAAGGGGCTCCGACATCGACAAAAGCCCTCCATACGGCGCCATATGGGGTAGCCGCCTCCGCTATTTTAATACGCCGAGGGGAGGGACGGCGGGTATCTCGTACGTCCGGAATCAGCTCCAACTATTGCACTAGGCAAACATCAATTGGTTCCCGTATCGGGCGTGGTACCGAGCTAGGATATTCTGTCGCTTGACGATGGAACAGAGGGATATCAGTTTATACCGTGGTCCGGTCGTTTGTTACTGGATAGTTGAGTATCACTATCCTGATCGGGTTCCTCGTCAATTCGGCTTCGATGCCTTCATCCCGGATGACCCGATACTTGGTGAGGATGAGACGGAGAAGTTGCACAAGTAAGTAATACACACCAAAATATTGATATTATTTTACAAATTGTATCTAACTAACTTATAATGCAGTACCTTCCATAAGAAGCCAGAGGTGGATTGGAGCGGCCGCCATTTAGGCCACTATAGGATTGCTCGCACGCCTGAGAACCACTTGTGGGTCCCGCCTGACCCGGCAGACGTCAGTTTGGCAGCGGGACCATGGGCATTGCGATATATGGTCTGGTACCAGCGGTGGTGCATGAATTCGGTGTACTAACAGGGCGACTATGGTGATTCTCTTCGGCGGAGAATGATGGGTGACGAGAGTAAGACCCATTTGCCGTGGGACCCGACCAGTACTCGAGCGGTAAGTAATAAAGATTACTTGTAGTATTAATTTTTTCCATACAACTCATTTTCTAACTAATCGTTATGAACAGGTACTAACGAGGATTCGACGAGTTGCACACAGCTTGGTGTGCATGGCGAAAAAAGTTTTTGGGCGTTCGGGTGTACTATGCTGCATCACACTGCTCCGATCGTCGAGGATTCCCAGTTTGATGGGGCCTCATTGGCATGTTGCACGACGCTGGTGAGAACATCAACTGGCGTGAGATCAAGAAAGACTCACAATCTCCGAACCAGCCAAATCAAGGACGGGTCCTCGTATACGACGATGACCTACCACCAGCCCCCGAAGGTATTATAAGTTAAATTATAATACACGTCAATTTTGTTTTCAAAGTGTGTTCTTAACAACTTCAACTCAAATGTTGCAGAAGACAACCCAGATTGGGCGTTCCACGATTGGGTGCTCGACAACAAAAAATGGCACGCCTACTACAATAAATATAATGTCTTAGGTGCGGCTTGGCGAGGTAAGCTGGTTCGTCTCTGTATAAATTAAATTTTCGTTATTTTCATAAAGAAAAACTAACATTATATAACTGGAGGGTGGTCATCCTATATGGTGTGCCGAACTCACTTTCACTCCGGCAGACTTTAGCCTCATCGCCACCGGTGTAGAGGATCTCACCAGAGCCACACCATCGATGCCACCCCCCAGGCAGCACGACCACGAGGCTAGTGGCAGTGGGGCACAGTAGCCCACTGATGCTTGAGAGACTGCTGCGTTCGGGACACAACCCCCGAGCACATATACTGGGGACTGGGAGACCGATCCATGAGAGACGAATCCATTGCAGGCCACTCAGTATGATCAATGACCCGATTCATACCGACGATCCACGGGCACAATGCAGGAGGACATGCATATGGATGATTCTGATGACGAGGAGGACATGCATGTGGATCTGACTCATAATGAGGATCCTCCACAGCCACGGAGGAGGCATGTGCAGCAACAAAGGACCCGTGTGCAGCCATCGAGGGCGTGCGGGCCGGCTCCCAGACTGTGACTGTCCGGTCGTCGTCCTCGTCGATAGTTTTTTATATTTCATATTGTAGACCTGACAGTAGTATTTTTATATTTCAGTTTCTATATTTTATGTTGATTAGACGTTATTTGCTGATTTTATTCACTTTGTTTTCATTTCTATATTTTATGTTGATTAGACGTTATTTGATTATTTTGTTCACTTATGTTTTAAACTATTTACAAATCGTAAAATCCATCGTATTAAAAATATAAACAAATACATAATATTACAAAATACATAAATTATAAACATAATTATAAACATCATCGCATTAAAAAAAAAAAATTTAGGTAAATCGCCCCATGGGAGAGGCGGGTTGGGGGGCGGTTTGGGCATGGGTAAATTTTTTTTGGGGATCTAGTTATTAATAATATATTTTTTTTGGTTATTAATAAAAATCACGGATCAACTCGGTTTTTGAGGCTTCAGCAATTTTTTTTGGCTCCGAGAACGAAAATTTGTGGATTTCATCTGAAAATCTTGCAGATTACTTTGCGAGCTTTCTGAAATAAAATTATAATAAAAAGTCAAAGAGCTAGTTTTTAATTTAGTGATAAAAAACAACACCCTCTGTGTAGGATCTAAATCTACTCATTTTCTTAGAGAAAAGAAGAAAAAGAGACCCTTCTTTTAGAGAGAGATACATATAAAAAAGAGAGAAAAGAGATAGAAAGAGAGAAGAGGGTCCTCCTTTTCTTAGAGAAAATGAGTAGATTTGGTTTTCTCTATGTGTGGGAGGTGGGTTCGAAATTCAGATGAGAGTTAGTCAGCTAAAAAAGTAAATGATACTAAATTAACTAATGATTAAACTTAAATTAGCTCAAATGAAGTAAACTTAATTATATTAATTAAATTCGGCATAAATAAAATATTTATTTAATTCTACATTAATCTGACTTAAATTAACCTACATTACCTAAAATTCTAAATAATATACAAATATAAATTAATTTATACACTTAATGTATAGTTTTTATCGGGACCGAATCAATAATTCAGTTCTAGTATTTTTTGAATTTCCTGTGACCAATACATGCAACAACTTCTTAAAACTACTAAAATCGAATCATTGATTCGGTTCCAGTAGATATTCCAATAAAATACAATCATTTGTTCAGTTTTATCTACGAGATATGGAAAAAATAACAATCCATGTTATTACCGATAATTTGATTTATTTTTAATTTCTAAAAAAAAAAATGCATGAGTGATGAGTTTACACGGTCATAATCGATACTTTAGATAAAGTATCAAAAAAAGTTTCTTCAAATATCAGAGAATGGAATTTAGATAATTTCGACTGAGCAATCCACATTAGATAAAGTATCATAAAGACAGCAATGCGCACTTAATAAATGAGATGAAAAATTGAAAATAACATTTTATAAAGAGGAGGTTTAGTGACACTGGATTACACCCTATATTTTTAAAGTATAAATATTTGATCCAAACCGTTTAAAATAATGGATATATTTAAAATGTGCTTGCAGATCAAATTTATATTTTGTATTTAACTTTTTTACTTAAGACGGGTACAGAAATTCAATGGTATGAAAATATCGATTTTGTAAAATACTTAATAAATAGTAAAAAAAAAAAATATAAAATTTGATATGCAAGCATATTTTAATATATTCATCATGTCGAACAATTTGGATCGACTGTTTATATTTTAAAAATATAGAGTGCAATCCGGTGTCACAAAATAAATATTAAATTTTAAACTTAACAACTCTTTACATTAAAAACATTATTATAGTTGTTATTTCCGAAACCAAATCTCCTGCTTCTGTGGGCAGAAAATTTGTACTCCTAAAGTCACTGTCAGGTGAGTCCGAAGTAGGCCCGGGACAAAATTATATTCAATATTTAAATATCAAAATTCACTCTAGACTCATCTGACAGTGACTTTAGGAACAAAAATTTCCTGTCTACACTGAGACAGGCGATCCGGTTCCATTATTTCGAACGCATATCCTCTACATTAACTCAAAAGATTCTAATCTTTTGAGTTAATGAATCTCAAATAATATTAAGATCCGTACAGACTAAATCTGTATTAATATTAAAAGATCATGTATTAAAATCAGACGGTTATATTGACTCCGTTTAAAATCAGAAAGTTGAGATGCATAAACTCAAAATGATTCTCTTTTGAGTTAATGCAGAGGATACGTGTTCCATTATTTCCCGGTTAATCAGATGACCACTAACACAAGTCCAGAGTCCAGATGCTCTTAATTGACGATATGACCACGGAAACTAATGAAAAAGTAGATGGGGGTGCATAAGCGCATTGACTCTCAGATGGACCAAATTGGTGTCCCAAGCCCAACTAATCATATTCATACATAATAAACGCAGCACCGACCAGGCATTAGATGGCACTGTGTTTCTCATGCTAGCCGCCAAATCAAGACATAAATAACTTGGAATCGAATCAATCCACCGTATGATAAGTTTTGATAACTATTCCGTATTCTCATCACCACCCTTATAAATGCCCAACCAACTCAATTTTATTAATTTTTTATGTCTGTCTTTGCCAAGCCATTTAATTGCGTGTGCAGAGAGAGAGAGAGAGAGTTTGAGTACGATGCATTGCAATGTATATGCTTTATTATATATTGGACTATAAATTGTTGGATTCGAAATTCAAGTCGATCTAAATGATTCAATATGTTCTCCATATTAAAATGTGCTAGGAGACAAATTTATTTTAAAAAAAATACTTTTTTTTTTAGAATTTTAGAATTTTTTGTTTTTCTGAAATTTCTAGATCATAAAAAAACTGCGATTTTAAAAAATTGTAAAGAAATAGCAAACAATTTTCAAAAAAATATAAAATTTGGTCTCCAAGCACATTTTAATATGGATATCAAATTGAATGGGTTGGATCATTTTTTAAATCAAAATCAATAATTTATAGTCTAATGTACAAGAGGACTTATACATTGCAATACACTATAGTCTAACTCTATATAGATATAATAATAATAATAATAATAATAATAATAATAATAATAATGAGGTCCCAGCCTTCTAAATTGCCTCGAATTTAGATCATTAATTCGATATGCTTTATTATATGATTATATCCTCACGAATTTGCAGTAGGTATCCTAAATCAAGATTTTGAAAATTGAGTACAAGTCTATATATATATAGTTGGACTGTTATCTATCTCTTAATAAAATTTTGTCTATTCATGAACAGTTTATAGTCTAAATTAATTAATTTATGGCAGTCCGCAACCTGCTAGTTGTATCAGTAATATTTTTAGTAATAATATGAGAAGTTTATTAAGAGAAAAAAAAAACTGTATAAAGGAAATTGAATGTTTTCTCAGCACTCAATAAAAATAAGATCTCCCTTTTGTGAACATTACTGGTTTTTTTAGTAAATATAATAATTAATGTATTTTACTGAACTAAGGGTTGGGATCCACTTATCTATCCACTAATATTCACATGAAAAATATATTTTTTTTTTCAAAAAATAAAAATATTCACATGAAAAAAGTTTATTTGAATTTTGAATCTACGATCTTTTTCTTAAAAAAAATTACATTTAAATCATTAAATTAAAAGTTGGTTCTAAAAAGTTAATAAGTATTTAATGCTATATCTAGTTTCGTATTATGAATTGAAAAATAAACAGTTATTTTTAATTTTATAAATTTGGCAATATTGGCAACTTAAAGAGCTGGATATATATATTTTTTATATTAAATGCCATTGTATTTGTATTGCTTCATCTTTTATTAAATTAATTGTTCAGATTTTAAATATAAATATTTAACTACTATCATGGCGGAACACAATATAAGAAAATTTACAAAAAATAATATCATAATAAGACTTCAAAGATAATATAATTTCATATTATATTTTGGTGGTTAGTATTTCAGTATCATCCGTCTTAATATACCATATGATTTGGAAATTTGTGGCCAGGCCATGGTCTTTAGCTGTTAAACACAATCAAATCATTCGCTTATTGATCGCTAATTTAACCAACACAATGTCCTTAATAATAACCAATCGAATCACATGTTTTGCTTGGGTTACTTGTAATGTTTTTAAATGTGGTTTCTATGTAGTATGCGGAATGTTACCAGGTACCGTATATACGGTATGTGACTGCATATGCGAATTTTTATATATGAATTTTAAAATAAAAATTCATATAAATAAACAAGTATGTGGTAATATGCAGTACTATACGTACTTTTTTTGTCGCCGTTGTTCTACTTATATATGAATAGCTATTCATTTTTTTCTTATTTGGATCTAGAGGTGGCAATGAACTGGCTCGTCACTAGCTGACTTGTTCAAGTCATGAGTGAACTGACTTTAGAGATCCGAGATGAAATCTCAGCTTGAAATCATCATGAGCTGTACCGAGTTAGCTCGTGAGCTGACAAGCTGGCTCGCTAGGTCTGACTGGATCTTGTTTTAAGAAGAAAATAAATTCTACAAACATTTTAGAATGAGCTGAATCAAGCTGGATCGAGCTAGACATTATAAAATACATACAAATTCACAAATTGATGCTTCGTCGAGCTAGCTCGCAAGCTGACGAGCAAGCTAACCCCAAGCTTAAACTCGTTAATTATAGACTGAACTAATAATGAGTTGTCTTGTTAACAGCTCGATCCAGTAACAAACGAATTAGTGACTGAATCAAATATGAGTCACGATCGAGCAAAAATATACGAGCTTTTTTACCACACCTGGTTGGATGACTGCAAAAATCCAATAAATTTCAGCATTACGAACTGGGAATTGGCCCATAAATTGGGCAAGGCTCAAGACTCAAAGAGTCAAAGACGAAAGGCAGCCTAGCTAGGCGCCTTATTCAAATGCCTCCTAAGTCCTAACAGAGACCAACCAATCGCTTATAGCCCGGGCTCACTCCCAATTCAGTTCCACCTCAAATCAATTATGCAGATTTGATTCGTTTATTTTAAATTTAATGGTTCAAATTAAATATAAGTAATTAAGACTTGAATCGTTCTCCACTGCAGTTTATTTTCTTTTATAATGTGATAGATAAGAAAAGTTGAATTAAAATTAATTTGTTACTTGTGATGATAAGATTGACAAATAATAAACAGACGATACATGATAAGAATATAAATAATATAGTCAATAATAACTTGTATGAGAATAGTTCTTCGTAAATCGCTTTACCCGGTAAACAGCTTGTAGCATTTGCTTTATTATTTTAGATCTCGTCAGCCAAAAGAAAGAAAAAGAAGAAGAAAATAAAAATCGAGGATTACGTAACAGGTGTATATATTTTTTTTTTATTGTTTCAAATAAATGGGCTTGATCATCTGTGGCACGTCTTAAAAATTTGGCACGGTATGGTACGTCATGTGAAATATCTAGTCACGGTATGGTACGTGATCACGTGAGTTACATGTAATTAGGACCGTTAGATCTTTGATCAAATGATGAATCTTAAATAAACTAATTTAAATTATGATCACATAGTCACGTGAGTCACGCGAGTCATGTCTGATCATGGCACGTTTGAGCATGGTGTGACTCACGTGCTGTGACTACTTCTTGACATTTTGGTCACGACACGGCACGACACATGAAAAATTAACTTGGTCATGACACGGAACGGCACATTTTTTTTCACTCTAGTTACGGATATGTTTGATTGCAAAACAAAAATAGCTAGAATAGTTTTTTTTTAGTATTTGTCTTATTAGAATTAGAATAACTAAATTTCATTTTTTTTTTATAAGAATAGACTATTCAAACACAACTAAACTTGAAATAGACTATTCTGAATAATTTAACTGCAAAAATAACATATTTGCAACCCAACCTACAGTATAATAAGACAATGTACCCAGTTTCTAATTGAAGTACTTGTGGCTAGCATCCTTGAATTCCCTATGAATACTGTAGGTGCTGTTCGGCAAGCTCAGCTTAGGCTTCTTTAGAGCTCGTTAGTGCTCTAAGGAGTTTTAAGCCTACTGAACGGGTGCTTCTTAGTGCAGCTTAATCTCATCTCCTTGGTGCTCCTTCTGCTATCTTTTTTAAGCTTGTTTAAGATTTTAAACCATAATTTCACATGGCTAAAGCATTTTGTCAAGCTTAAGACTTTCTTAACAAAGTTATTTTTCAACTTTATTACCGAACGAGTGTGGATCAATACAGCTTAAAAATTAAAAATTAAGCCTCACGTAGTTACCGAACAGCCCTGTAGTAATTAGACCGGTTAGAACTCAGAATGGGCAGGTCAAGCGCTAACGTACGGTTTTGTTTGATTTAGATTGTGTAATTTACTAATTAAGTCTGTTTGAAATTATCTAATGGAATCCGTATAATTTGAGAGATCATTTTCACTGGAATGGTATCCTCTGTGGAGTTTCTGCGGTGCTTCTAATCTGGTTCGTTCGTTTTGATTGGACGGATTAAATAAGATTTTGACACAAAACTCAAAGCAAAATTAATACTGTCCCCTCCATCCTGAGCACTCACTGGCTGAGAGTAAATCTGGGCCGTCCGATCAGCTCCGCACCGCAAAACTCCGCAGAGGATACTCTCCCCATTTTCACTACCTCTATCTGTTACCAAGGGTATATGATTAATTATGCTTAAATTAATATGTTCGTAATGATTTTATGATACTAATGATTGGCAGAGGCCTGGAATCTAAAGCAACACTTGGTCCTCAGCGCAAGATATGTTTCTTTTCTCTTTCCGTCTATCCATAAAATTTTTGAACGAGTTCTTGTAATTATAATGGAAATATGAGAGAATTAAGTCACTTCTTCAAAAAAATAAAACAAAAGAAAAATGATTCTGTTTTTAAACGGAAGGCATTAATGCTCCAGTGATTAATCATATTCTTTTGAAGAAAACATATATATCAAAAGTATCATTCCTTTAAATGGATCATTTTTTTAAAATGTTTCCAGGCCATTAATCAATGATTACCGAATTAAAATTTTACGCCTAACATTTAAAGTTGATTAATTTTCTGTTATACACGTTGAAGACAGGCATACAAGATTTAGACTTATTTAAGTCTTCATAGAAATAAATTAGCAATACTACCAAATAAAACAAAAGAGGTACAAAACAAATAGACAATTGTTAATGATTCAGATTCTCTAAGAAAATCTTATTGAGGGCCTCATCAGGAATCAATATTCTAAAAACAGAGTAATGATGATTTAAACTTTTTTGTCCATGCAATCGGTGCACGCTACCCAATGCACTGACCCTCAGATTTGGGAAGGCATAGAAGATGCGCTTGATTCTTTGATGAACGAGTGCAATAGCACACCTTCAACAATAAAAACAGGAAAATGTTGTAGGTTGGATTAATAAAACACTTCAGCGAAAATCATAGATGGATTCAGTTAAAACAATCAATGAAAACACTTTGCATCTGCACTCACAAATCACAATTGAACCATTTGCAACTGACCTCCAAGGGTAGGTCTAATGTATATATATATTTCCATTACAAGTCATTTCGAGATTATCTTTTGCATGGTTACACAAGATATGTAACTAGCATTGGTTTGAAATGCAGAACTGATAAAAAACTGAACTTACATTGGGCATGGCTCCCAGGCAAGGTATATGTCAAAACCTGTACATAAGTATGGCCTTGTTGCTTCCCATGCCAAATCACCAACACTTTCAGAATCTTTCTTTGTTAAATGAGCCTCATTCTGGAATGAAATAACAAAACACGTGGTATTATTAGTAAAATTATTGTAATTATGATACACAAAAGAAGAAAGGGGATGGTATAGGCCTAATAACAAAAATTGACTAGAGGTTAATATCACAGCAACATAAAACTTCAATTAGATCTGTATAAGTCCTTACTGGATGCATCAACTAATGTAAGCCAAAGCTAAAATTCAATACCTCTGTCTTCAACCGCTTTGCTGGACTATCAACAGAATAAAACTCGGAATAGCAATTATTCCCACATGGAGATGGATTAGGGAATAACTGACAATCCCTGGCAGAAGCAGTTTCAATTGCAACTATAGCCGCATGTTTTAAAGGATGCCATGTGAAACCACTCTCACATGGCATCATCCCATGGTCATGACATGATTGTTCCAGCCATCCCCAAGGATTAACACATGCAACCCCTTTGTTTTCACTCCACTTAGATTTTGTCTCTTCATTATTTGAGTTTGATGAGTCATTTTCTTCTGATGATCTGAGAAGGGGTAATATTTCATCTCGAGCCTTTGAGATTATTTGACCGTTAGATGGATCAACAATGATAGCAGCATTCCCCACCTGGAAAGATTAAAAAACCAATTTTTTTTTACTAAAGTTTCATTTCTTTATGTTTCTTATACTACTTAGGAACTAGAAACCAAACAAATAAGAATATTTTCCACTGAGGTTAGTGAATGAAGACCTTTAATACTCTTAGTCGGTTATATATACACTCTAGGGCTTAGTCGACTATATATACACTTTATCCCACGACAAAAAAAAAGCATAGGTGTATCTGTTTATTTTTGTTTCTGCTGGTACCAGTGAAAGTACATTTTTGTAAGACATTAACATGAAGGTTTTAGTGGGTTTGCCAAAATCATCTCCAGTAAAGCTTATTCTACTTGCCTCTTTAAATCAATAGCCTACCACCAATTTTCTTGACTGTAAGATAGAACAAAATTTTATTCTTAACTAGAGACTAGCATTTAAAGTTTTAGTGTCATACGTCTTTAAAATATTATCAAATATTAATACACTGATAAAATTAATTAGTTTTACATATCGATAAGAAGGATAATAATACTAGATGAGGCAGTTTTTTTTTTCTGACATTACTTTGCTCTTGTGAGCTTGATCCTGATTATCCCGTGTATATCTTATTAAATATGATTACAGACAACATGACTGAGACACCACTGGTGAGATATAAGGATCACAAAAGTTCCATTTTTATCTGAATGGCTTAGAATATATTACACAAGCATGAACATTATGCTTGTTTCCCAATAATTAGTTAGTAATAACTTAAAACCCATGACTGGATGAAAATCATCCAACGTAAAGCAACAGCCTACACCTCAAGTATCATAATATTCTGAGAAGTGAGAACTCAAGCAAAGTGACAATTTAAACATACCTTATGTCGAATATTTGATTGAACTAGTTCGATCACACTTCTCATTGAACTATAAATTGACTTAATATCCTTCTAATCCAATCCGGATACACCTTCTGGACTGCCATTTATAGAAGTGAAGAAAAAACATCGAAAAATCCAAAGATTAAACAGATAACTATGACAATTTAGGACTAGAATAAAAAAACCCAGTTCCAAATATGAAAGGACTTCTTCGTTTTTCTGTTCTTTCTTTTTTTGTTGATCTTGGATATTGGTACTATTGTTCGGAGGCTCTGTAGTTCAACTAGTACTTTAATTTGCAAGCTTCCTCATACCAGTAGGGAAAGACATCGACTAGTTTCCTCATACCAAGTTTAAGTAATTTTATGTATCAACCAGAGCAGTTTCAGCAGCATAGCTATTTAGAAATAGACAAATAATGGCTGATGAAACCATACCAGTTGCAAATCACAAGAACTGAAATTATTTGCAAATAATAGTTTACTTGGCAGGGGGGTGGAATGAAGTAGGCCAAAGCTTGCATTGCTCTTCCCACTCCCCTTTCGAGGTAGCTTGGCATCTGGGAACCTTAAATTTAAATATTTTAAATCATTATTTGACAAATGCATATAAAGGACCATTGCATTCACAAACTAAGATATTTCTAATTTATTCTTTGGATAGGCTTCGGTGTATTTGGGAATTTTGTTGCCGAGTTACTCCCTTGGAACCCCAATTTTATGGAACACTATTTGCAAGTCTGTTGCTTGTCGATAAGAACCATTTTCAGTTAACCAAACAGTTTTGAGTTGCTATATGGAAGTACATCATTTTCTGAAACAGTATGATAGTTTTTTTGAAGGTTAACAGTATGATAGTTGAAAACCATAAATTATCAACTAGAAGTACTACTAGCTGACAGGAACAATAAGCCCATGTTTACCTTTGTGACAAAGAAACTCAAATTGTAGTTATCTATTAGTTGGCGTACACCACTCGGAGCAGCCTCAATAGAACTTCCGTGATCAGATGAAACATATAGAATAATTGATAATTTAACTTTTCCTGACACCATTGAAGAATGATAAACATATCAACCACGAATCACTACTAAAAAAATGACTGTCTTTAGGCCACAGAAATTATATTGGAAAATCAAATAATTCCAACTAGAATTGGCAGAAGAGGACTCAAAATGCCCCATTGCTTTCATGTCCCAATCATACCCTACATGTTTATCTCCGATTTCAAAGTCCAAACAAAAGATCCAAACCGCTCAACGTGATATCCACATTAAGATGTGGTTGGAGATCAAATTTTATATTTTTCGGAAATTTTTTACTATTTTTTAAGATAGGTACAAAATCATTGTTTTTCAGAAAATTTTGGACCATCTAAAACAGTGATTTTGTACCTATCCTAAAAAAATAGTAAAAAATTTCCAAAAAATATAAAATTTGGTCTCCAAGCACATTTTAATGTGGATATCACGTTGAGCAGTTCCGATCGTCTGTTTGGACTTTCAAATCGGAGATAAAGATGTATAATATGATTGGGGCATGAAAGCAATGGGGCATTTGAGCCCTCCTCTTGGCAGAATATGACCATACCCCAAAAATCTGCCTGAAACCTGAACTGATCTGACATTCTGATAAGTCAGCTAAAACTGATCAAATTGTTACATGACTGTCTAGAGTTTCAACTCAGAGCTGAATCCAAGCACAAGCAACTTGAACAAAAATAAGTAGATTAAAGGAAAACCTGATGCAGCTCAAAAACCGTGCTCAACCAGATCTCAACATGACTCTCAAGTCAAGAACAGTCAATGACCAAAAACCAGAAATTACCCAACCCTATGACCAGACCTAAATGGCCCAGAACCTACTCACATTGTAACTTTTAATTCCAACCACAAGAAAGCACAGATAGACCTTGAAAATCGAACCAATTCTTGCAAATAATTTCATATATAAACAATCAGAGGTGGTAAGGATTCATTCAAAAATGGATTAAAAATCAATACCTTCCGAACTTTCTTTTTTAACCCGCTTTACATGACGAAGGTCCTCAAGTGGGCATATCTGATTTAACTGCCTGACAATCAATTTTGATACAAAAAACATGGCACAATGATGAAATTAAAAAAAATAAAAAATAAAAACAAAATGCAATTAGAATTCAGTACCAAAGAATATAGGTCTGGTACTACAAGGACAACTATAAAGTAGTTTGAATGAACCAGTAAATACAATTCAGTACATCACTGGTATGTAACATTCCAGTCTCGAGAATAATAAAGGAATTCAGGAATCAGGACGACTGGTTCAGTAACACTTGTTGGGTTTTGAATATTAGGGCATTCTAGTTCAATTGAGGGGAGAACTGAAACTTTCTGTTTTCCGCACTTATTCATCAGACTATTTAAATAAAACATATGCATTTATAATTACCTTTTGATAGAAAACTGAAAAGCTAGGTAACAGCCTATCAAATTAAAACTATAAATCTCACCGACTTATTGTATTTGCCAGCTTAGGCTCGATCTTAGCAGCCACCACGTTCACTGAAAGACAAATGAAAAATTCAAACCAAATCAAATCAAATTAAATAAATAACTTGGATAAAATCCAATTGAAAGCTAATGAGAAGAAAGGAGTTACCAGTGGAATCTTCAAGAGAAAGAAGAGTATTGCCAGGGATGTGCACGATCTCCCAATCAACGAATTGTTCATTTTGATTTGAGCAGCCATTGCCCATTGGAGAAGGTGATGTTGTCCAATTTCCTTATTTCTCTTGGATTTGAAACCCATACATAGGATTTGCTGCAGTTTGGGGGTTGTCTCAGGTGTTCCACTGAACAATTCTGGCTCAACTAAATCTAATTGAATTGAGAATGAAATAAATTATAGCAATACATTGCACAGTTCAGAGTTTAAAATAGCTTTTTTGTGCTTGATTGACATGTCATTTAGCTTCTTTAGAGGGCCAATGTGTTGGGTACAAAACAAGAGCTTGCAAAGAAATTGTAAACAACGGTCTATAACCAGTATGAAGACAAGTAATTGACACTTAAGAAAGGTAAAACCAATTGTCTTGGGTCTGAAAATTTAGCTTTTATAACCGGTATGAAGACAAGAAATTGCTTAAATCTTTGTCGCAGTTTTATTTTCCTTTTTTTTATTTTAAAGAAAGGCTTGGCAGCAGCTGCCAAGAAACTCTTGTCGCAGTTTTCGAACTGCCAAGTAGAAAGATACTGAGAGAGAGAGAGAGGCGAGCGGTACCTTTGTTCGGCTGACAGTGTCGGTGCAAATGGAGAGAGAGCGGTGTCACCGGTGGAGGAGAAGAAAAGGGTGGCAGGTGCTGGATCAGCCTTCTGCTCGATAGATGGACCCCAATCAAAATTGGATAGCATAAAACCTGAACAGGACTAACAATTATCATCAATTAGATGTCGAGCGGAGAGCGCTTTGAGGGTGAGAGTGTGAGACTGAGCGGAGGGTTCTTTTTTTGTTTTCGTTTTGGCTGCGCGTCCAGGAGCGGAGTGGAAATGAAGACCTAAAAATTGATACGTATCCCGCCCTTATCCCTTCTGTATCCGGCCCTTATAAGCCGTATCATATACTGTATCGGAGAGGAAGGGATACACCGCGTAGTCTGATATAGTGTTCTAAAACGGACCGTACCGGGACGGACCGGGTTCACGGGTTGGCCGGGCACGGGTTCGGGGGGTTCACGGGTAGGCGGGTAGACGGGTCGAAATTTTGAAACTCTACCCTTACCCGCCCGTGGACCCTTACCCCCACGGGTTCGCGGCCCGGGCGGGACCGGGTTCACGGGTTGGTCCGGACCTTTTTTTTTTTTTTTGGTTTTTTGAAAGAAAATATTTAAAAAATACGAATTAGTTGACCGGACTGGGCGGGTATGGGTTCACGGACCGGGACCGGGGCGGGGTACGGGTTCACTGGGCCGGGACCGTACGGGTTCACGGGTTCACGGGTCACGGGTTAGGCGGGTTTTGATTTCAAAAATCAACCCTTACCCGGATTTTGACCCCGGTCCGGCCAACCCCGAACCCGTCCAACCCGTGCACGGACCGGACCGAACCGGTACACGGGTCACGGGCGGGCCGGACCGGGTCACGGGTCAGGGGTTTTTTTTTAAAACACTAGTTTGATACGTCATGGCGTATCAGATCCGTATCGGGTGCGTATTCATGTCCGATAGTCATCAGATACGGATACGGTGCTTAAGGTGAAGTATCCGGATAACATAGCTGCCGAGCTGATGATATTCACGCCGCATTTTATGCTATTAACAATAATAATTCATTTTGAAATAGCCAATATTCTCTCTTCATTAATGTATAGATTTTGTTCCTTTAATGATATATTAATTTAAAATCGAGATTTTCTTTTTTACTGATATTAGAATTTTTAAATATATTTAAAATCAGATACTTAAAATTGTACTTTCCATAAGTTAAACCTTACATAATGATTTAATAATTAATTATACAATGAAATATAATAATTAAGCTTTTGATTGAAGTTCATTTTTGTCATTCCTTTTCTCTTTTACTTATAAATTCAACATGTTCATTACTTTAATATTAAAATTTGTCAAACATCACTCAATCAGTAATTGAATAAAATTCAGAAAAACCTAGAAACAAAACAATTTTCATTATATAATAGCAAAGAAAATGACTAAGGCATAAAAGTGAATTTTTCATTCAAAATATTATACCAATTTCGAACTATCCTAAATAAAAAGAAAATTCAAACTAAAAATAGTAAAATAAGAAGCATGTGAAGTTTAATTTTGCTAACAATTAATAATAGAGAAAATAATTTGAATTGTCCGAGTTAGATTAGTTTTTAAAAAAAACATCTAAGATTTGTGGATATTTTAAAAGGAACTTACAAAGAACTTGCAATTTAATGCCACACATTTTCAAGGATAAGAAATTTAAACAAACTGTTTTTGTGCTACAATACTAAATTAACACATACGGTCCTAGCTTTTTGGATATTTGGAAATTAGAACTACAATAAAATACAGTGACTTACAAATTAAATTGTACTTTTCGACTTAATTACAAGATGACGTAAAAATAGAATCCAAGGGATACAAATCTTCTCGGATGACACCCCTACCGATGATTCTCCGTAACGGAAAAGAAGTCCTCCCCTCCTAAAATTACTCTTTACCATCCTTCCCACCACTTAAATTGGCGCAACTTCTCAACGTTTATACTGGGTTCAGTAAAAACCATATATTCTCAATTTATACCTTCATTTTCCCAGCAAATCAAGTTGGATTACTCTTCCTACGACGAGTTGCTCTGTGTGTGTTTTGGCTCTTGATCAATGAGGCATTGTGGATGAGGCACCATGGATTCGAGACGAAAATCATTCAAATCATCTAGCCCCCAAAAGGACATTTGCTCATCAGAAGCTACGTCCTTCGAAAGTGCACTTGAGCAACCCATCTTATCTGATGAGATTTTGGTGAAGATTGATAGCTGTGATCCATCCAATAAGCCCCCTCTTATTCCTTTTGATGGTAATAACACCTTAAACCAGAATAAATCTCATAACCGGCTTCATTCGAAACAATGTCGCATCTATCTGGACCCTCAGTCCATTCTCATGCATTCGACGTCTTCACTTAAAAATGTAGATGAAGAGGAAAAGGAAACTAAGGAAATGATCCTTGAATCACAGCTTGGTACAATTGGTTCCATCCAGAGGGGCACCTCCACTCTTCTTCGGAGAAAGACGAGATCAAGGTTGATGGACCCACCACCACTGCCTACTATGGCTGTAACTAGTGGAATTGAATCACGTGAGCTGCCTTCCGGATCAATCCGAATCAAATCAGGTGCCCTTAGAAAATCAGGACCCGGCGAGGATGATGAGGATGACTCGTTGGATGAAGACATCCCTAATGAATTCAAGCGCTCTAACTTTAATTTCCTTACAATTTTGCAATTACTAAGCCTGATTACAATTCTTGCTACTATGGTGTGCACTTTTCTTGTGCTCGATCTGCGTATGAGGAGCCTCTCGGGGCTAGAGCTGTGGAAATGGGAACTTCTAGGTTTTGTAATCATTTGCGGCCGACTGGTTTCTGGTTGTGTAATTCGAATTACGGTTTTCTTTGTGGAGCGCAATTTTCTATTACGCAAGCGGGTGTTGTACTTTGTTTACGGCCTTCGCACGGCTGTGCAGAACAGTATCTGGCTTAGCCTTGTGCTCCTCACATGGCAACTCCTCTTAGATGAAGATCTCACTGGTCTCCCAAAGACACTTCACTATGTTACAAAGGTGCTCCTTTGCCTACTTATCGCGACACTCATCCATCTCGTGAAAACCCTACTTGTGAAATTATTGGCCTCCTCATTCCATTATAGCACCTACTTCGAACGAATCCAAGAGGCATTGTTCCACCAGTACGTGATTGAGACACTCTCTGGTCCACCTATTATTGAGATACAGAGAGCAAAGGATGAAGAGGAACAATTAATAGCTGACGTGCGCAAGTTTCAAACCATGGGTTATAGAATACCCAAGGGACTACATGCCGCTGCATTGTCTGGCAATAAGTTTCAAAACGACAGTTCAAGGAAAAAAGAGGAAGTGAGTAAGGGAACAATATCAGTTGAGCAACTTTATAAGATGAGTCGAAGGAATGTCTCGGCTTGGAGTATGAAGCGGCTGATAAGGACAGTGAGATACGGTACACTCACAACTCTTGATGAACAGATACCTGGGGCTGCTGGATATTATG
This sequence comes from Carex cristatella, assembly GCA_024447775.1. Classification (NCBI taxonomy): domain Eukaryota; kingdom Viridiplantae; phylum Streptophyta; class Magnoliopsida; order Poales; family Cyperaceae; genus Carex; species Carex cristatella. The sequence continues at coordinate 4,787,639 of JAJHPF010000025.1, forward strand.
AGGATGAGTCGACGACTCAGATAAGGAGCGAGCAGGAGGCTAATGTTGCAGCCAAGAAGATCTTTGTCAATGTTGCCAAGCCTGGTGCGAAGTAAGTTGACTAATAATATGATAATATGTTGTCTTGCATTGTTGATTAGTGGACCACCTGTGAATTGTTGTTAATTAGCTAAGTCTAAGCATTGGTTGACCGAGTCTTTTATGATGATATATCTTTCTTGTGCAATAATTTTAGGTACATCTACTTGTCAGATTTGCTCCGCTTTATGAAGAGAGAAGAAGCACTTAAAACTATGTGTTTATTTGAAGGAGGTGAAGAGAAGAACAGAATTTGTAAGAAGTCCCTCAAAAGCTGGGTGGTAATGTACTCTTGACTTGAATGATATCTCATCTTTTTGTGGTAATATAGTACTTTTCAAATATCATGGCAGATTCGGTTAAAAGCTTTGTACACTTTTGTCATGCAGGTCTACAATGCTAACTTGACATTATTAATTGTCTAACATGCATATTTGAGGCAAAAATGAGTTATTTTGATGCTTGATTGTTGCACAATGAACTACTGAGGTTTTCTTTTCATTGTAACATGAAGTTAATTGAGGCATCATTACACTTGAATACTAATTAATAGAAATAAAATTTGGAATTTATAAACAATTACGGACATCATAGTTAAAGGTTAATATTTTGCCAAGTTTTCAAAATTGAAATCCTGTACTTATTCATGCACTGTTCAATGGTCCAGGTTGATGCATTCAGAGAGCGCAAGGCTCTTGCTTTAACACTCAATGACACAAAAACAGCCGTGAACAAGCTTAGCCACATGGCAAATGTGATAGTTGCTATCATCGTATTGTCTCTTTCACTTCTAATTTTGGGCATCGCAACAACTCGTTTCTTTGTTTTTCTCAGTTCGCAAGCCCTTCTGGCAGTCTTCATGTTTGGGAACACACTAAAGACTATTTTTGAGGCAATCATTTTTTTGTTTGTGATGCATCCATTCGATGTTGGTGATAGATGTGAGGTGGATGGCGTTCAGGTATGACAAATTAAGAAAAAGAAAAAGCTAAAGGATTTAGTTTGCAAAATGGCAAAATCATTGCATGCATTAGATTCAGATATTACGATCAGATGGGGAAATGTTATCGTTTATATATCTATAGTTTGATGGAGTGCCAAATTAATTACCAGTTTATAATATAGGAATCAGGCAAGTTTTCTGTTAAGATACAAATTCTGGTACTTATTATGTGTATTATTTTCCAGTTAATTGTGGAGGAAATGAATATCATGACTACAATTTTTCTGAGAACCGACAACTTGAAGATTACGTATCCAAATAGCGTGCTTGCCACCAAACCGATTAGCAACTTCTACAGGAGCCCTGATATGGGTGATGCAATTGATTTTTGCATTCTTGTTGCTACTCCAGTGGAAAAACTTGCCATGATGAAAGAAAGAATAATTAAGTAAGCAATCGTTCTTATCTAGATATATAATCTTTCTTTAATTATTAATTAATAACTATCTTTCGTGGATTTAATTACCATCAGTTCTTCTACAACAAACCAATAAAATGTCACAAGTATTGTTTTTATGTCTTTACTACAGTATCTTTCTAGTCCAAATAAAAATAATTCATTGCCTTTTTTTTTTTTTTTTTTACCTTCACTAATCAGTAATCACTACATATATATATGTTCTAAAATATTATGAATTTTTCTCTATAGGTTCATTGATAACAAAAAGGAACACTGGTATCCAAATCCTCGTGTGGTATTGAAAGATGTGGATGACATGAACAGACTAAAAGTGAGCATATGGTTGCGCCACCGCATTAACTTCCAAAACATGGGTGTGCGGTTCGAGCGGAGGGAGGCAGTAGTAGCAGAGATGATTCGGGTTTTGAGAGAACTAGATATCGAGTATCGCATGTTACCATTAGATGTTAATTTGCGCAATATGCCTCTTGTCACGTCAACACGTGTGCCGTCGACATGGTCTACTTTGAACTGATGTATGGTGGAGTGCATCGATCCTTCTTGCTTGGTTATGCTAATTTCGATGAAAAAGAGGTCCAACAGTGGGTGCATGTTTCTCTTTCTATTGTTTTACCGACTTAGAATGAGGTGAAATAATTAAGATGAATTCACATTCCTTATCGGATATGCATTTCATTGCACTTTTGCTTTCTCTTTTATTGGTAAGACTTTGTGTAAATAAGAGTTGATATATTACTTTGGCGTGTGGTCCAGAACATCTTGATTTCACCTACGTCAAGCCTGATAATCAGATATCTGGGACTGCCACTCACGATAAAAAAGCCGAGAAAAATGGATTTTCAGCCTATGCTCGAGGCAGTTCAACGTAGAATGGAAGGTTGGACCTCAAACTTTTTGTCTTACGGAGAAATTATCACATTAGTGAAGGCGGTCTTATCTGCAATGACAAGCCCTACTCCTCCCATTTTTCTTCTCTTCTCTTCTCTTCTCTTCTCTCTCATCATTCGAGAAGATCCCAACTGATATTGCTCTTTCATCATAAAAATCCCTCCAAATCTTCCCTTCCTTTCTGTTTCCCCTCCCGCTCTTTCCCAAAACAGAGCATCTCTGTTTTCATTTAATTTTTCCTTCTCTCTCCTCTTTAAATCTTTCTTATTTCCCAATTTAATAGCAGCAAAACCCAATGTGATACGACAACTCATTGGCTCATGAGCCGGTTCGGCTCAGCTCGAGCTCGATCCTTTTTAAGTGATAAAATATGAGTCGAGCCGAATTCAGACTTTATTTAGTTTAGGACCTGACTCGATATAATTAATGAGCTGTCCAATTCATTAGCTCATGAGCCGGCTCGGCTCAATAGCAGGCCTAACTTGACCATTGTATTTGGAATTTTGGACGGGTTACACATGCAGTACTACCACTATCAAAATTTTTCTCAAACATCATGTATGTTAAATGCAATAAAATGGTTAATACTCGGGCATACATATTAATTATGTAATTACTAAGGCATCTAATTTTAATGCACAGCACGATATTAAAATATTATAAATTTTGTTGTACGTATACGTACTGCAACACCGGAGGACACGGTCCAGCGCTACTGGTATAATATAATGACGAGGAGAGTTCATCTAATCCACGCAAACGGAACATATTATAAACATCAATATATATGTTCCAATTGTCAAAGTCAACATAATATTTTACCGTTGCATCATGACCCAGTCCCGGTTCCCGTCTTCTAATATCATATATATAAATGTACTATTAACCAATTCTAAAGCGAAAACATTTCTAGTTATTTATCAATTATAATTCTATCTTGAAGTCCATGGCCAACTCTCCCTCCCCCTTTTCCTTCCTATGGCAAGCCCTACTCCTCCCCTCTAAGAATCCTAAACTCTTTTCTAATATTTTCCTGATCTACATGCTAAGCTATGTGTTGCTTTACATCGGCTTCCAGCTATCAGTAGCACCTCTTATTTCTAAGTTCATCGAGTTGGCAAAGTTGCTACCAACAATTGACCATTCAAGCCCTAAATTTATCGAGCTTCTTAATACCTTCAAGGCAGTCATCAAAGAATTGCTCATTATTGAAATTGTTTTCTATGTCTTTCTGTTTGTGATTTCATGTTTTCTGTCAATCATTATCTACTGTGCAAACTCGACAGCATATCTAGGAGAGATGCTGACATTGAAAGAATTGCTGAACAAGGTTAAGGGCATAATCAAAGGGCCAGTAATTACATATCTTTTTGTTTCACTCTTCACCTTTATCTACCTCTTCTTTTTGGGTGCAATCATTTTTATAATTGAGATTGTCTCTCGTATTTACAGTATTGATATCAGTAGTACAAGGCTTTTGGTAACCCTTTGGACTTTGTTAGCAACTCTTCTCTTTTCCTACTTAGCAATTATTTGGTCCATGGGTGTGGCAATATCTGTTATCGAGCAAAATTTTTACGGACTTGGTGCTATTTCATATGCGACAAAACTTTTGAAAGGGAAGAAGATGCAAGTATTTCTCTTATTTCTTGTGTTGATCATCGCTCCTGTCATCAAGTATGGATTTAAGGCAATACTTGGTATGTTTGCTTCTGGTTTCGAAGCTGGTATTTCGGTTCCAGGGCTCGTGTACCAGCTTCTTGTGTGGGTGCTTAGCTTCTACACTACTATGGCTATCATGGTTCTCTACTATGAGTGCAACCTGAGTAATGAAGGTGATGAAAGTAATGTTGGGTATAGTCAAATTAGCCACTATACTACTAGTGTAGTGTAGATGACTCATGAAGATTTTAATATAATCATGCATATGTGTGTCTTAATTAGTGTGGTGAGTAAGTTCTAAAATCATGTATGTTATTCTATTCTCTGTCATATATGTGTAAAAGCAAGACTCTTGGCTTTTTGAATTGTATGGAAGGTTTGTCTTGGTGCTTGTTACTTTCTAGATAACTTGGTGCTTGTTACTTTCTAGATAACTTTGCATATAGATCATATTCTATCAAGAGAATCATGTGGACTTGACATGGAAATAATTAGTAAGGATTCAATATTATACTTCTTTTTTTAAATTATGAGTTGGGTCAAGCCACTAAATACACTTTCAAACTTCTATAATATATACTATAGATGATTTCTTTACTCTGTAGGTTTCGAACTCATGACATCTCCCTCAAATCCTAATCCATCTCTTATTTATTTTTATTTTTTTGTTTAAAGCCCGTAGGCGCAAATTTTATTAACCAGTAATATATTACATGTTGTTGCATGGAAAAAGCATTAAATTTAAAGGCAAAACCTTCGTACCAGTAACACCTATGCCTAACTGTACCCCTGATACCTGTATTCTACATAATCCATTTCTTATATGTCCTTTGTCTTCGTTATATATTCTGCGCTACCTTCCTATCTTTAACAGCAACCATCTGCATTTCCACAACAATCAGTAAGAAACAATTATGCCTGAGTTACCTGTGTATCAGGAACTAATATTAATGCAACCCAAAAAGTACTTAGTCACTCTTATGATATTTATTTTTTTAGAGTAGAACTAGGGTGTTATTAAGTTCACCAATTTTCTTTGTAAACTCAACTCTAAAATCTATCGGATTGGCTTCAAACAATGAATCCAAACCATTGAAATCTTTTTACCTGATTGTGAGTAATGCGTCAATATGTGAACATTTTAAAATTTGAAATTAATCTTGTACAGAGTCAAGTGGTCAGCCAAAATTAATTTCAAAGATTTCAACTTAATTTATAAATCTTTCTACCTGATTGTGAGTGATGCGTCAAGATTTCAACTTAATTTATAAATCTTCTAATTTGACCACTTGACTTTACACTAAATTAATTCGAAACTTCAAAATTTTCACTTATAGACACTTCACTCCTAAGGTAAAAAGATTTCAAAGATTTGGATTCATCGTTTGAAATCAATTCAATAAATTTTAGAGTTGAGTTCACAAAAAGACTTAGTGAATTTACGTGAAAATTAGTCTTGAATGAAATAGCTCAGCTCAACTATTGCCTCTCTCCTTGAGATTAACCATCAAAACTATATAGTACAATTCACAATAGCTTGTTAATGAAACTTTTGTCAACAATTAAGCTGTAAATATAAAATTATGCCCTTAAGATTTCTTTGACAAAATCGATGCTTAAAGAATGAGATACAACCCATATCAACCAAAAATTAATACAGCGCACTATCAACCACTAAATTGATACTTAAATAATCGTTAGCGTACTGATATGCATCTCCTGGTGTAGTGCTAAGAAAAAATTCTAAGAGGACCCAGTAAGAACGTGACAAAAAACTAAGAAAAAGTAATTGAGTTCAAGCTATATATGTATATCAGTACGCTAACCCACACTAAATCTTTTCCAGCAATTTAAAAGTAATTAGCTTGAACTTATAAAATTAAATGAAGAAATCATCAAAATTTACACTAAAACGAACTTAAATAATTAACTTGAAATTAAATGGATAAATAATTGAAAAGGGAATTAATAGAAAATTAGAAATGGGCATCCACGGACATGCAGTGTTCACATATCAAGACCTCTATTATACTTAAGATTACAGAACCAACGGTGCTGTTCAACAAGAGACTCCTTGAGCTTTTTTAAGGCTAAAGAAATCTCATTTAGCTTCCTTAGCTGCTTAATTCTACCGAACACTAGTTTTTTAGCTCGGATTAAGACAACCTCCTTTAGTCTCCTTATGTCCGGATCTTAATTCCCTGACCCTTCCTTAAGCCATCTCCCCCTTCCTTTAGCATCCTTTAGCTATCTTAATTTCTTGTCTCTTTCTTTAGCTTACCGAACAGCTCATTCTTAGCACAGATTAATATTTAATCTCTCATGTGTTGCCGAACAACTAGGTTGTGTTCTCTCTGTCTCTTTCCTTCCCAAATTTCCCTCGCTCTCTATCTCCTCTCCTTGGGTCCGGATCCCCTTATGTAACCCAATTTTTGGGTTTTGAATCGAGACCGTTCAATTAGAATCCGACATTCCATCTTGCACGATTCATCTCGGAATATGTGCTCCATCTCGAATCCAGCACTCCATCTCGCGCGCTCATCTCGAATCGGACGGTCCTGATTTAAAATCCAAAAATTGAGTTACATTAATGGATCTGGATTCCTCTCCTTGGTGGGCTCGCAATAAAAAAAGGAACATACGGAGAACTTGATAGCCACATAATTGAATTTCCGTACTATCCGGATTAAAATTAATCACATATTCTACGGTCCTAGCTCAGAACTTTCATACACAAGTGGATCTTTCGGAATTACTTCACGCTCGTATTCCAATTTAAAAATTCAAACAACCGATCCGAACCGTTCAATATTTTCTCCATATTGAAATGTGCTTGGAGAACAAATTTTATATTTTTTTGAATTTTTTTTACTATTTATTAAGCCACTTTGAAAATCGCAGATCCGGATGAACAGTAAAAACAGTAAAATTTTTTGGACCATTGGATCAGTGATTTTCAAAGTAGCTTAATAAATAGTAAAAAAATTTCAGAAAATGTAAAATTTGGTCTCCAAGCACATTTCAATATGGAGAACATGTTGAGCGGTTCGGATCGGTTGTTTGGATTTTCAAAATAAAAATATGGGCGTGAAGTAAAAATGACCTCATACTTCACAACTCACCATAGCCCATCCCATTATAAAAATATATATATTGTATATATAGCATTGAAAAAAGCATTTTAATTGGTTTACTTGCGCTTAGCATGATCAAAATTTTTAAAAGTCAAATCATAGATAAAAAATTAACCGAAATATAAGTAATGAATAATAAAAGGCACAAAAAGTTCGGCCGACCCATATCCTTAGAATTGTAATAATAGACCCCACCATTAGACATTTCTTGTTCTCTTCTTCTCTTTCATTCTATTTAATAAAATAGAGTATCACATATCCGAAAAAAATGAAATACGCAGAATTGACCAAAACTCAAAATGAATCATTTCAAGAATTGAACTAACTCGGATCAGGGGTAGACACTACATCGAACCAGGGGTAAGCTTATTGAATAATTAGTATTGGGTCGAAATAAAAAATTCAAATCCAAAAGTAGACACTTGCCTACCCCAATTTCTATGTGGATCCGCCAGTGAGTACGAATAAGATAATTTCTAATGGATAAAGATAGAGTACGGATAAAGACATTTCGTAATGAATACGGATATAAAAATACATCTGCACGTCACTCACCACACCCATTCAATTCACACCCCTACTCTTAGTGCATGCACGACACAGTATTAAATATTACAAACTTGATTGTGCTGCTGCACCTTCGGAAGACAAGGTCCCGCTTCAGCCCAGGTACACCATATATATATATATATATAGGACTCGGCTACGGTGCTATGCGTAGCATAGAGACCTCCATGCAACGGCTCAAAATTTGTGTTTTCAAAATTCTAATGGTCGATCCGAACCGTTAAATGTGTTCTCCATATTGAAATATGCTTGGAGACCAAATTTTACATTTTTTGAAATTTTTTTACTATTTATTAAGCCACTTTGAAAATTGCTAATCCAACGGTGGCTTACCCAAACAGTGAAACCGTTGGATCAGCAATTTTCAAAGTGACTTAATAAATAGTAAAAAAAATCCAAAAAATGTAAAATTTGGTCTCCAAGCACATTTCAGTATGGAGAACACACCTAACGGTTCGGATCGACCATTAGAATTTTGAAAACATAAATTTTGAGCCGTATGCTACGCATAGCATATTAGCAATTTCCTATATATATATATATATATATATATATATATATATATATATATGACAAGAGTTGGTCTAGTCTACGCTAAAAATTAAAATGGTTCAAAGTCAATGCCAACGAAATTTTTTACAATTTGCATTATGCCCCGGTCCGGCTCCCCAGCCTTCTAAGTTCATATATACACATACATATATAGATAGATGCTATTAACCAAATCCAAAGCGAAACATTTTCTAGTTAATTCTCAGTTATAATTTTATCTTCAAGCCATGGCCAACTCTCCTTCCCCCTTTTCCTTCCTATGGCAAGCCCTGCTCCTCCCTTCAAAGAATCCTAAACTTATTTCTAATGTTTTCTTGATCTACATCCTAATCCATTCGTTGTTTTACATCGGCCTCCAGCTATCGATCACACCTCTTCTTTCTAAGATGACCGAGATAGCGAAGTTGCTACCAACAGTTGACCCAACAAGCCCTGAATTTACAGAGCTTATTAATACCTTCAAGGCAGTTGCCAAAGAGTTGTTCATTTTTGAAATTGTTGACTTTGTCTTTCTGTTTGTGATTTCATGTTTCCTGTCAATCATTACCTACTATGCATACTCGACAGCATATCTAGGAGAGATGCTGACACTGAAAGAATTGCTGAACAAGGTTAAGAACATAATCAAAGGGCCAGCAATTACACAGCTTTTTGTTTTACTCTTTACCTTTATCTATATCTTCATTTTTTCTGCAATCATTTCCATAATTGTGTTTGTCTCCAGTATTTACAATATTAATTACTGGTTTTTCATAATCCCTTTGATTTTGTTAGAAACTCTTCTCATGGTCTACATAGGAGTTATTTTGTCCATGAGTGTGGCAATTTCTGTTATCGAGCCAAATTTTTACGGAATTAGTGCCATTTCATGCGCAGCAAAGCTTTTGAAAGGGAAGAAGATGCAAGTATTTCTCTTAATTCTTGCGGTGATCATCGCCTCAGGCATCATATATGCATGTAATACAATACTTGTCATGTTTGCTTCCGGCTCCAAGGCTGGTAGTTCGGTTGTAGGGTTTGTGTACCAGCTTCTATTGCAGGTGGTTAGCTTGTACTCTACGATGGCTATCACGGTTCTTTACTACGAGTGCAAACAGAGCAATGGAGTAGAGTATACCAAATTAGCCACTACCAGTATAGTGTAGATAACTGAAATTTTTAATGATCATTTGTGTGTCTTTGTAGATCATGTATATTTGTTACTCTATATTATATGTGTACAAATAAAGAATCTGGCTTTAGAATTGTTTGATAGATTTTGTTTGATGCTTTAATTTGGCTTTCCAGATAAGTTTGAATATTGATTACATTCTATCAAGAAAATGTGGAATTGACATGAAAAATAATTAGTATGGATTCAAGCCACAACCAAATGTCGTCTTTATGACTTTGTATGTTCTCTGTCCTCTTCGAAAGCAAATTAGGTTAAAGCAAAATGTTGTTAAAGTTTAAAAGCTTTATGTTCAGACGTATTATTCATAAAATGCTGTTAAATATGTGTATTAAACGTACTATTCGCAAATTGCTGAATAATTTGCCAATTCGTTATGGTAGAATGAATAATTCGCCTATTCCACTACATTAATCTTGAACATACATCAAAATAGCAACCATTCACAACTAGATGTTACTACAAGTCAGTATGTCAAAAGCGAAAAAAAAAGCACTTTCTTCTCTCAACTGAAAATTAATTTGAAACTTTAAAATTTTCACATGGAGATCAACGCATCACTTATAAGATAGAAATATTTCAACAGTTTGGATTCATCGTTTGAATCCAATTTAATAGGTTTTAGAGTTGAGTTCACAAAAAGGCTTGGTGACTTTAGGAACACCCTAGTTCTACTCAATTTTTTATTTATATGCATTGAAATTTATTGAAACTTTTTTCCTTTTAAAGTTTTATAATTTTATGTATATGTATTAAAATTAATTACAAAAATTTTCCTTTTAAATTTATATATATATATATATATATATATATGGGATGGGCTATGGTGAGTTGCGAAGTAAAACGCTCGTATTCTAATTTGAAAATTCAAACAACCGATCCGAACCGCTCAACATTTTCTCCATATTTATTGAAATGTGCTTGGAGACCAAATTTTACATTTTTTGGATTTTTTTTTTACTATTTATTAAGCCACATTGAAAATCGCTAATTCAATAGTCCAAAATTTTTTAATGTTTTTTTACTGTTCACCTGGATCTGCGATTTTCAAATTGGCTTAATAAATAGTAAAAAAATTATAAAGAATATAAAATTTAGTCTCCAAGCACATTTCAATATGGAGAAAATGTTGAGCGGTTTGGATCGGTTGTTTGAATTTTCAAATTAAAATACGAGCGTTAAGCAAAACGTTGTTTTACTTCGCAACTCACCATAGCCCATCCCTATATATTTATATATATATATAGTTCAACTCTCTTCATGAGATATCAATTGTGGACTTGTAGCTCAGAGACTAGAATTTTCCATTACTCACAACTTCGTTTCAAGTCTCACCTACCACACATAAATTAAATTTATTTTGGCATTTTACGATCAATTTCTCTATCTAAATTTTCCAGTATCGCTCCCTTAAAACAATGACAAATTTGGGGTTTGGCAATAATTTGATGAGTCTTGAAATTAATCATGATTCAAATATATATAATTTGACAATAATTCGGCAAGTCCTGAAATATTTTTCATTTAGTTCAAATAATATTTTTAAAATATAGTTAAAAATAAATCTTTTTTTTTTGGATAATATGGACATGAATTCCGTATAAGTTATCAGCATGTAATATAGATATCGATCGGACAAATTCTTCGTGAACAAATATATAATTTATCCGTTTGTTTATGGAAGTGCTGAAATTAATGATACATTTGTAATTCAAATATGATTCAGAAATTCTTTAATACTATTACATAAATATATCCAAGCAGACTCGATAATAATAAGAAAAAAGTATATTTCAATTTGCGGAAATGATTGATAAAAATAAAAATAAAAAAAAAAAAAAAAAAAAACATGTTTCGTTATTCCTTTAATTCTCTCACTAATTTTAATTAATTCCTCTAATTAATGTATATTGCTATCGTTTAAAAAACCTTCAGCAAGATTCCAATCAAAAGAAGGGGAAAAAAAAGGAGCAAATAGGGAGGCGATTACTGAACTTCGATTGATTGTGTGATAATCCAGAACTTTTTTCCAAATGATTAATTTTTTTGTAGAACTTGGTAAGGACTATCAAGGTTGTATTAATAAATTTGCTTACAATATCAAAACATACTCAATTACATCAGTTCAACTATGTTACATCAGCAATTACCTGTGTAAAACCCCTAGCTCCCCTGTGTATACTAGTAAGACCCAATAATCCTTTTCCCACAGAACTGGTACCAAAGCACCACATCCTCCCTTGCTCAAATTGTCACTCGTCATGGTGGTTGTTTTACTCCACAAAAAATAACCTCATTGTGTTGCCGCCACAAGAATCAGAGAACTGACACAAACAACGAAATCCATGTGTTCGATCTTCTGTTGCCCGGTTGCTTGACGGTATAGTCTGTAAGAGTCTTCCCATGGGGCCTATACCGAATCTTCCCCGTTTAGAAGTGAGTTAAGGCTTCCCCATACCTCTAGTGTATTGGAGCATTCAAAAAACAGATGGTGAGATGATTCTAACAGGCAAGACTCGCACATCACACACTTCAACTCACAATGCATCCCTCCTCTTTGCATCAAATCATGCGTCAGAATTCATTGAGTAAAAGATATGCGAAAATTTTCACCTTAGAAGGTGCAGCTGATTTCCAAACTTCCATATACTTCCAATTTATTTTCCCTGCCGAGATTTTCAACTGGTACAATGAGGAAGCTGTGTATTCATCATTAGGCGACCATCTCTATAAGAGCTGATCTTTGGATTCTGACTGTACTGGTAACGCACCAGTAAAAAAAAGAGAGAACTTCAGAACCTTCACAAATAGCTTCATGCAGTGAAATAAGCTGCGATTGTGGTCTCGGCTGACGATCGCGGATGGTTCTGAGGGGATCCGAACCCCAATCATTGTACCAGCAGGAGATATGCTTGCCATCTCCTATACACCAGTATGTACTCCACTGAAATATTGAATGAAGTTTGATTAATTGCCTCCAAAAAATACGAGCCATTGACCAGCCAAACTTGAGGCCCTTGTCTGTGAGGTCTATGCTTCCTGAGAGAGTTAATTATCGAGTACCACAAGCTATCAGACTAAGTTGTCGCCTTCCACCACCACCTTATTAGGAGCGATATGTTCTACAATTCGAGATTAGGAACTCCCATTCCTCCAAAACATTTTGGTGTACATACAACTTCCCAACTGATTAAATCAAATTTAATAGATAGTTAAATTATTGCAACCGATTAAAACTTTAGTTGAAATGTAACAAAATAAAACCAATATTATAAAACCAAATGAACCTAAACAATTAAATGCTAACAAATCATGAATGATAAATTAAGATAAACTTGATTCAAATGAATAGTTAAAATTAAGTCAACTAACTTTAATTCAAATGAAATAGAGCTCCAATCTAATACAAAGTAATAATAAATAATTAAGAATAATAAGTACATGCTTAATCAATCGAATGTACGTATATAAATAAATTAAACACTTTGTTAAATATAAATTAACGTGAACTAATAATAACATAAAATTAAAAATAATTAGCTTGAACATATAAAATTAAATGAAAAAATAATTAAAATTTACACTAAAACGAATTTAAATAATTAACTTGAAATTAAATGAATACAAATCTTTGAAACAGAGTATAAACAACACAAAAATAATTGAAAAGCGAATTAAGAGAAAATTAAAAATGGGCATCCACAGACATGCGGTGTTGAATTTTTTTTAAAAAAGTATCACTGAATCTCAATTTTTTTTTTTTAAAAGTATCATTTGGATCGCAGCAGATCCAATTAATTTCCTCTATAATTTGAAATTTAAAATGATTACTAATAAAAAGGGCATTGGGTCATCTCCTATTTTACTCCAATACTTCATATATAGTCCCGTATTGTGTTGAAAATGACCATATCGTATCCAATACTATACCGTATCCGTATTCATGCAACATACTCCTCTCCCTTGTGAGCTCGTAATAAAAAATAAAAAAAACATACAAAGAATTTGATGGCCACATAATTTATTGAACTTGATGGCCACATAATTTAATTCTACGGTCCTAGCTCAGATCAGAACTTTCATAGTTGCAAGCTACACCACAAACATACACAAGTGGGTCTTTTGGAATTGCAACAAATACAGTAACTTGCAAAAGATGGCGTGGAAAATTCCGCTATCCTACAACTCCAATAGTTGCTCTTTTCGTGGAATTAATATTCATTAGAAGACAACAAGAAATTAACCCATCTATAAGAAAATTCCACCTAATCGTGTAGTACAAATAATTGTGAATGACGAATGCATATTTTGATCTGTCCTTATATTTAAAAAAATATATTATTTTTAAGTTCATTTAATTATTTCTTATTACTATATATATTTATTTCTCAAAAACCAATATGTTAAATGCAATGAGAAGGGTCAGCTTACACCAATTATTGGTGACACCATATTACACTCTACATTTTCAAAGTTTTCAAAATTCAAACCGTTTAACATGATAAATATATTAAAATGTGCTTGCAGATCAAAATTTATATATTTTTTTTAACTTTTTTACTATTTATTAAATATTTTACAAAATTGTTGTTTTTAGACCATTGGATTTTTTGTACCTATCTTGATAAATAGTAAAATAATTCAAAAAATGTAAAATATGATCTGCAAGTATATTTTAATATATACATCATGTTGAACAATTTGAATCAACTGTTTGGACTTTGAAAATGTATGTTGTAATCTGGTGTCACCAAAAAAGGGATGTAAGTGGATCTCTACTCAAATGCAATAAAGTGGTTAATACGTAGACAAATAATTAGTTATGTAATTACTAAGGTCTCTCTTAGTTAGGTGTTAATGGTACCCTTCTATCTATTTATTTAACCTGTATCGTATCTGATTAGGAGGGTATGGGTAAGATTTTTTTTCGTAAACTTATCGGGTACGGATATAGGTAAAGATTTTTTTTGTTATCTAAACGGATAAGGGTACGGGTAAACCCTATTTCGTACCCGTTACCCAATTGGATAATTATAAAAAAAATTATACATATTATATATATTAATAAGCATTGAAAAGAGTACATTAATTAGTTTACTTGCGTGAAATGAATATATATATATATATATTCTAATATTTTATTTAATAAATAATATAAATAATTATTATATTAGTATTATCTATTATTTATCCATTACCGCTTTATTATCCGACAACTATAAATAGAACTTAGAAAAAGACAATTTGTACGTAACGGTTAGTGCTGCACCCTCATCCCGACATTTTTCTCCATAACCAAAAAATTAAATAATATAATATTATAACCAAACTGGAAAAAAAATTTCATTCATAACCAGACCACCCCCCCCATTGGGCGGTCTGCCCTACCGACCAACCCGCCCCCCCACCCAGCGGTCTTCCCTGGCCATCAGACCGCCCCCCCACCCGGCAGTCTACTTTTTTTTTGTATTTTTGTATTTTATATTGTATTTTATGTATTTGATTGTAATTTATATCGTATTTGCTTGTAATTTATATTGTATTTTATGTATTTCGTTGTGATTATATGATTGTATTTCCTTGTGAACAAAATAATGACGGATTTGGTCGAGTGAACAAAATAACCAAATAACGTCTGGTCAACATAAAATATAGAAACGAAAACATAAGTAAATAAAATAACCAAATAACGTCTGATCAACATAAAATATAGAAAGGAAAATATAAATATACTACTGTCAAGGGCTACAATATGAAATATAAAAAACTAGCGACGAGGACGACGACCGGACAATGACAATCCCGGAAGGCGGCCCGCACGCCCTCCGCGGCTGGACACGTCTCTGAGGCTGTGGAGGCTCAGAGGGCTCTGGAGGATCCTCGTCATCAGAATAATCAAAATGCATGTCGTCCTGTGTATACGTGTTCGGTGGCTGTGTCCCAAACGCAACATCCGGCCATGGATCAAACTGGGTAGCTCGTTGTGCCCCACCGCCACTAGCCTCGTGGTCGTCTTGCTCGGGGGTGGCATCAATAGTGTGGGCTCGTCCCCGGTCCCCTCGTATACGTGGTCGATGGCTGTGTCCCAAACGCAGCATCCGCCCATGGATCCAACTGGGTAGCCTGCTGTGCCCCACTGCCACTAGCCTCGTGGTCGTCCTCTGCCCCAGTGTCGGTGAGACCAAAGTCTACCGGAGTGAAAGTGGGCTCGGCACTCCATGTAGGGTAACCATCCTACAGTTAGGTAATGTTAGTTTTCTTTATACAAAATAACAAAAATTTAATTATACAGACACGATCCAACTGACCTCGTCATACTGCACTGGCACTCCATATTGATTGTAGTAGGCGTGCCATCTCTTGGTGTCCAGCACCCAATCGTGGAACGCCCAATTCGGATTATCTTCTGCAATATTTGAGTGGAACATCTTAAGAACACATTTCAAAACAAAATTGACGTGAATGAAAAAAAAATTTAACTTATAATACCCTGCGGGGGGTGGTGATAGGTCTCTGTCGCGTACGAGAGGCGGGGGTTGGTTGGGCTGGTTCGGAACTGGTGAGTCAATCTTGATCTCACGCCAGTTGATGTTCTCGCCAGCGTCATGCAGCATGCCAACGAGGTGCCCATCGAAATGAGAATCCTCGACGATTGGAGCAGTGTGATGCAGCATAGTACACCCAAACGCCCGGAAACCAATTCTCGCCATGCACACCAAGCTATGTGCAACTCCTCGAATTGCCGTCAGTACCTGTAAATAACATTTAGGAAATGAGTTGTATGGGGAAAAAATAATATTACAAATAATTTTTATTACTTACCGCTCGAGTGTTGATCGGGCCCCACGGCAAATGGGTCTTACTCGAATCACCCATCATTCTTCGCCGAAGAGAATCACTGTAGTCGCCCTGCAAGTATATGGTAGTCATGCACCACCGCTGGTACCAGACCATATAACTCAATGTCCAGGGTCCCGCTCCCAAACTGACGTCCGTCGAGTCAGGCGGGACCCACAAATTGACCTGAGGCCTGCGTACAATCCTGTACAAGCCCATATGGTGGGTGCGCCAATCCACCTCAGTTTTCTTGTGGATAGTCCTGCATTATAAGTTAGTTATACAAAATTTGTGAAATAATATCAATAGTTTTTTAGTATTATTGAGTGTGTATTAATACTTACTTGTGCAGCTTCTCTGTGTCATCCTCACCAAGTTTGGGGTCATCCGGAATAAAGGCATTGAAGCCGAACTGACGAGGCACTCGATCATGATAGTGATACTCAACTATCCAGTAACAAACGAGTGGACCCCGGTACAAACCGAGATCCCTCTGCACCATCGTCAGCCGACAAAAAATGCGAGACCGGTACCACGCCTGATACGGAAACCACTCGACGTTAGCTTGGTGCAATAGCTGTAGCTGGTTCCGGACATACGAGATACCCGCCGTCCCTCCCCTCGGCGTATTCTCGTAGCGCTGTTAAACACCCCATATGATAGCATATGGGGGGGATCTGTCGATGTCATCACCCGCGTGCCACCTCACATGTGGAGGAATAATGGGTCGGCAAATCGGTAGGTGCGACCAGGACCACTGCTGGAGTAGCATGAGTGGCCCGTTGAATTACTAGTTGTCTCTCTGAAATTTTATATTTGTATTCATTATTATTAAATAAAAAACAATCGTAAAACACATTAATTGATGGAAACTTACCAGACATGCGTGACACAGTCCTCTGTACAGGGTGGCAAGCACGGCTCCACCCCAATGAGGGGGGGAAGGGGGGCGGTCTGGTTATGAATGAAATTTGTTTTCCAATTTGGTTATTAATATTATATTATTTAATTATTTGGTTATGGAAAAAAATGCCGGAGCCTCATCGTACTCGTTCACACCCCTACTATCAGGGCATGCACGACACAGTATTAAATATTATAAAATATAATGACAACTACAAGAGTTGGTCTAGTCTACGCTAAAAATTAAAATGGTTCCAAGTCAATGCCAACGAAATTTCTTACTCTTGCATTAATTATAACGCGGTCCCGGCTCCCCAGTCTTCTAAGTTCATATATACACACACACATATATAGATAGATGCTATTAACCAAATCCAAAGAGAAACATTTTCTAGTTAATTCTCAATTGTAATTTTATCTTCAAGCCATGGCCATGTCTTCTTCCCCCTTTTCCTTCCTATGGCAAGCCCTGCTCCTCCCCTCAAAGAATCCTAAACTTATTTCTAATGTTTTCTTGATCTACATCCTAATCCATTTGTTGCTTTACATCGGCTTCCAGCTATCGATCACACCTCTTGTTTCTAAGATGACTGAGTTAGCGAAATTGCTACCAACAATTGACCCAACAAGCCCTGAATTTACAGAGCTTTTTAATACCTTCAAGGTAGTTACCAAAGAGTTAATCATTTTTGAAATTGTTTACTATGTCTTTCTGTTTGTGACTTCATGTTTCCTGTCAATCATTACCTTTTATGCGAGCTCGACAACATATCTAGGAGAGATGCTGACACTGAAAGAATTGCTGAACAAGGTTAAGAGCATAATCAAAGGGCCAGTAATTACACATCTTTTTGTTTCACTCTTCACCTTTATCTACATCATCATTTTTACTGCAATCATGTTCATAGTTGGGTTTGTCTCCAGTATTTACAATATTAATATCAGTAGTTCATGGTTTTTGAGAATCCCTTTGATTTTGTTAGCAACTCTTCTCTTGGTCTATTTAGGAGTTATTTGGTCCATGAGTGTGGCAATTTCTGTTATTGAGCCAAAATTTTACGGAATTAGTGCGATTTCATACGCAACAAAGCTTTTGAAAGGGAAGAAGATGCAAGTATTTCTCTTTATTCTTGCGTCGAGCATCGCCTCAGGCATCATATATGCATGTAACACAATACTTGTTATGTTTGCTTCTGGTTCCAAGGCTGGTAGTTTGGTTGTAGGGTTTGTGTACCAGCTTCTATTGCAGGTGGTTGGTCTGTATTCTATGATGGCTATCACGGTTCTTTATTATGAGTGCAAACAGAGCAATGAAGATGAGTATACCAAATTAGCCACTAACAGTATAGTGTAGATGAAGTTTGTGTATCTTTGTGTGGTGATGAAGTTTGTAGATCATGTATATTTGTTACTCTATATTATATGTGTACAAATAAAGAATCTGGCTTTTGAATTGTTTGATGCTTTAATTTGGCTTTACAGTAACTTTGCATATTTATTACATTCTATCAAGAAAATGTGGAATTGACATGAAAAATAATTAGTATGGATTCATTATACAAAATCCTTATTTCTCACTTCAAGCCACAATCAAATGTCATCTTTATGACTTTGTTTGTTCTCTGTCCTCTTCAAAAACAAATAACGTTAAAGCAAAATGTTGTTAAAGTTTAAAAGATTAGTGTTCAGACGTATTATTCATAAAATGCTGTTAAATATGTGTATTAAACGTACAATTCGTAAATTGCCAATTCATTATGGTAGAATGAATAATTCGCCAATTCACAAATTGCTGAATAATCTGTAACCGAACCTAACCCGAGCCTGAACAACCCTAAACACGTGTTGATTACAAACTGGATGACTCTCAACTTGACCAAATTCAAACACGAGCAACTAGAAATTCGAATCTAACAGGATGATTCAATACCCAATCTCACTAGAACCTGAATAACTTGAAAATATAAAAATGATCCAAGGCATCGACATGAAACCTGACTCAACTAGGGATGACCCGAAATTTATAACCTAAAACTAGATTTGACCCGGGACCTGGAATTATCCGAACTGGCTGACTTGAAATCTAACTCGAACGTGATGACTTGAGATCCGGCAATCATTTAAAGTCAAACTGACCCAGAACTAAATTTATGTTCCCCTTCGACGAGTGATAACTTTAGGTTTTGAATCAAGAAATAGACGCAACTGGAAAAAAAAAATGAAAAGATCTGAAATCCTATAACTTAATGTTCCCTTAGCTCACTGACAAGAAAAACAAGTTTTTGTGGTATTGAAAAAGAACTCAAGTACACAAAATTTTGCAGGTAGTGCAAGATGATTATTTCCCTAAAAACAATGTTACAAGACAAACAATGATTATTTTCCTAAATACAACATAAATAAAATTGCAATCCCCCAACTCACCTCATCACAAAAATGTCAAAAAGGAAATCAAAAAGAGAATAGCAACGGTAAAAGGTAAAAACAACAAAAAAAACCTCTATCTGATCTTTCTGAAGGAGCTGACCCGCTCAAAATCGGGAACTGCATAATTCTTCTCAATCTCCCATGCAAGGTGAGACATCGAATTAAATGATGATTTCACCGCTTTCTCATCTGTGACTTCTCTTGGGAAAGGAATTCGGACAACAAAAACCCCGTTTTCTGAGTAGATGTATAAGTCAAACCCTAGCCTGTCCACCCAAATCATTTTCGCACTTGACACCTGTCACAGTTTTAGCAGTCCACATGCAAATTGGTACAGACTCATTTCAGTCTATGTCTGATTATTACTGTCTTAAAGCTTAAACCAAGCTCTTATTCATTGATAAACCCAAATAAACAAAGAGCTAAACACTTTGTTTGGTGGGTCTATTAGGTATCAGCACAGATAATGGTAGAGGTGGTACCAGAATCTTTGCTAAAAGTTCATTAAACAGTCAAGTATATTAATCCAGATTTTTGGTACTGATATGAATAACAAGAACACGCTAATGTATGCTTGTTTCATAGTGGAACAGAGTACAGAAAAACAGAACTTGCCTGAAAACCAGTATCAACATAGACATTGCATAGACGGTTCACATCTTCAGCATGTCTTGAATTCATTTCTTCTACAATCTTCTCAGAAACGTTCCTCAAAGGGTCAGGTTCGGCTGTTACATACTCTGACGGAGCAACCCAAACACCATCCTATCACATAAATTAAGAAACAAGAGGACAAACTGTGTGAGGCAATGTCTGCTTTTATAGATATAGAAAGTTGAGTTGGAAGTAAATACATACCTCACTAAAATCTTCCATATGAAATATTCTTTCAACAGATATCAAGTACATGAGATCCAGATCTGCCTCTTCACCAAATTTCTTTTCCCACTTTGCACTAAGTTTCTACATAATATACAAAAGGGAACCTCCTCAGATAAACCGAGTCAGATGCAGTGAAGCATTTTGAAAACCCAACATATGAAAAAAAAAAAAATGCTATTTAGCACAACCTTCAAAAGCTTTTCATCTGTAGGCTTTGTCAAGCTACCGAGCAGGGTACACTGAGGAGTTCTCAATCCACACTGCTCAAACTGCACATAAAAGCTAGTAATATATCAAAACAGAAACTCAATTCATATATTTTCATTTAAAGGCACCTCACGCTTTTTTCTTTTCTTTTTTGGCCTCAAATGGCATTTTATCATATTGGTAATTCGTTCAAAATTTCATCTAAGGTGCAACGACAGACTGATCCCCATCTCCACCAAACAATAAAATGCAAGTTAATTTTTGGTGAACTTTTAATCGAATATCCATTAACTCCTAAAATTAATCCAAATATTTAGATTTGAACAATATATGCAAATTTCATTGTACAAACAAATAACAAAAGGAGAACTGTAGTACCTTTACATGGAAACTCGATCTGTTGTCTACCGCAAGTGACCTATGAGCTGGATTGAAGCAGAGAGCAGGGGCTCCTTCTGGGTCCACCACAAAGCGAGCGCCAATACCAAGCGGCCATGTGTCATGGGCCAACGCAGACAGGGTTCCCGTGTGGGCTAGGTCCATTATGGACCGAGACACCTCAGCGGGCGAGGGTTTCGTCTTGGATTCGGTGACTACCGACGGAGACTCGGTGGAGACGGCGTGGAGAGAGCATTTGGGGAAGGATTGGGGACTCGCGACATGGTGGAATTGGTGGGGTTTGTTGGAAAGGGAGAGGGGTGGAGAGGGACAAAGCGATTGGGAGATGAGGGAACGCATTGGAGATGGATAGAGTCAGTGCGGGAGAGAGAGAGAGAGAGAGAGGAACTCGAAAATCGGGGAACCCATTTTTACTTAGTGCGTACTTCGATGGACCAAAATATCCTGCATCAAGGCAGAAGATTTAGTCTGTAAAATTCGAACGCTGATGATCAGAGTATTTTGGTCCATCAAAAATTTGAACTCTGTACGCACTAAAAACTGCTCTGTACCCGAAAATCAGAACTGAGAATTAGCCCAAGCTAACCGCAAATCAGTATCACCTCAGGCACCTGAGGTGCAAGTGGTAAATCCATACCGTTCATTTCATTTGACACGATCTCAAAGCAGACTCCTAGTCTTAACCAGTGTTGTAAATAACGGTATGCGCTCGTCAGACGGATAAAGTATCTCCAAGTGATTAATTGAGAATAATTGGGAATAATTGGCCATATTCAGAAATAATCAATCGGTTAGTTGGAAAAATTTGTGATGATTTGATCACCGCCAATAACTAATTGGCCAATTAATCGGTCTGAACGGACGTGTTTTACAACACTGGTCTTAACAGACACTGGGTTGAGTTTGAACTGACTGCGATTAATCTGGACCGTCTGTTGTTTTCAATTGCACCTCAGGTACCTTGGTGGACACGGACACACTAAGCGCGAGCCTAGTCCGTAGTTGACTGGCTCTTGATCGGATAGGGTTATAAGTCTCCTCTTTGCTCTTTCCCAATTTTAAAAATTTACAAGAAATTTCCTACATGTTAAATTAAATTTTGGTGCATTTACAAATGAGTAAACTATTCATCAAGCACTTAAAAATATGTGAAAAGGTTTCTATACCTAACATTTTTTATCTGATTTGTACTCAGCAACAGGTCCCCACAAGTTTCTAACGAATTTTAACTGTCCGGTACTACTTTAAATAAGCCAACCTTCCTCGTTAACATGATTTGATGGTTTTTACAAATTTATTTCCAATGCCTCTCTTCCTAGAGTTCTAAAAAAGCCTCCGGAGGCGTGCCCTGCCTGTGCCCGTGCCCGTCCTGCCCGTGCCCGTGCCACGGGCACGGGCGTTAAACGGGCCGGACCCGTTTTTTTTCCCTGCCCGTGAGTGCCCGTCCGCCCGTGAGCCCGTGCCCGTGCCCGTGGATTTTTTTTTTTTCCGAAAACTAATTTCAAAATTTCAAATTCAAATTCCTCCCCCCCCCCATTACCCCCCCCCCTCC
This sequence comes from Carex cristatella, assembly GCA_024447775.1. Classification (NCBI taxonomy): domain Eukaryota; kingdom Viridiplantae; phylum Streptophyta; class Magnoliopsida; order Poales; family Cyperaceae; genus Carex; species Carex cristatella. Next base: position 4,810,322 of record JAJHPF010000025.1, read on the forward strand.
CCTCCACCTCCCGGCCAATAGGACCCCACTAGCCCACCCCACCTCTCCATTTTTTTTTTTTTTAAATTCAAAAATGAGAAATATATTTTTTTTTAACTTTAAATGGCCATAACTTTTGCTAGGAAAGTCGGATTGACGCGTATGACATCAATTCGGAAAGGGGAGGAGGAGACGGTGGCGACCGTCACCCGGGGATTAAACGGGCAGGGTAGAAATTTTTTTTTTTTGCCCGTGATGCCCGGCCCATTGTGCCCGTGTGCCCGTGACGCCCGTGTCCGTGCCCGTCCTCCCCTGCCCGGCCCTTCTGTAATACACTATCTCTCCCTAATATTTTCTTTCTGAATCTCTCTCCGTATAAATTTCCAATAGAATCTGCTGATCTCAATAGAGCACAGGCACCACTGATCGGGCCGAGCACCACCGATTGAAGCTCTCTCCCTGCCACCGATGCAGAAATCAGAACTCTTTCTTTGCCACTGATGTAGATCAAAGCTCTTTCTGCCACCGATCGGAGCTTTCTCTCTACCACTATTTCGCTACCTCCTTTATCTCTCTACATATGATACCATTCAAGCAAGATCCTAACAACATCAAACAAGCGGCGGTGTACGACTACGAAGGAGACCCACGCTAGTCGGAGTACTAAAGCAATGTTCTCTTGGCAAGGAACAAACGGTGCTAGGAAGATTTGAAATAGGAAGACCTTAAGACTCCCAACCTTATGCTCTTATGCTCATGGTAAGATATCAATTTTTTAGTTTTTGAATAAGTTCTATGAGAATTCCTTTTAATGGCTGTACAAGCATCCGTAAATAAAAATAACAATAATAACAGAGTAAAAGTATCCTTCGCTTGCGAAATATTCCACACAAAAATTGTCAGCACCTAATTAGTGTAATTTTCAGCACGCTTGAAAATTTGATTGACATTCTATTACTTTTTTTTATTGAATTTGATTGACATTCTATCCTAGCCTACACCCATAGCTAAAATTTAAATACAAGCTAGTTAATTATTCTTTATTTGAAGAAAAAGGTAATTGTGTTTTTATTACTGAAAAATGAAAATTAATTTTGTCTGTCAAAAACTAATAACTATTTCCAAATGTACGCAAAGAAAAATAAATAAATTTGAATGCACGTTGAAATTATCCTAAGTATAAAGAGCCCACATCTGAAACAATTACTTGAGAACCCGCTCTATAATTGTATTTTGAGCATTCAACTCGATAACATCAAACATACATACATCCCACAAATTGTTATCATTAATTTCTAGAGGGCCTTCTTTTTTTTCTATTTTAGTTACTTGACAATACCAAACCTAGCCACAAGCGATAACAAGAGCAAAGCCAGTGCTTGGAAGGAAAATTAGAAACAGCAAATAATCCACAGATTAACTTCAACTGACATAAATGAAACCTACATATTACAATAATGAAATTCAGTTGCAAAATGGTAATTCTAAAAGTAACTCTCTATCAAAAAAGAAAAGAAAAGGCATTCAAGTATTAAACTTGATTCTGAACTAAATGTCATGCCCACAAAATAGATTCTCGAACCATCAACAAATTTACCTACAGCTCTGTCAAAATGAACAAAGGATGCAAGTTAATTAAAAAAGATCATAGTATATATGAAACTAAACAAACAAGCATCTGACTTCTGACTTTCATATTTGCCAATCATAAAAGAATTGAACTAACACAACTGAAATTGGTTAATAAGCACATTGGGACTAGATTAAGGAAGGTTTACTCAACGAGGCTAACAATTGAGTATGCTAAATTAAATATGCAAAGCTACATCTTATAAATGAATAGAAACAATAATACAATAAGAAAAAACAACTAGTCAACAGAAACTAAATTGATCAATTAAAAATAAAAAGAAAAAAAAAGTAAAGATCTAACCTTAGTTTAGCCGGACCCAACAATAATGTTGTTGATTGGGATGAAAATAAGCTTCACAAAGAAGCCCACAAACCCCATTACAACAAATCCAATAGCCGTGCGTACAGCCACCTTCGAAAACTCTGCACAACCAATTTCCAAACTAAATAAATAGTTGCATCAACAGACAATAATAGTTTTATAGTTAGCATGGTACTGAGAACCTAGTGATGGCAAGCACAGTACCATATGATATCTGTACCAGAAGAGAACATATTTCTGACTCCAGAAGAAATTAAACTTAATTGTGGATTAAATAGAAACTGAATCCAAAATGAAAGAACTATAGTATCTGATACTGAACCAGCTTATATGATACCAGCTAAATCTGATACCTACTAATAATCCGGTAGTGTCTTAGGTTCATCACTCATAGAGATATTGTTATTTCCCTGACAGAAACTACAACTGCTAGATCAGATAAACTAAAATTGATCAGGTCCCATCTCAGACAAACTCCAAAGGAAAAAAAAATTCCTTTATTTTCTTCTACATTCTCTAAGGAAAAAAAAATGTTAATTTGTTGTTGAAGTACCAGTATCTGAGAGAATTTCTTAATCTTAGATTAGGAGCAAGAACTTGAAGGATGTCTCACTTTGACACAAATGTTACTAGATGCAGTGACAACATATGTCAAAATTGTCGAAAACAAAAGACTAAGGGTATGTTTGGCTGGGTGAATAGCCGTTCAGAATAGTCGCTAACAACTGTTGTTCTACAATTCCAACCAAAAGCTAGGTTAGCAACTATTCCAAACAGCTGAGTTAGCACACTAACCTCACTAACCCCACTTTCAGACGAAACACACCCAAAATTATAGATGTGGTCCTATCACTTAAATTTGGAATGCCTCAAATTGAATTAAATTAGAAATAATTTGATCATGGAGCAAAAACTGCTAAAACTAATTTCAACTATCAGAATTTCAAATTGCCAGGTGGGGGAACCAATCCATTTTAAACTGCAAACAGGTGCCCTTAGCTGTAAAATAAACTAGTTGTCAATAAATCTGTAATTGACATGAATTTGACATAAACTGGAGGAAAGGGGGTGATTTAAACCTCTGAAAATGCTCTCAGAAGATATATATAGACTCAATGTTTTGTATTTTTGATGAAACAAGGAAATTTTGAGGGATAAATTAACCTTTGTGACCTTATTTGCAACAAAGAAAAGGAATATAAATTCGCAGATGTGTCAGAACTTCCAATCAGATTAGATCTGAAAACTTCAGGTGCATAAGTAGAATAAAATTACGCGAATCAGATAAATTGAATATAATTTTTATATAATTAATAGGCAACATCGGATCTTCTACAGTTAAGCGAATACCAAATAATCTAGAGCGAGAATTGATCTCATATAACAAAGATCTAAGTAATTGAGGTGAAAATAAGAAAGAGAAACGAAAAAGGAGACGAAAGGAACCTTTCCGATCAGGCTTGTGACAGCGCTTCACAAGGCGTATGCTGTCCTTGGCGAACTCTCTCAGCGGATCCACCATTGAATCTACCGCATCCATTGTCCTTGATTTTCGAGAAAGAGAATAGGAGAGATAGTATAGCGGTGAGGGAAAGAATGATATGCTACTAACTTGGTAAATTTTGGAGATCCTTATAACAGGACTCGAGTTGAGAGTAGGTCCGATACTTTGGTTCGACGGGTTCAATCACCGTTCAATCTGCTTTAAGATTCGTGTAAAGTGCTTTAAATTTGGTGCAAGTCTGCTTTAATTTCGTGCGAACAGATATTAAGATTGATCGAACGGTCGTAGAGCTCGTTGAACCTTTAAGTAGCTCTGTTATAAGAGAGCTGCCACTATAAGCCTGATTTGGTTTAAACGGATCTGCAGGCTTGACAGGTTGTATTTTTGGAAGAATCCGGTAAGGTTCGAATTTTAAGTGGATGTCCAAGAAGAAGAGCGTTTGAACGGGAGCTAAAGTTGAAAAGTATGTAAATTGGAGGTATTGATTTTGAGTATTTTCAGTTTTCTTTTGATAAATATAATTATATAAATCGATTCATCAGTAGAACTAGGGTGTTCTTTAAGTTCACCTAACTTTTTTTTTGAACTCAACTCTAAAACATATTTCAAATGACGAATTCGAACTGTTGAAATTTGTCTACCTTACGAGTGATATGTCTACATGTAAACAAATTTAACTTTAAAATTAATTTTGTATGTCATGGACCTCATCACAAAACCGCAACTATCGCTGGGACACCTCAACAGGGCGGCAATCACACTCATTCCAAAAAAAGGGGATCCAAAGGGGATTTCTGATTACAGATTAATCAGTGTTATTTATATAATTGCAAAGATTATCACGAAGGTACTGGCAAATAGATTACAGCTGCATCTCCAAAGCCTGGTGGCGAATTGCCAGACAGCTTTTGTTAAAGGAAGATCTCTAATGGAGTCTTTTCTCTCAGTAAGGGAACTTCTAGGGTACTGCCAAAGGAAAAATTTGCCAGCAATACTATATAAGGTGGATTTTGAAAAGGCTTTTGACACAGTCGACTGGACTTTCATGATCAACCTTCTCATTGAACGAGGTTTTCCACCGAGGTGGTTATCGATGGTGATGGCTAGCTTACGTTCTTCATCTTCAGCGATAAAGGTAAATGGAGCGCTTTCTAACTATTTCATCCATAAGAGAGGCCTCAGACAGGGAGATCTCCTATCCCTGATGTTGTTTGTTATTGTAGCAGATGCATTGAGTACATTCCTCGTTAAGGCTAGGGAGATAATGCCCAACCAAGCATACTTAGCACCGGAGAATTATAACAGAGGCTCACCCGACAACACTGAGAATTATAACAAGGATCCTAAAAGATTTCTCGAAACTATCGGGTTTGAAAATAAACCAGGCAAAAAGTACCTTTGTCCCAATAGCACTGATACCCGAACACATCCAAGTCATCACAGACATTATATCGTCACCACCTTTTCAACTCCCAATTACATACCTGGGACTGCCGCTGACAATTAACAAACCAACGCGTGCACAATACCAACCAATGATATCAGTTATCCAATCAAAAATTGAGGGTTGGACATCCAGATTTCTATCATATGGGGCTGATTGACACTTGTCAAATCAGTGTTAACTGCAATGCCGCTACACTTCATGCAAGCGCTGAAACTACCACAGGGGGTTATCAAACAGATCGACAAAATGCGACGCAACTTCCTCTGGAAAGGGAACGAAACGTGTAAGGGAATAAACTGCCTGGTAAACTGGGAAACAGTTTGCAATCTAAAAAACAATGGAGGGTTAGGGATCATCGACTAGAATGACGCATTACCGACGAAATGGTTAATTGAGGTAGCACCGAATGGACTGTGGGCTACAACAATCAAAAGGTTGACGAATATATCTTTGGCATCGCAAATTCAGCATAACAGAGACCTTTCTTTCTTTTTGAGAGACCTATCTCGACTGAACCCACTATTCGTAGTCTCAACGACATCAAATGGAGAGGGACGGCTTCAGGGCTGTTCTCGTGCTCCTCGGCTTACAGGACAATGCATCATACCGGTGTCCTATCGTCAACCATGGGAATATGGAAAGTGAAGGCTCCGATGAAAGTCAAGGTATTTATATGGCTATTCCTAGCAAATAAGTTACTAACTCAGCAAGTACTGATTACTAGAGGATGCACATTTCGGTTGGGTTGTCACTTGTGTGGTTCAACAATTGTGGAAACGGCGGACCACATCATTTGCGAATGCAGTTATGCAAATAGGTTCTAGAGAGGGGTTCTGGCTCACTACAACATGACGACACGTGCAGGTGACAGATTAAATCAGTGGGCAATGGATATCCGGGGTGCAACAAGAGAACAAATAACACTTTGGAGAAGCGTATGGGCAGCAGGTGCATGGGCACTCTGGAGGAAGAGAAATAGAAGGTTGTTCGATGGTAAAAATAGGCCGATTGACTTATTGATATATCAAACGACAATAGAGATATCACTCTGGTCCCGTTTTGCCTAGAATGACAATGATTGGCTATTTTATTTTATTTTTATTTTTATTTTCTATTACTGTGTATATCCTTAGGGTTTATACAATAAGCATCATATTTAGATGATACAATTTTATTTTTCTATTTTGTAAATAATTTTTTTTATCAATATATTTGCCAACAGCTGTTGCTGTTGACCATCAAAAAAGAATTAATTTTGTATGGAGTCAATCGGTCAAAATTATAAGATTTATAAATTAATTTTAGTGCATTCATATTTTTAATATTTTTTTTTACCATTTGGCTATATACAAAGGGGGAATTTCACGTATACCCCTCAAAAACTTCAAAATTACATGTTTCCCCTTAAAATTTTTAAAATTACATATTTCCCCCTCTAAACTTTAAAAACTCACATATTTACCAATTTTATTATATTTTATATTAAAACACATTCTAAATTCATAAAATACCCATTTTACCCTTTATTAAAAATCACAAAACATCCATCTCACTCCAATTTGAATCTGAAAGGTTCCTCTAACGTCCGAATTGCTTTAAGATCCGTGTGTGCTAGCATGAATCTTGAAGCAACGTGCACAGATATTGATGCGATGCATGCATATCAAAATCGCTTTAAGATCTGTGCGCACTACATCAGCACAAATCTTAAAGCGAACACGCACATATCTTATTGCAATTTAGACAGATCGGACGGTAGAGGAACCCTTCAGATTCAAATTTGAGTTCGACGGTGGTTTTATACTTTTAATAAAGGGTAAAATGGGTATTTTATGAATTTAGAATATGTTTTAATATAAAATATAATAAAATGGGTAAATATGTGAGTTTTTAAAGTTTAGAGGGAGAAATATGTAATTTCAAAATTTAGAGGGGGAAATACGTAATTTTGAAGTTTTTGAGGGGTATACATGAAATTTCCTATATACAAAATTAATTCCAAATTTTAAAATTTTTGTATATAGATGCATCACTCATAAAGTAGATGGGTTTCAACAGTTCAGATTCGTCATTTGAAATTAATTTGATAAATTTTAGAGTTGAGTTCACAAAGAGTGTTGGTGAACTTATGAACACCTTAGTTCTACTCATCAATTTATAGTATTTTATTTGAAATAGTTCATTTATTATGTCTCTACTTTTAAAATTTTTAAGAATAAAATCATCAGACGTGATTATATTATTTTCTCTACATGCAAAAAAATAATATTATTTTTCGATTTTAGTTTTCTATAGATCAATAAGTTAAAAAATTAACTTTTATAATTTTTCTGCATCAATTTATTTTTGCGAGCTCTTCATACCAATCAAAACAATATCAAAATGTCGTAAGTTTTTACGTGCGCACAGAAAAAATGATATAGATCATATAACAGTTTTATTTTAACATTTAAGTAATAAATTTTAAGTTATTATAGTTCTAACAATATAGGCATAATGGAAGCAAAATAAATAAATAAAGGCATTTGAACTCTCCTCTAAATGTTGTTTGAATTTTATAATTTAAAACAAAGTTTATTTGAATAGTACAAATTTCTTATTTTCAACGTCATTTCCAAAAAAATTAATCTAGAATTCTAAAATGAGAATTATATTATATATAACTTAATATTGTTCTCATATATCCTGATATACTCTATATTTGACGTGGATCAAATTCAAATATGATGAATTTGACTGGACAAAGGAATTTTTTTTTAAATTAAAAATGAGAAAATTTGAACTAATGTTGTCTAACATCATAAGTTCATAATGCCTTTTCATATGGTCAAAATCATGTCCAGAACTAAATCATGTATTTTCTTATCATCCTTTTAAAACTTTATGAATATTTTCCACTGAAATAACTAAAATTAAACCTCTATTCTTATATTAAGCACTTAGATGTCCTGATTTGTCAGTAACTATGATTAAAAGATGAAATTTCGGATAATATATCAGTTCTTTGGTCAAATACTATACCTTATTTTGATTATACACATTTTTTTTTATGTTCTTTACGTGTAGAAGTGCAACCTCATTTGTCGTTGTTCTTGCACATTGCAACATAATTTGCCCTTGATCTTGTGCTTATGAAGCTCATTTGTATTTGTTCTTGTGCTTAAGAACCTCAATTGCCCTTGTTTGTGCGCTTAACAATCTCAATTGGCGTTGTTCGTGTGCTTAACAACCTCTTTTGCCAATCATCTTGTGCTTACGAATCTCATTTGTATTTGTTCTTGTGCTTAGGAACCTCATTTGCCCTTGTTAGTGTGCTTAACAACCTCAATTATTGTTGTTCATATGCTTCTTAACCACTTTTGCCCTTGTTCACGTGCTTAGCAACATCATTTACACTTGTTCTTGTGCTTAACAACCTCATTTGTCGTTGTTCTTACGCTTTGCAACATAATTTCCCCTTAATCTAATGCTGGTGAACCTCATTTGCATTTGTTCTTGTATTTGGGAACCTCATTTTCCCTTGTTTCTGGGATTAACAATCTCAATTGGAGTTGTTCGTGTGCTTAACAACCTCTTTTGCCCTTGATATTGTGCTTATGAACCTCATTTGCATTTGTTCTTGTGCTTAGGAACCTCATTTGCCCTTATTCGTGTGCTTAACAACCTCAATTGTCATTGTTCATATGCTTCTTAACCTCTTTTTCCCTTGTTCTTGTGCTTATCAACATTATTTTTACATGTTTTGTGCTTAATAACCTCATTTGTCGTTGTTCTTGGCTTTGCAACATAATTTGTCCTTGATCTTCTGCTTATGAAGCTCATTTGCATTTGTTCTGGTGCTTAGGAACCTCATTTCTCTTGCTTATGTGCTTAACAATCTCAATTGGCGTTGTTCGTGTGCTTAACAACCTCTTTTGCTATTGAGCTTGTGCTTATGAACCTAATTTGCATTTGTTCTTGTTCTTAAGAACCTAATTTTCCCTTGTTTGTTAGGTTAACAACCTCAATTGTCATTGTTCATATACTTCTTAACCTCTTTTGCCCTTGTTCTTGTTCTTATCAACATCATTTACACTTGTTCTTGTGCTTAACAATCTCATTTGTCGTTGTTCATGCACTTCGCAACATAATTTGCCCTTGATCTTGTGCTTATGAACCTCATTTGCATTTGTTCTTGTACTTAGGAACCTCATTTTCTCTTATTTGTGTGCTTAACAACCTCTTTTGCCCTAGATATTGCTTATGAACCTCATTTGCATTTGTTCTTGTGCTTAGGAACCTTATTTGCCCGTGTTCGTGTGCTTATTAATCTCTTTTGCCCTTGTTCTTGTGCTTCGCAGTAGGAGTTGTCAGAAGCTGTTCCCGAATGCCATTTCGCTTGACGATTAGAATTACCTTTTGATCTGGTCTGCGATCCCGTACTTGTCGCTTTTATATATGCGGGGTCGATAGATCATGTATTACCTTTTTATTTAGTTTTTGATTTGATTTGATAAGCACAAGAACAAGTATAAATGCGGTTGCTATGCACAAGAACAAGGGCAAAAAATGTTAAGAAGCATATGAACAATGACAATTGAGGTTGTTTACCTAACGAACAAGGGCAAATGAGGTTCCTAAGAACAAGAACAAATGCAAATGAGCTTCATAAGCACAAGATCAAGGTCAAAAGTGGTTGTTAAGCACACAAATATCGCTAATTGAGGTTGTTAAGCACACAAACAAGGGCAAATAAGGTTCCTAAGCACAAGAACAAATGCCAATGAGATTCATAAGAATAAGATCAAGGGCAAAATGCCAATGTCAGGTCAAGTGGAACGACTTGGTAAGAGTACGCCCACGAAAGAAAATAATTCAGATATCCCACACCTGTAGGGCTGAAGACGCGATGGCTAACCCTCAGTGAAAGTAGTAGGATCATCGTATGCTCCGATCGGCCGTCAGTCGGCTCAGCCTATGGATCAGGCTCGTACGGGGTCTGCGGATATGAAATTATGTAATTTAAACTAATTAAAATCTACACTAGATTATACTAACCCTCGTCCCAATTAATATGTTTTCGTTAAATTCTCGATTATTTCGATCTATAAAAATTAACGATTCTGTCAGTCTGACTGACTCGACTTAGTCAGATATTGATCATTCTCTTTCATGCCATTGAGCTTAGCATTACATCTTTACTATTAATTTCGTCAGATATTGATCAATCACTTTGATCTAATTTAACCTAACTTGATTTAAAAATATATGGTATTTATAATATTTTAATTCGAAGATAAATTGTTTTACGTAATTTATTTCATTGAAATATTCGTAAAAATAAATACGTCATTCACTACGGTATTTAATATGAATCTTTTTCAACCGCTTTAATTATAGATTATATTTAATTAATTAAAATAAGTCATAATAAAAAGATCGACTGATTCGATTCGAGTTTGTAATTATTTACTACAGTATTTACGTATATTAAATACATATTCAATAAAAGCATGTATTACTTAATTACTTATTTATTTTAATACGTATAATATAAATGTACATTGGTTATCTACTATCTTAAATACTACGATTATTAGGCGTATTTCCAAATGTATAAAATTAGAAGTACTATTACTAAATTTTATTGCTTTGGTTAAGAATAGTTTGAAATTATATTTAACTACGTATATAGAAATAAAATTTACTTTGTTAATTAATTGACAACCTATTAAGTTTAAAATGTATTTACGCAAAAATAGTTATTATTCTAACTAATTCCACGGGTGTCTCTTCGAAATATTCATGTAGTAATTACGTCATTTTCTACGATGTTCATTACAAAATTTAAGTTAATTAATTGGTTTGAATTTGGGTTGTATTTGGGTTGTATTTTATTAGAAAACGCATTGGAAAAATTCTATTTGTAGATCATCGGATTCTAATTTAGTTACAGTTTGCTTAAATTTAATTAACGTTCCTATTTAGGAAAAATATATGTCGTTTAATTACATATATATTTTTGATACGTATATAAGAGAAAAATACATTTTTAGTAATTAATTATGCTAACTACGACGGTTTGAAATAAATTTTTAAATTAAAAACGAGATATGTTGCTAATTAATTGTTCTTATTAATGAACAATATAATTACGCTTAGTTTTATCGCATCAATTAAATTATTAATCCTAATTAACTACATGTGTTGTATTTAATATGATTTAATTTTGTGTGTTTCGGGATCATATATTGTCCTCGGATAATCTAGTATCTGCTCATAGTATGTCATGAGTCGTCAATCCAGGACTTTACTAATCATTTTCCGAGCTAATTTAGGTTTACGTAAGCATCCGATTTTTATTCGATTCCTTATACAACCTAAATTTAAAAGTCACGTTTTTGTCCAACAGTTACGCCTTTTGGAAAGATCCAAATACCATAATCTTATCCCTCTTTATTTTCAAAATCTACCAAGTCCCATTTGAGCCTAATTTCCAAAAATCCCAACATTTGCATTTCAGTCCATCTAGTTAAAATTATTTATGCAGGGGCTAATATATTATCGTTTGGCCCCCTAAATTTACACATTTCGCAACAAGGTCCCTGTCACTGGGTATCACTGGGCTGGTACCAAGGTACCAGCAATTCACAAGCACACACACAATTCATCAGGAGACACAACAAAACAAGGCCAAGCCAACACAACACAGCCGCAAAGCTGGTACCAACACAGGTACCAGCACAACCAATCAACAGAAAAATCAGCACGCAAATAAGCACAGCACAACAATACCAGCAAACCCCCCCTGACTAGTACCAGAAACGGTACCAGTAGAAACAACAAGTAACAAGCACAAACAGCGCAAACAGCACAGACAGCACAGACCCGTCCCACCAGTGGTACCCAAACAATCACGACGCAAGCATCTCAAGCAAAAGGGAATAAGGGGACAAATTATCCGGAAGAGCAACGCAATCACAGAGGCAGGAAAGAAAGAAAAGGGGCCGGTTCCAACGAGGTTATCTCGCCTCACGGCCGCCCCTTCGAAAGTCAGCAAGAACAGCAAGAAGGCACCCCAGGCGCGACAAACAGCACAAGACAACGAAAGAGAACAATTATCGCAAAGAAAAGGCACGACCCCAAAACTAGAGTTTGCAACAGTACACAGAGGCAACGAAAAGAGAAGGAAGAGAGATTTTCTCAACACATGAGCGAGAGTAACAGAGAAAAGCCAACCAAATCAGAGAGAGAGAGAGGGATATATAACCCGATAAAGGAAGGGCCGTGCAACGGAGTAGTTCAAGTCGTCAGAATTTTTGACAGGCGTGCGACCAAAGTCATCGCTCACAGAGGCGATGCGACAGGAGTCGGTATACGGAGCGGAGAAATTTTCGCACGAAGAGGAGCGGGAACGATCGGCCTCCCTTCTCCAGGATGGAATAGAGGGGAAAGGGGTAGGGTCGGCTCACAGGGGCAAAAGAGAGGGGACGACGGGGAGAAGGAAAAAGAGAAAGAAAGGAGGCTTTAACAATTGGCATGCTCTAAGATTCGTGCAACTTTAAAAATTTGAAGGGTTGAGATTGATCACTGAATTAAAAAGATAATAGGGTTGCTCTAAGATCCGTGCAACTTAAAACTTGAAGGCTGAGATTAATTCGGTTCCCAAACCAAGGGATTTAATATGAATAACGGGGTTTTAATAGAGGGAATGGGGCTTACCTTCAAGATTCGTACAAAATGTATTTGGACGGTTGGGATGTTCCCAAATTTCAAAAATTCACCTATTCATTTATAACTCCACTAAATATTTAAATCAAATCCTTCATTAAGATTTGTATTTTCATAATAAATTTGTCAAATTTCCGAGGCGTCAATTAAATTAGTATTTCACTTTATCTTATGAACACAATTTAGTTGAGAAGTTCAATTCAATCAATTTGTAGTTTTATTTTAGTTTCAATAGTATAGAATATATATAATGCAAATTATTACCTTAATCTAATAACTTTTAAATTTTTCCTCATATTGTAGTATAAATTTATTTTAGTTTTATCTAATTAATTATTTTAATTAGTTGAAAATTTAATTGTTAATCTAAATAAATTAGTTTAAAATTTCAGAATATAACAGTTTGTGTGCTTAACAACCTCAATTGGCGATATTTGTGTGCTTAACAACCTCTTTTGCAACATAACTTACCCTAGATCTTGTGCTTATGAAACTCATTTGCACTTGTTCTTGTGCTTAACAACCTAATTTGTCGTTGTTCTTGCGCTTTGCAACATAACTTCCCCTTGATCTTGTGCTTGTGAATCTCATTTGCATTTGTTCTTGTGCTTAGGAACCTCATTTGCCCTTGTTTGAGTGCTTAACAACCTCAATTTGCGTTAGTGTGCTTATGAAGCTCATTTGCATTTGTTCTTGTTCTTAAGAACCTCATTTGCCCTTGTTCGTTAGGTGAACAACCTCAATTCTCATTGTTCATATGTTTCTTAACATCTTTTGCCCTTATTCTTGTGCTTAGCAACAACATTTACACTTGTTCTTGTGCTTAACAATCTCATTTGTCGTTGTTTTTGCGCTTTGCAACATAACTTACCCTTGATTGCTTATGAAACTCATTTGCATTTGTTCTTGTGCTTAGGAACCTCATTTTCCCTTGTTTGTGTGCTTAGCATCCTCAATTGGCGTTGTTTGTGTGCTTAACAACCTCTTTTGCCATTGATCTTGTGCTTATGAACTTCATTTTCGTTTGTTCTTGTTCTTAGGAACCTCATTTGCCCTTGTTCGTGTGCTTAACAAACTTAATTGTCGTTGTTCATATGCTTCTTAACCTCTTTTTCCCTTGTTCGTGTGCTTATCAACATCATTTACACTTGTTATTGTACTTAACAATCTCATTTGTCGTTGTTCTTGCGCTTTGCAACATAATTTGCCCTTGATCTTGTGCTTATTAAACTCATTTGTATTTGTTCTTGTGCTTAGGGACCACATTTGCCCTTTTCATGTGCTTAACAACCTCAATTGTCGTTGTTCATATGCTTCATAACCTCTTTTGCCCTTGTTCTTGTGCTTATCAACATCATTTACACTTGTTCTTGTGCTTAACAACCTCATTTGTCGTTGTTCTTGTGCTTTGCAACATAATTTGCCGTTGATCTTGTGCTTATGAAGCTCATTTGTATTTATTCTTTTGCTTAAGAACCTCATTTGTCCCTGTTCGTGTGATTAACAACCTCAATTATCATTGTTCATATGCTTCTTAACCTCTTTTGCACTTGTTCTTGTGCTTATCAACATCATTTACACTTGTTCTTCTGCTTAACAAACTCATTTGTCGTTGTTATTGCGCTTTGCAACGTAATTTCCCCTTGATCTTGTGCTTATGAACCACATTTTCATTTGTTCTAGTGCTTAGGAAACTCATTTGCCCTTGTTTGTGTGCTTAACAACCTCAATTGGCGATGTTTGTGTGCTTAATAACCACTTTTGACCTTGATCTTGTACTTATGAAGCTCATTATCATTTGTTGCTGTTCTGACAAACCTCATTTGCCCTTGTTTGTTAGGTGAACAACCTTAATTGTCGTTGTTCATATGCTTCTTAACCTCTTTTGTCCTAGTTCTTGCCCTAACTCTTTGCAACATAATTTGCCCTTGATCTTGTGCTTATGAAGCTCATTTGTATTTTTTCTTGTTCTTAGGAACCACATTTGCCCTTTTCCTATGCTTAACAACCTCAATTGTCGATGTTCATATGCTTCATAACCTCTTTTGCCATTGTTCTTGTGCTTATCACCATCATTTACACTTGTTCTTGTGCTTAACAACCTCATTCGTCGTTGCTCTTGCGCTTTGCAACATAATTTGCCCATGATCTTGTGCTTATGAAGCTCATTTGTATTTGTTCTTGTGCTTAAGAACCTCATTTGCCCTTGTTCGTGTGCTATAACATCAATTATCATTGTTCATAGGCTTCTTAACCTCTTTTGCCATTGTTCTTGTCCTTATCAACATCTTTTACACTTGTTCTTGTGCTTAGGAACATCATTTTCCCTTGTTCGTGTGGTTAACAACATTAATTGTCATTGTTCATATGCTTCTTAACATCTTTTGCCCTTGTTCTTGTGCTTATCAACATCATTTACACTTGTTCTTGTGCTTAACAACCTTATCTGTCGTTGTTCTTGCGCTTTGCAACATAATTTGCCCTTGATCTTGTGTTTATGACGCTCATTTGTATTTGTTCTTGTGCTTAGGAACCACATTTGCCCATTTCGTGTGCTTAACAACCTCAATTGTCGTTGTTCATATGCTTCATAACCTCTTTTGCCCTTGTTCTTGTGCTTATCAACATCATTTACACTTGTTCTTGTGCTTAAAAACCTCATTTGTCGTTATTCTTGTGCTTTCCAACATAATTTGCCCCAGATCCTGTGCTTATGAAGCATATTTGTATTTGTTCATATGCTTAAGAACCTAATTTGTCCATGTTCGTTTACTTAACAACCTCAATTATCGTTGTTCATATGCTTCTTAACCTCTTTTGCACTTCTTCTTGTGCTTATCAACCACAATTACAATTGTTCTTGTGCTAGGAACCTCATTTGCCATTGTTCGTGTGCTTAACAACCTTAATTGTCGTTGTTCTTATGCTTCTTAAACTCTTTTGCCCTTGTTCTTGTGCTTATCAACATCATTTACACTTGTTCTTGTGCTTAACAACCTCATTTGTCGTTGTTCTTGCGCTTTGCAACATAATTTGCCATTGATCTTGTGCTTATGAAGCTCATTTGTATTTGTTCTTGTGCTTAAGAACCTCATTTGCCCCTGTTCGTGCGATTAACAACGTCAATTATCGTTGTTCATATGCTGCTTAACCTCTTTTGCCCTTGTTCTTGTGCTTATCAATATCTTTTACACTTGTTCTTGTGCTTACCAACCTCATTTGTCGTTGTTTTTGTGCTTTGCAACATAACTTACCTTAGATCTTGTGCTTATGAACCTCATTTTCGTTTGTTCTTGTGCGTAGGAACCTCCTTTGCCCTTTTTGTGAGCTTAACAACCTCAATTGGCGATGTTGGAGTACTTAACAACCTCTTTTGCCCTTGATCTTCTGCTTATGAAGCTCATTCGTATCTGTTCTTGTGCTTAGGAACCTCATTTGCAATTGTTCGTGTGCTTAGCAACCTCAATTGTCATTGTTCATATGCTTCTTAACCTCTTTTGTTCATGTTCATGTGCTTAGCAACATCATTTACACTTGTTCTTATGCTTAACAACCTCATGTGTAGTTGTTATTGCGATTTGCAACATAATCTGCCCATGATCTTGTGCTTGTGAACCTAATTTGCATTTTTTCTTCTGCTTAGGAACCTCATTTGCCCTTCTTTATGTGCTTAACAACCTCAATTGGCGATGTTTGTGTGCTTAACAACCTCTTTTGCCCTTGATCTTGTTCTTATGAACCTCATTTTCATTTGTTCTTGTGCTTAGGACCCTCATTTGCCCTTGTTTGTGTGCTTAACAACCTCAATTGGCGTTGTTTGTGTGCTTAACAACCTCAATTGGCGATGTTTGTGTGCTTAACAACCTCTTTTGCCCTTGATCTTGTTCTTATGAACCTCATTTGCATTTGTTCTTGTGCTAAAGAACCTCATTTGCCCGTGTTTGTGTGCTTAACAACCTCAATTGGCGATGTTTGTGTGCTTAACAACCTCTTTTGCCATTGATATTGTGTTTATGAACCTCATTTGCATTTGTTCTTATGCTTAGCAACCTCATATGCGCTTTTTCATGTGCTTAACAACCTCAATTGTCGTTGTTCATATGCTTCTTAACCTCTTTTGCCCTTGTTGTTGTGCTTATCAACATCATTTACACTTGTTCTTGTCCTTAACAACCTCATTTGTCCTTGTTCTTGCGCTTAGCAACCTCTTTTGCCCTTGATATTGTGGTTATGAACCTCATTTGTATTTGTTCTTGTGCTTAGGAACCTCATTTGCCCTTGTTCGTTTGCTTAACAACCTCAATTGTCGTTGTTCATATGTTTCTTAACCTATTTTGCCCTTGTTCTTGTGCTTATCAACATTATTTACACTTGTTCTTGTGCTTAACAATCTCATTTGTCGTTGTTCTTGCGCTTTGCTATATAATATACCCTTGATCTTGTGCTTATGAAGGTCATTTTCATTTGTTCTTGTGCTCAGGAACCTCATTTGTCCTTGTTTGTGTGCTTAAAAACCTCTTTTTCCCTTGATCTTGTGCTTATGAAGCTCATTTGCATTTGTTCTTGTACTTAGGAACCTCATTTGCAACTGTTCGTGTGCTTAACAATCTCAATTGTCGTTGTTCATATGCTTCTTACCCTCTTTTGTCTTTGTCCTTGTGCTTAGCAATATCATTTACACTAGTTCTTGTGCTTAACAACCTCATTTGTCGTTGTTTTTGCACTTTGCAACATAATATGCCCCTGATCTTGTGCTTATGAACCTCATTTGCATTTGTTCTTGTGCTTAGGAATTTCATTTGCCCTTATTTGAGTACTTAACAACCTCAATTGGCAATGTTTTGGTGCTTAACAACCTCTTTTGCGCTTGATCTTGTTCTTATGAACCTCATTTGCATTTGTTCTTGTGATTAGGAACCTCATTTGCCCTTGTTTGTGTACTTAACAACCTCAATTGGCAATGTTTGACTGCTTAACAACCTCTTTTGCCCTTGATCTTGTACTTATAAAGCTCATTTGCATTTGTTCATGTTATTAGGAACCTCATTTGCCCTTTTTCGTTATGTGAACAGCCTCAATTGTCATTGTTCATATGCTTCTTAACCTCTTTTGCCCTTTTTCTTGTGCTTAGCAACATCATTTACACTTGTTCTTGTGCTTAACAATCTCATTTGTCATTGTTTTTGCGCTTTGCAACATAATTTACCCTTGATCTTGTGCTTATGAGCCTCATTTGCATTTGTTATTGTGCTTAGTAACCTCATTTTCCATTGTTTTCTGTGCCAACCTCAATCGTTATTGTTTGTGTGCTTAACAACCTCTTTTGCCCTTGATATTGTGCTTATGAACATCATTTGCATTTGTTCTTGTGCTTGGGAACCTCATTTGCCCTTGTTCGTGTGCTTAACAACCTCATTTTTCATTGTTCGTGTGCTTATTAACCTCTTTTGACCTTCTTCTTGTGCTTATCTACATCATTTACACTTGTTCTTGTGCTTAACAACGTCATTTGTCGTTGTTCTTGCGCTTTGCAACATACTTTGCCCTTGATCATGTGCTTATGAAGCTCATTTGCATTTGTTCTTGTGCTTAGGAACCTC
This sequence comes from Carex cristatella, assembly GCA_024447775.1. NCBI lineage: Eukaryota > Viridiplantae > Streptophyta > Magnoliopsida > Poales > Cyperaceae > Carex > Carex cristatella. Next base: position 4,828,516 of record JAJHPF010000025.1, read on the forward strand.
ATTTACCCTTGCTTGTGTGCTGAAAAACCTCAATTGACATTGTTCGTGTGCTTAACAACCTCTTTTGCCCTTGATCTTGTTCTCATGAACCTAATTTGCATTTGTTCTGGTGCTTAGGAACCTCATTTGCCCTTGTTCGTTAGGTTACCAATCTCAATTGTCATTGTTCATATGCTTCTTAACTTCTTTTGCCCTTGTTTTTGTACTTAGCAACATTATTTACACTTGTTATTGTGCTTAACAAACTCATTTGGCGTTGTTCTTGCGCTTTGTAACATAATTAGTCTTTGATCTTGTGCTTATGAAGCTCATTTGAATTTGTTGTTGTGCTTAGGAACCTCATTTTCCCTTGTTTGTGAGCTTAACAACCTCAATTGGCGTTATTCGTGAGCTTAATAACCTCATTTGCATTGGTTGTTGTGCTTAGGAACCTTATTTGCCCTTGTTCGTGTGCTTAACAACCTAAATTGTCGTTGTTCATATGCTTATTAAAATCTTTTGCCCTTGTTCTTGTGCTTAGCAACATCATTTACACTTGTTCTAGTGCTTAACAATCTCATTTGTCGTTGTTTTTGCGCTTTGCAACATAATTTACCCTTGATCTTGTGTTTATGAGCCACATTTGCATTTGTTCTTGTGCTTAGTAACCTCATTTTCCATTGTTTTCCTCTGCCAACCTCAATTGGCATTGTTTGTGTGCTTAACAACCTCTTTTGCCCTTGATATTGTGCTTTTGAACATCATTTGCATTTGTTCTTGTGCTTGGGAACCTCATTGGCTCTTGTTCGTGTGCTTAACAACCTCATTTTCCATTGTTCTTGTGCTTATTAACCTCTTTTGCCCTTGTTCTTGTACTTAGCAACATCATTTACAATTATTCTTGTGCCTCATTTGCCTTTGTTCGTGTGCCTAACAACCTTAATTGTCGTTGTTCATATGCTGCTTAAACTCTTTTGCCCTTGTTCTTGTGCTATCAACATCATTTACACTTGTTCTTGTGCTTAACAACCTCATTTGTCGTTGTTCTTGCGCTTTGCAACATAATTTGCCCTTAATCTTGTGCTTATGAAGCTCATTTGTATTTGTTCTTGTGCTTCAGAACCTCATTTGCCCCTGTTCGTGTGATTAACAACCTCAATTATCATTGTTCATATGCTTCTTAACCTCTTTTGTACTTGTTCTTGTGCTTATCAACATCATTTACACTTGTTCTTGTGCTTAACAAACTCATTTGTCGTTGTTCTTGCGCTTTGCAACATAATTTCCCCTTGATCTTGTGCTTATGAACCTCATTTTCGTTTGTTCTTGTGCTTAGGAACCTCATTTGCCCTTGTTTGTGTGCATAACAACCTCAATTGGCGATGTTGGATTGCTTAACAACCTGTTTTGCCCTTGATCTTGTGCTTATGAAGCTCATTTGTATTTGTTCTTGTGCTTAGGAACCTCATTTGCAATTGTTCGTGTGGTTAACAACCTCAATTGTCATTGTTCATATGCTTCTTAATCTCTTTTGTCCTTGTTCATGTGGTTAGCATCATCATTTACAGTTGTTCTTGTGCTTAACAACCTCATTTGTCGTTGTTATTGCGATTTGCAACATAATCTGCCCTTGATCTTGTGCTTGTGAACTTAATTTGCATTTGTTCTTGTGCTTAGGAACCTCATTTACCCTTGTTTGTGTGCTTAACAACCTCAATTGGCAATGTTTGTGTACTTAACAACCACTTTTGACCTTGATCTTGTTCTTATGAAGCTCATTTGCATGTTCTTGTTCTTAGGAACCTCATTTGCCCTTGTTCGTTAGGGGAACAAACTCAATTGTCATTGTTCACATGCTTCTTAACATCTTTTGCCCTTGTTCTTGTGCTTAGCAACAACATTTACACTTGTTCTTGTTCTTGACAATCTCATTTGTCGTTATTTTTGTGCTTTGCAACATAACTTACCCTTGATCTTGTGCTTATGAAACTCAAATGCATTTGTTCTAGTGCTTAGGAACCTCATTTTCCCTTGTTTGTGTGCTTAGCAACCTCAATTGGCATTGTTTGTGTGCTTAACAACCACTTTTGACATTGATCTTGTGCTTATGAGGCTCATTTGTATTTGTTCTTGTGCTTAGGAATGACATTTGCCCTTTTCGTGTGCTTACAACATCAATTGTCGTTGTTCATATGCTTCATAACCTCTTTTGTCATTGTTCTTGTGCTTATAAACATCATTTACACTTGTTCTTGTGCTTAATAACCTCATTTACACTTGTTCTTGTACTTAACAACTTCATTTGTCGTTGTTCTTGCGCTTTGCAACATAATTTGCCCTTGATCTTGTGCTTATGAAGCTCATTCGTATTTGTTTTTGTGGTTAGGAACCTCATTTGCCCTTGTTTGTGTGCTTAATAACATCAATTATTGTTGTTCATTTGCTTCTTAACCTCTTTTGCCATTGTTCTTGTGCTTATAAACATCATTTACACTTGTTCTTGTGCTTAACAACCTCATTTGTTGTTGTTATTGCGCTTTGCAACATAATTTCCCATTGATCTTGTGCTTATGAACCTCATTTTCATTTGTTCTTGTGCTTAGGAAACTCATTTGCCCTTGTTTGTGTGCTTAACAACCTCAATTAGCGATGTTTGTGTGCTTAACAACCACTTTTGACCATGATCTTGTGCTTATGAAGCTCATTTGCATTTGCTGTTGTTCTGAGGAACCGCATTTGCCCTTGTTTGTTAGGTGAACAACCTTAATTGTCATCGCTCATATGCTTCTTAACCTCTTTTGCCCTTGTTCTTCTGCTTAACAACATCATTTACACTTGTTCTTGTGCTTAACAACCTCATTTGTCGTTGTTCTTGCGCTTTGCAACATAATTTTCCCTTGATCTTGTGCTTATGAAGCTCATTTTTATTTGTTCTTGTGCTTAGCAACCACATTTGCCCTTTTCGTGTGCTTAACAACCTCAATTGTCGATGTTCATATGCTTCATAACCTCTTTTGCCATTGTTCTTGTGCTTACATCATTTACACTTGTTCTTGTGCTTAACAACCTCATTCGTCGTTGCTCTTGCGCTTTGCAACATAATTTGTTCATGATCTTGTGCTTATAAACCTCATTTGTATTTGTTCTTGTTCTTAGAAACCTCATTTGCCCTTGTTCGTGTGTTTAACAACATCAATTATCGTTGTTCATATGTTTCTTAACCTCTTTTGCCCTTGTTCTTGTGCTTATCAGCATCTTTTACACTTGTTCTTGTGCTTACCAACCTCATTTGTCGTTGTTTTTGCGCTTTGTAACCTAACTTACCTTAGATCTTGTGCTTATGAAACTCATTTGCATTTGTTCTTGTGCTTACAAACCTCATTTTCTCCTGTTTGTGTGCTGAACAACCTCAATTGGTGTTGTTTGTGTGCTGAACAACCACTTTTGCCATTGATATTGTACTTGTGAACCTCATTTGCCCTTGTTCGTGTGCTTAACAACCTCAATTGGCACAGTTCATATGCTTCTTAACCTCTTTTGCCCTTGTTCTTGTACTTAGCAACATCATATACACTTATTCTTGTGCTTAGGAACATCATTTTCCCTTGTTCGTGTGGTTAACAACATTAATTGTCGTTGTTCATATGCTTTTTAACATCTTTTGCCCTTGTTCTTGTGCTTATCAACATCATTTACACTTGTTCTTGTGCTTAACAACCTTATTTGTCGTTGTTCTTACGCTTTGCAACATAATTTGCCCTTGATCTTGTGCTTATGAAACTCATCTGTATTTGTTCTTGTGCTTAGGAACCACATTTGCCATTTTCGTGTGCTTAACAACCTCAATTGTCGTTGTTCATATGCTTCATAACCTCTTTTGCCCTTGTTCTTGTGCTTATCAACATCATTTACACTGTTGCCATTTCTTGTTCATGTGCTTAGCAACATCATTTACACTTGTTCTTGTGCTTAACAATCTCATTTGTAGTTGTTATTGCGATTTGCAACATAATCTGCCCTTGATCTTGTGCTTGTGAACCTAATTTGCATTTGTTCTTGTGCTTAGGAACCTCATTTGTCTTTGTTTGTGTGCTTAACAACCTCAATTGGCGATGTTTGTGTGCTTAACAACCTCTTTTGCTCTTGATCTTGTTCTTATGAACCTCATTTGCATTTGTTCTTGTGCTTAGGAACCTCATTTGTCCTTGTTTGTGTGCTTAACAACCTCAATTGGCGATGTTTGTGTGCTTAACAACCACTTTTCTCCTTGATCTTGTGCTTATGAAGCTCATTTGCATTTGTTCTTGTTCTTAGGAACCTCATTTGCCCTTTTTCGTTAGGTTAACAACGTCAATTGTCATTGTTCATATGCTTCTTAACCTCTTTTGCCCTTGTTCTTGTGCTTAGTAAGAGCATTTACACTTGTTCTTATGCTTAACAACCTCATTTGTCGTTGTTTTTGCGCTTTGCAACATAACTTACCCTTGATCTTGTGCTTATGAAAGTCATTTGCATTTGTTTTTGTGCTTAGGAACCTCATTTTCCCTTGTTTGTGTGCTTAACAATCTCAATTGGCATTGTTTGTGTGCTTAGCAACCTCTTTTGCCATTGATATTGTGGTTATGAACTTCATTTGTATTTGTTCTTGTGCTTAGGAACCTCATTTGCCCTTGTTCGTTTGCTTAACAATCTCAATTGTCGTTGTTCATATGTTTCTTAACCTATTTTGCCCTTGTTCTTGTGCTTATCAACATTATTTACACTTGTTCTTGTGCTTAACAATCTCATTTGTCGTTGTTCTTGCGCTTTGCTATATAATATACCCTTGATCTTGTGCTTATGAAGGTCATTTTCATTTGTTCTTGTGCTCAGGAACCTCATTTGTCCTTGTTTGTGTGCTTAAAAACCTCTTTTTCCCTTGATCTTGTGCTTATGAAGCTCATTTGCATTTGTTCTTGTACTTAGGAACCTCATTTGCAACTGTTCGTGTGCTTAACAATCTCAATTGTCGTTGTTCATATGCTTCTTACCCTCTTTTGTCTTTGTCCTTGTACTTAGCAACATCATTTACACTAGTTCTTGTGCTTAACAACCTCATTTGTCGTTATTTTTGCACTTTGCAACATAATATACCCCTGATCTGGTACTTATGAACCTCATTTGCATTTGTTCTTGTGCTTAGGAACTTCATTTGCCCTTGTTTGTGTGCTTAACAACCTCAATTGGCGATGTTTTGGTGCTTAACAACCTCTTTTGCGCTTGATCTTGTTCTTATGAACCTCATTTGCATTTGTTCTTGTGATTAGGAACCTCATTTGCCCTTGTTTGTATACTTAACAACCTCAATTGGCAATGTTTGACTGCTTAACAACCTCTTTTGCCCTTGATCTTGTGCTTATGAAGCTCATTTGCATTTGTTCATGTTATTAGGAACCTCATTTGCCTTTGTTCGTTATGTGAACAACCTCAATTGTAATTGTTCATATGCTTCTTAACCTCTTTTGCCATTTTTCTTGTGCTTAGCAATATCATTTACACTTGTTCTTGTGCTTAACAATATCATTTGTCGTTGTTTTTGCGCTTTCCAACATAATTTACCCTTGATCTTGTGCTTATGAGCCTCATTTGCATTTGTTATTGTGCTTAGTAACCTCATTTTCCATTGTTTTCTGTGCCAACCTCAATCAGCATTGTTTGTGTGCTTAACAAACTCTTTTGCCTTTGATATTGTGCTTATGAACATCATTTGCATTTGTTCTTGTGCTTGGGAACCTCATTTGCCCTTGTTCGTGTGCTTAACAACCTCATTTTCCATTGTTCGTGTGCTTATTAACCTCTTTTGACCTTGTTCTTGTGCTTATCTACATCATTTACACTTGTTCTTGTGCTTAACAATCTCATTTGTCGTTGTTCTTGTGCTTTGCAACATACTTTGCCCTTGATCTTGTACTTATGAAGCTCATTTGCATTTGTTCTTGTGCTTAGGAACCTCATTTGCCCTTGCTTGTGTGCTGAACAACCTCAATTGAATTTTTTGATTGCAGCACTTGGACAATATCTTGTTGGATTTTTTTATCCAATTGGCACAGCACATGATGACAGGGTGATTATGCTGCTGTTTTACACTAGCTTTTTAATTACGGCCTTAACAAGCTCGACTCTTCTGTGCTATATTTTACTGATTAATAACAAAAAACACTCTAATTTCTGCTCATATGACTAATCTGATATACGATACTTCCAATTAACTTTTTCAGGAACTAAAATTAAAATTTTGATATTATGTCGTTATCATAAGAGATTATCTTATTAAGCTAGCTAATTAGTATGTTGCCGTTGGGATCTGTATATCATAAACAGATATTTCATTTTAATAGCCAATAGTATTTTGCCACGTGAGTGAGTATATGATGCATTGCTAACGCACAACCATATCATTAAATGAATTAAACCAGGTTGTACAATTCGCCCTCTGATTTTGTAATTTTATGACTTGGGATAGAACCGTATTTTTCTTAGAACAAATAACTATTACCACAAAATATGAATTAAAACATGCCCTTTCTAGAACTGATGTCATGGTTATACACAATCAGCAAACTCTTTTTACTAGGAACCAACATCAATCAACAGCTTTTTTTTTTTTCTTTCTTTCTTCCAAATTAGTCAGAAAAGAACGCAAATTGATTTTAGAAGGAAAAAAAAAAAAAAACAGATTTTACAAGTCATAGCGATTGACATCATAGAATTCAATATTCTTGTACTTCTGTGAAATTATCTCTGCTTGCACCTTTCTAGCAGTATCAGTTGCACAACCGACTAGGATAAGAATTGATGTGCCGGCAAATCCTCGAAATGCAGTTAGATGCGTGATTTGTTCAACCACTGCAGGCCCTGCAGCTAGTATTGCCAGAAATCCAGAGCCAAGAACTGAAATTCGGCTAAGTACCTTTAAAAATATTAAAGAACCTCAGTCTCAGGGATACTGTTGCTCTTTTAATTGATATTAACTTTCAAAAGAAATGCCAATTGCACTATTTATTTGGTGTTAAAAGGATCATTGATTCAAATAAGATGCTAAAAAGTATCATGGGCTCAAAACTCCTGCAGGTACGGTTCTGGATGTGGCCTGGAACTTCGAACCTTTTCCATTTCCTCTAATAAAAGAGACTTCTAAAGAAAATAAAGAAAACAAAAGATGATGACATAATAGCACCTCAAAAATAATTGCCAAGGAAACCTCTTGAATAGGATAAATTCAGTCACAGATGGCATTGCTTTTATATAGATTACTGCTTGTCATTTATTTTTGAAATATTCCCTTTGGGTAATTTCATATAGAGATAATTTCACACACACGTGTGTGTATAGAGAGATACTTACTGTTTTGATATAAGCAGCAGTGCTCTTTCCTGGTCTGACAAGGGGGATGGAAGCACCTTGCCTCTTTAACTGCTCGCTGAGATCATCAGGGTCAAGTTGAAGAAAGGTATAGTAGTAATTGAAAAATGCAATAAGAAGGATATTTGTCGGGAGATAAAAGGCACCTAAAAGAACAAAAAAAACATTAATTTACATAGATTATCCATCCTAAATAAATGTAAATGTTTCATATCAGCTATAAGCCAAAATGTTGATGGGTGTGAACTGGTACTCAACAAAATGTTGCCTGCAACAGTGTGGATTTTAGCAATATGTTTTGAAGTTGTTTATCCATAGTAACCAAAATATTTATTTTATTATACCAAAGAATGTATATTGACACCAAACAGTTTGTGATTTTTTAGTAAAATGGAGAAAGAAAAAACCTCCAGGGTTTAAAGCAATAGCAGCTTTCTTTAAAGTAGCTAAGCCAGTGAAACGTGCCAATGTGCCAGGTAGAGACAATGAAGAGGTCGAGAATATTATTGGCATCACACCTGAACTATTCACCTGCATTTAAATAAAAAAAATTACATACTAGTGCTACTACTGCTATACCTTGAAAGACCTTGAAGCATAGTTAACAATTCAATTTTCCTTCCAGATATAACACAAAGAAAGACCTTGAAAGGAAGGTATGCTGATCTTTGTAGCCCCATGCCTCTGCTACTACTGCTGTACCTTGAAGCATAGTTTAGTGGTATTTTTCGCTCTGCTTCCTGTTAAGTATCCTTCACAAAATGCTCATTAGATAATACACAATTACTGCAATCAAAATACAGTCTGGGAAAAGTATATACTCTTCCAAATTTTGTTAACAACCAAAATTATTATTTTTTATTAGTAACACCACAACACTTTTTAGGTTATTACAAGTACAAACAAGTGCTAAAGCTTAAAATTTAAGGTGAAGTTGACAAAAGAAAGGCACATTCAGGTTGAGTTTTCCCTGTTTTAACTTGATGAATTGTTCTTACCACCCACCATCATACAAATTTCAGACATGATGCCTATCATATTGGTTTGGAATTTAGTTTTAATCGAGTTAGATATAGAAGGCTTAGAGCAAGTGCATCCCTGCAATTGCAAAAAATGACCTCTCTACCACAATATTAATTTAAGCAATTATCCCTCAAATAATGTCAAACCATCTTTATCCCAAATTTCAATTTGTTAGACCATGAAATATTTTAATTTAATTTCTACTGTTTTTACATCCCTATAAGAGCATCTCTACCCCAATTGCAAGTTAATTGCAATTGCTGACAGAGACAATTTTAGAGATGGAGATGCTCTCATAGGCTATACAAACCAATTGCAATTGCTGACCCAGACAATTTCAGCAAGATTGCTAAATAAGCAAGCTTGCCAAATAAGCAATATGCTAACATCCTTGCAACAAATTTTGCAATTGTCACATCAGCATTTCTATTTGGTTTGCAATTGGGATGCAACGCTCTTAGAAGAACAGAAAAAGCCTAATCTAAAAATCAGTGGTCCCTGCAAATAGTTTCATTACATTTGAATTGAAGGCTATTTACACAAAACAATGGAGCAATTGTTGAATAAATTGTAAGAAATGGAATGCACGCAAAAAAAAATTCACTATCAACACCTTAAGTGGTATAGAAAGAACACGGCTAACACAAGAAAACTCTAAACAAAATAAACTGCAAGTACTTACTTGAACATAAACAATTCCAAGGACCAATGTTAAAAATGAGGCAACAATTGTGGCTAATCCAGCATAATTACCATCCTGAAACGCCTGGACAACTGTTCGGCCAAATGCGGCTGGTAAGTAAGAGATAATGCTGGTGAAAATGAGAAGAGATGTGCCATTGCCGAGCTTCAGGTCAGAGATTCTCTCTCCAATAAAAGTAGTGAAAACTGAGCCCAGGGTTAAAAGAGTAACTGTAATTAAAACCCACTCAGTGCTGAAGTCCGTCACATAAGGCCGGAGGTAAAGAACTTGGCCAATTGCCTACATAAAATTGAATTAATAATTTAGTTAAATAGAAAAAAAGTTTTCAGTTGTACACCAAGAAAATTTCAAGAAATAAAGCCCAGAAACTTATGCAGAGGCCAGACTCTACCAGAATTAGCTACCTTGACTGGTTGGAGTCTTTTTTCACTGCTTATGGCCTAGTGAGAGCCCAAATATTTTGTACAGCACAAGATATTTCTGCTGGTGCAGGATTCATACATTTAATTTTTACTGGTACCATAAGCACCCCAAAACAGCACTCAATTATTCCTCCTCATAGCACCCACTGACACACTGCTCTTCTCAGAATTTTTACAAACAGTGCCCAAACTATCGTTCTGGTTTATCTTTTCGAGGAAAATGAGGAAGGGAGAGATGCAGGTGCCATAGCTCACAGTTCCCAAGGACAATATATTTGGTATTTCCCATGTTTTAAGGTATACACTCCACAATGTTAGTCCGGTTTTGCAAGAGCAACTAAAACTCCGAAATGAAATAAATTACAAAAAAATTATAGTTCAAATGAAATTAAGTGTTACCATAACATGGTAAAACTCTGCAAAATATCCACATCCCTTTGTTTTCTAGCATTTAACGAAATGTACCTTCTTTTACTTAATTTATCTTCTACATATGAAATAACTCGTTTGTCTTGTAATGGAATTTTTTTTTATTTAGATCCTACTTCAGCCCTATATTTTTATTATCTGTTAATTTATTTTAGCAAAGAGTACCCTGCCAGGGGTTCCTTAAATAATCCACAAATAAAAAGGATGCAAAGCATAAATTAAATTTGCAAATCAGCACCTGAACAATTGCAAATCCAACTGAGGCATATCTGGTATATTCTAAAATCTTTTTTCTCCCTGCCTCCCCTTCCCTTTTTTGTAACTCTTGCAATTTCGGGAAAATCTGTGTCAGGAGCTGAAAAACAATTTGCGCATTGATGAACGGAACAATTCCAAGAGAACAAATCCCAAGGCGGCCAATGCCACCGCCGGAGAAAGAGTCCAGCGTGCTAAGAAGGCTATTCTGGTCCAAGTTGCCGGTGAATGCATCCCGGTTGACACCTCCCAAGGGGATGTAGATGCCAACTCGGGATAATGCTAAATAGCCAAGAAGTTTGAGAAATTTGCCAGGTAAGGGGCCTTTGAAGAAGTCACCAACATCGATTGAACTGTCTTCGATGGCAGCTGAGGTTGTAAATGTCATACAATTTAGATATTGATGTTTCTAAAATAATTACAATATTAAAGAAAGCTAGGACTTCAATTTGGTGTTTAGGATGAATAGATGAGCCTGCAGCTTAGGATATGCCAACTGGTACGGTTTAGTAAGGGGTTTAACCTCAATCTGACCTATCTGGGATTCTCACAGGTTGAATTGTCATTCCCTTTTTATTTTTCCAGAAATTTAAGAACAATATCAACCCTCTATTAGAGGTCCTATACAATTGAATAGGTAGAAGTTACTTTACCTTTATAAATGACGAAAAATATGGACACATTGATATATGTTACATGGACAATTGTAAACAAAGACAGAGGCGGGTGGGCCAATCTGTGACCAGGCTCACCGCATGATTGTAAAAAAATTCATTATACATGCAATGAAACTAGTTAACTACAATATAATGATCCTTCATAATGGGACTACCTTTCCTTCAACAAGTAAAAACAGAATTATATTAAAGCCCTAATAATAGTAATAATACTATTATTAGTATTATTACTATTATTAGAGGTACTATTATTACTATTAGTAGTAATATTTATGAGTATCTACTTTTCACCATATGACTACGACGATTGGGTTTCATTTCTAGCCTACCCCAACTTGTTTGGGACTAAAGGCTTAGTTGTTGTTGTTGTATATTAAAGCCCTAATAATATTCAAAGTCGATGCAGAGCTGGAGAGTTTAAAAAAAATGTAATGATTTATTTATAACTTTCTAATTAAGTCAAGTGATACAATTTAAGATTAAAATTTAAATTTTCTATTCCCCTTCACAATATTTAAGTGCAAACCTTCAAAAATATCATTCCAAACAACAAGGTTTTTCCAATTGTAGTTCTTTTTTTTTAAATTTCCATGGTCCAAACGACAAGGTTTTCTAATTGTAGGTTTTTTTAAGAATTTCATAAAACTTTAGTAGAACTTTCTTCTTTATCATAAAATTTGGAAACAAATTTTCCAGCTTGTAGTTAAGATGTTTTATTTATTTACTAAGTTTATGTGTTCAATTTCGGAAGTACAAAATTATTTAGTAATCACATCAAGAAAATCATTCTGACAATGATATAGTAGGATTCCTCATGTATTATATTTAACTTCTATAACAATAAGTGAATAAGCGCTAGAAAAAAAGGAAATTAGAAACACATGATCGGCTCCCTCCCAATGATTTAAAATCCTTCTATACATAAGTTCATTAAACATGATGACAGAATAGGTGTGGGTGTGACCCAATTAACTAATCAAGCCTCATGGGCTAAGAATTGACCTGACATCTTTACCTGCAGCACCTCGATTGAGAGAAGATTTCTCCCTTCGGGAGGATGTGCTTTCTAATGTGGGAAAAAAGAGATCCATGATGCTTTCCATTGCCGAGACAAAACCATATGATGTCTCTTTGTTTAAACCCAGTGGGTCGAACTCTGAGCCAACCGTCTCACTAGTGATTCTGAAAACAGTATCCTTATCAGAAAATAATCGAGTAGCAAATCACCACGAGCACGAGGTAACAAAATTGAAAATATGAAAGGAAGTACCTTGGGAAGGATGAGGTGGAGGAAGTGGCGGCGGCGGGGGGTATACGGCGAGGGTGGCGCCAGGCCCGAAAGGAAGTGAAAGAGGTGGCGCGAGAGAGAGAGATGGAAAGTGGAGAGAGGCGGTGAAGTACGCCATGGGAGCAGGAGGGAAGGGGAGCAATGGAGACAGCTTCGCCCACTGATAAGCGCATGTTCTCCGGCTCTCCTTTTCTCCTCGACAAAAGGTGTCTATGGAATACGGGAAGAGGATATCGACAAGAGACTGTCTCCAGTTAGATTAAAACTGGACCGTGCAGCTTTAATGGGCTTGTATTTGTATAGGTCCATATATATATATATATTAGCCGAGTCGCAGTAGTTTAAAAATCTAAGAGCGAGCCTGATCAATTGAAAAAAGGCCCATTTTATCATCTAACTACTTTTACAAGGCCCATTTTATTTTAAGGATGTGAGAAAGACAGGTACGGCCCACTTTGCCCCCAGTTGTTGGTTTGCGCAATCATCGAATGCATTTGTCGTTTGAAATAAGAATTTATATATAACATTTCCGTGTCATAATGATTTTGTTCAAATCACAACCGTTTCGAACTAATGTATACCCTTCAAAAATTCAAAATTATTCCTCCCTCTAAAATTCATGATATCATATGTATCTTTTTAAAATTTCAAAACTCATAAATTTACTCAATTTATTATCTCTTTTATTAAAACTAAATTTAAATTTGTAAAGTACTCATTTTACCCCTTAGTAGAAAATAAAAATATGTAGTATGTTTAATAAAAAAAAATTTCAATTTTCTAATTGGTCAGTTGTCATGGCAAATGGTTTATTTGTTTACATGTGACGAAAAATTATATAAATATAAATGTATATAAATATAGGAACTTTTTATAAATAGAATCAAATCTAAATATTTCAACGAAACAAGCATATTAGATTTGGTTTTTATGAAAAATAGCTCCACCGATCCAGGCAGTTTACTATTCAGGAGTGTGGATCGGTGGAGTTGTTTTTCATAACAATCAAATCCAACATGTTTGTTTCGTTGAAATATTTAAATTTGATACTATTTAAAAATATATATATAAATATAGAATGCAATTAATTAGGCAAATTTGTGATATTTGAAATTTAGAAAAATAAATATAATATTATGAATTTTAAAGAGAAAATAAGCAATTCTGATATTGCTTTTAAGGTTATACGTGAATTTCCCAAAATAATTAGAATCTAAGACTTAGCATTTTTCAGCAAGTAAAATAGAATAAAATAAAATATTCCTCGGACGAAGATGCCGCTTTCATCATCAAACCTAAGATCTATGCACCTCCTGACAGTGTAATTAAGTTGCATGTGATATGATCCTAACAACATTAATCTTTCTGAGATTTCCTAACAGCATGGATTTTCCTGAGATTTCTTCGAATTGATTAGTACAATTAGGGAGGCCAAAATCAAGGGAATAGTGTATACAAACAAAGGGGGAACAAATCTGCTGAAATTATTATTATTTCTGAAATCTCTGTTTTCTCGAATTCAGCTAGCCTTCGGGCTATTTCAAAAATGAGGAATTGCAGCGTATTTCAGTTCAACAAATTAAGGAAAATAGAAAGGAAATAGTATTATTAATTAATTAGACTAGGTACAAAAAAGAGATCTGCATCACATTCTATTTCATGTGCGCACACGCCAGTCCAAAATAGAATTTCTCAGCGCAGATCCTTCTTCTCTGACTCTTTCTCTCTTTCTCTCTCTCTGACCACATCTCAGTTTCCGAATCCACGGGGCTGCACATGAGTTGCACGCAAGTCAAAACAAGCTGCACAGAGATTAAGGCGTGTAATTAAACTCAAAGTCAAATTGGATCTATGGAGAAAGCCAAGCCGACATTTATTAATTCTGATTAATTAATTTAGATAAGATCTCTCCAAAACCTTTTGTTAAGAGCTAGCATTAATTAAATATGCATTTTTTTTCTGGCAGATAAATGCTTCAATGAATGAAGCAATGCACATGCACAACACAAGGTACCACTAACATCGGACGCGGAATAATCAATTTCTGATTCAGAATTGATACAGGAAGTAAACATTTGATAATTTATGTTTTCGATAATCAAAGAAAAATAAATAAATTGATTTTACATGCTCTATGTACAAAAGCAACCCTCTCAGCCATGCATATCTTTCAAGAGAAATGGTTATTTCAAATTTGTCATCACTAGAAATCTTAGAGCTGTTTAGGTAAGGGTGTTCATTGGGTCCGGTTTAGTCGGTTTTGAACCGAACTGAATTAGTTTGGACCAAACGGTTCAGTTTTTTCGGTTTAATGGTTCGGTTCGGTTTGCTTTTTAAAACCGAATTATAATTTCGGTTCGGTTTAAAAAATTTTAAAACCGAAATAACCGAATTGACTGAACTTTTATATGTCAATTTGGTCCGGACTGTTCCGGATTATTTCTTAATCAATTGCTTTAAATACTTCGGTTTATTTCTTAATAGCCCAAATCGAATCGATGAATCAGCATATAAAAAATGCTTGTAAACTATATCAACCATATATTTACTTCAACCTATCAAATTTTGCAAACTTAATTTTTTTTTTCCAAACTATATCAACCATATATTTACTTCAATCTAGCAAATTTTGCAAACTTAATTTTTTTTTCCACTTAGAGTGAGTCGTGTGAAAAACGCTGCTTAATGTATTGAATTTTCTACGACAGACAGCATAATAATACAGTAATATTTGAAAAATATATAGTTGCCTAAAAATTAAAAAGAGCATGAACAAGCTAATAATTGAAATCATGGACTGGGGTTAAAAAACCTGTTGAATCAAACAGTTCAAATTGTACGCTTTTTTAATTATGATTTTCACGCTATTTTTAATTTTGATTTGTTTCGGTTACACGTCTAATCTGAGCAAAACAAGGAATCTTGAACCAAGAGATCAATAAAATAAGGATTTCGCATATCTTTCAATTTTTGAAATATATAAATTGAGGTTATCAGACAAAAGAGATTCATAAATTGGATTTGACGTTCATTATATGAGTTTTACATCAAATAGGAGAAAAACCATAACCATATATCTTTTCTGGAAATTACAACACATCTTTCCTTCCTTCTCTTTCTCAGAAAGACATCAACTAAAACCAAGTAATGTTTGTGTAAAAAAAAATAATAAATAGCACAGTAGGTTTGAAAAAGAAAAAAGAAAAAAAGAGAAGAACAAGAACAGATTTTATAGCTAGAACTTTTCTAGTTGCCTAAATGACCTTCTTATTTCTATCAGAATCCGTAATCTTGTGCCAGTTTAATTTACTGGTAGCATATCTTATCAACTAACTTGTTCTCCGATCAAATCCAATCCGACCACCAGAAAAGTAACTCCCTGAAATAGTAAAAAGTAAAAGTGGATCCCTTGCGCTGATAACAGACTTCGAACAGCGGCTGTCAGAAGTAAAAGTGCGAGTGCCAACTCCTTTTTGTAAATCTTATTTCCCTTTTTCTTCTTTGATGCCTTAGCCTTCTCTTCCTTCAGTTTATCTAAATCCAGAAACCCGCCATCTGAGACCCGTCTGGTTAACTCCGGTTGTTCCTTCCACTTATTAGCAAGATCAAGCAAACCACCATCTGAGACCCTTCGGCTCAGTTCTGATTTCGGGTGTTCTCCAATAGAAAGGAGATCAGGTTCAGACGAAGATCTCCCGGCCTTTTTGGTGACGACCCACTCATAAGAGCTGCCAAGTTGGAATAGACCCGAAACCATCGCATTGAATTTTGTAACGGACATGGTATTTTCAAAAAGGAGATACGGTATCACAAAGGGGAAGGATTTTGGGGATGGAAGAATGTTTAGGATGGACATGGTTACTGGTACATAGCAAATGACCCATGTAGGAAGTTCTGCCTCTGGTATGAACATGGTCAGCGGTAGAATCACACAAAATAGTGTGAACGAGTAGAACGGGAGGACGAGCTTCCTCAGGAGAAAAAACAGCAGCACCAAATTCGCCTTCTTCCATATAGAAATCTACAAAAATTGACATGTTGGTATGATTACATTAGGAAAAGCCAAAGAACTGAAATAAGACTTGATTTGTGCAACTTCAAAAAAAGCAATAAATACTATCACTAGAAAATTGTATAGCACTATTTTTTCATTGTTTTGTTCCTATTGGATAGATATTGTTAAGTACTGAGGCACAAGTATATATTGTTTAACAGAAAATAAAAACCTTGGATTGCACAATGGCAGGAAGGCAGACACGAAATAGCTGCATGGGTCCAGAATGCCACCGATGTTGTTGTTTCTTGTATGTTTCAAACGACTCCGGCAACTCGCAAAGTGCCTATCAATTTTCAATCAAAATCAAATTAATAAAAAAATCATTTCAAATGTAACCGAACCATTGTGATGTTCATGACAATCCGAATCTCCCCCAAAATGTTAAGGTACTTTGTGTTCCCAAAATATTAAGGGCCTCACTTACAATGGCAGATATAGTATTATATTGTGAAAAACATCTCAATGATTAATTGGTAAATAGTCCATTATTGGACATGCATCGATCACTAGCACATCAATAATCAAGTTCAAGTAATATAAAGATATATACCCTGACATCATCGAGGTAAATGAACTTCCACCCCTGGAGGTGGGCCCGGACAGCGATATCCATGTCCTCAACAGTGGTCCTCTCAAGCCAACCTCCGGAATCCTCCAAAGCCTTGATGCGCCAGACGCCGGCTGTCCCATTAAATCCGAAGAAGTTCAAGAAAACCCCGTTCACCTGTTGCTCAACCTCAAAGTGGAAGCACAAATTTATGTTTTGGAGCCGTGTCAGGAGGTTCTCTTCTTTGTTGACAAATACCCATCGGGCTTGTACCAGCCCCACCTCTGGGTCGTCCTACATACCAACACAAATGGTACCTTTAGTTAGTCATGCATTCTTCATTATACAAACATTTATGTTGATGTTTATAATATATTAATAAGGGAAGCCGTAGGAGTTGAGGAAGACAAGAGAAAGAATAAGAACCTTGAAATGAGGAATGGTTTGCTTGAGAAAATCGGGGTTCGGCTGGAAATCAGCATCAAATATGGCAACGAACTCGTAATCCTTCACATATTCACAAGCCATGGCAGAATTGAGGTTACCGGCCTTGTACCCTGTACGTACCAGTCGGTGACGGTAAATGATATTGACTCCCTTTTCCTTATGCTTGGTGACCTCAGCCCGGATTAAGTTTTGTATGATCTCATCATCCGAGTCATCTAATACTTGTATGAGAAGACGGTCCTTAGGCCAATCAAGCTGACAGACTGTTGAAATTGATTGTTCATACACCTACAATTACAAAAAAGATCATTTAAAAATTGAAGACTAATTGAGCTTATCAGCACAAAAAAATATTGTATTCTACACTTCTTACTTGAGCTGATACAAAAAAAATTATATGGAAAGAGAAGCTACGAAGTGTATAACAAGTATATTAGAGTAACAGTAACTGTGTTTGTGCTAGCTCGTGACTGGTACCAGTACAGTAAATATTATTACGGCACTGTTACCAACTGTCATCTTTCTAGCTATCATCATAACATTTTTAATAATGTTTTTTCTCAATATTTTTGCTTCAGATCATTCTCCAAATAACCACTTCTGTAGAGGAAATCTGGTAATGTAACCCATTAGTTAATACCACATCTTTTTTTTATAAAAAAAAACTAATCAAAACATGCTCCATTACTTAAAAAAAAATACATAAATCTAGAGTTCACAACTTATAATTACTTTGCTCCTAACTCTTCACTAATTAGAACAGGGTAATTTAACAAATTAAATTCAACTGTATATGAGAAAACCACGCACCTCCCTTTCGTTGCACATTGGTATCTGGACCAGCACCATTGGATGATCGGACACGGAACCTGGTGACTCCAAATCTCCACCTGACCCCTTTACATCCCCTTTAATTCTCGGCTTGATATTTCTCACCTTAATCCAGAAGCAACCAAGACAAAGGACGATACGATCAATCGACTGAATGAGAAACAAAATAATGCAAAAGTTGGACAGTAATTGGATCGGGTACGCAACATAATCCACCCGAAAAGAGAGCCAGAAAATATAAGCCTTCTCTAACCATCCCTTTATCTCCTCTGTTTCTGGTAAATGGAAATGCGCCATGTTTTCAGGCAAGAGCAACTCGGGTCGCTGCAACTGCCACCCTTTCCAGTGTGCAAACATTTCAAGAGCGAGAAAGATTAAAGAAAGTGCGAGAAAGGCTTTGATGAACTTGTAGAGAAGACTCCTTTTGCCAGGTTTCTCCGATTCATCGCAAGCTTTACTGTGAGCGACCCGCTTTTTTATTGCACCAAGCATACCCCAGAAACCGGATGCAAGCCAGGTCACACAACCAACTGCACGGTGGGCCCGAAGTAACAGGACCCAAGTGAATTGTTTAGCGTTTTTGCCTTTTTGCCCCTTCTCCATGGATTTTACGGTTACCGCAACCTCAGGACCATCAATTTCTACCAGAGAATAATTTTGGTTTTCCATTTTAACCACAACCGGAGTGCCCTTTTGGTTATCCCTCCCGGACCAGTCCGAGAAAAACAAGCTTGGAGGTGACATGTTTGAAAGAGAAACAGAGTTTAGATAAATTTTCACAAACACCTATAGCTAGTTGCCAAATGAGTAGAATTTTCAATATCTGGCATCAAAATCAAATCTTTCTACAAGGAATGAATTTTGAATTTTTTGGAACTATAACATTTGGGTCATGTACTTGTATTCATGGATTAGGGTTTTAATTAAGTTGGCAAAAAGGCAACTAGAACTGTAAATCTTTAGACCAAGTGCGCCTTTGGTTAAACAAGGCCTGAGCACGAAAATGTATCCAACTCTTCTCTCTCTCCCTCCCTCTTTCCCCTTCCTTCTAACCTTATAAAAGGTTTGATATGAGTTTTCTCCTTCTTTATTTCTTTCTCCTGTCAAAAGAAAACCAACTTAAACACAAAGCAATTCAAAAGATAAAAGAAAAGCAAAAGCAAACAGAAAATAGAAAACTACTAGTCTCCGTTACTGTTACAGATGTCACAAATCACAATGTTTGAAAATAGTCAGTAAGCTATTATTATGCTGCACTGTGGGTTTTAGAGAAAGGAAGAAACTTCTTAAAACTTCTTCAAAAAATTTGTTGAAAACTTGAAATGCATTGTAAACATATTCTCATATACATGCATCTAAGGAATTAATGTGGGCCAGTAGCAGCAGCAGCAGCAGTATCAGAGAAAGAAGAGAGAGAGAGAGAGAGCTTACAGGAAAAATTTGGCAAGTAGGCAGCGATTATTTGGTTGCTTCAGATCCGAGGAGAGAAGAGAGAAAGAGAAGAGAGGTACTCAAATGGCTTTGAAGCTCAGTAGCTAATGCCAAGCACAGAGCATTATATATAAATTGCAGAGACATTGTGTGAGAGAGAGAGACTGAAATAACACGTAACTTGAGGAATTAATTTTATAATGTTTCATTTTTATTACATCTCTGATATTGAAAAGTAATTTGTTGCGTTCCTACGAGATGCTTTCGAATTGTTGTAATTTATTCTCGGGTCAAAAATTCAAAATGGATCATGGGTTCGATCTCAAATGCTTAATTAAGAGCAGCATCTTGCCTCAGATTGCGATGAATCCTCTCCATTATTTGTGAGAAGGGAATTAAGTCAATTAACATGAACTTAATTGGAGTGTTTATTTCATCTGACAACACATTTATTATCCTCTCCATTATTTGTGAGAAGGGAATTAAGTCAATTAACATGAACTTAATTAGAGTGTTTATTTCATCTGACAACACATTTATTATCCTCTCCATTATTTGTGAGAAGGGAATTAAGTCAATTAACATGAACTTAATTGGAGTGTATATTTCATCTGACAACAAATTTATTATCAGAGTTTGGAATCTTTCATATTATAGTTTCGTCAATTTGTAGGTAGTAAGGTGTCAATGACACCCTTTTATCTGTTTATCCACTTTGTATCGTATCTTTAAAAAAATTGTTTTTTTTATTAATTTATTAGGTCATATCTTTAAAAAAAATTGTTTTTTTTATTAGTTTATTGGATATGAGTAGGGTAATGTTTTTTTTCGTTATCTTACCTGTTATTGTTATCTTACTTGTTATTGTATAAGTTAATTTTTAAAAATAAAATTATATATATAAATATATATTTTGTATAAAGATAATACACGATACAATAAAGTTTTATATTTTTATTAAATTTTCATAATAAAAATTAGTTGTATTATTTATTTTTTTTTTCTTGTTTTAAAAAATATTTTATTAAAAGCACAAATCAAGATATCAATAACACTTTTTATTCTTTTACCCGACCCATACCATATTCAAAAGGTCGGATAAAGATAAAGATTTTTTTTCCGTTGTCATTACGGGTACGGGTGTGAAAATATCTCCACCCGACCCATACCTTACTCATAGACACCCCTACTGATGATGATTTATGGATTTTTTTTTTTAAAAGAAGAATAAACAACTAATTACCCTAAATTTATCATTAGATAATCAGGATTCAAGAGTGCAATCGATCTCATTCAATTTTAATGAGCAGAATTTTGCAATTTTAAAAAATTAAATAAAATTGCACATTGACATATAATGGTACTTATATGTTAATTACGACAAAATGGAGAGGATGCTCGCTTCTCTTCTCGGGATTATTATCTTGAAATGGAAACTGTAATTTGTGGTTGCAATGGAGAGGATCGCTGTCGTATTCTATTTTTCCCGTTTTCTATACTAAAATATATGTGCAAGAGTAATGAAGTTGTACGACACGAGCAATAGTTAAGGAGGTAAACACACGCTGTAATAATTTCAATCAAAGAAATTTCATTTGGTAATTAATTGGGTCATAAAGGATTGGGATCTGAATCTGCTATGATTCTTCACTTTGAACAATGTTCTTAAAATCTCTGTTTTTTCAAATTCAATTGTTGATTTATTTTGAGATTTGTGCACAGAAAATACGTTGTTTTGAGATATGTGCACAAAAAATATTGGATAACTAGATTTGGAAAAGAATTGGCTCTTTGCACAAAAAACATTGGACAGCTAAATAAGTTGTTTTGAATCCAAAGGATTGGCTCTTTGGACAAAGTCTCATTCAAAGTTGAACATAAACGTTCAATTTGCATTGAGATTTGTACAAACATATTTAAAACCTTTTAAATTTAAATGGCTTCTTGAATCTAAATGTTTATACGAATTTTGATGCGGATTGATCGGTTTAAGTCAGGATGAGACTTTGTCTAGAGCCATTTGAACAAAATCTCCACCCTATGCTAAAAAGATGTGTATTATACCCCTGTTCATGAAAACATAAGCTAAACTTTTTTTTTTAATTCAATCACAAAATGCGGTGTATTATACGTCTGTTCATACTTTGGAATTTTATACATCACACTCAACAAATATTGTAGATTATGGTGGGAGGATAGAATTTATACTCATTTGTAAGCTTGATGAAATTAAAAATTGTTGCTTAATTACGCCTTTTGCATAAGAAAAACTAATTAAATAAATTGAAATAAAGGGAGAACCAGAGAAAAGAAAATTTGTCGGAGTAAAAGGATTTATATATATATTTTGAAGTCCAAAAAGTAATTCAAATTGTTCAAGATGATCTCTGAATAAAATGTGCTTGGAGACAAAATTTTACATTTTTTTGATAATTTTCTACTATTTTTTTGGATTTTTTTAAAAATTGTTGTTTTTCAGAAAATTCTGTCAGCAAAAACAAAGATTTTAAATTTTTTAAAGAAATAGCAAAAAAAATTCCAAAAAATACAAAATTTGGTCTCTAAGCACAATTTAATAAGGAGATCAACTTGAACTGTTCGAATTGACATTTTGCACTTTGAAATCGCAAAATATAAATGTGATAAGGCTGCACAAAAAATTCGTAGTTCGTTATTTGATTCGAAATAGTTCGAAATTAATTCAAACCAAACTCAAATTGGACCGGTTCGTTCGAAATAGGTTCGCGAACTATTCTAGTTCGAATCTCAAAGTAACGTGAACCGTTGATTTCTGCTGATGACTTAAAATATAAGGTCGCCCAGCCATAAGTCATAACTCGTAAGTTGTAACTCTCGCTCTCAAGTTCTGAAATCCTAGACGACTTTCACCTCTCGATCACTCTTTTTTGTCATAAAAAAATTCGTAAAAAATTCAAAATTGAGTTCATAAAAAATTCGATTACAAATTAATTCAAATCAAACTTAGTTCAAAATTAATTCAAATCAAAGTCAAACTGGAGTAAGTTTGATTCGGTTGGATTCATTTGCAGCCCTAGCTGAAGTAAAACTCGGTTTAATTATTTCATGAATCACCGAAGCTCAACTCATATATATTCTTTATATATTCTTTAAAAAGAAGTGTCAAAGTCATAGCCATTAAGATCTAACCTTTATTAGTTTGTTTGAACCACTCATTAAAGTGGAAGGCAGTGCTCTTGATATTTCTTTTAGTTATAGCTCGCATCACTATAGTCAACATGTGATGTTATAATAAGTTACATGCACTAATTATCAATAATAATCACACCAATCAAGCCCCATGAAAGGGTTGCAAACAAATCTGCACCGTTGCAATTAATTAATCTACGTCTCAAAAATTCCATGAAATGCATGCTTGATACAAAAGTCTGCTCGGTCTAATTTCTTTAATAGTTTAATTAAATAGTTGTACGTAGGTTTGACCAACCGACAATTTTAAATTAAAGTAAAACCTCTTCAAAATATTTACAGAATATTATTTAAAATAGAATATGACACGGAGCCATGTATTTTAAAACCTCCAAATGAAGGGAAAATGTTAAGCGAGAAATCTCCCACAAAATATAAGATCAAATACAACTATACAAGAGAAGAATGATATTTTTTTTATGTTTATATGATGCCATTATGAAATATTATCCAGGACAATTTACGGGTTCAATTCAGAAAAGTAACGAAAAGACTACCAAATTACTGTAAAATTTATTATATTTAAATTAATTATGCTCAAAGAACAAAATGAGTGCTGTCATGGTAAATTTTACGCAATTCAAAATTTACACAGTATAGATATGTTAAATGTTGAAACCGTCTCGTATAAAGAATTTTCTATAATTAAGTAGAAGTAGAGGGGCTAACCGCAAAAGCACAGAAAGAAGTATAAATAGACTCTAATCAAGTTATACAAAGAAGAAAGAGAATAGAACCTGAAAAATAAATCGATTATAAGACGTTTCATAATTTTAAATTTGTAAAATTTCTCACAGATTGTCAAAAATATGAATGAGATTGAACGGAAGAAAATAAATAAAACTCTCCTCTAATAACATATAAAAGATGAGTGAGTGATGCGAAAGATAGAAATAAATAATTTTTTTCTTTATGATGTATGTGTTGCGTCACATTAAGTCTTCATGATGTATGTATTTCATATTCTGAAGTTTGAAATTATGTATCTCTCTCTCTAAACTTCAAAAACTCACAAATTTATCCATTTTATTGTTTTTTATATTAAAACTCATTCTAAATTTATAAAATACCCATTTACCCTTTATCAAAAACATATAAATCTCATCGGACTCAAATTTGAATATGAACGGTTCTTCTACCGTCCGAACTACTTTTATATTTGTGCATGCAAGATTAGCACAAATTTTGATGTAAAAATGTACGCATATTGAAACGACATGCACAGATTGGACAGATCGGAATCACTTTAAGATCCGTGCACATTATATTAGCACGAATATTGAAGTGATGCGCACGTATCGAACAGTAGAGGTACTCTTCAGATTCAAATTTGAGTCTGATTTACTTTATATACTTTTGATAAAGGGTAAAATGGGTATTTTAAAAAATTAGAATGAGTTTTAATATAAAAAATAATAAAATAGATAAATTTGTGAGTTTTTATAGTTTAGAGTGAGAAATACATAATTTTAAACTTTAAATAAGAAAATATGTAATTTTGAAATTTTTGAGAGGTACACATGAAATTCCCCCTATAAACTAATTAAACATGAAAATTAGGTATCTAAAGGTCAACTTGAGGAATCTACTTCTAAAATCAAATTACTATCTAATAAAAACATATAAACTGGTCAACTTGAGGAATCTACTTCTATGATCAAGTTATTATCTAATAAAACATATAAACTAATTAAAAATATCTCATGTTTTATAGCATAAAGAAATTAGTTATATTGTTACTAATTTTGTCATAGCACATCACATCATGTATATAAAAATAATACATCTCGTGAATTAATCCTATCATGTCGCGTGACATACTACGTAACAAACTTTTCTAATATTATTTTTATTTTTATTACTTTTGTAATAGTTTACTAGCATTTTTTTCTCTATAAAATAACTTTAAATCATTAAAAAAAAATTCATCTGTCACATCACGTATTGTTACGTCTACATTGTTTTTTTTTTATAATATTTTTTTTTCTTTTTTTCGATGAAATAACTTATAATTTTTAAAAATAAATCATTACCAGTCATATCACGTATAATGACACGTAATATGGCTATTTTTCATAACTATCCTTCATCATTTAGTTATGTCATATTGGTCACGACAACGTTTCGTGATGTTTCTCCTTCAACAATGTTAGTGTTATTTACCGTGATCGGCAACTGAACAACACTTCAAGACCTCTCAAGAATCATGAACACGTATCCTCTGCATTAACTTAAAAGGAAATCTTTTGAGTTAATGTATCTCGGGTGTCTGATTTCAAATAGAGCCAATCCGGCCGTCTGATTTTAAAACATGACTCTTTAATATTAGTGTGGATCTAGTCTGTACAGATCATAAAACGAATCGGATAATCCAAATACAGTAACTCAAAATATTCATTTTTAAGTTAATGCAGAGGATACGAATTCCAATCATCATGGCCTGCTTGTGGAATTCGCATCCTCTGAGATATCTCAAACTTTGCGTGACTTTAGAAAAAAATCTTTTAAATGATTTTGTACGAATCTCAAACTACAAATAATACTGGCCAATAGACACTGAACACGTCGGTCATGCAAAAATTGAGATATCTCAGAGGATACAAACTCCTGCTCGTGGTGCAAATGGACAACTATCTGAATTCGCATCCTCTGAGATATCTCAAACTTTGCGTGACTTTTTGGAATATCTCAATCGTTCAAATACGTTCTACACAAATCTCAAAGCTCAAATAATAATGCACCCCTACGTTCCCCCGAATAGGCACCGGACACGTCGGACACGCAAAAATTGAGATATCTCAGAGGATACGGACCCCAACTATCTACGGTCTGCTCTTTAAACTCCGTGGGATTGTCTCCAACTTTCAGAAGATATTTACACATGTTAAGCAAAATGACAAATGAATTATTCAGATTTGATTTGGCGAGGTCAAAAATTCGTGATTCGAAAATAATTCGGATCTAATTCGAGAATGATTCGGAATTATCCGGATCAGATATCTCAGTCCTGCAAAGGAAGCAAAAAAAAAAAAGTTCTGGGATTTTTTTTTTTAATAATTCGCAAAATTCGAGAAAAAATTGTAAAATTTGCGAATAATTTGATCAAAGTTCGGTCAACTAAATAATTCGGCGTTCGATTTGACATCACCAAAAAAAATGAATTATTCACGAATAATTCGCAAAAAAATTTACAAATTTTGCGACTGATGTTAAGAAATGCCCATCGTGCATTGAAATGGGTTAATTGGTGAAGACTTTTTATGTACTATGCAAACTTAGTAGAAGCGGCTTTACAAATTTTAAGCCCATATGGGCGAAAATAGTATTTTTAAAATACTAAAGAAATGTATAACGAGAAATAACACAATTGATCATGTAGTATGTCAACATAACAAATTTACGCCATTTATCATGTAGTATGTCAACATAAATACAAAATCATTATTTTCGGACTGTTCAAAAACAATTATTTTCTACTCATCTTAAAAAAATAGTAAAAAATATTCAAAAATTATAAAATTTCATCCTTATGCATATTTTAGTATGGATATCATGTTGAGCGGTTCGGATCAACAATTTAAACTATGAAAATAAAGATATATAATATGAGACATGATGAATTATGAAAGGAACGAGGTATTGAAACCCTCCTCTTCTAGCACTATCATCCTATTAATATACTCTACATTTTGTTGAAATCAAGATCAAGTTTAATTGAAAGAAATATCGTTTCTGATTGAAAAAAAATCTACATTCTTAAAATGTTTGCCTGATGAACTAAAAGAATCAAGACAACTTTTGACAATTATTAATATGTGTTTCAACTTTGATCAAAGTTAGAGTGGGATTCACGCATGTTATTTATTTTGTTCTGAAAAAACGATGTGTAATTGTTTTGTTAAATGTATGGGAGTAAATTGCATATATTTTTGTGGGTTTATAAAATGATAATTTAATAAAATATGTTATAGAGAAATATGCCTTAAATAATCGGTTAATTTTTTGGCTAACTTTTTTTTAGTTCTTTTGTTATTGTTGATAACCTAGGTGCACTAAGGATGGATTTTAAAATGTTATTTTATTCACGCTCCAAAATTATGAAATATAGAGTGTGGCATTTTTTTCTAACAGAAATTATAAAGAAATATAATTTCCACTAAGACAAGAATTTAATATTTCATCCTAAGCTTAATTTTTTTTATTCTTATTAAAGGAATGGTCAAAATTTAAAATTCTTAATGTTATAAGGACCGGATCTTCATTTTTTTATTTTATTAAAATGGCCGGACTTTCATATCTTCTTTCTTTTTATTTTCTTTTATCTTCTGATTTTTTAATTTAAAATATATTTGGATAAAAAAAATATTCCTAACAAGGTCCTGAAATTCATTTAAATTTCTAGAATTTAATAATATTCTCAAATAAAAAAAATATCAGTAGTCATGGGCGATGAATAAATTGTAAGCATGGATTTAATAAATTACACGTGCTCCATTATTGTGTGTACACGGTTCATCACTTCTTTTAATTTTATAAAGTTTGAATGTTTACACGGGAGCATCATTATACACTTAAAATACCAAAAATGTATTAAATTATGCACCTCAATTAATGCAGTTTGTTTCGTAAGTCATAACTAATTCTTTCAATGATCAATAGAAATAAATTTTTTTCCCCCATTAATTGAATATATTTGACTTCAATTAAGAAGCATAGAAACACTCAATTTATACCGCTCTCCAGTCAAGGCCCAAACCTAAGTTTGTGGTACTGAAAGTACTAATTATATTATGGCAAAAACTTCTATGGACATAAGGATCTATTTGTAAAATGAACATATTTTTATTTTCAAAGTTCAAACAATCGATCCGAACCGTTCATCTTGTTCTCCATATTAATATGTGCTTTGAGACCAAATTTTACATTTTTATGAATTTTTTTACTATTTATTAAGATGGGTACAAAATTTAAAAGTCTGAATTTGATATTTTTTGTACCCATCTTAATAAATAGTAAAAAAATTCAGAAAAATGTAAAATTTGGTCTCCAAGCACATATTAATATGGAGAACAAGATGAACGGTTCGAATCGACTGTTTGAACTTTGAAAATAAAAATATGTTCATTTACAAATAGGTCCTTATGTCCATAGAAGACACTCTCATCTTATATTATTATAGTAGTAAAAGAGCAAAATTAATTATGAGGTATTTACGAAATGTAAAATAAATCTTTAATAAATAAAAAAGTTGGAAGAAATGATTTTTTAATCCCAAAAGTATTTTTATCCATTTTTTTTCTAAAACAGGATTTCTCCTCAGAAACTCCTCTTATGTAACTAAGTGCGGTTAATAAAAAAATAGGGGCTTGATCCCTATTATTTTCTCAAAAAAAATTATCATTATCCAACTGCCAATTCTTAGTTAGAATTTTTTTAGATAGATACAAAATCACTGTTTTAAGGAGATTCTGGACCATCCGATAAAGTAATATTGTACCCATGATCTTTATAATAGAATATGCTCAAATTTCATATATAATTTTGATCTTTTATGATAATTGCTCTCCCAACTTCGAATGCGTATCCTCCGAGATATCTCAAATTTTGCATGACCGACGTGTCTGGTGCCTATTCGGCGGAGCATAGGGAGCCAGTATTATTTAAGTTTTGAGATTCGTGCAGAATGCATTTGAACGTTTGAGATATTCCAAAAAGTCACGCAGAGTTTGAGGTATCTCAGAGGATGCGAATTCCCCAACTTCTAACTGTCGGTAACTTATATGTTATTTCTGTTTGTCTGTTCAAAGTTTGACATCAAATTCTGTGCTCACATTGTGAGCCGGAAACCAACGGATCAGATTACTTTGTTGTTGGTTGGCGTGCGTCGCGATCGAGTGCGTGTTATTTGACCTTGAAAAAAAAAAAAATCTCACGTCCGTTTGGGCATCTGTGCAAATTTCCAGCTAAGTGACAGCTTTGCTCCGAGCCCAATAGAAACCCCATAAATCATAAAAGTAATTTCACGAAGGGGGGGTCATGTAGTAAATAAATTATATCTATGTCAACCATTTAAATTTGCAAAAATTTTAAGGAAGTAAGTTTTTTTATGCACAAATTTCAACAATGATTAATGGTTGAAATCGAAATAGCAGGTTTTTGTTATTCGGATTGATTTCCGATCATGTATAGCCTAAAAAATCTTGAAATTATCTATTTTTATCCTCTAAAATTCAAAATATTATTTTAGCCCTCTAACTTTCAAAAAATTACAAACTTACCCAATTTATTATCTTTCTATTAGAAGTCATTTTATATATATAAAGCTCCCATTTACCATTGGATCAGCGTTAATTATTGTCACTGTTTTGTTAAGTCACTATTAAATCAGCAATGAAAAGATCCGTTGTGAGTCACAAACACTTAATCATCTGCGATGAAAAGATCCGTTGTGAGTCACAAACACTTAATCATCCGCGATGAAAAGATCCGTTGTGAGTCACAAGCACTTAATCATCACTCCATTTATCACTGTTTGGTTAAGCCACCGTTAGATTAGCGATTTTCAAAGTGATTTAATAAATAGTAAAAAAAATTCAAAAAAAATATAAAATTTGGTCTCCAAGCACATTTTAATATAGAGATCACATCTAACGGCTTGGAACGACTTTTTGGACTTTGAAAATTGAAAAAGTTGGATGTGTGTGTGTGTGTGTGTGTGTGTGTGAGGAGGGATCAAGTTATTTGGGCTTAACCAAATAGTGAAATCGTTGGATCAGCGATTTTCAAAGTGGCTTAATAAATAGTAAAAAAAATTCCAAAAAATAAAATTTGGTCTCCAAGTACATTTCAATATGGAGAACACATCTAACGGTTTGGATCGACCTTTTGGACTTCGAAAATTAAAAAATGAATCGGTTATATTTCGGCCGAAATACAACCGAAAGCATATTAGTCACTCCCTCTCTCTCTCTCTATATATATATACATATATACATATATATATACATATATATACATATATATACATATATATATATATACATATATATACATATATATACATATATATATATAGGACCGGGCTACGGTGCTACGCGTAGCTAAGAGCCCCTCCGTGCTACGGCTCAAAATTTGTGTTTTCAAAATTCTAATGGTCGATCCGAACCGTTAGATGTGTTCTACATATTGAAATGTGCTTGGAGACCAAATTTTACATTTTTTGGAATTTTTTTACTATTTATTAAGCCACTTTGAAAATCGCTGATCCAACGGTTTCACTGTTTGGTTAAGCCACCGTTGGATCAGCGATTTTCAAAGTGGCTTAATAAATAGTAAAAAAAATCCAAAAAATATAAAATTTGGTCTCCAAGTACATTTCAATATGTAGAACATATCTAACGGTTTGGATCAACCGTTAGGATTTTGAAAATTCAAATTTTGAGCCTTAGCACGGAGGTCTCTTAGCTACGCGTAGCATATTAGCCAAAACCTATATATATATATATATATATTATACACTGTTCTTTTAATTAAAATTATGTATGATTGGTGTTTTTATACACGATTTTAACTTAAGATAAAAAAAGAAACATGTGTCAATTTTTTTTACGAAAACAAATTAGCGTTGTTTTTGAAAAAACGTACACAGTTCTACAATTATATACAATTTACCTACACTTTCATACACAATGCCCCTAAATACGGTTGTGAAACCGTGTACAAACCTATATTTTAATTAACCTTGTTAAATCAAGCTTTTTGTAGTAGTGCGGTAGAACAGTACTTAATTTTACATTAATATAATAAACTAGAGAGATAGCGCGTTATAAAGTTCTTAATGCTTATATAGCACTGCAGTTAACCACAGTAACAAGTATTTACTGATACAAAATATATACGCATCATGCATTATTACCAGCAACAAGAAATACAGCATCATCAGTGACTTTCCCAATATAGAATTAATTACATTGGTTTCTGCTAGTTGAAAAAAAAATAGCCCTCTTGCGATTACCTCGATCGACAAAAGCATCTCAATTTAAAAATACATGGCAATTAGGAGAAAGAGAGTGATTCTAAAACTACCTGAGATATACATAACATAACTTTAGATTAATATATAAAGAAATAATTATGACAACCTTGTTTTGCTCAATTTTATGGTTGATTAATTTAAAGATCCATCTGCAACGAGCTAGGTGATAGACATTAATTGTTGTGCGAGAGGAAAGCAAATTACCAGAAGGCTACAAACAAGGGAAAAATCAGAAAATAGAATTGTGTGGGACAAAACTTACAGAATAGAACATAATTGGATAATTATTTAAAAAACAAGTATATATTTGTAATTTAAGAAAAAAATATGACAAAAGAAGCATTTTGCAGAAAAAAAAAATTGGATCAAGATAACCATTAATTAAGTGCCTCAACACAGATGAACGATTAGATTTGGAATAACAAGATCAAGATAAGAGAGCAGGATCATGTTATTTCAAATCTAACCGTTGAATTTTTTTCATGCATGAATCGCAACACAGATGAACGCTTAGATTTGTAAAAACAGAATTCTGCTCTTCTATTAGAAGAGCAGCGAAGTCAGATCCGACATGATGTGGCGTAAATTAACAGTATAATTATTTGATTTTGAAATTAAGTATGAAAAAGACTGGTTGCAAAAAAGATTTTCAACATCAAAGCTAGAAGCCTAGAACCAATGTTAGCCATATAAGAGAATAAATGTAAATTTTGCTGGAGGTCACTAGCTAAACTTTGTTATTTGTCACAAATTAGTCACTCATGTTTGATCTGTCTCTTTCTAATCACTCAACTTTGTTATTTGTTCAAATCAAATCATTTTATACTTTTCCATCCAAAATCTTAACGGAATATTCTCATTCCATCAAAAATATTAACAAAATATTCTCATTCTATCCAAAAATACTAACGGAATGAGCATATTCCGTTAGCATTTTGGACGGAAAAGCATAGAGTGACTTAATTGGGACAAATATCAAATTTGAGTGACTAAAAGAAGACAAACCAAATTTGAGTGATCAATTCCAAATGATTGTCACAAAGTTTAGTCTGCTCTAGCGAAATTTATCCTAAGAATAATACCGAATCTTTAATTTGCTTAGTGGAATCAAACTGGTATCAGTAAATTTATAATTAGTTACAGCTTGCTAATTCGAATATACTCAACATCCTAATTATAAATTCTTCCATTGAATAACTAATATTAACGAATTTTGCTGACTTAAGCATATGTGAACATGTGAAAATTTCATCAAGGTGCCCACTGAACCGAACACTGTTCAGAGATCTACTTCCAAAGGTATCTTCTAATTTTTCTTTCTTCTTCATCTCAATTCTTATTTGTTGTCAGAATACAATACATCAGGATGCACATTAATATTATAATTGGACTAAAGAAAGATATTAAAAAATACTTCAACATCAGAATTTCCTAAACAAAATTTTATGCTTGATACCCTTGATCATTTGCCAATGTAACTAACATTAGCTTTTTGAAGAACAAGTATATGGTATATATACTGAATCAATTAGATGGTTCAGCCAGAAATTATTTTTCCTGAGAACAGGGAATAGAGTGAAGGGTACATGAATAAATTTGTTAATTAATAACAGTCAACCACATCGTTCCCATTATGATGTCCGCTAAAAACTATATTATAAATATGTTTATTATTCAATTATTCAAACTTTTAAAGCTATATATATTTATGGAGAAATGAGAATCTTTGTAGTTCTCCAATGTGAGAACAATGTTTAAGTAATGAGAAACTAATATTGAAAGTTAAAAGACTTTTGACACCGACGGTGGCAAACCTATTAATTAATTAGCTATATGTTAATTAATTAACAGTGCCAACTAAGATAGCTTAGAACTGAAAAAAAAAAACAAAAGACAGCCTTATTAATTACCACATGGATCTTTCATCGACCTTAAAACAAGGTTCTTTACCTAAAATATATATTTTCTTTTTAATTATTAATACCATACAATTTGGCTTGACCCTAATTCCATTTCTTTCTAATTTTGGAATCATTTACATCTTAAATTTTTCATGCAAAACAGTGTTCCTTTTAATTTTGACTAAATATGTTAGTTTTGAAGTTTTAGGGATTTTCTAATAAGTTCAGAATTTCATATTATGTATATATAATTATAACCATTTTGTGAAATTCAGTGAAATTAATTAACTTTATATATACTAAAGCTTCAGTGATCAAACTTCTTTAATTAAATAATACAATAAGGGTATTGACGGTAGGTAGAGCAATAGTATATGTATATATACATGCGTGTTGACTAGGGTTTTTGTCAACCATAAGTTACCTCTCTACTAAATTTACCCAACCACTGAATTACAGTTGGCTTTTGTCTGTCAATTTAATTAACCCTTCTTAATTAATAGTTAATTAATCAAACTATTAAAATAACCCCATCTAACATGCTTTGCTTAGGAAATTACCTTCCCTTTTGCGGTCAAACCGACGAGGCTTTCTCATAGTAAATAGTGAACATATTTGTTATTCCTTTTTTTTTTTTTTTTTTGAGTAAGGAATAAGGGTCAAGCCAAATTGCGGTTTCTGATAGTAAATAGTGAACATCTTTGAGTACTGTACAAATTATACCCAAGTTTAATTAGTTGTTTGATTACAATTTCAAAGTTTAAACTCTAGTTAAGTTTTTTTACTTTTTCCAAAGAGCTAGCATTAAATCTAAGTTAGAAGAATAGCAGATTTTGTTTATTTGATTATATTAAAATAAAAGTAATAGGAGGGTTCAAATACATCATGATTTTGTGCTTCAATATGCTCTACATTTTTTATCTCCGTTTTCAAAGTCCGAACAGTCAATCCGAACAACTCAACGTGATCTTCATAATAAAATATGCTTAGAGACCAAATTTTATATTTTTTAGATTTTTTTTACTATTTTTTTAAATAGGTACAAAATCATTGTTTTAAGGATATTCTGCACCATCCGTAAAAGTGATATTGTACTAATCTAAAAAAATAGTAAAAAAATATATATAAAAAAAATATAAAATTTGGCCTCCAAGAATGTTTTATTGTAAAGATTATGTTGAGTTGTTCGGATCGACTGTTCGGACTTTCAAAACAGAGATAAAAAAAAAATATGGAGTATGTTGAAGCACAAAATCATGATACATTTGAATTCTCCTCTAATTAATAAAAGAGTTGCAGAACTAGAAAAATCGCCATTATTATTTGCATTTTCAAATGCAACAAAACAGTACTAGTATTAATTCGTAAAAGCACAAACATTATCTACGAGTCCAAAAAAGAATTATACTACAAATAAACAAATTAAGATTGTGGTTTCCCAAACTCTGCTTCTTAATTAATTTTGTCTATTCACTTTGTTAACAGAATAAAAACCCTGTATTCATAACAGAGAAACACGACAAAGCCTGATAAAACCACTTAGTAGTAAGAACAGTAACTTAAAATAGTAAAAAAAAAAAAAAAAAAAAAAAAGTTAGTTTGTATTTTACGAATTAACATCATTCGAAACTCAAAAAGTGAAACATATAATTTATTAATTGTCGAAATTAGTACCGTGTTCTATCTCCTAGGGATCCTTAATTACAAACGGTAAGGCTACATGGTTTCATGTTCGATAGGCCACCCAATTAATTAATTAATATATAGATCCACATATTGGATTCCCCAACGTAAGGGGGAAGCATAAATATTTGCATGTGAATAACGAAAATGCGCATCTTCCCTTGTTTGACTAAGATTAATGAAGTACTGCCAAACTATCTATGAGGCTTCCCATTTTTCAATGAACCAACAGTACTAGTGTGTAATGATCTTCTTATGTATAGACATTTCCTTTAATTAAATTTGCGTTGGATCCGAATATGCTGTAATTCGACATGCATAGATAGTAACTCTTATATTCTAGCAATCTGAATCTAGCTATCGAATTGTTTCGAGATACGTGCACAGAAAAATCAGCTGTTTCGAGATGCGTTCTCGAAAAAAATTCAACGGCTGCATTCGGATTTCACAGATTTTATGATTACTGTTCATGCATTTCGGAATGAGTGAGTCTATGGTACTATGCATATCACTAATTGATCTGTAATACGGGACAATATTTCTGTTTTCAAATTTTTAATAGCCGATCAGAACCGTTCAACATGATTCACATATGAATGTCTACTTGCAGACTGAACTTTATATATTTTTTTTAATTTGTTTTACTATTTTTTAAGATAGGTAGAAAATCACTTGATCTGAAAATTCATGGACCATTCAAAAATAGTGATTTTCTACGTATTCTTAAAAAATAGTAATAGAATTCTAAAAATTATAAAATTGGTCTGCAAGTACATATTAATATGAAAATCATTTTGATGGTCCAAATCAACCGTTAGAATTTTGAAAACAAAAATATTGATCCGTATTACAAACTAAATCGTGATATACACAGTAGGACTCACTTTTTCGGAATTGCAACAAATTTATTTTCATTTGCGTTACCGTACTTGTTCACTAATAGAATGCCTATGTTATGATTCTCAATATCATGCGAAATGAATTACAAAAAATGAAAAATAATATGAGTCTATGACTTTATATATATGACAAATTAGGTATTTCATTACTTATAGGTAGAGAAGGAAATACGTGACACGCTGTGACATGACGTGATCAAAATGGTGGCGGATGGTCACGTCACACGTAGTCACGCCGTGATCATATGTGACGTGACGTGTTGTGACGTAAATTATTTACATCTCTGACATTACTTTAAAAATTCAAATTACAAATTTTCATTAAACTAAACTTGAGAAAATAAAAATCAGCACTACATGAGTACTAGTATCACTGAGCCTACACTAAAAGAAAAATCTGAATACTCTATACATACAAAAAAAATTGGATACTCTATGTTTTATACCGTGACGTGATGTGACGGAACCACGCGACGTGATGTGTAATTATTGCTCGAATACGGTCACGTCACGCGTCACGCTAATCACGTTACGTAGTCGAGATACGTGACGTGACTAGTGATGCCGTGACAAATTTCCTTTCTCTACTTATAGGCTCTTGTTACAAGGAAAGTTTTGCCTAGCTTGTGTGTGTTGTTGACATCTTAATAAATAGTAAAAAAAATATAAAATTTGATCTCCAAGTATATTTTAGTATGAAAATTATTTTGACCAGTTTAGATCGACTGTTAAAACTTTGAAAACAAAAAAAATAATGTGAAGCATGATTGAAGCACAAAACCAACAGTGCATTGTAACCCTACTCTTTTGAGATTTTGGAAGGATAATTCTTAAATATAGCACAAGATGAGATATGGGTTTGTGAATTGTGGTGGTTTTGGACTGGTTTGAAGGGTTTTGATTGATGAAAAAGATGGTAGAATTTGGAGGTATGTGGCTGCAAAAATTAATCTGCTTTGCTCCTCTTAAATTAAGTTGCATTACTTTTATAAGATAATAATGATCTATAACAAGATTTAATAAACTTTTTTAATGAATTGATTATTTGATAGC
Organism: Carex cristatella; assembly: GCA_024447775.1. Lineage (NCBI taxonomy): Eukaryota > Viridiplantae > Streptophyta > Magnoliopsida > Poales > Cyperaceae > Carex > Carex cristatella. The sequence goes on from JAJHPF010000025.1 coordinate 4,864,805, forward strand.
AACACATGTTGGAATTTGGCTAGAGTGTAGATGTACAGTTTAATTGCAATTTAGTCAACTAATTACTATTTAAATTAGAATTCATGTATAAAATCAATTTCAAAATATATATAAAATTTACCGCTAGATGTACAGTGGAGATCTTTGTCTTGTCATAATAACAGTCAATTTGTTCTCTTTCTTCACATGTCATATGTACGCAACAACAACAATAGCAACAACTATGTCACTATCGGTATCCATACAAATAGATTGACAAACTACCGTCAATTGTCAATTGGTGTGCTAGCATCAAACAGATAGCCCCTTCTTTCTTCTCTATCTTAGTTCTCTTGAATATGCAATTTCATATTATCTATAATCTAAAATCCGAACTACTATTTTATTTATGATAGTATGCATCTATAATAGCATGCTATTTAATCAATTTCATATCTGATCCAAATTGTTCAACAATGTGATCTCTATATTAAAATGTGCTTGGTGATTAAATTTTACATTTGTTTTTATTTTTTTACTATTTATTAAGATGTCAACAAAATTCAATAATATGAAAATAACAGTTTTGTAAAATACTTTATTCAAAAAATGTAAAATTTGATCTCCAAGCACATTTTAATATAGAGATCGTGTTAAACGTTTGAATCAACTGTTTGGACTTTGAAAAATCGTATTGTAAGATATTGTAACTAATAGAATGTTGTAAGTAGATCCTTTCACATACTTGTATTATACTGTGTTACCTTTTTATTGAAATGCCAGTATAATGCATTATACTATGTGATTGAATTATAAGTAAAAACTGAGTTAATTAATTATAATACTCTACAACATATACTTGTATCTTCACCACTTAATTTTTTTTTTTTAAGAACTTGGTAGTGACTCCTAAAGTTGTATTGATAAATTTGCTTACAACATCAAATCCTACACAATTACATCATAATTACATCATTTTCTTTATGTTACAGCATCAATTACACCTGTAATTCTCTGCCCATTAAGCACTTAATTTAGTAGTTGAAAAATGAACATGTATACAGCTGGGTGGGATGATCGAGGTGTGTTTAAAAATTAGTATGAACTGATTAATGGGATTTTAAATTTGCAGTAGTTGACATTATACTGGCAACGAATTAAACCTCGTTAAAAGCTGTCTAACACGTATTCATTTATGCATTAATTTAACTTTAAAATGTCACCTCCGTAAGGCGAAACCCTTCTACAGGGGACGAGGTTTGGTCCAAAAATGATATGATTAAAATCCGAACAGTCGATCCGAACTGCTCAACATAATTTTCATATTAAAATGTGCTCAGAGACCAAATTTTATGTTTTTTTGAAATTTTTTTACTATTTTTTTAGATACATACAGAATCACTGTTTTGGACTGTTCAGAAACAATGATGTTGTACGTATCTAAAAAAAATAGTAAATAATTTTCAAAAAAATATAAAATTTGATCTCTGAGTCCATTTTAATATGGAAATCATGTTGAACGATTCGGATCGATTGTTCGAATTTTAAATCGTACGATTTTTAGAGGCTTTGGATGGTGTCTAGTCCAAAGCCATTTGGACCAAATCTTATTTAGTTCTACAGTATCTAATTTTGTAATCAAATTAGGCACAAAATCAAGCTAGCTGTAACTCAATATAGGAGAAGATCTATGACACGCAATGGAAATCACCATTATTTTTGGTGGATTTGTGATTTAAATCTTGCATTTATTGGGATGGATCCATTTAATTGTAAAAAAATATTGAGAATCCTTGGTTCAACTTCCATGTGTTGAAATATAATTTAGAGAATGAAAAACGTGTTAATAACTTAAAATTCTACTTTTGAATCAAGTCTTCACGCAAAAGTTATTCATAAAAAGATTTAAGTTTAGGAGCAAAATCTCTCCAGCCTGAATTATGAAAATTAAATTGTTTGCACGTGTATATCACAATTCACTGTCAGCCTTTATGAGAAATTAATTCGGCAAATTGAACAAATAGCTTCAATTTAAGCATAATAATCATTTCAATGACAAGAAAATAGTGCCTATATAGTACTGCACCTAGGCCTTTTGAACCTAAATTGGACTGTTTGAACAGAGTACCAAATTAAGGGACTGTAAAATGTGCTGAAATTTTTATGTTTACCATTCGAAAAAAAAAAGATAAATCAAATAATCACGATTCACTCAGAATTCTACTTGGCTGCAATGTGAAATTCCAAACAACTCTTTTTTTTCTCACTCAAAGCTGCTGCAACTAGGGGTAAGTAAATCGTTCATAACTCGTGACTCGCTCGTAACTCGCTCACTAACAACTTAACTTGCTCATTAACAACTCGCTAACTTAATGAGCGAGCATGAGCATACCCCAACTCTCTCATAACTCGCTCATTAAGAATTTGCCACATCTAATCCCGCCATATTTAATCCCAATTTATTAAATTACAATTAAATTGAATAAATAAAAAAATCAACTAACGTTACTAACCCAAATTGACTAAAGTTGAAATTAAAATTGAAAAAAATGAAACTCCAAAGTCCAGTGATCCAGTCCACTACTATACTTCAGCCTTAAATAATTAACGCTAAAAAAGACTTGTTTAGTAATGTATAATTCTGCTGTTTAATACTTATTTTTTTATTACTGTTTTGATTTTGTTAAATTTGCTTATGGATAATTTTTTATTAAATTATATAATATTTAATTCGTGACTCGCTTAGTTGCTCATAACTCGCTCATTAACAGCCCGCTCATTAACAACTCGCTCATTAACGACTCACTCATTAACGACTCGCTAACTTAATGAGCGAGCATGAACATACCCCAACTCGCTCATGCTCGGTCATTAATCAGTCCTAGCTGCAACACATTTTTTTTTGTGGGCCCTCAAATTGTTTTGGCCTATTAAAGCATGTTGTTTGGTTAAAGTTGATTGAAAAAATATTATTGTCCGTAATTTCACATTGCGGCCGTATCAAAAATAAATAAAAAATCATTATTTGTGGTTGTTTGGTTTATCTGGTAAAAATAAAATTTCCGGCAAAATGTGAGGAGAATATAACCTAAATTAGTTTCTCAAGCCCAATAAACTGTCATATCCAACGACTAATCCATGAGCTTTAATATTTTAATTTTAATCTAATAAAAAAGTAACCAAGAGAATATATATGTAACTAGAGTTCATTCAAAATATATGTAATTAGATAAAATTGCACTTTAAATTATATAACAGTGGCAACCATGCATCAGGATTAATAGGGTCTAAAAATTGCACTTTAAATTAGTTAGTAGACTCTGATATAGTAAATGATGCTTCTTCATTAGATTAGTCTTGTTAAACAATTGGTTATTACTTCTTCATTAGATATATTAATTAGTCTTGTTAAACAATTGGTTATTACTGACTCTTAGCACTATGTACTCTTTGTCGGTCAACCAATGAAATCTCAAGACCAGTGGGGTAAAACCTGTTTAAATTCCTTTTGGCATTGCCACTGCACATGGAACTTTCTCCCGTTTTTTTTATTAATAGTAAAAACAAAACAAAAAAATATTTATAATGGGGTAATTTTTTATGGTTTATAACGTTCAGGACCAGTTATGTTATAAATAATAGCGTTCAGTTAATCTGACAGCGTCTAGCTACAGTTTATGAATCATAACATCCAGCGACAATGTTTTTTTTTAAACATTGTTTTGCTAATTAGGACGTTGTGGCCTATAATGTTCAGAGGACCTATAGAACATTGCGTTTTTCTTAGATATCGAATTTACCACAACTGCTTCTTTATTATTGTATTATTGATATATTTTTTTTCCTATTAAAAATTTTGGAACTTTCTGTGCTTCATTTTATTCTTAGCTAGGAAATTGCATAAATGACCCTTATTTTATCACTTATTTTATATTGTAGTCCATAAAATTTTGTAAGTATCGTTTAGTTCACAAAAAAAAAACAGCTGCAGGAAATCTCGTCCAAAGGAAAAAATTCGCGCCAAAATACGTAAATTGTCGAAGAAAAAAAAAAAGAGGAAAGAAAAGCCCACCTGTGAATTTGAGGAATAAAGCAGCTTGAGATTATTCTGATAAACTTTCAACATAAAAAAGTCCAAATGGAATCATTACAACTGGACAAGTAGCTTACGTAACAGCCCAGGAGTACAACAACCGGGCTCGGCCCAATTTAGCCCATATTTCTATATCTAGCTTTGATCAGTCTCCGACCCATGCGAATAGAATGTAAATAACCAATCTAGTATACAGCCCAGAGTTTATCAGAAATTTTGGAATTTGTACAAGTCATTATTTGAATTAAAAAGAAAATCCTATAAAGTGTGGGCCGTCCAGGATAAGGAGTCCAATTAGCCCAAAAAGATCCAGCACTGGAGTAGAGTAGTGTTAAAATGTCTCATTATAATATGAATATCATCTTTAACTATCTAAATTTTCAAAACTAAAATAAAAATATGAGATATAATTGGAGCACACAAATAATTGAACATTTTAATAATAAAATGAAATTATACATCTTTTTGAGACGTGTCGGTCGAAATGTGAACGTTATAAATGGACATATAGTAATATGACACGGATGAGGATTTGAATTTGCTGTAATCCGAGATGCATAGTTACTGAAATTTCTGCAATCTGAATCCAGCTATTGAATTGTTTCGAGATGCGTGCATAAAAAAACCAGATGTTTTGAGATACGTTTTTGAAAAAAATTCAACGGCTGGATTCAAATTGCAGGAATTTCAGAGTTACTTTCCATGCATCTCAAAATTGCAGTAGATTTATTTCCCTCGATTGAATACATTTGATACGAAAACGGAGTGGGTCCGATACCCATCAGACCAACTTTTAAGTTCAACACTCCATGACCATCTGATCCATTTTAAAATATGCATGTACAAAATCGAAACAGACGCGCACGAAATTTAAAGTATTGTGCTTGAATCTTAAAGTATATTAAACGGTGATTGAACCCGTCAAACTAAAGTAGAATCAGACTACTCTTAAGTCATTTGAGACAAGCCAGAATATGCCAAATTAAAGAGATCAAACTCTAACTCTAGTTGTTTCTAATTGACCCGGTTCTTCTGTTAATTATTAAAATTAGGTCTTTGTATCATTGTAATTTCTGAAAAGGTCGGTCGAATTGAAGCGTGCCTTTATCTCTTAAAATCCTAACTAGTAACTACCATCACCCGCATTCCTGTGTTTCAATAGAGAAAGTTGGGAGGAGAAGAAATGAGAAATAAATAATGCTGTCCTTTATATCATCAAGAAGAAATAGCTCAAAATGACATTTCGTTAAAACAGTGTTTGAAATTTTGAGAGCACATTAATGTGAATAACTAGAAAAATGAATCACACGTGATACAAAAATATGCCATAGTGGTTTAACAATTAAAATGCTAAAAGTATATATAAAACCAATCAAATCATGAGTCATATGATGCATGTATCGATAGGGGTGCTCATTAGGTCTGGTTTAGTCAGTTTTGAACTGAACCGAATTAGTTTGGACTAAATAGTTCGGTTTGTTTTTTTAAAACCGAATTATAACTTTAGTTCGGTTTGGAGATTTTCAAAACCGAAATAACTGAACTAACTGAACTTTTATATATTATGAATTTGGTCCGGACAACTCCGGTTTATTTCTTAATCAATTGTTTTAAATACTTTGGTTTATTTCTTAATATCTCGGTTTATTTTTTATTACTCCGTTTGTTTCTTAATATACTTCGGTTTATTACAAAACAATTGCTTTAAATAAAAAATTAATATATTTTGGTTTGAACTAAACAAACCGAAATAAAACTTCGGTTCAGTTCGGTTCGGTTCTATTTTTGAAACCGAATTATAACTTTTGTTTGTCTAGTTCAGTTCGGCTGAAACTGAGCTGAACCGATGAACACCCTATGTATAGATAGCTTAGATGTTAAAAAAAAAATTGTGATAACTAAAATTCAATCTTTAACATTATACAAGTAGGGGGGGATCACATTGTATTGTCCTAATTTGACAATATGTATTATTAGTGTAAAATTGTACAATGTCAACTATTTTTTTTTTAGCTTTAAATGAACAAACTGATCACAATTTATATACCAGATATAATTTCCAACATCAACAGTAGCATATTTATTCAAAAGATACGAAGAGATGGTTCGGCCTAATCTCAAGATCTCTAGAAGCATGCAATTTGACCTACCTATGTCCTAACCTTTTCCGTGTACAACAATTATTGCTTTAATTATCAGGGGTTCCACATTATATATGCAATTAATATGATTGATGGTTTGAGTTTAACATTGGGGGTGGTTCACACTATGCTATTTTTATCATATGTGCAAACTTTCTTTCACCTTACCTTCTACTGTACGACTCCAAAATCATCATCATGTATAAAGGTGATGACAATTTATTATCATAAATCGCATGAGGATTGCCTGATCATATCAATAAATCAGACTTGAAAATTGTTCCTCCAAAAATAAATACAACTTCAATTGCTTGATCTTAATGGGAAGGCCCACATCAGTTTTTCTCACATCAAATGCAGCCTCTTAGGCCCACACTTTTTAGGGTCCGGATCTCCTAAAGTAACCCAATTTTTTGGTTTTGGATTGAGACTGTCTGATTCGAATTCATCGCTTGGGATCGTCTCTGAATTTGAATCCGTTTTTCAAAATGTGTGTGCTCTACTTCCAGATATATTATCTCGAATTCGAATCGGACGGTCCTGATCTAAAACTGAAATACCGTGCTTTCTTTTTGGGCATATTCGGCTGTCAGTTGGGAACAGAAATAGACTTGAGTTTGAAATCAATTTAAATAGTCGAAATACTGTGCGCGTGGAAATTTTGAATTAATTTATTTTATTCCACAGACATAGTGCCAGCCGAACAGTCTTTATGTGACAGCAGATCTCAGATATACAAATATAGATGCTCTAATATCTGGTATTTTTTTGTGCACTATATTTAATTTGCGTTTGATTTGGTTGTTAGTGTTTGAGCTATTAAAGAACGTCGCTTTAAGCATTTAATGCACGTACCTGTCTAAAGTAAAGGCGATGCCATTCTTTTTAGTTCATTGTATTTTATAGGTTAGGTGCTAGAGAGAGACAATTTTTGTAATTTTGCAAAATTAAAAGAGCAGTGTTTTAAAATGCAATTTTCATACAGTCGGATATACGGTCACATATGTGATTGTAAATTTTTGTACGAACTTATATATACAAATTTTTTTATTAAATATTAAATATTTAATATTTATATTAAAATAAAACAGTTTAATATTAAAAAGTCCATATGAGCTATAGTATTTAATATTATAAATGTACTGAATCTGCATATGCATTGTAATTTGCAAACACAAACAGTCCAATCACCTCATGTGTTAAACTCGTTTGAAATTTGCAAATATAAAAATTCTAATCATCCTCACAGCAAAAAAAAAAAAAAAAAAAAATTGAGTAAAGGTTGGAGGTCAAGCAACCCAACTATTTAATACACTTGTTATTATAATAAATGACTTCTCTTATTTGGATTTCGAACATATGACTTCTCACATAAAGACTATGTGTCTTAACCACTAGATTAAATGCTAGTTCTCACAGCAAAAGAAAGGTTAATCCTCACAACCCAATCTCTTCACGTGTGAATCCTCACAGCCAATGTTATAAAATGCGGTTTCTATGCGGTATGCGGAAGGTCACCGCATACCGGTTTGTAGTCTCCATTTAGTCTCATAGAGTCATAGTATATATATACAATAAGGCAACAAGTAGAGAGGTTATAAAAGATCTCTGAGTAGGACGCTTGGAAAGAACACCTACCTAGCGGATCCGGAACTCTTTTAATGAGTTTTGAATATTTATTATTTTTTTAAAGTATGGACTCAATATGTAGTCTAAATAGCTATTTTATATGTGGTCATAGAATATGCAGTCATATATATGCTGCATAGAACTGAATTTTAAAGCACTAATTAAAAGAGATCACCATGCAATGATGCAAGTCTTACAACAGGAGCGCGCATCTGTGAAATAACTACAGCACCAAGTTGTAATAAGTAATAACCGCCTTTTAGTTAAACCTACCAGGTGGGGGTGTTCATCGGTTCGGTTCGGTTGAAACCGAATCAAACTAGGCAAATCAAAGTTATAATTCGGTTTCAAAAATAAAAAAATTCTCATTTAAATTTCCAACTCACAACCCCTCTGATACAAAATTTGTCAATCCTTTGTTATTAATTCAACTCTAACAATGAGTCGTAGGCACACACTTTTATGTTAAAATTGACATTGACAGTACACCGGTGAGACAAAATACTAAAAAAAGTCGAAAATCATTCTTTCTTCTTGACAAAAAAAAAGAAATATATACAGATTCAGGAGGAGTAATTTGCTTCCAATAGAAAAGAGATCCATCTGGATGAGCTAGGCCTGCTAATACCATAGGGGCTGTTGGGCAACTATGTTCCGCTTCCTTTAGCTTCTTTAGCCGCTTATCCTGACCTCTTTTAGCCGTCTTTTGCCCAGATTTTAATACTCTGTCCGGATTTTAAGGCACCTATACTCCCTCCTTAAGCGCTCAATAATTCACCCACGGATTAAGACAACCAAACATCGGTTCCTTAGCGCTCCTTAAACTCTTAATCATTTGTTGCCGAACGACCCCATAACATCAATTTGATAACAATTGCGCAAAGGTGGGCAAGTTGGGAGCTCAGAGCGGAGAACAATGGCAATTTTAGGCAATTAGCGCAAAAAAAAAAAAGACAGAAGAGAAAAGCGAAATAAGATAACGTTCTCTCACAGACCTGTGGCCACGCAACAAGCCCGCCAAATGCTCCTTACTCGAGCTCAATTTGCCACTCTGATGGCGGATAGCCCAAAACTTGGCCCAACGAGTACAGCTACTCCCTACAAGGATTCGCTACTTCGTTCCCCAATTTAGTCACAGACACCGAAGGATCCTCTCCCTACAAGATCATCACGATCTGTGATTGTGCGCGAACGAATCGATGCGATTCGCAAGAATTCTACAGCTTCTTGCCCGATCTGTATGCGATGTGGCGTTTTCTGAGACCTATGGTGGCGTTTTTAAACACCGAGAAAGGTCATTATTCTTGTAGTGTTACTACAATTGAATAGCTGAAATTCATCAAGCAATGGCAGAGCATCAAAGAAGCAACTTCCAATCTGCTGCAATAACATGCTCAATAACAATATCAAAGTTTTATTTCAGCTTGTTCGGTTCAATCGGTTCAAACCCAAATATATAATTTTTTTATTTAAAGCAATTGTTTTGTAATAAACCAAAGTATATCAAGAAATAAATCAGAGTATTAAGAAATAAATCGGGGTATTAAGAAATAAGCCGGGGTGGTCTGGACCAAATTCATAATATATAAAGTTTGGTCGGTACGTTTATTTCGGTTTTGAAAATTTTCAAACCGAACTGAACCAAAATTATAATTCGCTTTTAAGAAACAAACCGAACCATTAAACTAAAGAAACCGAACTGTTTGAACCGATCTAATTCAGTTCGGTCTAAAACCGATTAAACCGGACCCAATGACAATCCCTACTACCAGGTTGGTACAATGCTGCTACACCGATCTTACCAATTAAAAACCGTTTTGCGGCAATTCTTTGACAAAATTTTAGCACTAATCGTATTTGAATCTGATTAATTGACCGATGATTATATCAACCATGATCGCATTATACTCATGTTAGTCTCAGCAGTTGTAATTTTTTTTTATTCTAAGTACATTAAATTTTTTACGATACATATATTTAAAAAATACTATTCAAATTAAGCAATTAAAATTGAGAAGGGTTCGCATGCCACCACTTTTTGTACAACTATTTTATGCTTCTACATTTTAATTTTTTAATAACAAAAATTTTAAAATTGATATGTCAAAATAAAATTGTTAAATGTGATATTTTATTTTATCTACATGCAAACAAAAAATTATCACTTTTCGAATTAGGGTTTATATAAATCAATAGATTGAAAAATTAAAGTTCATAAATTTATCTACAACGGAGTAAGTTTACAATATGCTCATGATACTAAAGGGCATACTCAGTGCTGAAAGCTCCCACACATTGTAGGGTCTGAGAAAGAGAATTTATAGGCAGTCTTCCCTTTGTATTTTTGCAACCTTTTGATACTAATGAAAGCAAAATTGAAATGCCGTGATTTTTTTTTTGTGTGCATTAACAATATGATATGTATCATATCTAACCGTTTTATTTTGGCATTTAAGTTTTAAATTTTAAATTATTGTAGTTTTAAAAATAGAAACATAATAACATTACAAAAAAATGAAGACATTTGAACCCTTCTCATTAAAATTATAGATTTGTTCTCAACTATTTAGATAGGCCATGTATCAAATTTGTGTTAATTTAAAATTTGAGTTGTCATTTATCATAATGTTGTTAAAACTCCACCGCTCAAAAGTTTTGAACTCAAATGGACCCAAATTTGGAAGTAAATCTGTTGCGATTCCAAAGGATTGTAAGAACCCTGCGATTCTAATTTGAACCATTCATTTATTGTAATGCATGAATCTCAGAAGAAGATACTTTTTGTACACGAATCTCAAAATATATAAACAGTTGAGATTGGAATCGCAGAGTCCTGCAATCCTTTGGAATCGCAGCAGATTGATATCCCCCAAATTTGACATGCGCATATCTAAATAAATGAAAACACTTGTACAATTTTATTTTGACATATAAGTTTTAAAAAATTATTATTACAAAATTAAAAAGTAAAAAATAAAAGTGACATTTAGGGTCCTCTAATTTTTTGTCGGATATTTCATAGTCGAACGATAATAAATTGCATATCTAATTACAATAATAACAGAGATTTGACGATTTAATTAACTCTAAATTAACGATCATGAAGAGGATGTAGCAAGGCCTTAGAAAACAACAAGGTCATATAGAATTGAAAGAGAATGTAGCATAGCCAAATGTGACTAAATCATTCCTGTAATTTCAAAATTTTAATTATTTATATAGAAATTTAATTGATTTTTTTTAACTTTTTATATATTCTAGCTATGCTCAACAATTTAGTTGTAGCTTAGTGGTTAAAACTTTATTTTATAATTGAAATATCTTGAGTTCAAATTTCCCTCACTACACAATTATATATTTTAATTTTCAGTCAGCCATGTTAAAATTTTATAGTTTTGCCCCTGAACAAGGCCTTAATTAAAATTCTCAAACGTCAAGCTACTGGGTACTATTGATCACATATTTGCGAGCTTTATTATGAAAAGTTTGGTCACGTGCACACTCCCATGCTTCATGCTGCATGCTTCATAATTCCAATATTTTAATACAAGATCTCGGATTGATTGCCTTTCTTTAAACAGAAAAATGAAGTAGCTCGTCGTATTTTCCATTTCTGGCTAAATTTGTGACAGATATGTCACGAGTCACGATACAAAGAAACAGTGGACCTAACAGAATTAGCTACTATTTAATTTGAACCTGTCCAAATATCGAATCATAGGGCCTAACCGAAGCTACTATTTATTTTTGATTCTACTCAATATCGATCATAATAAGGTCAACACTCACCAGTCAGAGAATCAAAATAATATGATCTGACCCTGAGACAGCTGGGTCCGGATCCTATAAAGTAACCCAAAATATTGGTTTTGGACCGGACCTCCGATTTGAATATGTCGATCGGGATTGTCTTGAGATTCGAATCTGTCGCTACAATAATTTTTGAGTGATCTCGGATTGAAACGGACTGTCTGTATCTAAAATCCAATTTTTGAGTTACTTCACTGGATTTGAATTGGAGACAGCTCTACAATAAACCCTATATAGATGAGTTGTTACAAACATTTTGATTAATTCTGGAATTGTTCGGCAACAACAGAGGCTTAATCCGCTTTATTTAGCTTCTTTAGCCGCTTAATCATGCCGAACACTAATTTCTTAGCACGGATTAGGATCACTTTCTTTAGCCTCTTTTGCTCGGATCTTAATTCTCTGTCCATATTTTAAGGCACATCTACCCTTTCCTTTAGTTTTTCTAGCTTTCACCTATGAATTAAAACAACTGAATATCAGCTCCTGCTTCTTAACCTCTTAATCTTTCACTCTTAATTTTTTATTGCCGAACGCTTCATAATGATCTGTTTATTTTATGCTCAAAATTGTTTCTATGTATTAAAATATCCATATACATGACATGAAGCTGGACTGGAGATGAGCATGGGCCAAAATTAACTGGTCTGTTTATACATATTTGATTGAAATATAAAGTTATGTAAGAATATATGATTTTTTTTAGCTAAGTCAGAGGGGAATTTTTATCCATAAAAATTATAAAATTCGGACGTACGGAAATAGAAAGAGTACCTCGGTTCCGTCAAATATAGTAAGATAGAATTCATTGAGCATGATCCATTCACTATTCACAAAACCCTATGTAACCATTGATTTTCTTCAAATACAGAGGGTTTTGTGCTGCAGAAAATCAATATCTTTATGAATCGGAATCACTGTTCACGATCCATTCCCTGTCTGGTTGATTTTCTATGACACCAGATCATTTGTATCCACAAATACAGAAAGTTTTGTGCCACAAAAAATCAACCCCTTTATGGATCAGAATCAATGTTCACGATTCATAAATTTTTTTTGCAAATTATCTGCGTATTTAAAAAAAAAAATCAATCGATCTAACTCGATAAGTTCGATCTTACTATATTTGACAGAAACGCGGCATTCTTTCTTTTTTTGTACGTCCGAATTTATAATTTCTATGGATAAAAAATTTCCAAGTTAGAGTGTAATGTGCTCATTAAGAGTGTTTGGTGAGTACAACATCAAAAGTCTATTGGATTGTTTTCAAACGATAAATCTAAACTGTTGAAATTCATCTACTTCACTAGTGATGCATGTACATGTAAAATTTGAAAGTTTCGAATTCATTTAGTACAAGATCAAGCAGTCATAAAAATGATGAAGAATGAGTACATAAAACAACTTATAATTCTTTTTTTTTTTTACTTTGTACTAAATGAATTTGAAACTTTCAAAAAAATTCATGTCAATGCACTCATAAAGTAAATGGATTTCAAAAGTTTAAATTTGTTGTTTGAAGTCAATCCGATAGACTTTAGAGGTTGTGCTCACCAAACTCCTCTTAGTGAGCACATCACATTCTAGTTTTGCTCTATATTATTTGTGTGAAGTTATGCCATCATATTATTATTTTAGATTGAAGAGCAAGAAAAAGAATAAGAAAATTAGTATTCATTCGTTGCATTACAAATATATATAAATAATGACAATAATGTTAACAGTAGCAATTATTTTGATGATGATAATAATAATAATATAACAAATATTATTAGTATTACTAGTATTATTCTTACAAATATATAAATAATTCTTAATCCTCTTTGTCTCTTTTTTTTTATTAATTATCGGTAAGCCCCATTTTAAATATTGTATTCATTATTTCCAGAATTTATAAAATAACACTGTTATCTCAAGCTTTAAAATTTTAATTTGATGATGTTATGTTTAAAGCGGGATCACATGAATTCAGTTTATAAAGTGAGATCTGAATGCATGTGTTCAGTTTGACAACTTTTCTAAGGATGAGGTGAACGAATTAGATCTGAACTTCTTCATTCAAAAATGAGAAATTCATGTGTTAATAATATTGTGTGAATTTACCAAAATTTCAAAATAAAAATTTCTGAGTAAGGATTTTAATAGAGCAGTTTTGACTTCGTACAGCGCACTAATTATATGCAAAGTTATTTTGATTATATAATATGTGTGTTGTATAAAGTCAAAACTACTCTGTTAAAGCTTTACCTAAAATCCCACCTGTTGGTATTTGTACTGTACCACACCAATCCCGTTGCATGAACAGTTCTGACTCACAAACTCTTTGGAGCGATGAAAAGTGCATATACGAAGTTATCTCTGTTTGTAAGGGTTTGGACCACAAATCACACATGGGTTAGAAAAAGGCAGGAATCAATTTAAGACCTTGGATGTATTAGGCATTTAGGCATGTCTACTAAGCTCTATCTCCTCTCCTTCTTCCCTAGCTAGCACTTTCATCACGTGCTCCCCATTCCCCATTGGCACAAGAATAAGGATAAAATTTTCAGGTCTCTTCTCCTTGTGCTGCCATTTGTCTCTTTGTTCCCGATAGAGGCGAATAATCCGAATCCGTATCCCTCGTCCTCCTGTTATCTGAGAGTGAATTGAGCTCTCAATAATATTTTATACAGCTGTTCAGGGAGGATTTGTCAATGCCAAACAACCCGTCAACGCAGATGAAATCGATCTTATTTAATTCTTCAAAGTGTGTATAACTACAAGAATGGAACAGTATCCGTAAAGGACATTGTCGGTATACTCTCACGAATACTTCCGTCACCGATAGAAAAGGGACGTGATAAAGCTTAGATGGTTGGACCACCTTTTAGAATGTCAGTGCCTATTGTATTTAAAAACGTCAGCGCTGATCTTAGTGCATGTGCTTGATCAAAATTTTAATAGTGTAATTTTTTTCAAGTCTAAATAGTGTTATTTTGAAATTTTAATAGTGGTTTTCCATAAATCTTAATAGTGTTTTTCATAAATCTTAATAGTGTTTAAAAAACGTCAATGTTTTTCACATGACGTATGTGCTTAAAAAACGTCAATGTTTTTCAAACCTACATACTTGATCAAAGCCTTAATAATGATTTTTCCAAGTCTTACAAGTGTGATAATATTATTTCAAAGTTTTAATAGTGTTTTTTAACAAGTCTTTATTAGTGTTTTTCACACGACGCAGGCGTTTCCTACCGTATTAAAAAACGCAGTGGTCAAGTGAACTTCTGATGAAATTAATTTCGGCAGAGATCAAGTAACTTTTGATGGAGCAGTAGTGTAGTCAGAATTTGAGTCAGGGGTGGACAAAAAGTTTCGGGTTACTAGGTGTCCGGATCAGTGGACAAAATTAACTTATATACTTGAATCATTTTAATTAATCTCACAAGATTCTAAATCAGATTTAAACAAAAATCAAGAAAAACATTAACACTCAACGATTTTAGTCAATTATCAATCACAATTTGCAGTTTAATTTTTTCCATTGGATTGCAATATTGAATTGTCAAAATACAGAGATAAACAATTTAATTTCCAGAACTAGACATACCAATATATTTACACTACTTCATATTCAATTTTAAAATTTTAGGAGTAGATGATTGTCTACCCCAGTTACATGATGAGTTGGTGACTCCACCACTGAATGAAGTTGTGACCAACATCCAACTAGACAATTAATGTGAATAATAAAACATATATACAATGTAAATAATAATGTATTTAAACAGAGAAGTTGGCAATGCTCCAATCTCACTTTCAACGAACTCGAGTGGATGTATTTAAAGCAAATATAACACATACAAACTAAACACAACAACATTTAAACAAAATAATAAGGTACTTAAAGCAAACAATAAGAGATATTGGCTGAATACTAAAACATTTAAATTGAATGACACATTCTAAATACTAAAACATTTAAATTAAATAATTAGCACATAGACTTAATACTAAAACATTTTGGATGAAGGACGCATACTAAAAATTAAAGAATTTAAATTAAATAATAAGGCCCATAAAATGAATAGTAAAAGCACAATGAAAAAATAATAAAACTTTTGAACTAAACAATAAAGTATAAGACTGATACTAAAGCATGACTTTTATTATTTATTTCTTTTATTATTCATATTATACTTTATTATTGTCACTGCGATACAGAATACAGATAGTGTTATCCATGATGGAATCAATATATCAGCTTTTTTTAATATATAAAATTTAAATAATAAATTCAAGAGAGTTTCACTATCACGAATTTTTTATGCTACAAAATATCAATATATTTCTTTTGTAATTTTTATTCAAAATTTTGAATTCTGATGTCAAATTCAAACTAATTATTTTATTTAAATTTTTACAAAAAAAAAAGTCCATCTAAAATTTAATAATTATAAGAATTCAAAGTTTACTAGATCAACTATTAAAACTAAACAATTGTTCATTTTTTATATATATTTATAAAAAAAAAAAACTAAGGTTACATTCGGTGGCGGAGCCACCATGTAACAGGGATAGCAATTGTCTATCTCTAGAATTTTCAAATCACTGGAATTTTAAAATCAGATACGAAGTAGTATAAATATGTTGGTCTGCCAGCTCCTGGAAATTAAACTACCTACTCCTGTCCTTTGACAATTTAATACTGCAATCTAATCAAATGAATTAAATTGTAAATTGCGACTGATAATTAACTAAAGTTATTGAGCGTTAATATTTTTTATTGATTTATGTTTAAATATGATTTAAAATTTGATAAGATTAATTCAAATAATTCAAATATATAAGTTAATTTTGTCTACTAACCCAATAATCCAATAACTTGAAATTTGTTGCCTCACTTCTGACTCAAATTCTGACTACTTACATTCAATATTGAAAATTATAACTCTCATTATCCACGAGAAAGACATGACTCTCTGTTTTATTCACACGAAAACACATGCCTTGAGAGAACATCTTATATAGACGCCACTTGTCCTAATTGTTTCCGCTTACTGAGATATCCCTTTGATTATATACTCAATTTGCTCTTCTCCACCATAAACCCATAATTCATTTCATAGGAGAAGAGGTGAAGAACTAGAATAAACTTGAAGTAATGTGGACTTATCAAGCCGAATTTTTTATTTATACCATATTATAAAAAACCAACTAATTATTTCTACTGAAAATTAAAAATCTACCACATCCACCAGTTCAATTGGCAGATCCAAAAATATGAATTCGCCAGTTCAATTGGCAAACCAAATATTGGATCCACTAATTGAATGGGCGGACCCATTTTGTTTAAACAAAAATTAATGTGGAGCACTCAATTTTTCCCCTTCCCCTCCACTAAAAAAAAATGGGGTCCGCCGATTTAATTAGCAAATCCCAGACAGGGTCCACCAATTCAATTAGAGGACCTATTCTTTTGGTCCGCCAATTAAATTGACGGATGTGGTATATTTTTAATTCTCCAGTAAAAGTGGTTTATTGATTTATTTTATTTTTTAAGATGATATAAATAAAATTTTGGCCTATCAAGCTCGTCACATAAGAAAATTAATACAACAAATCAACGTTGAGAATCGAAAGTAAATTTTAATATTAGATAATTTGTATATCAAATTTAATATAATTAAAACAACAACTGAAAGCCAATCAAAAGTCAATAAAAGGAATAATTAGCTTTCAAAAATATTGTATGAATAACTAATTATCTTTAATTGCATCAATTTTCATGCACAACCACCTTTAATTGATGGGATTATGTGTTAATTTTGATAATCATCATGTCAGTTATCTAAGTAATTATAATAATTTACTTTCACTACAATCATCCAGAGAAATATCTCTTTAAAATCAATAAAGTTGTGAGACATGTAAAGTCCAAGCAATCAAAGGCAAATGCTATAATTAAACAATTGAATCATTCCATAATAATATTCTTTTCTAATGAAAAGTTCCTCCTTTACTTCTTTGCATTATTTCCTGCTTTTGTCTTTCATTCTGGCAGATCTAAATGTGAATAAAGGAGACACATATCTTAACTTTTTAGCTTGCCTTTTCCCCACCTTAAACTTTACATGCATGTGGGGTTTCTAAGAATAAAGATAGCTTTGCAAATAGTGCGTATTATTAAATTTGAATACTTCACCTACAATCAATTCTTTCACCAAAAGTCACAGAAAAAGAGATGTATTTTCTGTGGCGATTCCGGAGGAAGCAAAAACAGTTAGAATAGCTAAATTAAAGAATAGTTTTTGTTTGTCTTGTTAGAATAGTCAAATTTTAAATTTGGATAAAAAAAATTGAATTCTCTATTGTAGATATTCTAATCCAACTAGATACCGAATAGCTTATTCTCAGCATAACCAAACATACCCTTGTAGTACACGCTAAAAGATTATTTTAAATTTGGACAATCTCATATTGCTTTTTTCTTTTTTGAAATTTTTAACATATTGTTGATTCTGTTTTCTAATTTTAAGGGAGATCTTCGATTAAGTTTCTCGTGTTGGGAAATAAAATGGTTTTATTTTTTTCAAGCCCACATAATTCATTTAAAATATTAATTTAAATCAAGAACACAATATTGTTAATTTTAACTTATTTTCGGAATCAGAACATGAAAGTTCCCACATTCGTAAATTTAAGTTTATATTAAGCAAGGCGCAGGCGTGTAGTGAGAATGTGATCAATTGATCTCTATTTTTAATTTTTGTTTGATATTTATGTATGATTTTCTATATAATTTGAAGTAAATTGTATAGATACTATATAACTGACTCCATTCATGTTTGATCTCCAAAATTCTTCGCCTATGGTCCTAAGCAATTAATTAGAGGATTGCTCAAAAATTAGTATCTCATTCTCTAAAAGATTTTTGCATTGTTATACTTCTCAAAGCAATTTTCTTCCGGTACTCTAAATTATATGTTTCCAACATTTATTTTCCAGCTCTTTATAGTAAAATGTCATTTTTATTAAATTATAGTATTAATACACATGTATAATTAACATGTTTTTGTTAGACATGAATACAAATTGTACAAATACATTACCATAATCTACAACATTGTACAAATACATTGTACAAAAGAAGTTTAATGCCATTTTACATGGGATCTGGCTCCGCTGCTCTTAAAATAGAAGCAGGATTCTGCTATTTCAATCTCAGTTGTTCATCTGTATTGAGATTCGTGTATGAAAAAATCAACAGTTGAGATTGGAATAGCAGGATCCTGCTCTTCAAAGAAATATAATATCACTGTTTATGCCAAGTTAAAAAGAATGCTCTTGTGCAGTATTGAAGAGGATGTGAATTCTTTAACAAAAGAAGTTTGATGCCATTTAAAATGAGATCTGACTCTGCTGCTCTTAAAATAGGAGAACAGTTTCCTGCTATTTCAATCTCAGTCATTCATCTGTGTTGAGATTCATGTATGAATAAAAATAACAGTTGAGATTGAAATAGCAGGATCATGCTCATCGAAAGAATATGATATTACTGTTTATGCCAAGTTAAAAAGAATGGTCCGGATTTACTAAGGCCCTGTTCGGCGTTTTATTGTGTTGACACAGTTTAATTCAGATCTATTTTTGTGTCCATGCCCGTTGAATTTTTTTTCCTACGTAAACAGTAAAACACAGTTCAATTCGGAAATGTTCCTGTGTCCATGCCCATTCTCCAGCAGAGACCGAACAGGCCCTAATTGTTAAATATTCTCTTTTGCAGTATTGAAGAGGATGTGAATTCTCGAACAAAAAAGAAGTTTGATGCCATTTAACATGCTCTGCATGTGAACACACATCCAAAAATATTCGTGCAATTTGAGCTGAAAATATCCAAGTTGCCGATCTGCAATTAGTACCTTCGCCTCGTAGTGTTGACTTGTTTTAAGGAATCCACGCCGCACAATAGAGAAACCGTTGTGGCTCTATTGATCGGCCACTATAAAAACAAACAGGGCTTTTTGTAAAAGCATCTCCACTATATATGTTTTTCCTTTAGCTTTTAGCCTTTGGGCTTCATTATTTTACAAACAATGATTCCTCTCCTACTACTTGGTTGGTATATCAAATGACCAAAATCTCATAAAAGGACACCCACTTTCTTAGTGCAATTTCACTTACCTTTCTTTTAAGTTGCCAAAAAGGTGTTTTATAAAGAATCATTTGTTTACAATGTAAGTGCTGAAAAGGTTTCCGTTACAAAATTGAGCCACCAAGAGTTCTCCTTTTTGCTTCAATTATTTAAGACAAATTATTCTTTGCACAAGCTTTTTTATGAGGTTTTAGGACCGGTTATAAAAGTGGGAAATATATAAGAGTAGAACTAGGGTGCTCTTAAGCTCACCAAGTTTCTTGGTGAGCTTAACTCCAAAATCTATCGGATAGACTTCAGATGACGTATTTAAATTGTTGAAACCGAACTACTTCACAAATGATGAATTTGTATACAAGATTTTTTGTTTTTTTATTTTTTAATATATAATCAAGTGGTCAACAAATATTAAAAAAATAAATGTATTAAAATTAATTTGCAAACCTTCAAACTTTGACTGCTTGACTTTATACTAAATTAATTCGAAAATTTAAAAACTTAGTACGTAAATGCATCATACGTGAATTAGATTGGTTTCAACATTTTGAATTTGTAGTTTGAAATCTATTCGATAGGTTTTGAGGTTGAGCTCACCAAGCCTCTTGGTGAGCTTAGAAGCACCCTAATTCTACTCAATATAAAAGAGTAGAACTAGGATGCTCCTAGGAGTACAAGTCATTTTGTACTCTTAACTCTAAAATCTATCGGATTAACTTCGAACGACGAATCCAAACGGTTGAAATTCTTCTATCTTATGAGTGATGCATCTACATGTGAAAATTTTAAAGTTTCGGATTAATTTAGTATAAAGTCAAGTGGTCAAAATTAGAATGTTTCTAAATTAATTTTAATGCATTCACTTTTTGTAAGCATTTTGACCACTTGACTTAATAATAAATTAATTCGAAATTTTAAAATTTTCATATGGGTAGAAGAATTTCAACAGTTTGAATTCATCGTTCGAAGTTAATCCGATAAATTTTAGAATTAAGAGTACAAATGAACTTAGTACTACTAGGAGCACCCTAGTTCTACTCTAACATATTTTCTATTCACCAACAACATGCTAACCATAACTCTAATTTCTACATCCACCTCCGTAACAATGACCGAGATATATATACGTCATTTATCCTGGGAAAATGTTAATCTATGTGTCCCTCTCTTTCTAAGTACAACATCCAATAATCTAAATAGTATCTCGTTGATGCGTATGTTCCTCATCTATTATTGAAGCACAATTTTGCAAAATTCTATCTAACATAATGATTTAATACAATAATTATGTTTGAAATAAGAATAATTATTTTCATCCCCGCGCTACAGTATCCGCATTGTACATTAAAAGCGTGATGTACTGTGGTCCCCACTAATTACTTAGTCCTCTCCTTTTCAATCCCCACACTCGTCCAGCATCAGCCTTTATAAATATACATACTTGCAAGATAAGAAATTAATACTTACAAAATAAGATATTAATACTTGTGGCGTCACTTGATATGATCACTCCATTTTTCAGTCTCTAATGATCTCCGCGTCAACCTTCCTTAAATGAAGTAATGGGGACCCCGCATTCCTGCATCAACCTTCCCTAATCGTCCCTGCGTCAATCTTCTTCTAACAAACATAGTTGACCACATAAATATAAATACTTTAGTGCATAAATATAAATCATTGTAGTACTTGATATTAATACTTTCAAATGTTATATAGTGTAATATATTCATATGTAAAAAGCACTTGCAACATTTCTCTAACAAAAATAGTTGACTACATAGATATAAATACTACAATACATAGGTATAAATACTTGGAGTACTTGATATTAATACTTTCAGATATCATCCAGTGATATGTGTAAAAAATACTGCAAGTGTAGCTATATATACTTGTTTGACGACGAGTTCGAAAGTACGTCATTATAGATCTCATTTGAAAGAGAAAATTGTATAGAAGACGTTAGTGGTTTTAGATTTGTAAAATTCCTCACAGATCGTCAGAAATATGGACGAAAATGAACAGAGAAAAAAAAAACTCACCTCTAAAAACGTGTATGGTCCCCCATCTAGTTTGAGTGGTCCCCACCATGCATTTATGGCGCGGGTACGTTTGAGAAATATAGATGAGAAAATAATTATTTACATAAAAGTTGTTCATCTCATAGATATAAATACTTCAATTTATAGGTATAAATACTTCTGTGTATAGATATTAATATTTTGGAAAAAAACTCAGTCCTGCAGATTTTGCGGTTCCCCCAGTTGTTATGGCAGTTATAGAAGTTATGGTGCGGGTACTGTAGCGCGGGTACTGATATCAGCTTCTTTGAAATAATGAAAGAGTTATATGTACCGGAAATTAGTTAAATAGCTAAATAGTTTTATTTTGATATTTTAAAAATGGAAGGACGATCCATTTCGTTAACTCAAAAACACATTAGAAACACCTTACAATATGCTTTATTTATTAAGCTTACGGGTCTTTTCTCCAAAAAAATATTATTTATTTATTACGTTATAATTATATATGTTTGACTAATGAAGCATCGATCGGCACATAGAGTGGTAAAAATATACCGTGTTGTGTCATGCCGTAACTAAAATATCGAAGGTGATCACGGCACGCAAATTATCACAGTGCGTGAGTCACGCCGTGTCCAAATGTAACTGGTCACGTTTGTGACGTTTAATTACGTTTAACTATATTTTCATAATTTATATTAGTTTATTCAAAATTCACCATTTGATCAAGATCTAACGGTCCTTATTACACATGACTCGCGTGACCACGTGCCGTAATGTGACCAGATCTTTCACGTGTCATACTGTGACTAGATCTTTCGCGTAACATGTCGTACCAAATTTTCAAAAGATGAACACGGCACGCGACATGCGAGTTACAGCACGTAAAAACACACGTGCCGTTCCGTGACAAACGTGACAAAGTCGGCTCTGCCATGTCATTTTTCTCACTCTATCAGTACATGAATTTGTACAGCCTTACAAAATTGTGCAAAAAATTAAACCTCTTTTACAAAATATTCTCGGTATAGATATCATCGAACTCGAGTTTGCGTGTATATACGGTAGATACCACTAGTGTAGCCTGATCCATGTATAATTGAGCTCAAGCTTTAGTGCTGTACTCAGAATCCAGCAGTAAATACGTCGGTGTAGAGAATCTGACCAAAAACATGGAGCTCTAAGATAAATGTTGGATTGTTTTTGTTGCTTGAAGCATGGCCTAGATCGAGGAGACGGTGCATTGCATCATGTCCAAAATCAAGGGGTGATCCAAAAGAAGGTTCAAAAAGGGAGAACCATTTGCACCGCTAAAAACTCTAAAGGCAATGCCTTTTCGCATATAAACAAAGGATTACCAGAAATGCTGGAAATTTTCATATATTTTGCCTCTCTCTCTCTCACACACACATACACTTGTTGGAGGGTTCAAATGCACTATCATTTTGTACTCCAATATACTCTACATTCTTCATCTCTGTTTTCAAAGTCCGAACAGTCGATCCGAAATTGCTCAACATTATCTGCATATAAAATATGCTTGGAAACCAAATTTCATATTTTCTTTAGATTTTTTTAATATTTTTTTCATAGGTACAATATCACTTTATCAGATGGTCCAGAATCTCCTTAAAACGGTAATTTTGCACCTATTTAATAAAATAGTAAAAAAATTCTAAGAAATATAAAATTTGATCTCCAAGCATATTTTATTATGAAAATCATATTGAGCGGTTCAAATCGACTGTTCGGACTTTGAAAACAAAGATAAGAATGTGCAGCGTATTGGAGCAAAAAAAAAAAACAATAGTACATTTGAACCCTCCTCATATATGTTGATACTATGATTACCGCTGGCTAGAGCAGATGGGTAAAACACTCCACTCTTCTAAAGAAGAAGTGGGTTCAATCTCTGTTAAAGCAGAAAAAAAAAAAAAAGTAAAAAAAATAAGTGTGTGGGGTCTACTGACTATAATAATAATAATGATAAAAGTTTATGTTGATACAGTTATACAGTTATTAAATGTGCCAACTAGCTTCTTTATAGACCACCTGATAAGCGTTATACATTTTGCAGCTTGACAAAGGAATTAACTCAATTCTTGCCATTTTTTTTTCTAACCTTAGTTATTTAAAAATATAGAACACAAGCAAAAATATAGATTTATCAGAATTAACAAACTTTTACTTAAAAAACAAAACACATGGATAATGAGTCGTACTGGCTGAAACAGAGCTGAAGGAAATATTATGAAAAATATTTAAACAAGCACAAAGCTGTGGAAAAAAGATTTTTTTTTACTGTATGGTTCCTTTTTGTTAATTTTATCACAGCTAGATGGTTTTTTTTACCTCAGATCAGTTGAATTCAGATCCAGTGAGGTAACCCAAAAGTTGGGTTTTAAATCGGGACCGTCTAATTCAAATCCGAGACCATCCATCCGGTAATGAGTGCACATATTCCGAGATGCAAATTCGGATCCCGAGATAATCATGAACGACGGATTAAAATTGCATGGTCCCGATGCAAAACCCAAAAATTGGGTTACATCAGGGGATCCGGACCCAGATCAGTTTGGATAACCAGAAAATTACTGTGTTTTTTTTTTATTCCCATTAAATGGTTACTTTCCTATATGGACCCACTAGTTAATTAGCCCAAGTGCTGTGAGAACAATTGGGCCATCATTGAAAGCATGTAAAATGTGCTGATTAATGGATAATAATTAGGGATGAAAACAGAGCGTAAAAAGGGCGAATAAAGGTAAAATTATATTCATATTTTTTTTATTTTCCGGATATGAATACAGAGCGGATATCAGATATATCAAACTGATACAGATACAAGTCTAAATCAGAATGGATATTTATTAAAATAATATTAAAGTTCACATTTTCATAATATATATTAAATATATGGTATATATCTACTATTCAAATACGGATAATTGAAACGTAAAACCATATGAGTATCCTTATCAACACGGATATTCACATCCAAGTTTTCATATACAGATCAGATATTATCCATACCGTTTTCACTCCAAATAAGAATGCCAAAAATCTTATTTATTTATTTATCTTGCAAAGTTTGAAGAACTTCATTCTTGACCTCCCACATCCTACAAAATAACGAAATATTATTTTACACAATTCAAAAGAGAATATTGCGATATGCCCCTTGGAACATGATGAATATCTTGCCTATAATTTATTTTAAAAATTGTCTGTTATTGTAAGTTTGTAACGCCTTTTTCTTTGCATTTTGCAAAATAATAAAGAAAGGGAGGATGCTAATTTGTTTTAGATCTAATATTTTTCATATCTCACTGGAATTACATCTGCACAAACTAGCCTTACTTTTTTAAGCAAGGACAGTCTATATATAGGCTTAAAACATAAGAAGGAAAGCATGAAATAGGGGTGTCAACCAACTGGCTCGGTCCGAGCTAGGTTCTAGCTCAGCTCGTTAATTCTGGATCGAGCGAGCTGGACCTAGAGCATCCGAGCTAAAATCTCAGTTTGAAATCGTGACAAGCCAGCCTGAACTAACTCGCGAGCTAACGAACTGGCTCGTTGGATTTGAGTGGATCTTGTTTTAAGAAGAAAATAAATTCTCCAAACTTTTGAATCGAGCTGAACCGAGCTAGACAGTATTAAATGGACATAAATTCATACAAATTCACAAATTGATACCTAATCGAGCCAGCTCGCGAGTTGATGAGCAAGGTAGACTCCAGCTTGAACTCGTTAATTCTTGACCGAGCTAGTGGTGAGCCGGCTTGTTAATAGCTCGATCCAGTAACGAGCGAGTTAGATACGAGTCACGATCAAGTCACGAGCTACGAAATTTTTTGTCACCCCTAGCATGATGCTCAATGATATTCAAATAAAGCCTTCATGCTCAAAAGGAGCAAATGTGACGCAATTAATTTTTTTTTACAACAGAAGTATTTGTTTTTTCTATTTATTTGTGTAAACAGAGCAAATGCTCAATATATATTTGTAACATAGAGCGATCAAATCCACTTATAATCTACAAGAATGAGATGGTATCTGTGAGAATATCATCGTGAATAAATCTGTTGATAATACCGACATGTTCATAAAAATATTTTTTTGTCGATGTACTCTCGCAAATAAAAATAAATCAGCTGTGATTCCATGGAATAACAGGGAGCTTGCAATTCCAAATCCAACCATTCATTGCTTTTCATGAGTCAATCTCAAAAACAATTAGTTTTTATGCATGAATCTCAAAACAGATTAATAGTTGAATTTGAAATTGCAGGTTTCTTGTTATTCTTGGAATCACAGCAGATTTATTTCTCTTAAGTAGTCATTTTTTATCTTTGCAGATACTTCCATATTCTTATAATTATAAGTTATAACTAGACCAATGATAGTTCAACGTTCACACTCTCTTAGATAGAAAGAAAAAAAAACTTCCATGTTTCGAATTTATTAATGACTGTGATTAATTAATTATTAAGAACTAGCACGTGGGGGACTTGATTTGGATTATTCTAAAGGGGCATGCATCGATCCCTTTCTATTTATGATAATTTATGCAAATTAATGTTTTCCCTTCTCTGGAAACAAAACAGAAAACACTCTTGATATCAAGGATATCATATCACTGTTTATGTAGCAGATTTAAGAAAAAGCCTTTAAATTTTTGCAAGTACAATTTTTTTGGTATGGTTTCTTTCTTCAACCATCGCATGTTCTATATTTTTTTTATTAATCATTAAATTTAGTTTGTGTACCAACATCTAATATATATATATATAGAGAGAGAGTGATGCTATTATGCATTGCAAATTAAAAGACCCCTTTTAATTCGCGCTCATATCGCGATTTTCAAAGTTCAAATAGCCGATCCGAACCGTTAGATGTGTTCTCCATATTGAAATATGCTTGGAGACCAAATTTTACATTTTTTTTGAATTTTTTTACTATTTATTAAGCCACTTTGAAAATCGCTGATCCAACGGTGGCTCATAATGAACAGTGAAACCGTTGGATCAGCGATTTTCAAAGTGGCTTAATAAATAGTAAAAAAATTCCAAAAAATGTAAAATTTGGTCTCCAAGCATATTTCAATATGGAGAACACATCTAACGGTTCGGATTAGCTATTTGAACTTTGAAAATCGCGATATGAGCGCGAATTAAAAGAGGTCTTTTAATTTGCAATGCTAGCATCACTATATATATATATATATATATATATATATATATATATATATATATATATATATATATATATATATATATATATATATATATATATATATATATATATATATATATATATATATATATATATATATATATATAAAGTGCGTTAGATAGGGTGATCACATATGCTGCGATCCAAAGCTGAAGAATAGTGTTCCTAAAATTCCTTATTTTTCAAATCCAGTCGTCTAATGTTTTCTGTATACGTATCTCGAAACAACTTATTTTTTGTGCACGAATCTCAAAATAATTCAACAGTTGGATTTGAAAAAACAAGAATTTTAGAAACACTGTTCATAGTGAAGAATCGCCCATTCCTAGATAGAGACCTGGATATGATAGTTTGTGCTGAATGTGGGGGCCACCTTCCAGAACATGCATCCTAAGCAACATCAGGAGTGCATAAAAAAAAATCAATTTGGAGATGCCAATCAAAGAATGGAGAAAATGATTGCCTTCATTGAATAAGCTAGTGGCTATAATCAAAGGATTAAATTTTAGTTAGAT
The DNA here is from genome assembly GCA_024447775.1 of Carex cristatella. NCBI lineage: Eukaryota > Viridiplantae > Streptophyta > Magnoliopsida > Poales > Cyperaceae > Carex > Carex cristatella. Next base: position 4,892,362 of record JAJHPF010000025.1, read on the forward strand.
GTCATAATCTCTATCGCAATCTGCTTTTTCTCTTCCTAATTTTTTTATATTTGTGTTTTACCTTGCTCTTTTCATTTCTTAATTTCTTCCCTCTCCACGCCTTTTCAAGTCCTTTTAAAGGAAACATTTCTTTAAATAAAGGAGAATTGAAATAGGCAGATAATTCATACATACAAAGTCATACTTGTGTCTAAAATAAATTTTGACATTTAAACATTAAATATAAATTTATCTCAAAATTCATCTCAAATTTATTTATCAGTGACTTTAGAATCAAAAATTTTGTGTCCACATAAAACAGGAAATTCCATTCCATTATAATATCATGCATTAATAAGATAGTACAGAAGGCACACTTGATTACCAACTTCCTTCAGCAACACATTAATTCACCACAGGTGCCGCGTGGATTCCACTGCTGATATATAGAAAAACATGAAATATATATAGTTTATTAACTTTATTTCATACTTACTTTGGAAGCAACTTTCGCAAAGATATATATAATAACAATGAAGGAAAGAATTTCAACAATGTTTAGAGGATAGTACATTTATATATTTTAATTGATAGTTATATTGCTGATATTCGTATGTAATTTTATGCTTTCAATTTCTTCTTTTCTTCATTTGAATAAAACTTTGTATTGTTAGGCTACAGTACTTTGTAAAGCACATAATGGTCTTAGTTGTGGATTAATATCTCGCTTTAAAGTTCAAACAATCAATCCGAACCGTTCAACGTGATCTCCATATAAAAATATATTTAGAAACTAAATTTTACATTCTTTTAGAATTTTTTACTATTTTTTTAAATAGGTATCCGATCTAAAATTTAAATCATCAGAAAGTAGTAATTTTCAAATTATTTAAAAAAATAAATAAAAGTTCTACAAAATATAAAATATGTCTCAAAGTACACATTACTACAGAAGCTCTAATTAAGAATTAATGTACTCCACAAAAGAAGATAGGCAGGAAGGAAAGGAAGAGGACAGAGTAAAACGTTAACCTCCTCTATACTTTAATTTGGTATTTACAAAATTTAAATAATTTGTATATCGAGCTCATCTCTTCTCTCTTTCCTTTCCTCCTCTCTCTGTCCTCTCCCTCTCAAAATTCAACGTTATAGAGTACATAAACAACGTCCGGTCACCCCTTCCCATCCCCTCCCCTTCTCTCTCTTCTTCTAGAGCACACCTTAATAGTCACTAATAAAATACCATCGAACAGATATGATGGCACACTGTTGTTTTATACAATATTAGCATGATTTCAAAATAAGTTTCTATTGTCACCACTAATTCGGTATAAGTAAACAACAATTGAAAATAATTTACACTTCAAACACAAATTTTATCATATAAGTAGCAGCAAAATTAAACACATCACTCATGTTATGTCAATCAGTATACAAATCTTGGCATTGGTCCATCAAAAACCACATTCTTGTGGTAATTTCACCTGATACAGAAAAATGAACAAGTTCATCTTGTTCACAAAAATGGAAAGCCCGACTCCCTAATGATCAACTTCTTTTATGTAGGTTCGTTTTTATTAGAATTCTATTTTCATGAAAATCGCAAGAACACTCTTATTTTGGGAGAGACTAGTAACTTCTACCATATCAATGTATTTTCATATTGCACTGTTCTGAAATTTAACAATTTGTACATAGATCTAACAGTAAATTTGTCAGATTTGCTCCGAGTATATGTAATATTGCTAATTGTATGCAAAATTTCAAACCATTCATGAAGTAAAATGCTACTTAGATGTTTATTGAATTTCAAATTATTCATGAAGTAAGATGGAGTAAAAAGTGACTTAATTCAGAATAACTTGTTCCACTTATTTAAGTGGATTAATTTACTCAATTTGATATTATTTAAAAAAAAATTCTTAATAACTTACTTTACTAAATGAATTAATTTAAATTATAACATCAACTATCAAACAAATTTAAATTATAACATCAACTATCAAACAAGATATAAAATAAAATGAGCAATTTAATTATCATTCATTTTACTCTACAACCAAACACGGCTTTGCTATTTATTAATGCTACTTCCAAACAATTTAATGTTGATCTTTTTGAGGCACAACAGAAGAGATAAAAGAGGTGGCTCAAATTATTTTTCTCTTCGTAGCCACATATCTCCTTTCTTCATTTAATAACAAATAACCGCTCTGCCGCCTTCCCTTTGGAATATCCGCCCCAATTTCTCTTTTGATCCTTTTATTGTTTGTTGCCATCTCGGAAAACAGCAAGTGCAATGCACCTGGGCACTTGGCACCGATTATTTCATGTTAAAATTATTACTTTATAATAAATCCATTCACACTAATTACAAGTGAGAAACCACGTGCAAGTTGCCAAGTTTGTGTATTTGTTTATTATTTTATTGTTAGTGTTGGATAGTGTTGTAAATAACGGTATACGCTCATTGGACGGATAGGATATCGCTAAACAATTAATTTGAAATAAACAGAAATAATCGGTCATAATTGGAAATAATTGGCTGATTATTTGATCACCGTCAACGACTAATCAGCTAATTAATCGGTCTAAACAATTATTTTTTACAACACTGGTGTTGAGTAGTGGAAAAGAGCGAAAGAAAGAAATTAAATCGAGTGAAAAACAATACAATAGAGTTTCAATGTGTCGTAATAACGGGATAAAATTGTATAAAATAGAAGAAAAAGTTTGCAACTATATATATACTCCTATATTCCAATCGGATCAAATAAAAATATGTCATGAGATATGGAATATCTATTCTATTGAATTAATAGATTAGAATTTAGAACACGAATTTCTTAATAGTCTGAACAGGCTAGAAATAAAATTATCCTAAAGTCACAAAATAATTCTACATTAACTTTTTATATAATAATTTATAAGAAGCAATTTTTAATCTAGCAACAAAAAATAATATTGTTTGGGTAAGATGTTGCAGATTCAGTTTTTTTTTTTTAAATCTTCAGAAAAAAATAGCTGCACAAAAAAATGATAAAAATACATGTCTAAAATATCGCATGCAATCAAAATCTATACATGACTATGGATGTTCAACCTATCATGCATTTTTGTGAAATAAAATGAAATGATAAGGGGCGGACCCACCTTCAGCCAGAGGAGGCAATTCCCTCTCCGGATTTTGAAATTCACTGAAAAATTACAGATCTGGTACCACTTTGTTCCTCTCTAAAAATTATTTTGTCTCTCTCTGAAATTGGAAAGCACGTCAGGCCAGTTCAAAAGCATTGTTAATGAAATTTTTTGTTGTTTTTATAGAAATTTACAGATCTGAACCAACTTTGTTGTTTTTTAATACGCAAAATGATATACTCTGTTGTTTTTTATTATATTAAATTATACTATTTTTATTGGTTTTTATTATGTTTATTGTTTTCTATCTAGTATCGTATTAGTTAATGAGTTTGAACCAGATTCATGCTCCTCTCTGACAAAAATTCTGCGTCGGCCTCTAGAAATAACCACATGCATTCACGCAATTGTGACCGCATTTGATCAATATAGGCACGACCTTAATTAAGTTTCTGAACAGGACATTTTTTGTCATTTTAAACGCGTAAAACATTCCACAGAGGGTACACTTTTGGAGACTTGAATCAGCTCAATGAGAAAGATCTAAAAATGGAGGCAGCAGCAGCCAGCAAGGATGAAGTGAGAGCCACAGAACTGTTTCCTATTATAGGCCACCATTATAAAGTTGCAATGAAGAAATAATTGGCAGAGAGAGATGCACGAACTGTTCCGGAGAGACATGAGATGTATGGCATGGCCAGTCTGATTAAGTGAGAAAAGGTGATATCCGTGCGCATTGGTTCCTTTTTATCAGGCAGTAGTTTCTGTAGCTGCGTGCGTCTTGCGTGTCTTTGTTAACGCCTTCCGCACTGTGTTGCTCGAGATATCTCAAAATTATTATTTGTCAGAAAAAATGTTTAAGTGCGTATTGCTGAGCAAATTTGATTAAATAATAATGACAATCCATTTTAGTGATTCTGAGCTACCGAGGTTTATCCGAAATTTTTTATTTATACCATATTAAAAAAAAATCATTTCACCACTTTATTTGAAGAATTCAATATATACTACGTTTTTTCACAGAAATTAATGTGAAGGGGGAGAAAAAAAAAAAAAAAAAGCGGTCCACCAATTAAATCAGCAGACTTTTTTTTTTCTTACCCTCCACATTAATTTTTGTAAAAAAAATAAAAGGTCTGCCAATTCAATCTGCAAACCCGGTGTTTGATTCGCCAATTCAATTGGCGGATGTAGTAAGTTTGGAATTATCTCGAAAAAGTGGCAAAATAGTTTATTTTTTTTAATATGGTATAAATAAAAATTTTGGGAGATTTATTCTTATTTTTATTCAGTTATAATTTTCTATGCACAAATTAATTAAAATTTTCAGCAACATGTCTTCTTTTGTTTTTTTTTACTCAATGATGTTTCATTTTATCATGACTGTACTTAACAGTTCATAAATATATTTTTACATAATTTTTAATTTGAATTTTATGAACTTGATGCACGGTCATCCATTAAGAGAATATCAAAGTTCTTAAGACAATTATAACTAAAATTGGTAAAAGAAAAATCTGAACAATAAAAAATTATTAACAAATGAATTTGAGTTCTGACAACATTTTAAGTAAAAATATGAATCTATTAATAGCTTTATAGCATTAACTAAAACTTAAGACATTATAGTTAATGCATTTAAATACACAATTACCTTCAAACGAAAACAAAGAAAAAAAATTATTTGATTATCCAAATTTCAATATCTAATATATTTTTACTTCACAAAATAAAGTTGTGATGTTACTTTTGATGTCATTATCCAAATTTCAATATCTAAAATTTGAACAATTAATTATTTAGTCGCTTAATTTAATTTTTATATTGAGACCTTTTATGAAACTATTTATTTTCATATATATTTTTGTACCATTATTAATAGAAGAAAGTGCATTGATCTAAACAATTTTGAACCATCTAAGAGTGATGATTTTTTGCTATTAAAAGAATAGTAACTAAAAATTTGAAATTAGTTTCTACGAGATTTCATTATGTAAATTGCATTGAACAGTTCATATTAGTTATTTAAATTCCGAATATCGATTTGATGCTAAAATAACAACACCTCTATACTCTACTAAATATCAACAAAAAATTTCATTTTGAACCATGAGAACTTTTAAGATATTTGTGAGGGTTTCGAGAAGGAGAGGTCACAAACAATAGACAAATTTTTATAAAGAAACTTAACTGTATTCTTGACTTCATCATTGTATAGAGTATAAATGATATAATTTATAGCAATATAAATATCTAAAAAGAGAACTATATAAATGGCACGTCCTAAAATACTCTATATTAAAATACTAAATTCTTCCACCTACTATAGACTGCCAAACATAACTTATTATTTCTGACATCCTGCTAAATCAATGCTGATGAAAATATATAATGAGATGAGAGACATACACAACAACATTCGATCGGTTTAATGCCTATTTCTGAATTATTCATAGATGATTAAAAATCACAATTCTGAGTGGGGTTGGAGTTGGAGATGTGAATGATTAGTAGCTAAAATATTTGAGAAGTATTAAAAAAGTTGGAGTCAATCGCCGGTCAGCACTCTCTTGATAAGATAGAGAGATTAGGGAGAAGCAAAAGATTTAAAAGCATGAAAAGGACAGGCGTGGAAAACAACAAAAGGAGATCAAAAGGGTTGAAAGAAGTATTAGAATAATTGTTCAAAAAAAGTACGAGAGAGAAACTAATTAAATATGTCCCAACTATATGAACCTTACGTATGACCTTTTTGAGTTGATAATAATTATTTTATTAATTATTAAATTGTTTCAGCTGTTTCCATTCCATTTTGTGCCCAAGCTTGGGATTATAGCATTGGATCCAAGAAAATTTAGTCCCTCTTATCCGAATTTTCCGAATTTGATGCTCGCTGCAATTGTACAGGAACAAGAATTAAACCTACTTCATCTCCTTTTATCATAGAAAGGGAAAGACCCGTTTTATTTTTTTCCATCTCCTCTTATCACAGTAAAAGCACAATGGGTTAGTTTAGCCACAAGAGATTAAGAGTAAATATTAATTACTTAAAAGCGTTAAGAAACTGATATTCGGTTGTCTTAATATGTGGATGAAAGCTAAGGAACCTATAGGAAGGGACAGAGATGCTTTAAAGTTCAGACAGATGATTAAGATTCTGATAAAAGGAGGTGATCTTAGTCAGTGCTAAGGAACCGGTGTTTGGCAAGATTAAGCAGCTAAGAAAACTAAAGAAAGAGAATTAAGCCTTAAGTCGTTGTTGCCGAACGGCCCCAATGATAATACTAGCTAACATGGATTCTTTTTAAGATGTTTATCTCCATTCTTATATTAAATACGTAGATGACCTGATCTGTCAACGGCTGTAATTAAAAAATGAAATTTCAAATTGAATATCAGTCCTCCGATCAAATAGTCTACCGTCTTATGATTCTATATTTTTTTTACGTGTAGAAGTTTAAATTTATTTATACATGTACTCACCACGTACAAATTGTATCATCTTTTCTATTGGTTCTTATTTCTTTCCATTTTTCAAATGTCATTTATGGAATTTTTTTATTGATTGATAATTAATTGGTTACGTTTTAATTTCTTTTTATTTTAATATAAAGAATGTTATTTGTTATTTAATAATATCTCACTTGATGTGAGATTTTTGTATGAAAATATGTCAAAAAAAACATGTATGATATTTAATGAAATATGTCATTTAAAAATATTATTTATATGTGATGTCATTTAATATATAATTTAAAAATGTTATTTGTTATTTAACTGATTTTTTATAAAAATATGTTATTTTGTATATAATTTTTTTGTTCTCTTATATAATATGTCCCGTTGCAACATACCGGCTCACATTATACTAGTTTAATAATTATATACTCTAATCAATTGTTAAGAAGTAGTAAATGAAAGCTATAAATATATCCTACCAAATAAAGCGTGCATGACATCATTATTTATTAGCATAAAGTAACAACTAACTTATTTGTACTATCATTTTAAAGTTCATTTCGCTTTAAATGATTTAGAATTCAAATGAGCAGAACAATAAATGGTTCTTTTGGATTTAAAAAAAAATTAATAGAATAGTTTACGCTAAGGCCCTGTTCCGATATCCAAAATCAATTTTGTTCGGATAGAAGTTTGTATAAAATGGGATTGATTTTTTTTTTCCATTTTTCGTCCCCTTTTTTATTTAAAGTGGAAAAAAAAATATTCAGCTAGTATTAATTTTATTAATTTTTTTTATAAAATACTCTTTCTTACAAAATTATCAAACAAAATACTTCTCTTAAAAAATCTTTGACAGAATATTCTTGTGGGTCTCATATTTCTCTCCCTTCCCTCCTACTCTACTCCGTGTTCACTCCAATTTTTTTTTTTTTTTACACTTTCTCCAGTTAAATTAATACTCTTCAAAAATCTCATAAAATATCATGACTAGAGAGAAATTGTAGGTAGGTTTTTCAGAAGTTTTTTATATTTGACATATTTTTTTTATGGTATTGAATATACAGTTTCGAGAGTAGAACTAGGGTGCTCCTAAGTTCACCCAACCTCTTGTGAACTTGACTCTAAATATATCGAATCGACTTTAAACGATGAATCCAAACCGTTAAAATCCTTCTACCTAATGATTGATGTGTCTACATGTGAAAATTTTAAAGTTTCGAATTAGTTTAATATAGAGTCAAGTGGTCAAAGGAGTCCAAAAAATGAATGCATTAAAATTAATTTATAAACCTTAAACTTTTGACCACTCGACTCTATATTAAATTAATTCGAAACTTTAAAATTTTCACATGTAGATGTATCACTCATTAGGTAGAAGGGTTTCAACAGTTTGGATTTATCGTTTAAAGTCGATTCGATATATTTTAGAGTCAAATTCACAAAAGATTTGGTGAACTTAGGAGCACCCTAGTTCTACTCTAGGTTGGATATCAAATATATATCGCAGTTCAATTATTTATTTAGATTAGAGTTCTAAATGACTAGTTATAACTGCGCAATAGCTATACTGTAGTTTTTTTCACACCTTAAAACCGACGACACAATAATCGCTATATAGAACCTTCATTTGGATAGTGTTTTTCTCTCTTTTTTTTTTTGCTTTTTTTAACAAGTCATGTTCACTTCAGCATTGTTCAATGTATTATATATTTTGTCACCTTCATTTGAACTTTTTTTGCAGGGTATACAAGAATATTTTGTCAAAAAAAAAAATTCGAAGAGGAGTATTTTGTATGATAATTTTGTAAGAAAATGTATTTTATAAAATATTTCTAATTGTTTTCTCTCGGTTGAAGTGCGGGTGTTCACTTTGTCTTCATTTCATGTTTTTTGCCAACAGTGTGAGAATTTGCGGGGTATACAAGAATATTTTGTCAAAAAAGTTCAAAGAAGAGTATTTTGTATGATAATTTTGTAAGCAAATGCATTTTATAAAATATTTCTAATTATTTTCTCTTGGTTGAAGCACGCGTGTTCACTTTGTCTTCGTTTCATGCTTTTTGCAAACAGTGTGAGAATTTGCAGGGTATACAAGAATATTTTGTCAAAAAAAAATTCGAAGAAGAGTATTTTGTATGATAATTTTGTAAGAAAATGTATTTTATAAAATATTTCTAATTGTTTTCTCTCGGTTGAAGCGCGGGTGTTCACTTTGTCTTCATTTCATGATTTTGGCCAACAGTGTGAGAATTTGCGGGGTATACAGGAATATTTTGTCAAAAAAAGTTCGAAGAAGAGTATTTTGTATGATAATTTTGTAAGAAAATGTATTTTATAAAAATATTTCTAATTATTTTCTCTTGGTTGAAGCACAGGTGTTCACTTTGTCTTCATTTCATGCTTTTTGCAAACAGTGTGAGAATTTGCAGGGTATACAAGAATATTTTGTCCAAAAAAAAAATTCGAAGAAGAGTATTTTGTATGATAATTTTGTAAGAAAATGTATTTTATAAAATATTTCTAATTGTTTTCTCTCGGTTGAAGCGCGGGTGTTCACTTTGTCTTCATTTCATGATTTTGGCCAACAGTGTGAGAGTTTGCGGGGTATACAGGAATATTTTGTCAAAAAAAGTTCGAAGAAGAGTATTTTGTATGATAATTTTGTAAGAAAATGTATTTTATAAAATATTTCTAATTATTTTCTCTTGGTTGAAGCACGGGTGTTCACTTTGTCTTCATTTCATGCTTTTTGCAAACAGTGTGAGAATTTGCAGGGCATACAAGAATATTTTGTCCAAAAAAAAATTTGAAGAAGAGTATTTTGTATGATAATTTTGTAAGAAAATGTATTTTATAAAATATTTCTAATTGTTTTCTCTCGGTTGAAGCGCAGGTGTTCACTTTGTCTTCATTTCATGATTTTTGCCAGCAGTGTGAGAATTTGTGGGGTATACAGAAATATTTTGTCAAAAAAGTCCGAAGAAGAATATTTTGTATGACAATTTTGTAAGAAAATGCATTTTATAAAATATTTCTAATTGTTTTCTCTTGATTGAAGCACGGGTGTTTACTTTATCTTCACTTCATGTTTTTGCAAACAGTGTGAGAATTTGATCTTATTAGTAACTAGTTGCTAAAAGATTCATCGTTTGATATTATAAAAATACCAAATCCAATCATTTTTACTCTTATTTATGAATTAATGTGGTCTAAAATATTTGATACCAAGCTTATGGAATTATATTGACTCCTTTCAATTTCAGTGTTCTGAATTTTGTACAACTAAATTAGTTTATTTTTAAATTGCAGTTTCATTTATAGTACTTGATGCTACATTAAAATAAATTGAAAATATTTGGTAAAAATAATAATATTTGGTATAATAAAATTGTATAAAATATACATATGTGTATTTTATTTCAAGCAAATTAAGAATCAGTAATAATTAATTGTCTAATTTAATACACATTAAAACACCAGCTTAGATTCGTTAACGTTAAATCAGTGGTTATTTGTTTTTTTTAAATGGTATAAATAAAATTTTCGGTAATAAGAGTAAGACTTAGGTGCTATGGATAACATAAGGCCTTTCATGCTACGGTTTGAAAAATCTACCGTATAAATTTCAAACTTCGATCTAAGCAATTCAGTAAATTGTTTATATAATGAACTTGTAGAATATCAATTTTACTATTTTTGAAATCTTTTTAATATTTTCTATGATTTATGAAAGATGACAAAAATGACCTAAAACATTAACAATTTTCTTTTATTTTAAAGTCATTTTTTGTCATCCTTTATAAATCATACAAAATAATAAAAACTTAAAACTAAACAATCCCAGGGATAAATCCAACTAATTTATATGATATAGACTGGAAAAACAGAATCATGCTGTCCAAATTCGGAATAAATGCGCACTCAAATTAAGGTACAGTGAACCAAGACCGGTACCAAGATAAGTAGCCCACTTTTCCAATCAAATATTTATAATTAAAAATTATCGTGTTGGTCAAATTTCTCGTCGTTGTATCAGAAATAACAGGACTGAAATTTCCAGTCAAAGGGGAATTTATTGCGAGAGAGTGTTTGTAATTCAAGTCTGACTAATAAAGAGCGAAAGTTTCCAGGAATTGGGTAAATTTGTCGAAGAGAAAAATTTGAAGAAGAGGAAAAAAAAAGTTCGTAAATTTAATAAGTCCACTTGTAATTCAAATTGTTTTAAAAAAATCTACATTAGTAAGCTCACTATCATGCCGACTTCTTCTTGAAAGCAATATCTCAATTTGAGGTCTAATCCCTAAAGCAGGTTTGGCTTCTCTCAGAGCACAAAATGTCCAAATGCATCTCTTTCTGGTAAAAATATTCCAATAAAAATGTGGCTAAATTGCATTAAAATCCGAATGGCAAGTCTTTTTCTTTTGACAAAATTTGACACATAATGAGTCAGATGCAATACATTTCATCTATTTGCAATTTGGAAAGTGTATAGATGTACAATTGTAGAAGTGCAATTTTAAAAGCTAATGTTGGGAAATTTTTATTTGGTCCTCTAACCTTTCTTGAACCGAAATTTTTATTTGTACCGTCTTAAAAAAAATAAACCAATCAACTACTTTTTTCACATAATTCAATTTCTATCATGTCTACCAATTGAATTGGCGGACCAAAAATGGAAGTCCGCCATTGCATTAATAGGAGTCCGCTAATTGAATTGGCGGACTTTTTTTTTTTTTTTTTTCTCTCCGCGTAAAAAATTATGTTAAAAGAAAGACGTTCAGACTAGATCCGCCAATTTAATTAACGGACATGATAAGTGTGGAATTATGAGAAAAATGTGGTTAATTGGTTTTTTTCATATGGTAGAAATAAAAATTTCGGCCTTTTGAAATATATCAAACCGGTTTTACTGTTATGTAAGTTAAATTGAAGTGAAAAATTATGGGAGAGGAGGGTGTCCGATTCCCATCGGACCAAACTCGGTTTAATGGGTGGTTTCTACCGTCCGATCCACTTCAAGTTCTGTGCGCATCACTTTAGTATCCGTGTTGTTTGATTTAATATCTGTGTGCACAGATCTTGAAGTGAATCGGACGGTAGAAACTGCCCATTAAACCGAGTTTGGACACCACCTCTCCCAAAAATTATATATCAAATATGGTGGAAATTTTGGTAAAGTGGTTTATCTAGAGTTCTCCACTTTATGTTCATTAATCACAAAATTAAATGCTTGATAACGACCGTATTCTCGTGTTTACATCAAATTTTGGTATGGCGACGTTGTTTGAAATTAATAAACTGGAATGAAATTTGCTACTTTAAAAAAAATCAGGAATCTATTTTCTTTTTGTTCCATCCAACCGTTGATTTTTATTGAGATTCATTCATGCATAAAAATTTAAACGCTGACACTATAGAAAAAAAAATAAATAAGGTCGTGCTTTTTCTTAAATTAAAAATAACATATCTTTCAAACGATTGGATGTTTGTATAGAACATCAAGTACATCACTTATTTGGATAGATACATTTGATAACTATTTTAAAATTAACTTAGGAGAAAATACTTTTTTTTTTTATTCTGATAGATACATTTGATAACTATTTTAAAATTAACTTAGGAGAAAATACTTTTTTTATTTTATTTTGATAGATACATTTGATAACTATTTTAAAATTAACTTAGGAGAAAATATATTTTTTGTGAACGTGAAAGGAAACAACTCCACCGATCAAATTTAATATTTTTAAGTAAACAAGCACTATAAATTTAGTTTTTTTAAAAAATAGTTCCATCGATCTACAAAATTGGTGGAGACAGAAATACATTTGCTCCATCATCTATACAATAGAAAATGGCTCCACCAATTCCGCAGATCGGTGCAGTAAAATCGTAATTATTTGCTCCATCATCTATACAATAGCATGAGTCAGTAACAAATAATTATGATTTATTACTGACTCATGCTTCAAATGAGCAAAATCGTAATTATTTGTTTTAAATTTAAAATTAACTGACAAAATTAAGTATTTTTTTTTTATAAATGACACTAAATTTAAATATTTTAACTAAACAAGCATGCTGAATTTGTTTTCTTTTATAAAAAACAACTCCACCGATTTTGTGAATCGGTGGAGGTAGTTTACTATTCACGTAGTAAGTAGACGGAGCAACAAAATCTCTGTCTCCACTGATCATGTGGATTGGTGAATGTAATAATGTGATCTAAACGAAGTGGCAATTGTAAAGAGATGCGAACTCGTTATCAGCTTTCATCGAAAAAAGATAAGGCAAAGGGAATGAAACATGAATGTCCGGGATTTAATGATTAAAATTAAAAGGGAAAGAATGAAAGATCAAAGACAGCATGCAGCATAGGTTGTACAAAGTACCGACCATAGAAAATCCGAAATATCACTGATAACAAGAGGTGTTCTGTTCTGTTCTATTTGCCTTTTTGGCTCAGATCTTTTCGTGAACTCTCTCTCTCTCTCTTTCTCTTCTCCCGTTTCATCTCGTTTAAACAAACCGCGTTTCTCTCTCTCTTTCTTTGCCTTGAGTTCCTCAAACAACCACCAAAAAGTACCCATGCTTTCATCCACAACTCCAATATTTTAGTACCCTGTTTTCTTCTCCCAAACCGACCTAAAAAGTGACCATATACAACTTTCCTCTCTCTCTCTCTTCAATGCAAGAAAATAATCCGAGTCCTTCGTTGATTCTCTTCCTCGATAAAACAAGAACCCCGCTTTCCTGAAATTCTCCGTTTCCATAGAAAAATCCAAAGCTATTATTATGAGAGAAACACTGGAGAAAGAAACGATAAATCTTCTCTGGCTTTAATCTTCCCCTCGGTCGCTCTCTCTCTCTCTCTCTCCCTAAAACCTAATTCGCTTCAGCTCAAGGAGGCTTCTTTGTTTTTGATCCTCCAGAGTTTACAGAGAGCACGGGTTTTCTTATTGAGTCCATGAAATAATATCTCTTTTTTTCCCCTTTTGTCTAATCATCAATTCTAAAGCAGAAAAACAGAGCAAATCTCTGCTGAGTTGACCATCCAATCCCCCACTTAAAACCCACAAATTCCCAAATCAAATCCAAAAATTTCCATAAGCAATTCGAGAAACACCCATGAGGGCGGATTTGAGCACAATTCAACAAACGCTGACACCAGAGGCAGCTGTTGTTCTCTCCCGCTCGATCGAAGAGGCCGCGAGGCGGAGGCATGGTCAAACAACCCCTCTCCATGTGGCAGCATCCCTTATCTCCTCCCCCTCCAGTATCTTTCGCCGTGCTTGTGCCTCCGCTAGTTCGAACTCGCCGCATCCCCTACAGTGCCGGGCACTGGAATTATGTTTCTCTGTGGCCCTTGAACGACTCCCTTCTTCCTCCAGTCCGGCCAACTCTTGCCCTCCAGTTTCCAACGCCTTGATGGCTGCTCTCAAACGGGCGCAGGCCCACCAAAGAAGAGGCGGGTCGGGTTGCCCTGATAGCCCACAACCTCCCCTGTTAGCTGTCAAAGTGGAGCTAGAACAGCTGGTTCTCTCCATTTTGGACGACCCATCAGTGTCAAGGGTTATGCGGGAGGCTTCCTTCAATTCCTCGGCTGTTAAATCCACCATTGAAAATTCGCTAGTTTCTACTTCCTCTTGTACAAGCAATTCTCCTCCGCAATTAGGTCTTTCCCAATCAACAACTATTCCATCAGCAATCCCCTCCCTAGTTCAAAACCCCAATCTGAATTTGAATTCGAATATGAATAGTTTATATATGAATCCGAGATTGGCAAATGCGGCGACATCCCAACTGGTTGATGGTCAAAAGAGAGTAGAGGAGGTAAAAAAGGTGTTTGATATAATGCTCAGATCCAATAAGAGAAACCCGATACTGGTTGGAGACTTCGACATAGAATTCATATTGAAGGAGGCGTTGCAAAAAATAGGTGCAAGTCAGGCACCGTCGCCTGTTAATTCAGCACAGGTTTTGAATTTAGACCCGGACTTGTCAAAAATTGTGGAGTTGAGTAATGTAATTGAGGAGAAATTGAGGGTGGTAAATGCAATTATGATAAATTTGGGGGACTTGAAATGGTTGGTAGAGGGTCCAAGCCCGAATTTGGGTCCAGCTGCACGAGGCCCGCCAGTTGTGACGGAGGCGGGTCGATCTGCGGTGTCGGAAATTGCACGACTTTTGGTGCGGTTTAACAGTGAAGAGGAGACAAAGGTTTGGTTGGTGGGGACCGCTGCTTGTGCCACATACCTTAGGTGCCAGGTGTACCATCCCGGTATGGAGACGGAGTGGGACCTACAAGCTGTGCCGATTGCAGCTCCGCGGCATCAGTCGCCACGTCCCAGTCTGATTAACCCAAGGTCAATTTTCAAATATCTGTTTGTGTTGTTTTAAGTAATTTATGAGTTAAATTAACAGCTCTTGTGTTAACTTGTTCCCTGTTTCACATGCTCAGATTTTCTCTGTTCCCCAATTGTGTTTTACATTGTTTGCTGCTGAATGGAACATTTTTTACTATGAAATTTGGGAAGTACCTAACATATAATATAATACATATAGGAGTTAGATCTATCTGCAAGAAGTATGCTTTCATGGAATTCTATCTACAATTATGGAAAATATTTCTGCACTCTGTTCAAACTTCTAATCCTGTGCTGTTTCAATATGACACCTTTTTCTGATAATTTAAGCAAAAATTAAATGCAGGCTTGTTGCAAATGGAGGCATGTTTAACAACTCGATAAGCCCTGTATTGCCAATGAAAGGTATGGGGATGGGAATCAGGCCCGTACCATCAGCCAGTATAATCCCCTTGAGACAAGGCAACACCAACCCGAGCACCAGAGGAAGCATGTGCCAGCAGTGCACAACCGGGTACGAGAGTGAGATGGGAAAGCTTGTGGCTGAACAGTTCGAGATATCATCATCTGCATCTGTGACAGCTGTGTCGAAGGCGGATTCGGGTCAGAGTTTACCTCATTGGCTCCAGCTTTACCCTAGTCGGATGGCAAAATCTGGACCCACTAACAACCCAGATCAGGTTTCTTGAAATTTGGATTTAAATACATTATGTCACTCACGTACATTCAAAAACTTGAAATTTACAAAATTTACCGGGGCTTATGTGTACAAGTTTTTTATTTATATAGGCAAAGGATCAAGAGCTTGCGTGGAAAAATCGCACTGAAGAATTGCAAAAGAAATGGCATGAGACATGCTCTCGGCTTCACCCGACAAAACCCAACACAGGGCAGCCAACCCTCTCCGTACCATCTACCATCCCTTCTTCTCTTTCATCACCAATTGCACAGGGTTTGACACTAACCGCAGGAAGCACAACCAAGGTCATGCCACTACTCAAAGTCCCATCCAATCCTGAAAAACCATCATTAACTTCAAGATTACGTGACAATAATAACAAACCCAAGAGCCCACCCGGCAGCCCTGTAAAAACTGATCTCTCACTTGGTGGGCCCAAATTCTCAGAGCCTTTGTCAGACCAGCAAAAGGCCAAAATAGCCGGCATTGCAGATATTGATTCATTCAAGAAGCTTTTGAAGGATTTGAAAGAAAAAGTCCCATTGCAACCTAATGCTGCATCAGCTGTTGCTGCAGTCGTAATACAGTGCAGGGCGGGCAACAGCAAACGGCGTGGTGCCATGCCGAGAGGTGACACCTGGCTCTTATTTGTTGGGGCAGACCAAATTGGCAAGAGAAAGATGGCGGTTGCTTTATCAGAGTCTTTATTCGGTGCCGGACCGGTAATAGTTAGGTTTGGGTCAGGTGACCGTGTAGAGTCCAACATGGACTTATGGGGTAAGACTAGTTTGGATCGGGTAGTGGAGGCTGTTCGGATAAACCCGTTTTCTGTTATCTTAATTGAAGATATTGACCGTGCTGACACAGTGGTACGGGGAAAAATTAAGCGCGCGATTGAGCGTGGACGTTTACTGGATACTCATGGGCGTGAGGTTCATTTAGGTAATGTGACAATCATTCTCACCACAAGCTGGATTCACGGAGAGACAGACCCGACGCATGAAACCTTAATCCGGTATGAGGAGAGGATTCTTGATTTGGCGGATTCAAGTTCATGGCAATTGGAACTATCATCTAGCTCTGTTGATGAATCTATGAAGCATCGAGCAGATTGGCTCTGTGATGACGAACGGCCTTCTAAGATGAGGAAGGAATCAGCTTTATCTCTGGACCTAAACCTAGCTATCGGTTCAAGTGTAGATGACACGTGTGAGGGATCCCGTAACTCAAGTGATTTGACCGTTGAGCATGAGCCATTGGACAAAGGTCGGCTTGCTGTTAGATCCTTGATGCCTTCTCCCATTTTGGAATTGATTGATTTGGTTGAAGAATCTATTTTGTTCGAGCCAATCGATTTTGCCCCCTTGAAAAAGCAAGTGCTGGAATGTGTCACTTCAAAGTTTGTGGGCATCTTGGGAGATGGTTGTTCAATTCGGGTCGATGACGAGGTGATTGATCGAATGGTCAGTGGAGTTTGGGTCCGTGGAGCGGAAATTGAAGATTGGACCGAGAAAATTTTGGGACCCAGTATCCAGCAAATGAAGCGTAATTTCAGGTCCGATGATTGTAGGTTAGCGGTACGGCTTTCAACTTCAGTACGCTATGCCGGAAAAGGCAATGGTGGCGGTTTGCCGGCTAATGTGGTTGTAGCTGTAGATGGAAGGTAGATATGTGGTTTGGTGATACAAATGTTTTATTCTTTGTGAGGTAGATATGTAAATATAGGAGGAAATCTTGTTCTTTACTAAAATCAGAAAAGAGAGGGAAAAAAAGGCAAAATGTGGCCGTTTAATGGGAAGAGGCTGGGGGTGGGGGGGGGAGGTGATAGATATAATATGATGTATAACAAAAGCGTCATTTAATCATAAGTTTTTTATTTATAGTTTATCCCTTTTGAAATACATGGAGATTACTCTTTGCTTTAAAGAAGTGTTAATATTTCATTGATATTAAACCAGGCGCTACTGGTTACCGTTGAATAATTGTGTTTGTCGGACCGCATCCTTTTGTTAGTGCTCCCAAATTTTTATTTATATCATATTAAAAAATATCAATTAACAACTGTTTCTGTATAATTCGAAACTTACCATGTCTACCAATTCAAGAATTGGTGAATTCAAATAATGAAGTCCGAGACCTCATTTTTTTTTTAAATAATAAAAAAATCAATTGGATTAGGGGAGGGTAAAAAAAGGGGTCCAATTGAATTCATGTTAAGTTTTTTTTTTATAAAAAAAAGGTCACTCGATTCAATTGGTGGACGCCCCAAGCAGTCGGTTAATTTAATTGGCGGACTGTCATAAATTTTAAATTTTATATACAATAGTTAATTAGTTTTTTTTTTTAATATAGTATAAATAAAAATTTGTGGTTAGTGCTGGTCCACTTTATTCTGCCCATCTTCGCATCAGAATACTAAGAAATTTACGTTGTTGAAACTTTTGGGCACATGTGATGATTTGTATAGAAAAAAGTAAAAATGCTACCTCAATAGAATTTCTTTTTTCCTCAGAGACTTTTTATCTGACATTGGATTCACCAGAGATCTCTCTGTCTCCCATGTGAATAATTGGGTGGATGCTTCCATTAAAGGGTTTGTTGTGTGAACATCTCTCTTCTGGTACTATGTTTGAGGGTTGGTACATTTTCAGCAAAAAAAATAATGATAATAGACTTGGGACATACTGTTGTTTTTTTTTCCCTATAAAGGCTTTCTCCAGGGATGTACTTTTATGGGGCCCTAAACCCCCCTAGTTTGGGTCTTATTAACATAGACCCTTCTCTTTTTGTGGCTATATGATGTGTGCCAACTATGGCAGCACTAGATTAAACATAGTTGTAAATTTAGGATATTTTATAAACGTTTCTTATTTTGACTCCAAATTATATATTTTTTATATTCGTGCTTAATGTGATTTATATATCAAAATTTTATACAATTGAGAGTTTTATTATCAGTTAATATATTTTTTTTTTTTACTATTTTAAAATTTTCAAAGATAACTCTATTTTATATGCAAATATTTGTATCGTGTATTATCGAACTATTTTTCACAATCTGAATAAAAAAAGTAAAATTACTTTAGTAGTAATATCTGATATCTTATTAGGTTTTGATATGTAAATCACATTTGACGGTTTTAACCGGTCATTTGAACATAAAAAAATATGATTCGAACCATTATTATTTTTATTTGAAATGCAAATTTTCATAAAATATACTTTGCAAATTTCTTCCCTCTTCCTTCCTCTGCGCTCCCTCCAGACAAACAAGAAGGAACTGTTCGGTGCCATTACAATGCGTGTGGGAGTTGGTTTTTTTTTCTTCCACATGCACAATAAAAATCAGTTGAAATCCCGTTCAAACACGCCTGAAAGAAAGGAGATGCACAAAAAGCCAGATTGACATCTGCTGTAGAAGAACCAAGGCTTCATCTCACATGGCTGCTAACCAAACCCTTATTGGGTTGGAAACATTCTTAGCTGATTGCCATACATATATTTATCGGAAATCCAAAAGCTGTAATTTTATAAACCAAGTGGACCATCAAAATATGATTAGCATAGTTGTTAAACTGTTGAGTGGCTTTTTAAAACAATAGCGAGTTCTACTTCTACTACAGCGCTCCACGAGAACGCAGGAAATAAAAGCGATCGTCATCTCCTGTGTCATCCTTCCGAATGGACCTAAAAGCTAGTAAAGAAATTTTGAATGATGCCACTTGCTACCTTTTTGCTATTTATTAATATAATCCTGTGTTAACTTTCTATCTAACGCATATAATACTTGATAATATTTAGCAAAGTTTTGTCTTAACCACCTCCTAGATGGTCACCAAATTTGTAAAGGTGAGTTACTCCAAACTCAGGGGCGGACCCACAGTGTACCCGGGGGGGGCTTCTAGATTTTGAGTTTAAGTAGAGATCTATTGGTCCGGCTGGCTTTATCTTTTTTGAAATTTTTTTGCCTTTATAGATGTTTAATTGGTAATTTGAATTAAATTTAGAATTAAAATTAAAATAATTTTTTTGAATTATAATTGATAATTAGTATAAATGTATAGGGCGAGAGAAAGAGCGCGCGCGCAATGCACCGTGCAAAGTGCCCAACATGTCTTTTTCTCTCGGGGACCAGTAGGGATCAGATGTTATAATGACCTTAATTGATGTTTAAAAAAAATATATTGTATGATTTACATTCAAATTTATAGTTTATAGGATTATAAGAATTCAGACTCAGATTTATAGCTGTTATCTTAATAAATGTTGAATCGAGCCTACGGACATGTGTAATAATAAAAAATAACTATATGTTAAATCGTATTCGGATCATATTTTGAGCGTTTTAGTCGCAATAGTCGAGATAACAAAACACATTCATGACAGTAACCAACTTAATAATATTATATTATAAAAGTATAACTTAAAAAAAAACGAGTTTAATTAAACTGACTTTTAATTATAGCTAATTTATTATCTCAAAAAATTATAGCTAATTTAAGTTTTGTTCGAACAAATACGATATATAATTTCAAAAGAAGAGGATTCAAATGCTTCTATTTTTTATGCCTCCATTGTTACAAAACACATCCATGACAGTAACCAACATAGTAATATTATATTATAAAAGTACAACTTAAAGAAACGAGTTTAATTAAACTTGACTTTTAATTATAGCTAATTTAAGTTTTGTTCGAAGAAATACAATATATGATTCAAAAAAGAGGAGGAAATACAATATATGATTCAAAAAAGAGGAGGATTTAAATGCCTTTATTTTTTGTGCCTCTATTATGCCTCTATTATTTGAATGTTAATAAGTTAAAATTTAAAACTCAAATATCAAATAGAACCATTAGGTTTGATCTATAACATTTTCTTTGCGTGCATATAAAATATTATGACATTTCGATTATATTTTAGTTGGTATCAAGAGTTTGCAAAAATACATTGCTATGGATAAATTCCGAACGTTAGTAAAAAAAAATATGAACTTACTGATTCATATAAAAACAAAGCTGAAAAGTGATGAATTTTTTAAGTGCATATAGATAAAATAATGTAGATCACATTTAAAGGTTTAAATTACATTGATACGGATAAATTCTGAACATTGATTCATATAAAAGCAGAAATGAAAAGTGATAAACTTTTTTAAGTGCATGTAGAGAAAATAATGTAGATCACAATCAAAGGTTTAAATTACATTTGATATGGATAAATTCTAAATTTTAATTTTTTAACTAATTGATTCATTTAAAACAAAACCGAAAAGTGATAAATTTGTTAAGTGCACGTAGAAGAAAATAATGTAGATCACTTGTTCACATCTAACAGTTTTAATTTGACATATAAGTTTAAAAAAATTTGTTATAAAATAAATAAAAAGTGAAGATATGATGGAGGTGTGATTTTAATTTGACATAAGTTTTAAAAAAAATGTTATCAAAAAAATTAAAAGATGGAGATATGATGGAGGCATGATTGAAGCATTTGAAGGCTCCTCTTTAAAAACAACTCAAAATATATTTAGTAAATTAACATGTGAATCCAATCAAAAGACATATCATATTTTACGATCCATGTGCAAATCTTTAAAATTACAGATTTTTTATAATCCGATTCTGAAACTCAAATATCTTCATAAGTAGGTGGGTAGTTGGTGGGGTGAAAACAGAGTGGATAGAAATAAAAAGGTAAATATTTACGACGACTCTAAAATAGAAATCTTGCTCAACTACAAGTTTTTATGCTAATTTGAAAACTCTAGCACAGTGTGGTTGGTTGACTAGATCCATTTCTGTCTTGCTCTTTCCTGTAAAAAAAGTATCTGTTCCATAATCTAGTTTTCGTTTTCATTTTGCCGTTAATCACTAGTGAAATTATATGTTCCATAATGAAAATCTTATTTGGACTGTTCGATAACAAGAGATTAAGAGCTTAAGGAAGTTAAAGAAAAAGATAAATGTGTCTTAAAATCCGAACAGATAATTAAATTCAGACAAAAAAAGACTAAAGAAAGTTATCTTAATTCACGCTAAAAAAACTGATATTCAACAATATTAAACAGCTAAAAAAATCAGTTATTACCGAACTGCCCCATTTTTTTTCTCTGACCTGTTAATTAATAGATCTAAAGTTCACTTGTTATAGTGCCAAAAAATGAGAGGCTTGATTTTGCAGTGCCATATGTGGTTGAAATTTTGCCAAAAATTTGCCGACCAATCTAATCAACATCAACACTCATATCAAAATTCCAGCTGAGAAATATTAACAATTCTATGCAAAGGTGCCTTTTGAATTAATAATATACCCGTGAGGAAACCCAGATATTGTCTCTGATATGGCACGTGGCCCGTAAACTGTCGCCTCAATCAGAATCAAAAGGCAAAATAATATATCAAAAAGATTCCCTCAAAAAAAAATATATCAATAAGAAGTCAAATGTTTGATTAATGGAGATTAATCCATAATAAATTAATTAATTAACATTTTAGGACTAGTGAAGATTAATCCATAATAGGACTAATTAATTAACACTTTAGAATCATAGCTTGGTAGACACTACTTGGGGCTGTTCGGCGATACATGAAAGATTAAATATTAATCCGGATAAAGAATGACTGTTCAGTAAACCAAAGGAAGGGGCAGGAGATTAAGATAACTAAAGAAATGAGAACTAGCATTTGATCTAGTGGCTAAGGTACATGGTCTCTATGTGAGAGATCATGGGTTCGAAACCCAGATGGGGGAAATTCTTTGTTGTAATAACAAATGTATTAAATAGTTGAGTAGCTTGACCTCAAACCTTTACTCAGAAGATAGCTAAAGAAAGCTAAAGGGGGGAGGTGCCTTAAGGAAGGGGCGGGGGATTATGATCCGAGCAAAAGGAGGCTAAAGGAGGTTGTCTTAATCCGCGCTAAGGGGTCGGTGTTCGGCAGGATTAAGTGACTAAGGAAGCTAAATGACACTCCTTTAGTCTTAAGGAGGCTTAAGAAGGCCCTTGCAAACATCACCTTTAGAATTATGTTTGGCTGTGGAGTAATATTAATGAGAATTAAATTGCTTACTCTTTCTTTTCATATTTTATATTTTGTTTGGTAGTTCAATTTATGATTTAAATTAATATGTCTAAGAAGCAAGATATTGAAAAATAAATATATATTTATGACAGCGGTCTTATAAGTAAAGTAAGTGTTGAGTAAGTTAATTCACTTGAAGAGATGGAGTAATTTATTCAGAATTAACTTGGCTCTTATTCCATGTTATTCTTGTTCTTTTATTTCTCGCTTGAAGATTTAAGTATAGAGTAAGGAGTTTGCTTCACATCTTATTTCACAATCAAACATAGCCTAAAAAAACACTATTTCTTTTGAAAATAATACATTAATTAAGGCAAATAGCTAGAAATTCTTTGTCGTTGGTCATGAATTCATTGTCTAATTTTTCTGTATCCATATTATCTTGTATTTTTTCAAATGGTTTCATACTTTAATTAACATATAATTTGTATTCATTAATGGTATGGACAAAATTGTCTTCTTTTGTGCTATGATGTTCCTTTGAAAAGCGCAAACACTAAAAAGGTGTTCATTGTCTCCTAGAATTGTCCACATGAATAATAAAAACTTTAAAGAAACTTGTAATATTGGTAAAGAGCAAAAGCGAATCATTATGAATATTAGATCATTAGGATTCCCGGAGAACAATTTTTTTTTTTAAATATTGGCAATGGCTATTAATTATGTTTTAATTTGATATCAAAAGGTGTGAGATGTAACACTCCACTTGTAAAATATAATTCTTATACAAGCTTAACATAATTAAATATTTGAAAATTGAGTGTCTTTGTTT
Source organism: Carex cristatella (assembly GCA_024447775.1). Taxonomy (NCBI): domain Eukaryota; kingdom Viridiplantae; phylum Streptophyta; class Magnoliopsida; order Poales; family Cyperaceae; genus Carex; species Carex cristatella. Next base: position 4,915,840 of record JAJHPF010000025.1, read on the forward strand.
AAATATTTTGACATGGACAACACAAAACTATATTCAAATTGAATCAAATAGAAGATATTGTCTAAAAATTTGTTGCCTAGCTACATTTCAACTATGAAACATATTAACAAGATTCGCGAATAATTTGAATTTAAGTTGTTAGCAAATCAATCAGCTTATTATTCAGTAGACCCAAATTTTTCGCAAATTTTCCGAATTATACCTGAATATTTTCCGAATTATTCCTTGATAAAAAAAACTTTCCTAGTATATAAATATTTTTTTAGTTCTCTTAGGTTGCGTTTGGATGAATCAAGAATAGTAGTAAGGATAGAGTTATCCTCAATTTTAGAATAGTAGCTCTTCAAAAATAGTAGAATAGTGGGCTATCCCACAAAAGACAAACAAAGAATAGTGACTATTCGCTAATTCAAAAATATCCAAACGTCGGATAGCAGCTTAAAATAGTAGCTATTCTTCACCCATCCGTACCCTTATAAAACTTTCCTTAATATCTTCAATCCAGACTCAATGTATAACTTTAAATTATTTTTAAATGACGAATTTTTCAATCCCACCTAATTTTTTCAAAATTATTAGCTATCATGCAAAAAAACGTTGATTTTGGCAAATGTGATGATGGCCGCAAAAGATCTTAGCGGAGAAGCAAAGGCCGAAAAAGAAAGCAAGCAACCAAACTCATATAATTCATTAAAGTCTAAAAAGAAGGATGCGTCTCATAATAGGACAGGACACAAAGACCCTTTAAAACTGAAAAGGAAGGCGGGTCCCACTGGGACAAGAGCCTCACCGCAGTCCATGTGCTTCCATTAATTGCCTTTTCTCTCTCAATCCAAATCTTTCTCTCTCCTCTCTTCTCTCCGTTCAAACCTAGGGTGAGAAAATCCAAATCTTCTCTTCTCTCCGTTCAAACCTAGGTGTTTATCGGTTCGGTTCGGTTCGGGAACTAGGCAAACCAAATTATAATTCAGTTTCAAAAATAGAACCTTCAAAAATAGAACCGAATTGAACTAAAGTTTTATTTTGATTTGTTCAGTTTGTTCTGTTCAAACTGAAATATATTAATTTTTTTTATTTAAAACAATTGTTTTTAAGAAACCAAAGTATATAAATAAATTGGGATATTAAGAAATAAACCGAAGTATTCAAAGCAATTGATTAAGAAATAAACGGGATATTAAGAAATAAACTGGAGCGGTCCGAATCAAATACATAATATATAAGTTCGGCCGATTTGGTTATTTCGGTTTTGAAAGTTTTCAAACCGAACCGAACCAAAGTTATAATTTGGTTTTAAAAAGCAAACCGAACAGAACTATTAAACTGAAAAACAGAACCGTTTGATCCAAACTAATTCGGTTTGATTCAAAACTGACTAAACGGGACCCAATAAATACCACTATTCAAACCTACATTAAATTTTGATTTAACAGTCTCCTTCCGTAATTATTTTTTAAAGGAAAACTTTATTACTCCAACTTCCTTCATGTACGTTATGTACTGAGCACTGACGGCTCACTATTGATGCAAGATGGAATAAATTTGTAATTCACCTTTGTCATGTAAGATAATGTAAATTTTTATTTTTATTCTACAAATACTCTAGCTTAACAATAATTCTTATTTTAATTCTTATGATATTCCAATTTTATATTTTTTATAGTCCAAAGCTAAACTCGCTGAGGTCGTTTGGCAACAAAGGATTAAGAGCTTAATCAGCACTAAGAAACCGATGTTCGGTTGTCTTAATTCGTGGATGAAAACTAAGGAAACTAAAGGAAGTGATAGAGACGCCTTAAGATTCAGACAGAGAATTAATATATGGACAAAAGAAGGCCGAAGAAAATAATCTTAATCCGCACTAAGAAATTAGTATTCAGCATAATTAGATGACTAAAAAAGCTAAAAAAAAACAGATTAAGTCTCCGTTGTTGCCAAACAGTCTCATTAGAACATACAGATAATTACACTTTTTGAATACTTGGACAGTTGGGATCTCTCTCCCTTATTGACTTAGCACTTGACATGCCATGTTAGCAAATACGTAAGACATGATTTAAAATTAGGTTTCAAGTTAAAAAAAAAAAAGATTTAAAATTAGGTTTTATGAAATACGTCAAACCCTGCCAGAAAGTTTAAAAAGTTGTTCAGAAAATTTGGCGCAGCTCGCGTAGTATAGGTCATAATGTGATATAGGCAAACAAAAGAAGAAAAGGAGACCAGAGAAAAAAGGTCTTCATACTTTCTGTAAAAGAAACAAAAGTTAGAAATGAAGTCTCAAAAGTCTTTTCGACTTTTTAGAGAGGAGGGTGCAAATGTGTAATTAAGAAGGCGGCCAAGAGCCTGCTTTCTTTTCACGCACCAGAAAAAGGCAGCCAGTGAGTGATCCGTGATATACTTTTCAGAATATAAGAGGTTTGTATGCAAAAATAGAATCCAGATACCTGATGTAACTTAATTTTTGAATTTTGAATCGGGACCGTCCGATTCGAGATGAGCACGCGAGATGGAGCTCATATCCTGAAGTGGATTGTGCAGGATGGAACGTTAGATTCGAATCGGACTGTCTCGATCTAAAACTCAAAAATTAGATTACTTTAGGGGATCCGAACCCATGTATTTTGGGGTGAATACGGTTGGATAATATCTGTTCGATCTGTAGTTAAAAATTTAGATGTAGATATCCGATATCCGATATCCGAATTTTCTTGTAGATAAGGATGCTGATATGGTTTTACATTTCAATTACCAGTATCTGAATAGTAAATATATATCAAATATTTTAGCATATATTATAAAATTATGTTATTCACCATTATAACTATAATTAGATAAATATTATGAACTTTAATATTTTTTATAATATTTTAATAAATATCTGATTTGATTTGGATCCATATCCGTATCCATCTGATATATCAGATATCCGCTCCGTATCCGTATTAAAAAATGAAAAAAAGAAATTTGGATATGGTTTTACCACTATCCGTTCCGTTTTCATCCCTAAATGTATTATTTCAAGTGAGAATGTGCTTAAAATATTTTTTATTTTTTATTTTTTCTAACGCCTTTCATGAATAATTATGCCGAAATTTTTATTAATATCATTAAAAAATATAAATTTTGGAAAATTCGATATTCATCAGGCCGCAATAACAAATTACGGCTTTATTCTTGGAGGCCGACTCCTCAAAAGCCAAAAATTGTGTCGTAACGAAAAAAAAATGGCAGCCAAGAGCCGGCTTTCTTTTCGCACACCATTGAAACTGACCATATTTTTATACGGTACAAAATGCAATAAGCATTTTGAGAACATCTTATAAAATAAAAATAAAAAACCTATTGAAAAGTACAAGAAATATAAAGTACTTTAATGTTAATTGTCATGTATTAATTAGAAAATATAATGAATTATTAAAGCATTTTCAGTACTTAAAAATTAACTTTTTTTCTTCTCATTGACTGTATAATTAGAAGGTATAGATAGGATAAATTATTAATTAAACTAAATTATTCTCAACTTGTACTACGAGACAAAACTTGACTCTCACATACTTATAACTTATTGTGTGTGTTTTGAAATCTGTTTTAAGGAAAGAAATAACCTGCCTTCCGAGAGCAGGATTTTCCTGCCCCCAGTGCAACTGACACGTGGATCCAGATGGGTTTAAACATTTAAATATTAGTTTTAGTTTTGCTACGGGTCCACATGTCAGTGACTCAGGGGCAGAAAAATCCTGCCGCCTAGGGACAGAGGATTCGGTTCCCTGTTTTAAAGAGGAATCATGTTATTAATAGATCAAAATTAGCTTCAATATTTGTCTTATTCAAACTTGATTAACTAATGCATTGTGTATTTGAGTGTAAATTAACTTATAATGGTCAGGTCTACCTGATGTCAAGTCTTATGTAAATTTTTAAAATAGAAGTTTAACAACATGTCCCATATTGATTTGATTAATTAATTAATAAATATTATAATAATTCCGTTTGCTAACTTAAAAGATAGATTAATTAATTAATAAATTGATTTCAAAACGTCAGTTTTACCTTTTACAATTTTATTAATTTTTCTTAGTCATGTAACAAATATGTTTCTATCCGAAAATTTTATTTATACCATATTAAAAAAACTAATTAACCGATTTTATTGGAGAATTAAAAATCTATCACGTCTGCCAATTCAATTGCCGGACCCAATATTGGCTCCCCGAATTGAATCGGCAGACTTCATTTTTTTTAAACAAAAATTAATGCGGAGAAGGAAAAAGAGAAAGTCCGCTGATTGAATTGGCATACATTTTTTTTTCTTCTCCTCCACATTAGCTTCTTGTTAAAAAAAATGGGGTCCGCCGATTCAATTGGGGTATCCTAGACAAGATCGGCCGATTCAATTGGCAAACTCCTGTCTTTAGGTCCTCCAATTGAATTGGCGGACGTGGTAGATATGAAATTATCCAGAAAAAGTGGCGAAATGGTTTATTTTTAATATGGTATAAATAAAAATTCCATTTTCTCTGAGGAAAAATGATTCATCCATAACTCATGGGGGACACGGGTTTTGGAAGCATAAGAATGCTCCGTGCCTTTTTCAACAAATATTTTCCTGCATCATAAATGCACTAGAGGGATACCTTTTTGTTTGGGCCAGTCTTTATTTAAATGGTTCGTTGGGATTTGGGAAGTTGAGATTCGCTGTGACTGGAATGCGTGTAGTTATTTATGAGGCTTCCGTTTCTATCCTGAACTCAGTAATTAAGAATTTAAGATGAGGAGGGATCTACTTACACTCTTTTCTGGTGATACTGGATTGCACTCTATATTTTTAAAATTTTTAAAGTTCAAACAGTCGATTTAAACTGTTCAACATGATGGATGAATTAAAATGTGTATGCATATCAAATTTTACATATTTTTTAATTTTGTATTATTTATTAAATATTTTACAAAATTGTTGTTTTCATACCATTGAATTTTTTTACCCATCTTAATAAATAGTAAAAAAATTTAAAAAAATGTAAAAATTTGATCTGTAAAAATATTTTATTATATCCATCATGTTGAACGGTTTTGATCTGTTGTTTGGACTTTGAAAATATAGGATGTAATCCGGTGTTACAAAAAAGAATGTAAGTGAATCACTCCTCAATTAAGATATTGAAGCATTTCAAAAAAAAAAAAAATTAAGACATTGAACTATAAATAATTACTGATCATAATATCCTTCACAATTGAGAGGACGATATCACAAAAATGTAATAATTCTGTTCATTCAGTACAAGATTAAAATATTGAAAAGACAAGAACATATTTCTATTTTTTTATGTAAATCATTTAAAACAAACGAAAAAACTCAATTTTGAATTAAATGATTTGATCATCAGTTAGAATTCATCTTTGAATTCTATCCAACAATTTGGTGAACTTACAGACTCCTTATTTAACTCAACTTTATACTGTAAATTTTAATGCTGTACAGCTATAGAAATACTTAAAACTTTATTTTAACACAAATGAGCAATGTTGGTCAACTGTAATCTGTCGAATTCAAATCCGCTCACTATTTTTTTTTAGAAAAGGAGCACCCTCCTATTTTAATTTTCGATCCGTTTCTAAAAAGAGAAGAAGAGAGACTCTAGAGATAGAAGAAAAGAATAATAGGAGGGTGTTCTTTCTCTCAAAAGAAAATGCAGCAGATTTGGATCTATCCCTCAATTGAACTCGATTGGCCTCGAACTAGAAACCGAATCACCTGTCTCTTTGTGGACAGAAATTTTTTGTTCCTAAAGTCACTGACATATGGTTCCGGGTGGATTTTGACATCTAAATATTGGATATAGTTTTGCCCCGAGCCCACTCCGGACTCACGTGTCAGTGACTTTGGGAGTAAGAATTGCCCCCCACAGATAGACTGGAGATTCGGTTCCCTTCGTGTTTATTATAAGACAGCATGTAAAGTTATTTAATTTCTTGCGAAGAGCACAGCAGATCCTAGATTCATATTTGGTATCCTAGCCACATCAATCAATTCTTGCGGGCATGCTAAGAACAATATTCAGCTAACTGCGCATTACTTGTGATTCTTCATGATTTTATGGTGTGCATTTCAATTGCAATGCAATGATATCGTTCAGACTTGAAGTTCCTAAAGTGGAATGCTTTTGATACGACATTTTACATGCAATCATTCCCAAAGTGCCCAAGTATGATGAATAGATCTAATGGGTTTGCCTGCGCCGAGAGAATAAATAGCAACTCAGTTAGAAATTTAAAAAACCATAACATGTCAGTTCTCGAATTAATATGATACTGAAATTTAACTATCAACTTATATTTCCTGTAATTAGAATCAATTTTTGTAATTTTCTTTTCATACTAGGCAGAAACTTTCCTTCTTAAAAAGAAGGCCCATGAATATGTAAGCTCTTGAGTCCTGAGGCATTAAAGATCCAAAAGTAAAGGCCCATAAAGGCCCATTGGTATAAATTTCTCAGAAGCAATCCAATTAATTGTAACTTCCACTTCTCTCTGTGCCTGATACAACTAAAGAATGCTTATTTATTTGCTCATCTACATATAACCTCAAGCCAACAACAGAAACAGAACAGAAAGTAAAGGGAAATCAAGATATATTTTCCCAATATCAGATTCAAATTACATTTCACCATCTGATCCAAATAGCCATATCCAACAAACGTCAGCAGAATCAAGAAGAACAAGCTATGATTCCATCTCAAGTTCTCAACATATAGAAGTTGCAAATAACAAGCCATAAATTAATCAGAATCAGATAAATTAGACGATTCAGATTGTCTAACGTTTCGTTTGACAGCTGCTGTGTTGGCTTGTCGGGAGGCTTCTCCTTCGAGGAAGATAACTTTGGCTTTGGCAAGCCTTTCCTCCAACATCTCTGTGCTGAAGTCGTCAGTTCCTCCCAGCTCATCAAATCCAACCTATTAATTGACAGGAAAAGAAAAGATCAAATCATGATGTTCTTGTTTTAACCGATGCCATTCTCTTACTTGTTAACTGCAATAAACCCCCCCCTCCTGGGGAGCAAAAGATATGGGTGGTGATTGGTTGAGGCCCAAAATTAAGTCATTGTTTAAACTAGTCTTTGTTTGGTTGAAGCATGTTACTTGAGCCTTGGCTTTAAGTGTGCAATTATAAAAATAAAATAAGAATAATAAATATAATATTATATCTGATATACAGTACCACAATACCAGTATCAAGCCCAACCAGTGCCACAGTCTCTGTCCAATTTACCACAACAAAAGGCAATAAAATGAAGCACCTCAAATTCATCCTAAATTTCTTAGTGTAACTATCAACCACCAAAAGGACTTCCCTTCATATATATGGGGGAATTAAAATGAAGCACCTCAAATTCATAATATTTCTTCGTGTAACCAGTAACTATATTAGTATATTATAATAAAATCTACTTTCAAATCGCTAAAAATTGCTGATATAAACAGGCTAGATGCACTTTGAACCCCTTAATAACTAATTAGTCAAACACGACAACTTAATATTATATCTTCTCAGATAAACTTCCCAAATTGATTGATTATAAAAAAATTGCAATGTGTTTTGCAATTCCAAGACCGAATACATGTTACAGATAAATAAAAAGTTTGTAAATTCAAAGTTTTCTTGCGTAATGAAACTCATAGAATCAGTTTGGGTCAGCTTGAAATGCTCCTCGAATAAATTGGGAAAGAAATGGAGGTGCCTTAACTTTTCAGCATGGACTAAACGTTAAACCATCTAGATAGGTGCCTTAATTTTTTTTTCATTTTAGGCTGGTCTAAAGGTCGGCCAGTTCCATCTTAGTACGGCTCAATTAAACCACGTTTGATGGAATAACTAAGACCTAAAGTCCTTATTCCGCTCTTTAGTTCACAACCAAACATCACCATAAGGCTAACATAGAGACAATGGTTTTTAGTTGAAAATATTGATAATTATAAGAAATCAAATAGATCCATAATTACGGTCTGCTAACAAAAAATTAGTCACCAATCTTGATAAATGTATTCAAAAGAATATATTCCGGGTACTATATGTACAAAAACATATATTGTGTGCATATGAACTGATTTTTTATTTTGTAGCTCTTTTGAATTTAATTTGACAAACATTGTCAAGATAGCAAAATAATTTCCATTGACAAGGCATCTCTTCTCAGTAAGAAAAAATATAATGCATGTGGAAATAAAATTTGATGCCTGTTTTACATTAATTAGGTAACTATTTCTAGTGCCCTTCGGTGGCTGCTATGTTCCCAAAACAAGGTGCAAACTTATTTTCATATTCTAAAATTTTATTAATTGGCCTGGAATGGTACGGTGAAGGTTGTCATGTTAAGATATCATCAATATGACAAAGTGAGAACTGACAAAATGCTGTGAAAAAACAAAATGATAACCTATTACTTAAATTTTTTTATATCGACAATCTTTTGATTTTAAGGTTATCTATAATACACTCCGGACCATTAAAAAATACTCTGGTTGTCTCTAAAAAAACCAAATGTCTCCCATTTACTGTTAATTCCTCTTACATCTCTACATAGCCTAAATGTAATTATTCCAACAGCAACCAAGCCTTTAGTCCCAATGAACAAATTTGGAACATAATAAAATTTATGCAAATTTTAGTGGAAGAGCTGAAGAAGAAGAAAACTATAGAGATAAAAGGTAATATTAATTAGCTTCGTGTTATTTATAATGGGTGCTTCTCGCAAGTACCAAAAATAATGGGTTCTGCAAGAAGATAAGCTGAAGGTGCTCATTTGCATTAAAACAAAACAGAAAAAGACCACATACTGCTTCCATTGGAATGAGGTAATAGTAATTTTGCAATAAAGAGAAATGGAAGATATTAAAAGAAATTAAATCAACTTACTACATAATCATCAACTTTGGCATTCTTTACAAGTGCTAGTGTCGGAAGAACAACTATCCTTAGCTTTTCAGTCAAAAAGGGGCTTTTCTCAGCATGAACTTTGATAAATCGCGTCTCCATATGCTGCTTTGCTAGAATTGCCATATGCTTATCCATCACCTGAAGATAAAGAATGATGACTCTGTAAATAACAAAATATTTGTAAAATAACAAAACTAAGTTAATATTTAATTAAATATGATAGTTTTATAATATACGTGAAATAATGTTCTGAAGACATCGAGCTTGAAGCTATAACATGATACAGCAGCAATTCCTGTTTTAGAATTTTCTAAAAAAAAGCATAGGTGGATGAACTTCTGAATTATGGTATTTAGTTGTCTCCTGCTATCAACAACTTGAGCTGAAATTTAAAACCTTTGACAAGCTTTCTAACAGTCAGGTTCAAGAATATACCATATTATCAATTTTAAACTTGAGACTTTACACTAGTTCAGCTATCACTGTTTACTTCTGCGATCCCCTCTTATTCCAAGAATTCTGAATTTGACTTACTGATAAAACAGCAGTAAGGATTCCTAAAAAATTACACTCCAATTCTTGTTTTTAAATAATGCTGAAAATTTCATATTTTTGCTTTGAACACTGAATAATATATTTGTAATAACAACCAAAATCCAAAATCAAAGTCAATTTTGAAACAAGAACATTGATCCATACATTTCTTATTAACCATACAAACAGCTTCAGTTTGTTTTAAGCTTTTAAATGGTTACTTAGATTGTTTACTTGAAATTTTACTCAGTTTAGAGTTCTAACAAAAGATCTTAACCAAGCCAAGGACATATTGTTAGGTTTAAATATCTAACATAAGATGCCCTTTTTATTTTACTAACTCAATAAATTGGTGTTATGACGTAAAATTTGAATGCTGTTTGTGAATATTAATGTATCAGATGTTGGATGCAAAACAATTCAATTATGATTTACACCTAATAGATTAATCAGAGATGTCCACGATCAGATAATAAGCCACTGTATCAGCAGTAAAGATTATTTAACCACTGAGATGGCAAGGCTCGACCAAAATCTTTTTATTTCAAGACATTGGCAATATAAATCTAGAAGTACATTTCCTAATGACTATACGGTGTGGCACCACCTCATGTGAGAATATACCTTTTTGTAAAAGAGAGGCTCAGCTTCTCATAGTGTACATCCCATAAATACAGTTAACAAAGTTTCTGATCCAATTAGTTTATTGATTCAGTGACATTGTGACAATAACAATCTTTTCTGATAAGTTGAAATTTAAGAAAGAAAATAATACAGCATCTGGTAATGCTGAACTTTGTTTTGAAGCTACTAATGCTGAATTTCAATGCTACAATTCATTACTTGAGCCTAATGTACTATGTGGGCATGATGCAGTTATGATGCTAAGGCGCATTATGCATATCATTCACCAGAATTTTATATTGATCCTCAATTAAAACATTATTGCTGTTATATATCAGCACATGCCAGTATGTATCACTAAGAAAAAAAATCACCTTTATGTACTGATGTCTAATCAGCCCAACCATGCTTTTCTCAATAGAACAAAACTAAAAAACAAAAATCTTTATGTCCTGCCGTTCAAAATATGGCCCGCATCCACACACAAGAGCATACAGTCCATAAAGAACACAATGCTGCAGACATAAGATGAAACCAAAAAATCCTGTACCTGACATGGCCAATTCTGACGGTAAAAATGGCAAACAACCCGCTCACTAGCCTTTACGGCTGCAAAAAACTCTTTTTCACCAATCTCTGAGTATTCTCCATGACCCAAAGAAATCCATTTATTTCTTTTCTCTGCCATTCTCTTCATTTGTTGTAATCTTCTCTCTCTCAAAGCATCTAAGTCGTCTAAATCGAGTCGATCCAAAGCTGCTATTTCTTCATCTATTTTATCCTCTACCGCCTTTACAACCGTCAAGACTTGGTTCTCTATAATCTTTATTTATCAGGAAAAAAAGCTATAAGTTGTTAGAATTTAGAGTAAACATCATGTATTTGTCAGTTTAGTCCTTTTTCGTTTTAAGATAATTCAACATACATGTTGAGGTATTGCACAATTAAGTTTATAACAAAGCAAATTTTGGTTACTTGAGCACCTTAACAAAAAAACAACTGGATAAAAGCTGGATGATCAAATTAATGGACTAGAGCAGAAGAATCTCAGACGAGGCAAAACATAATAAATTATTTTGATTAAAAGGCATAAGCCCATTTCATTAAAGAAATTGTTAACAACATAATCAATTATTATATTCAATTGATTCGAATTGCTAAAATCCAATCAATACATTCAAACTTACGAACTAAGAATAAAAATTATGTAAATATTCAGATTGTTTCCCTTTCTGATCAGTCTTAGTGATGAAAAGGTTACAGATCTACGACTAGCAATTGGAGTATAATAGAGAAGTGAAAGTGAAGACGGTTCGATTCAATCTAATACCTGCGCAACTTGAGATTCATCCATGACGAGGTTGGATTTGGGAATGAACGAGAGAGGGTTTTGGTAGATCGGGGAGTGCGCTGTGCGCTGCTTTTTTCGAGCTGGATTCAAATATTGAGGCTATTTGCGGGTACATTTTACTTCATGCACCTCCAAAAGTTTGGATATCTTTGCAACAAGGGCACAATTTCTTACACACACACACACAATATTCGTATATATATTTCTATTCTATAAATACGGATAGATTCTTATACAAATACATGTTGGGTACTAAACATATATGTATATGAATCAGATATGAAATAATACGAATATAGTTCAGAGATTAAACATTTAGTCATTTACACAAACTTATATAATAAGACCTAAAGAATGGAAAAGAAGGGAGCTGATTTTATTATAATCTTATTTCATGAAGGATGCGTTTGAATGAATCAAAAACAGCGCAAGAATAATAGCTATTCTAATTTGAGAACAGTAGTTATTTCAATATTTTGTAGAATTAGTAGAACAGTGAACAATTTCACAAAAGACAAATAAATAATAGTGATTATTCGCTAATTCAAACATATCCAAAAGTAAATTAGTAGCTCGAAATAGTACTAATTCGGAATAGTAACTATTCTTTACCACCCAAACGCACCCGAAGTGATGAAGCTTACTACTCGAAGTCCAAATTGATCCAGACCACCTATTCCAATTCGACAACCTATTTCAAGGCCTAACACGACCACCGCCTAATGAAAGCCCAAAATAGCCCATTTCTCAGTTTTTTATCCAGACGAGACCTAGAAGGATTTTTCTGTGCGACCGAGCGAGAGGGAACAGAGAGGGAGAGGCGATTGACGTGAGATACAGAGAGAGATAGAGATAGAGATAGAGAGATGGCCTCGGCGGCTCCGATCGCAGCGGCTCCATTCTGGCGTGCCGCAGGTATGACTTACATAACCTACTCCAACATCTGCGCCTCGCTGGTGCGCTCCTGCCTCAAGGAGCCTCACAAGACCGATGCTCTTTCGCGCGAGAAGGTTCACTTCTCCGTCACCAAGTGGGCTGGTGGAAAGCCCGAGAAGCCTAGTACGATCTCTTCTCTCTATCTTTTTCACTGTCTCGTGATGATTTTTGTTGTTGATCGGTTTTTAGATTAGTCGGATCTTTCCAGATCTGTCCGATTTGTAGATTAGAGCCATCTTTGATAGGACCTGTCAATAATATGATCTATCTCGTGGTCTGGCGGAAAGTAAAGTTTAGATTAGCTGAAGATGTATGCATTATTAGGTGAAGATTTCCTCTGATCAAGTTATCTGTGAAGTCTAATCTCGACTTTGTCTTACTGGTATTATTCCTTGATTTGATTTGATGTGACTTAAGAGTTTTAGATCAGCACGGCACTGTTATTTCTCAATCATTTTTGTTCAATTTGGTTTTATCAGCTGGTCAGGTATTTTCCGACTTATTATGCAACCTATTTGCTATCTTCACCCTTTTTGAGTCACTAAGGTAGTAAATACAATGCAAATAAACAAATCTTCAAGGCAGAACTGGTATGCCGCCAGTAACTCGTAAAAAGGGGCCCAAGTTTCTAACTATTTGTTGAATTGTATATTAAAAACTCAATGCAATACTAATTCTGGAGTTGTTATAATTTGCTTGATTCTAATTACTGATTTTTTTCTCTTCATTTAGCTATTCGATCAGATGATCCTGACGCCTGAGAGAGCTTGACAGAGAACCCGATGTTCTTTTAATCCAGTGCTATTGTTTTTCTTGTTTTACATTGTGATGATGCTTGCGTAGTTTGAGATGGCAAATGTCTGCCAAAATACTTCAGTTATGGTCTACTGGCATCTGAGAATAAGCAATTTGACTTTTTATTGAACAGCTACTTGAATATTTGGCTGTGTACATTTTACTCTTTTGAGTTTAATTTGGTCATTTCACATTTCTTGGTAGTGGTTTAGTGATTGTACCCTTCTGTTATGCGAAGAGCTACAAATATACATGGTGTCATCAGATGTTTATGCTTAATGGTTTCTCCAGTAAACATAGCAATCTTTCCAGGATTCTGTTTATAGAAAAAGTTTTCCTTGAGAGAAGGGGATTCGACTGCTTTTTTATAACAAAAGCAGGGTTCTGCCTTTTCGATTCCAACCATTCAAAAATTTTCATTTGTGTATCTCGATAAAGAAACTTATTCATGCACAAATCTCAATGAATTTGAATGGTTGGAATCAGAAAAGCAGAACTCTGCTTTTGTTATAAAAAAACAGCAGAGTTGGATCCGAGAGATGGAACTCCAAAGTTCTATATTCACAACAATTATGATTATAATAAACATGGTTTTTGTTGAGATGCCTATGGGGTTCCTTGGCGCTCAAGAGCACCGTTGTAAATAACGGTATGCGGTCGTCAAACGGATGGGGTATTGTCAAGCGATTAATCAGTATGCAACTAATTAATCGGAATTATGCGGAAAATTTAATTTTTTTATTAAATTTATGTGTGTGTATATATATATATATATCATAATTTATTAGAAATAATTTATTTAAATTATTAAACTTAATTTAACTTAGTTTTATTATTATAAGTTATAACATGACACTACGCTTAAGAAGATAAGCATTTTACACGTGCAAGTAATATATTAATTTAATGGAAAAACAAATTTGAGAATTAAACTTTTTCAAATACTAATAACATATTACTTGAAAGAAATAAAATATTTCAACATAAAATCACTAAATTTTAGTTTTTGATAACTTATAATTTCATAAATAAGCACGTCATACTAATTGAAAAAATTACACCAGTAAGTAAAAAAAATATAGTATATAAATAATATAAGAATTAATCAATTTCAAAGTAAGAAAAAAAAACATATATAAAAAATATTAAATGTATATCCAAATACAAATACAACTATATTACATAATTTATAAATCTTATTATCACACACTATCACAGGGAAAAAAAACAATGTGAAAATAAATATTCATCAGAATAAACGGATAATTAAACTGTAAAACGGCTGATTAATCGTTTTCATCCGCAAATAGGCATCCGTTAAGCTTATTCGTAACGGTTTGATCGCCGTTAACGATTAAACATTCATTTTTAATGACACTCCTCGAGAGTATTCAAGCTCAATTTAATGGGATGACATGATTTCAAGTCTCAACATTTAGGGAAGAATAGCAAAAATATGTACAAGCTCCTACAGTCCTACTAGGGGTGTCAATGGTAACTTTTTAGCCGTTTACTCGACCCATATCGTATTCGATAAGGCGGGTATGGGTAAGGTTTTTTTTCCGTTAGTTTATTGGGTATGGGTATAGGTAAGAATTTTTTTCGTTAACCAAATGGATATGGGTATGGGTAATGACTATTTCTTACCCGTTACACTATAGGGTAATTATAAAATCTAAAATTATATATATTCAAATTCAATATTTATTTACTCTTCCATAATTCCATTTTGGTGCCTCTATAATAAAGTTTGAGTAATAATTAGTGATGTATTTTTGTTATTTAGTGGTGTATGTCTTTTGTTATTAGAAAAATATTAAAAATATTATTTTATTTGCATGGTTTGTTATTTTGTTAAATAATTAAATTTTTCGAATAGATATTCATGTTTTTGAATTTTCTTGCTTTATACAAAATAATTTAGTTGGAATTGATTGCATATATATTTATTTTTATTTTTATTAGTAATGCAATTATATATGTGTGAAATGGATTAGTTTTTGATGTTCTTTTTGTAAAATATAATAAAATTAATTATTATATTAGTATTATCCGTAATTCACCCGCTACCGTTTCGTTACCCAATAATATTAACGGGTATGGGTAGGATAGGATACGATCAATTTTTAATGGGTAAGGATAGGATATGGATAAGGTCAATTTTAATGGGTATGGATATGAAAATGCCTCCACCCGACCCATACCACACCCATTGACACCCCTAAGTCCTACCCTCTTACCTGTTGGTTGAAGTTCGGAGAGCAGTATGTAGGAATGCAAACGGATTGTACTGTGGTAAAATTATATTTGTATTAATTTTTATTGGGAAAATTGTTTTTATGCCACTCCAAAACATGAAAATTAGAAAATTATCATTTCAAAATATGAATTAAGTTATTTGCCACTCTAAAATTATTAAATTTATGAAATTGTCACAATTATACATCTAATATACATATTTGATTAAAATTATTCTGAAAAATATTGTATAAAAAATGTATTTTGATATTTTTCAAAATTATCCCTCAAGTTCGTTTGGTATTCGGGGATAGCGCAGGGCATGTATTATTTAAGCTTTGAGATTCGTGCTGAACGTATTTCAACAGTTGAGATCTTCCAAGAAGTCACGCAAAGTTTGAGATATCTCAGAGGATGCGAATTCGTCTCGCTCCCCATCCCACTCCTCTCTTCTTTATTTTTTCAACTGCTGCTCTGCTCTGAACTTTGACTTCCATGGCTACCTAGTTATCTTCCCCTTTTAACCTTTTTGCCTTTTTCTTTCTTTTAATATGTATATATCAAGCAAAAGCATCACGGGAATTTCCTAGGTTGAGAATTGTAAGTTTAATCCGAGTAAAATTGAAAGGAGACGGTGATATTCCCACCAGATGAAATGCTAACCATAGAATCAAAGAGAGAGAGAGCAAGATCATACGGAGATTTTTTACGGTGGCATGAACGGAATAGCCTCGGCGGAGGAGGAGATGAACCAGCCAAGAGCCGATGAATCCACTCCCTCCTGTCACGACTCACGCACACTGTCTCTCTTACTCCGATGAACTTTTCTGCTCTGTGTTGCCTGGTTCTGGTACAAAGGGTAATTTTGTAACTTTCAAAATAAGTTTTTATACAATATTTTTCAGAATAATTTTAATTAAATATGTATATTAGATGTATAATTGTGACAGTTTCATAAATTTAATGATTTTAGAGTGACAAATAACTAATTTCATGTTTTGAGGTGACAATTTTCTAATTTTTATATTTTGGAGTGGCAGAAAAATAATTTTCCTATTTTTATTTTTATGAATACGGATACAATATGAATCGGATATCTGTATATAAACATAAATTTTCATAATATATATTAAACTACATGGTAGAAATATATATAAATTTTCATATTTTCAGTACTTGTGTATTTTCCTCTAAAGTTGAAATGAAGTTTTTTTAGTTACCATCTCAAACTTTCATAATTCGCACTTTGATATAAAATTTATTTTTTGTTGCATGCACATAATGAATTAGCACACTATAATTTTTTTTAGTGGTAATTGTTGTATATTTTCTCGCAAAATTTTCGAAAAGTATCATATGCTAAAATCGGATGCTCGAGCTCCGAGATACACCTTTATTCGTTATTTTCCATCTTCTCGGTAAATATATCGTCTTTCTTGTAGAAAAACTGACATGTTAATGTCACAAATTCCACTTGAAACCCAATTTGGCGTGTATCGATTAATGTAGAACGGATCTGCCGAAATTTTTATAAATATACAAAATTCAATTTTTATTTAACAATCTATACAAAAGTCTGTTGGAATTTTAAATCTGTCCATACCGGCAACAGAATTGTCGGTTCCGTTCCATTAAAAAAAAATGATAATTATTTTATTGAATGTACATAGACCAACAAACCGCCATTTTTTTTGTTCTCTCCTGTTCAGACCAAAATGAGAAAATGACAGTTTTTTTATTTTTTTTTATGAATTCAGCCAAATTGTACTAAGCTAAGCAGTATAGTTCATGAATAACAAAAATCAAGGCGTCTCTGTTCTGTTCATCCCTTCAAGTTCAAGCATAGATTGGAACCAAGATAAGCAGCATAGCTCATCAGTCATCACCGATCAGTCCCAAAAAAAAGGCAGCAAGAATATTATTACAATTACGCTATATAGATGATAAACAGGACGCCTCCGTTGCATTGTTGAAATGGAGTGTAGAGGGAATTAAGCTGCGGCACATGTTGAGGGGTCTATATAATTCGGAACCAGCAATTATGTTGCAGGCTTTAGGGGCCACAACCGGCAACTTTGTTGCCGGTTCCAGGAATGGAAACTTTGTTGCCGGTTGGGCTTCCTGGAATCGGCAATTCTGTTGCCGGTTAGTTGCTCTGTGAAACCGGCAATTTTGTTGCCGGTATGGACAAATTTAAAATTCCACAAGAGTTTTGTATAGATTGTTAAATAAAAATTGAATTTTGTATATTTATAAAAATTTCGGACGGATCTGCCTAACCTCTGTATTTGGTTATTTTCATTTTAAACTTTTGTGTCTAATTTTAGATTCTTAAGATATTTTTCAAATGTGTATGAATCATATTCTTAAAAATAAGAAGCTTTGATACAAATTACTCAGAATTCAAAAAAAATTTAAAAAAATTATGGTGCACAAAACTCAAAAATACAAATTACTCAGAATCCTCGATAAGTAATTACAAAAATGAATAATTTCACATAAACCCCTCAACAACTTCAAAATTACGTATCCCTTCTAAATTTTGAAATGACGTATCCTCTTCTAAACTTTTAGAACTCACAAATTACTCATTTTATTGTCTTTTATATTAAAACTCATTTTAAATTTATAAAATACCTATTTTACTCTTTATCAAAACCATAAAAAAGTGTAGTTTGTCCAAGAAAAATGCCACTCTTATAAGATATCCATTATACCTTTTACCCTTTATAAAATACTCATTTTGGTCTCGAAAACCGGATACCCATTATCTTTATCCTTTATAAAATGCCCATTTTGCCCTTGAAAATTGATAAAAAAAATAAGACCGGCATATTTCTTAAACAAGCTATAATTTTTTGTTTTTAATAAAGGATAAAATGGGTATTTTTTAAATTTAAAATGAGTTTAATTTAAAAGACAATGAAATGGGTCAGTTTGTTAGTTTTGGAAGTTTAGAGGGGGTAATGCGTAATATTGATGTTTTTTAGGGATATACATATATACATGAAATTCTCAAAAAAAAAAAAAAAAAAAACGTCAGATAGAGAAATGCATCCTGGAGTTGCGTTTTACTCGGTAATAAACACATCATGTACTTGTGTTTTTTAGAGTAAACGCAGCATTTGCTTGCATTTTGAGATTTTTTCATTTCGATGCTATGATTTTTTTTTTCTTAATTAATAAATGCTATATATAAAAGAAATTGGCAAGCAGTGTGATTATTTCTCACTTGCCAAAATACCTTTGTGCAATAATTTAAACAAGAGGAAAGAAGAAGTACAATGAAAAAAAAAAAAAAAACCCACGATAGGGGTGTAAACGGATACGGATTATCCGCGGATAATCCACTCCGAATCCGCTTATTATCCGTATTCAGATTAAACAAATATAGATACTTGCAGATACAGATACGGATAATTTTAGTATATGGAAAAATAACACGGATATGGATACGGATAATTCCGTGATGATATAAACGGAGCGGATATCCGCATATATCCGGATCCGAAATTTAATCTTTCAGCAGCTTTCAATTAATTTCACCCTTGCGAAATTTCCAAAAAACATACATATTCGTTTAAGTCCAAAAATTTTGGTAGGAAAATCATATAATCTATTAGGATAATGGATTGGTTCTCTGAACCAATAAGCAATTAGTCATGTATAACTGTCACTGTGCAAATTTAAAAAGTCCATTCTTTATAAATTTAGGTAATCAAAATAGATAATTTAAAATTATGAAATTTAGTAGAATTACTCAATATCCGATAATTATCCGCTCCATATTCGTATTCGAATTTGTATCCGTATCCGTATCCGTTTAAGACGGATATAATTTTCAATTTTAATATCCGTTTCCTATCCGCATCCATATTTGTATCCACTTGTGGAAAAACGATACGGATATGGTATTAGCATTATCCGCTCCGAATCCACTCCGTTTACACCCTTACCAACGATACATTAAAAATGGAACTAAATACAAAAAAAAAATGGTCAACAGCTATATGGTTCCTAAATGGTTCGGGTTTCTACCGGAATGGATCCGACAGCTTCGGTTATATTTCTCCAGCCTGGCCACTCACAGCTTCGGTAGATTTTCTCAATCCTCTCAATTGAATAAATAATCGGAGAGATCGGTTACAGCAAATATATACTGACTGGATCAATCCGGCTTCATAAAATGGAGATAAAAGGAAAACGGACCTGGAAACAGGCGTTCCACCACCATCCTTTTCCATTTCTTTACCAAAATTTTCGTTCCCAAAATTTCACTGATTTCGTTTCTTCATCCGTAGTTCCGTACTCATCTTTTTTTGATATTTTTTTCAATTAAGAAAAACTAAAAACAATTATTCACTCGCGCATTTCTAGAAGAAAATGTCAGTAATTGTAATATAGGAACTCAAAACAGACTATGCATTTCTTCCAATGTTTCTTTCTGATCTTTTGTCGTTTCTCCCTCTCTGGATACAGTGAGAGAGATGCTTCAATTCAACGTTGACATCTGTCGATCACAAGTTGGATAATATTATAAGGTTCTATCTGAATCCAAATACAGTTCTTCATTGATTGAAAAATTGAGGTACCAGAGGTGCAACATGTCAATTTCCAGAACTGATATAGCGCACGAGAAAGAGGCCCTGACCTTAGGTGTTTCTACGACTGGTACACCGGGTACACCGTCTCGCATGTCCTTGATCGATTCCTTGAGCCAATGCGGTATTGGCATTGGTGGAATCAACAAGGCAGACCTTCGCCGAAGGGTAAAGATACCACACCGCCTGTGCACGGCCATGCTAGAGGCAATGCAGATGAAAGGGGTTACTTCTATTATGGCAGAATCTAGGATCACGTGGCTAAGGAGGAGGACGAGGAGCCCCCAGAGAACCCATTGGTGGTTTTTGTGAATTGCAAGAGTGGAGGCCGCCACGGTCCCATTTTGAAGGGAAGGTTACAAGAGCTCATTGGTGAAGCACAGGTTTGATTTAGAATTTTCCTTTCAGAAAAGCATATATATACCACTTGTAAGTTGTAACAAGAACATTTTGAA
Source organism: Carex cristatella (assembly GCA_024447775.1). NCBI lineage: Eukaryota > Viridiplantae > Streptophyta > Magnoliopsida > Poales > Cyperaceae > Carex > Carex cristatella. The sequence goes on from JAJHPF010000025.1 coordinate 4,936,308, forward strand.
ATGTCCAAAATACTTGAGGTTAGCCTATGACATCTCAACTTACATGAATGATGCGAAGGTAGCTAGGGTACTTATAGTGAAATTGAGAAATATATGATTATCTTGTGATAATGCTATGTATAGTGAGTGGTTCAGTAAACAAGTTCAAGAATACTGTGAAATATTGTAGGGTCATGTCACCATGATATCTGTCCTTCAACATTTAAACCTCGGCTTAAAGAGATAAAAATGACATTCATTAAATTTGCTAAAATCGACATTCTTCTGATAATAAGATCTTAATTAAGTGTAGGTGCTTGATCTCTCTGTTGTGAAGCCATCAGACTTTGTGCAGTATGGTTTGGCTTGTCTGGAATTGCTGGCCAGATCAGGAGATTTCTGCGCAAGAGCAACCCGTGAAAATATGAGAATTATGGTATGTAAATTCTAGTGAGATTCTAGTTTGCATAGAAGGGTGAAATCTCCTATATTGAGGGTCAGAATTGGCACACAGCCCAGTTTATGTCACGTAAAGGAATTACCAAAATAATCTTTCAAGATTTCACATTTTCTATAGTTCTTGGTACGAGGGGAGTTCATAGAGTTTACTGTCTGGTGCATAGTGCAACAAACTTGGACCCCAATTTATACACTACAGAATGTTCCAGTATACACGTACAAGGTAAAATAACTGTGGGATTTTTGGTAGTACCGAGTCATACTGATACAAAATCTTAATTTTATTTCAAACTGATAGCATTGATATTTCCTTTTAGGTTGCTGGTGGTGATGGTACAGTAGGTTGGTTATTGGGGTGTTTAGGGGAATTAAAGTTGCAAAATCGAGAGCCAGTGCCTCCAATTGGCATCATCCCTCTTGGTACAGGAAATGATCTCTCTAGAAGTTTCGGTTGGGTAACTCTCTTTTCTGGTTTACTAATTTTGAGAACATTCCCAAAATGCACTCAGAAATTACAAGTCTTTGTAAAACAACCCTTGACTTTTACATTTTTAAAGCAACTGTAGCTAAAATGAGCACCGCTGAGTGCCAGAAGAAATATAGAAAAATCTCTAATTTGCCCGAATACAGTAGTCCCACTTGTTATACTTGTTTAGGAGTGACTCAGGAATATATGAATCTCTTTCTCCTCATCATAATATTCCTCTCCTTTGACTACATTCTCTTCCTCTTGTTATCCCATTTTCCTACTAACCTAACAAAATTCTTTTCTTGATGCACATAATATCGATGCATATATGGAATTATGCAAAGATAATGAAAATAGCAGAGTCGTCTGAAAAAATGATGATAGTTCGCTGATGTTTTTAGTAATTACTCCTTAACGTTCTGAAGGTTGGTAAATTTGTAAGTGTGGAATTTAACTAAAGTACTTTAATGGAATTTTCTCAGGGTGCTTCGTTTCCTTTTGCGTGGAGACAAGCTGTTAAAAGGTCTATTTACAAAGTTGTAACTGGCCCAATTTGCCGTCTTGATAGGTAAATTTATTGCTATAATTTCATAATATATACCCAGGCAAAATCAGAAAACATCTTGCAAGTAAAATCCAGTGGCCGAATACTCCGTATGCTTCTCTGGTTATCTGCTGAGACATTTCACGAAGTGATTTTTTTCCTTAATCCCTTCATCAAGGGGAAAAATAAAGTGAAGGGTGGGCAGTTTTTGAATAAATAAAAATAGGTTATGGTATGGGTGCACACTAATTTCAAAATATTTTCCTTTTTTTATCTCAACGACCAAACTACTTTTAGATGCTTTTTAATTATTTTCTTGTTTCTACTTGTGGTGAAATAAAAGCACAGTTGGAAAGTTACAGTGGCAATGCCAGCTGGAGGGGAGATGAATCTGCCGCACAATCTAAGGGAAATAGGAGAGTTCCCTATTGATCAGGTTCTATTACAGCCTTTTCTCAACATACTGGTACTGTTTTATTTTATTTTTATTTTGTGGGCCACTTTTTACAGTTTTTTGGGGCTTTTTTGGGTGCATTAGTAAATTTGGACTTTATTAAGGACTTCGGAAGTCACGTAGTAGAATTCTTACAATAATTTAGTACAAACAACAACAACAACAACAACAACAACCAAGCCTTCAGTCCCAAACAAGTTGGGGTAGGCAAGAAATGAAACCCAACCGGAGTCACAAAACTCTTACAGCAATTTAGCATTGCAAATTTATCTGCTCACATTTGAAGTACTAATCTGAGGTTTTCAGGATGGAAACCTGGAAGTGGAGGTGCCAGAAAAAGCCTTTTGTTTTGATGGAGTGTTCTATAACTACATCAGTATTGGTACTATGCATAATGATGCCTTTTTTCTTTCTCCTCCTTTCGATACTATTTTATTCCTATTTGGTTGTGTAAGGGAGTCAATAAATCTGGATTAAGATTATGATGTGTGTTGTTGTTTTGTAATATCAGGAATGGATGCACGAATAGCTTATGGATTTCATAATTTGCGTGATGAGAAACCATACCTTGCATATGGTCCAATAGCTAACAAGGTACATATTTCGGCAATAAAACATATGGTGCATTAATTTCTTCTCTTTTTCTTTTCTTTTTTGAAAAAAGGTCGTCATACCACCAATTTCCTTTGAAGTAATCAATCAGTTTAAGTGGTACCACACCTCGATGCCTGTAGGAACAAAGATTATGCAATCTACTCAACCAGGGGCGGACGCAGGGATTTCTGCCGGGGGGGGGCAAAAATCGGATCAAATATCTTATCGGATTCAAATCCATTAATTAATCGGGTACAATAGATCGACTTGGTCATGAGTCTGAGAGGACGACAATTTTTTTTGTGCAAATAATTTTTTTTAACAAAACGAAAAATCAAATATTAAGGAGAAAAAAACAGTCCGAGATGAAGCCAGACTTCCTTTTTAATCTCAATTAAACTTTGATTTGATATAGAGAATAGCAAAGCACCAGTTACTCAGTTAGTGGATAAGGCTAGGCATGTCAAAACAAAACATAAAAAAAAAGAAAAAAGATCTTGTAGGCACTGACAATTTGAGATGAATTGATGCCATCGAAATTTCACCTTTGTTGTGCGCTAAGAAAGCGACAAATTGCTTTGTCAGTTAAGATTCAGCGAATTTCTTCGTCAACCTCTTGCTTCTCTTTTTAAATAACGTTGAAGACCTGTAGTGACAAACTGATTTTGGGCTTGGTCTTTTCTTTTTAATTGCACAGAAGGAGTTGATTTGGGCTTATTGGGTCCAGGGAGGGGCAGAGAAGAGACGGGCCTATATTTTTCTACAGAATTCGAAAATCCAGGCGGGGGCAGTTGCCCCCCTCTGGGCTTTACTGGGTCCGCCCCTGTACTCAACTAAGAAGCATTAGAAACTCCCACTAACTCTGAGTCCAAATAAGTTCAAATCTCACACAACTAATGACATCAAGAACCCAAAACCTTAGTAACTAAAAACATCCAAAAGATCAACACACTTCAGATGAACAAAATATGAGTGAGTCTATGGTACTATGCATAGCACAGATTGGTCCGTAATACGGATCAATATTTTCGTTTTCAAAATCCTAACGATCGATCCGAACCATTCAACATGATCCCTATATGAATATGTACTTGCAGACCTAATTTGATATTTTTAGAATTTTTTTACTATTTTTTAAGATAGGTAGAAAATCACTGTTTTTGGATAGTCCAGAATTTTCAGATCAAGTGATATTAGAATCAATGGGAGATAAGTAGTGGATAGCTAATGGATGGTGTTTAGAATAATTAGGCACATAGGTTGTAGATATTAAGGATGTAAGTACTTGGGGATGTCTAGAAATGTAGAAAGAGTAAGCTCATCCCATCTTTGTTATGGAGACATGATGTTAAATGAATAAATTGAATTGAGACTTAATTCTCTTTCTCCTTTTCTCTTTATCCAATTTATACACCAAAATACCCAAAAAAGTGTCACAAATTATCCATTTTGCCTCAAATTACACAAATCACTTCCAAATTACTGCAATTTGCATGATCATTAATATGCTGATTAATAATGAGTACTAATGAGGCTGATATTTTGACAGTTGATTTATGCAGGGTATACCTGCTCTCAAGGATGGTTCTTTACGCCTTGCATCAGTGATCCCAGCTTGAGGTGATCTTTTTGTTTATTTTCTTCTGGTGTTAAATCTGTTGAAATGTATAGAATTTGGTAAAAGATCTTTGAATTTTAGTCCAACCTCACAGCTGTGACTAGAAACCCTAGTAATATATACCAATATCTTGAAATTTCTTTTCAAAAGAGTTTTCAGTATCCGCTACTAACATATGATTTATCATTTAGGGGACTTAAAAATATTCTTCAGGTATCAATCAAGAAGATGAATTCCAATGAGTGGGAGCAAATTCCTGTACCAACTAGGCAAATATCATCTTTTTTCTTAAAACATAACTGTGTGTTCTGCTTGCATCTGTTTTGTTGCATTGCTGATTTGACCATAAATTCTCATTTATATGCAGTGTGAGGGCTATAGTTGCTCTTAATCTTCACAACTATGGAAGTGGAAGGCATCCATGGGGAAATCTTAAAACTGAATACTTAGAGAAGGTCTTATAAATTATGCATTTATTTGCTTTGCAATAAAGTCTGTTGTTGTATGAAAAAGCTTTTTGAGCATGCAATTATTCTTCCAATGCAAATCTTTTAAGGCTCGGTGAAAATTTGCTGATCTGTTACAGAAAGGCTTTGTCGAGGCTCATGTAGATGATGGTCTTCTAGAAATATTTGGTCTAAAACAAGGTTGGCACGCTTCATTAGTCATGGTAGAGCTTATCTCTGCAAAACATATTGCTCAGGTACTCTTCTTTTCTCAATTACTGGAATTCAGAGCACTTTTGATTTTGCTCAAGAGAAAGTTCTGTGAACCTACTGTATACCATTCCTAGCTTTACTGACTGGTTTAGGGTACTTGTTACCAGGAGCGGATGCAGGATTCTGACCAGGGTAGGGCAAGAAATTATTGAATTGGGTTTAAATAGATAATCGGATCCAAAACCCATTAGATAATTGGGTACTAGATAAAAAATGATAACGAAAATAACAAAATAGTATTCTAACATAATTTACTCCATAACATTTAGATAACCAACTATTTAGGGTAGGACAATATCAATTTTCAAGGTAGGGCAAAGATCCAAAACTCAGTCTTTGTAAATTAATTTTAAATTTCCAGAGTAAGGCAGTTGTCCTGCCCTGTGCTACAATAGATCCGTCCCTGCTTGTTACCAAGGCTTAACAGTTAATGCGCATGAACCTTCAAAAACTAAGGAGAAGGTGATTAGGAGCTACTACAACAATTTAGCAACTTCTATGTAAAAGCCCCAAAAGGGTCTTTTTTTCATAATTTTCAGCTTATTTTTCTTTTGTTCTTTCATTTTCTAAGGCAACTGCAATTCGATTAGAAATAAGAGGGGGTCAGTGGAAAACTGCATTCATGCAAATGGATGGTGAACCATGGAAACAACCATTGAGCACTGAGTACTCTACAGTTGTGGAGATAACGAGAGTGCCGCTTCAATCTCTGATAGTTAATGGAGGGTGAAATAAATTGTTTCGCCATACTTGTATATACTTTTAAAATTTATTCTCGGGTTAGAAAATGCAGTGAACAATTACATGTGCAAAAATGTATTGCCGTGGTGATTGCGCAATGTTTCTTTTGGGTATGTTTTAGTACACTCCCAAGTGCAATTTTTGTGATCGAATTATTACATGTTTGGTTACAACCAATTCTTTCATGGATTTGGATGGTGCTTAATTAAACTATAAGGTTTTTAATATATTCATTTTTTTATGTTGTTTTTATGTTTTATTTTTTTAATAACAAAAATCTACAACTCATATGTTGAAATGACAGTTAGATGTAATTTATATTATTTTTTCAACATGTACATAAAAATTTATCACATTCTGATTTTATTTTAAAAATTATTAAGTCCCAATTAGCTTGCTTTTCATCACATGAATAACAAGAAATTTTGAATTGCATAATATCATGATTATCATCCACACAATCTAAAACAGTCCGTTTTAACACACACTTTTAGGAGATAGGCAAACAGTTGGAAGGTGGTTCATTTTTGTTTGTTTTATTTATTTATATATTTATTTATTCATTTCAGTTGGATACTTACGATGTGTAGGCCCGCGAAAACCCTAGTCAAGTTAATAGCATCAAGATTATGGTTATTGTTTTTTAGTTTGTAATCTGATGTGGCAATTGTTTTTTGGTTTGCTGAGTTGTGAGAGAGTTTGTAAATTAGCAAATTCACTTTAAAAGCAAACGTTTGCTTATTGCCAGCATAGCAAATTGATTGGCTCAGATTATTTTCTATATCAAATAATTGCAATTACTGGGATGGAGTGATAAATAAATTATGGTCCATTTAATTGTTAAATTTGATGACATGGCCAATTTTAATTGCTAAGCATTTGTTGGAATGGAGATGCTCCAAGCCTTTAAAAGTGTGTGTACAAGCTCATAACGAAGAACATGATCCTTGTGAAGATAATGAGATTATTCGAGCAACAGCCAAATGGAGTTTCTAAACAAGCCGCTATTTGTAAATTATTGAAAGCAATCAAATTTGCATTCGATCCAGTGATAAGATGAAATAGAAGGATTAAAAAAAACTGCATAAATAATTCAGTAAGTTCCTAAATTAATTGCAATTCAACTCGCCCAATATTTCCTAGAAAAAGGTGTGAGCTAACTCAAATACGGATTTGATGAGTATCACTGGATCTTATTGCCATCTTTTGATGTTGTGAAACTGACACCGAACAATAAGTTCAAAAGAGGTAGGAATGATTTTATTTCTTATTTAGTTCACCACTTTGCATAAAAGAGTTTGGCACCTCAAAAATAGCCAGGAAAGGACTAAAGAGAGTAGAGATTTAACCAAAGCATAAAAAAGTTGAAAATAAAAGCTCAAATCATTCAAGCACACCAAAACACATTGATAATGCTAACCAGGGTTTCTGCTATCCTCCAAATGCATAGGCAAAATTAAGAGCCTGAGGCAAATACATATCATTAAACTCAGATCAAACAACCAGGATCATGCCTCTGGTGCAATTTGAAATGTCACTGATTGCAGATATAAGGGGGTGAGCTCAACCCCAGATTCACATACCCTATTACACCGCCAACTGCACAACTCCGTTGAGATTTGTACTATCCCTGACAAAAAAAACTCCCTGCAAGTCATGGAGCCAGAGTGCAGAGGATAAACAGACTGCTAATTAAGGTTTAAAAATACCCAGTTGTACATAAGGAGGGTATATCATCAGACTTTCAAGCACTGATGCTCAATATTATGATGGCCATAGCTCTTGAGTTGCTTGATTACTGGAAAAATAATAGCCTTTGAAGGCTGAGGTGCCAGGACAGTGGCTTATAATAACAAACTACCGAAACAATCATAAATAAAAAGAATTTACATAGTCATCTACAAGTCCTAACACCATATATAGTAGTATATGGAATCCCAAGGTAAAAATGAGAGTATTATTATGGAGGTCACTCAAAATTGATTTGTGCAGCTATACTCTTGTGGTCATTAAACTTACAATTTTTTTTCCCTAAATTATCTCACTTGCTCATTTTAACTTAACTCGCACAAAGAAATTACTATTTAATATGTCAAATAGTTAGACGTCTGAACTATTCTAGAAAAAAGAACGAAATTCTAATAAAGCTTTGAGAAATGTACCCCACATTAGTCTTATAATTTTTGAAATTTTAAAAAAGAAGTCAAAGTTCTACTATTTTATTTTATGAACTTGTTTAAGAAAATCCTCATTAATTCTTATGCTTCTCGAGAAACTACCTGACCTATCTCCCTTCATGGTGTTAGTAACAAACGATGAATCACCGCATCCATTTCACTCAGCAAGTTAAATTCAAAAGGAACTCTTACTTCAGCTACAGCAGAGGATATGGTTCAAAAGAGTTAATCACAACGCCTTCAAGTTCTTCAAGTCCGTCTCTGTTAAGTCCGTCTCTGTTAGAAGTCAAAAGAATGCAGATCTTTCTGAACTCATACCTTTACGCCTGGTGCAAAAGTATATTCATCAGATTGAAATGGAACATAAAGGATGAACATGCTCTAAGGCTCCTTATATACCATGCCATGGCATGACCATGCTGTCATGAGATGTTTTTTTCCAATGCCTCTTCACCACATAATTTGATTCATGGCATGCATGAGAACTAACTGAGAACAATGAACCAAGATCCTCAACAAATGACCATACCATGCATGCCTTGTCATGAAATGCCTTGTGTTCAACACATAGGATGATGCCATGATATGAGATGACCTCATGATATCAGGTCTCATTTCTTTGAATTACTTGCATGTAGAAGGCTAAACAAAAACAACTTAACATTTGCACACAAAGGTCCAATCAAATAAATGAAATGAAGATGATATGGTTTCCCTTGAACTGCACTACTAATAACATAGCAAAATATATTCTAAATTGAGTCTACACAACTATTACAATACAAACTAAATTGAACCTCACACCATGAAATCAAGAAAAAAGAAATAATAGAAATGCTATGATATGTCCATGAGAATGATGCAAATGCACGTCATGGTGATCTACAACTCACATAGAATGCTGAAAAGCAGTGCAATACATACAACATTATGCTAATGATATGTATGTCACAACTAAATGAAAGTGGGATGCATGCAGCATGAGTTGCACGATTAAGAGAGAATTATAAAAGATTCCCCCCCTAAATGGCTGATTTTAAGGCACAGGTGATCCATTTGCACCTCCTCCGCTGTTGGTTGAATCTTTCCTCCTCCCAAATGGGTTCTTTGAAAATGTTTAGCCGAGTTAAGGAAAATATAATATCAAGAAAAACACACATCGCAACTGTAGTTGTAAACATTATATTAAGTCGAAGTGTCGAACTCATCTTGGTAACAACTGTGTCAGTTCTTACCAGATCATTACATCCTTAATTTGTGGTAATCTGGTTTATTTATCAATTAATAACATCTATAATCCAATAAAATCCGTTCTTCTTGGTTTCACTTTTAACATTTCATTTTTTACTTGTGGTTTCCTTTCATATTTATCTGTGCGCGCATGTGTTTATTTATTTATCTACTTACTTTTTATATACATACAATATGACATATGTAGGAAATATGCAGCTAAGATTTCTGTAAAACAAATAGGTAATATAAAGGATATTGTATACGCATGCCTCCACGACCTGAGCTCGGAATAACAGCACCTTGCAAATTCTGGTGAACTGCACCTGCCGAGATTACATCCTGAAATTGAATGACAATTTAGATAACTCAGGCAACAGACACAACATCTCCAGGTGATTCTATTATTGAGATCAAATGCTCATTTCTTGCCTCAAACTCGATGAAACAGACAGTGCTTCTCTCCTGGCGCAGTAACTTCATTTGCTTGTACCCAGGTTGCCTGAATTTGTGAGATCATCATCAATAAAAAATTGCAGCAAACTAAAATCAGTGCGACTTGATATAGTACCCTTACTAAATGGGACATCAGGATGCTTATCCCATCATGTTTGCAAACTCAATAGGCAAGAGAATTTATGCAAAATATCTCTCATTTAAAAAAGATGAAAAGAGAATAGCTGATCAATTGCTATATACAACTTAAGGAACTGAAACAAAGAATCTTACACAGAGAAAAGACCTCTCAGTTCTTCCTCAATTACATTCTCACCCAAATTTCCAATGAATAGTGTGTTACATGGTGCGTTATCTTTTGTATTCTGCAATAATATATCACATAACCATAAGAAAGAGAAGGAAAATGTTCTGTGACTATCTTATTCATATAAATGATAGATTAGTGATGTCATAAATGAAATCCTCACAATAAATTTCACTAGAGGTCGCTCAACCACACCCATTATTACATTGGTCACCCAGTTTTGATGTTCGCACAACACTCACCACTTAAATTTATCCAAATTACATCAGATAAACTTCTGCAGGGGTCACTATATCAGAAATTAGCCAGTGAACTTCGATTTGCGACCCTCAAGTGACCGAACTACCTATTTGTTCCAACTAGATCAGTCCCTTACCTCTACACAGAAAGAACTGGCCAAGGGCTGATGTGGACAACTTTTTGCTGAATTTCTATGCATATGGAGATGCTCTTTTCTCATGTTGACGGTCATGTTAACAGTTTGCTAGTTCTTTTAAGGGAAAAAGGTGACCAAGTGACATGATTGGTAAAGGTAAAAAAGTTCAGTAACTAATTATGGTGTGGTCCAAAGCTTAGTGATCTTCCCAAGAAAGAAACTCAATTAGATTGTTCATTCCTACAGCTAAAATTCACAAAAAAACCTACAAATTAATTATTGGCATGATCCAAAGCTATCAACACATACACACCACAAGTTAATATGCAAAGGTCGAACACCACGATTTTTTTACTTTCACAAATCATAACATATATCAAGTAAAATAATAATTTTCCACCGGAAAATTCTTTTTTATGTTGCTTAGTATTTGTTGATATGGTTTGATCATTATTTGATAAATGAGTTAGAACTCTGTGTGCTGGTTTAAATCAATGGGATCTGAACCAAAGTGGGCAGCTAAGTGCAGGGAGCCAGGGACTACTCAAAATTAGCTGACCACATTGAAACATGGGCATAGTTTGATTAACTTTCAGTGAAATTGAACCTAAATCTTCATTTGGGGTTTATATCCATGGAAATTAGACGGCTTGAAACTGGAAAATCTCAAGTGATAGGAATAGAATTTCATCTGATCTGTCACTCTTGATCCCATCAATGCCATTTAAATTTACATTGGGGCACTTCTTGCAATTGCTATGGCCGCCTTAACTCTGAGAATAGTAAATCCCTCGTATAAAGTGAGGCTAAAATATATGTAATGTCACTTTGTGTAGAAATGAGATAAAACCTGAACAGGAGCATAACCGGCTGGTGATGTTACTGCATTTGGAGGCTGCACGGCCACTGGAGATACTGGGTAGCCACCGTATGGATTGTATGGAGCAGGTGGAGGTAGGTAACTACAAGAAATAAAGAGCCTACCCTCAGTTTCATCAATCCAAGGAATCTAAAATAATAGTACAAAGTCTTTTACTATTTCCTTGTTTGTTTACTCTCAAGGATAAAAAATCACCCTATTGCCCTATTATGTTAAAATCAATAAACGGAATAAAAATGCACTTAAAATCAACATAGTTACCTAGCAGCACCCCACACAGGTGGTGGTGGGGGTGAAGGATGAAAAGGGGGTCCGGGATAGGCAGCAGGAGTGTAGTCCCCTACTGTTCTCAGTCGCTTGCTTGGGTCGAGCAAACTAGGATCAGTACCGACCGCTGGTAACAACAAACCAAACCCGATTAGCAAATGGTATACAGATTGGTGATCTCTGTAATCAGTCTTATACAAATTGTGACATTTCAATTTTTTTAACCCTCTATTTTTAAAATACTATTGAGATCTTTGTGAATCAAGTTTACTGAATCGGAATTTGACTTTTTTTTTCCTTTATAAGGTCCAGATGTTAATGTGTGGTGTGCTAGATGATTTCCTAGTTTTAGTTTTGAAACCGAGATTATGGTAATATGAACCAAAAGATCTAAGCTAACAGCTTGAGTAAATGACACACTTCTCTTGACAAAAAGATTCTTCTTAGCCATCTCTATGTGCAGAGTGGAGTTTGTTTCTGCATCAAAAACCAAGTCCTGAAATGAAAAAATATTGCAATTGTTTAACAAATCTTACTGTGGGCTGAAATGTTGGGCAATATCAAGCTAATAATACACTCCCAAACCATTCATTTCAACCAACATAATTTGTTTGCAGACGTTTTGGTCTGTTGCACACTATTTGCGGCTCTCCATTTTTGTATCTTTTATTCAGCCATATGACAGCTAATAATCACTTATTCCACACGGACACAATCAAACAGCAAGATAAAAGGTAAGAATACCATGAAATTCTATATAAAGCAAAAGCTTGGCTCCTGGCCCAAATATACATATGCAAATGAAGTAGATCAGTCCTAATGGTCCTTGGTGTTACTCAGTTTCTGTTTGGGTCCATATAGTTTCAAAGTTTCTATTTGGTCCCAAGAAACTCCAGTTCGGACCCAACATATGTAATCAAATTTTCCTTAGTTTTAAAGTGAAAAATGAAGTGGTATAGATGATGATACTGTTAGGAGCCAAATTTATACAAAGAATGTTCAGAGAACAAATGACCAATATTATATAAGGAATCACTGTAGAATATACGTATGCTGTAGTAAGCAAGCAAATAATGCTATAAGAGGAAGCTGGACCTGAAGCATCCCTTTGGCTTGCATGGCATAGTGGGCCGTAGAGAAAAGAGCAAAGCCCATTGGCTGCTCCGATTTCACACTTATTTGAGCTGCCTCGAATCCAGGAAGCCACCTCAGCAGATTGTGTAGCTCTCTCTCCTTCACATCTACTGGTAAACCTGATATAAATATTGTCCTAACCTGATTTACAAGAAAAATAAATTAAAAAAAAAAAGCAACTCAGTAAATTTGTTTACAGATTTTTAGACATGATCACGTAGATCTGCTCTGCTAGATACATCCTCAACAGATTGTGGTTGCAAACGCACTTCCTTCGGAGGGTCTATAATTCAGTGGTCATGGTTTTAACAATGTGCAGTGTAATATGGAAAAGATGATTCATGTTGCAAAAACCAGTTTCTTCTATCCTTAGTAATTAAAAATTCAGCTAAATTTATGATTAAAGAGAAAATAACATAAACCCTGTTCCCGAACCGGCATGGCTTCTATTGGATAAGTTAGATAAAATTCAAAAATTAGCCTAATATCTCCAATACAGGATATCAGAAATTGAAATTTGAAGTTAGATTTTTCCAAATAACTAGTCAGACCATCTCTCTCTCTGGAGAGTACAATGTCGCTTTTGCTTAATTTTTTGCTGATTTTTATATATGTAGTATTTTACAAAAAAAAATTTAAAAAGTAGTAGCATGGTTCAGATTAAATCTCGGATATAAGCAGAGGTTCGGATTAAAGTAAAAAAAAAAATCCAGACTGCGTCTCTCTCTGCTTATATAAAGGAATGCGGAAACACTGGCCCTATACCATTTTATATACTTTTACCACATTAAAATCCTTTGTTTTTACTGCAAGCTGCTTCCGACTAGCAAGGTTATTATTTTTAAGTTTGATTTTATATTTCCGATTGAAATTATACAATAAAATGCATACCCAATATAAATTAAATTATAAAATTTAGTGAGACCAAATTTTGATCGAATGTATATCTATTGTAGACCAAATCCCTGTCAGATCTATAGACCAATTGTAGATCAAATCTAGATCAACCAATTAAATTATAGAATTTAAACCTAATTCACCGGAGTCGACCCGTATGTCCGACAGGGGTCCGCATTTCAGTTCTGAGTGAAATGCATTCTTGGACTGTGTTTCTTGAGGTATCTGAAATTTAATCCAAACCATGCTACTTCTGAATTGATTTTATAAAATGCTACAAAAAAAAAATTGCCAATTTTTTCACTAACTAAACTCGATTCAAACACTGGATCTAGCACGAATTAGGAATGAGTTTATAAAAAGCAGCCCGAAAGTCGGGCATGAACTTCAATTTTGCAACAACAACAACAGAAGCAGCACAGATCTATATAGAAATCAGATCGTAAAGGAATAGAAGAGAAACCTCGTCGAGGCCGGGTCGGGGAGGGTTTTCCATGGAGAGTTGAGGCGGCGGACCGACCGGAGGTGGAGGGTGGTGTCCATGCGGGTGAGGCGGCGCCCATGGCTGGTGGTGGTACGGGTGGATCCCTGGTCCCGCCATCGCAACTGAAAAAAGAGAGCGCAGATAGACAAAGTAGCAAACGCGAATCCTAGCTCCCAGGGTAAGCACGTGCTTCGAACAAAAAGGGTATGCTTATCGGAGGCGCACCGACCGTCCGATCTGCAGGAGGTCTTTGATCAGATAGCACGGATCCGTCCGATTACTTCTGCCATTCATTTCCTCTCTCTTACTGCACAACAGCACAAGGGAATCTTTTACAATTAATGAATCTGGACCATTCATTTTAACTTGGCACGAATCTCAAAGCCCAATAATACTGCTAACCTATTTTCCTAATCCGGTTGAGATTTAATCTGAAACCGTAAAGTCAGGCCCATCCTCTCTAGTAATAGAGAGGTACAGGTCCTTATGGGGGTTGCGGTATCGAAATATTAGTGCACTGACAGAAAGGGGGGCACGTAACATAGACAAGATTTTTTATTTTAAACATCCTCAAATTTAAATATTTTAACTAAATAAGTATGATGAATTTGATTTATATGAAAAACGGAACTCTCCAAATAGGAGAGCAGGACTCTGCTTTTCTAAATCTAACTATTCATATGTGTTGAGATTCGTGTATGAAAAAAATTTATCAGTTACATTTGGAAAAAAAAATTCTGCTCTTCTATTTGAAGAGCAGCGGAGTCAGATTCATGAAAAACAGCAACTGAGAGAGAAATTTTTACTCCATCATAAGTAAACTAAATTGTCTCCACCTATTAACAAAATCTGTAAAGTTGTTTTTTATACAAATCAAATTTGGTGTACATGTTTTGTTAAAACATTTAAATATGATTCTATATATAAAAAAAAATCCACTGAAAGCACTTTCTCCAAAGTAAATTAAAATTGGAAAAAAAAAAAATAGTGTACTCATGCAAACTCATTTTTTGTTGAATGAACTTAGGCGGTAGTTTCTCATAGGTTTCTGGCTTTTCTTGTATATTTTAGGTCAACTTTAGATTTTATTTGAATACAAAAGGAAAACAGAAGAGAGACGGGATTAAATACCCGACAGCCCCAGGATTTTAACACGTGAACTCCAAGCCGGACATGCCAATATATCATATATATATGGCAGTGGCCATAACTGCCTACAAAGACAAAGTTTATCCTCAAATCTCCGTTTGTCACATGGTTTTCTGAAGAAGGCAGCGGGGATTGAATAGAGGAGCAGTCAACCTGGACATGTGTGTCAGTAGCCTGAGGTATGTGTATGAGATTGCCAAGATCAATCAGGTTAATGCCAACTCTAAGCACCTGTCAAAAATTGACCAACGAATTGGCAATGGACCGGGCTACGGTGCTACGCGTAGCTAAGAGCCCCTCCGTGCTACGGCTCAAAATTTGTGTTTTCAAAATTCTAATGGTCGATCCGAACCGTTAGATGTGTTCTACATATTGAAATGTGCTTGGAGACCAAATTTTACATTTTTTGGAATTTTTTTACTATTTATTAAGCCACTTTGAAAATCGCTGATCCAACGGTTTCACTGTTTGGTTAAGCCACCGTTGGATCAGCGATTTTCAAAGTGGCTTAATAAATAATAAAAAAAATCCAAAAAATATAAAATTTGGTCTCCAAGTACATTTCAATATGTAGAACATATCTAACGGTTTGGATCAACCGTTAGGATTTTGAAAATTCAAATTTTGAGCCGTAGCACGGAGGTCTCTTAGCTACGCGTAGCATATTAGCCAAAACCTATATATATATATATATATATATATATATATATATATATATATATATATATATATATATATATATATATATATATATATATATCTACCATAATGGACAGAATCGCATGAGAATAAAAGTGTTTTTTTATCGACAAGTATTATCGCGGATATTCTTGTCATATGTTCAAAAATAGCACATTTCGGTCAGTGTACTCTCGACAATAGTATTTTTTTATTCTCGCGGATACTGTCACATTCTTATAGTAAACGGTTCGTAACAGTTTAGTCACCGCCAACGACTAATTAGCCAATTATACGGACTAAGCGGCTATTTTTTACAACACTGCTATTGACAGCATTTTTAAACACACCTAAAACAAAATAAAGGAAAACAATGTAATTCATCTGGCTTTATTTATTTTAGTATGATATAAATCCTTAGCCAACAATTTGAGGAGAACCTGTTAATGCTTTTGCCTTTTGGCAACTTCATCCTTACGTGCAGTTGGAGGAAGAAGCCTAGAAAACAAGTTTTTATGTGAGTAGGAAAGTCATCTCGCTTTTCACAACAACAACAACAACAAAAAGAAAGTTTATCAATAATTAACGCATAACCCACTTTTTCATATCCACCAACATGTACATCAACAACAACAAGTATAATCAGACTATTTAAATTTAGATTTAATTAATACTGATAAATGAGATGCTAAGTAAATAAAACGATTTTATGCTATTTAGTCCTGTCAGAGAAAACAAAACAAAAAATACCACTTGGTCCGTTTGTCTAAAATTGCTCTCTAATGCAAAAATTGTACAAAATTAGAGTTGCATTACATTCAAATAAGTAAAATGAATCAGGTGAACAAATCAAATGCATGAGCAGCTCTGCAACCACACATTTCTTTAGGGAGAATTTCATATATACCACTTTAAAACTGTCAAATTACGTATTTATCATTCAAAATTCTATAATTATGTATTTACCATCATAACTTCTAATAATTCACATATTTACTCAATATAATTTAAATTATATCAAATATGTCCAATTTCAAATTAGTTATGTTTATAACTCTGAAAGTACAATTAATCAAAGATTAACTAAAACTAATCCAATTTGCCATGTACACTCTCTCTCTCTTCACTTAGACCATAATCTCAGCATCCTCTCTCTTCATTATATATCTACATAAACAAAAATATTGAAAACTATGAGGTTATAACCGAAACCAGAAAGTATCAACTATAGTAAGCATTTATATTTTTGTAAATGAAACAACAAACAAAGAGAACAAAATTGATGTTGGAGAAGTGGAAGGCACAAACACGAAAAGAGGACAGAAGAGATGAGAGGAGATTTTTACGCTAAAGAGGGCGGGAGAAACTACGAAAGGTTTTAGTGCAGAAGGAGAAGAGTCATGCCAAAAGAAGCCGGGGCAGAAAGAGAAGGGGAATGGACTAACTAAGAAATTGATTATATTTTATACTATATAAAACATAATTAATCTTAGTCTTTAATTAATTAAGTAAATATGTGAATTCTTAAAATTTAGGATGGTAAATACATAGTTATAATACATAGTTATAAATTTGAGATGATACATACGTAATTTCTTAATTTTTGAGTGGTATATATGAACTTCTCAATTCTTGTGAAGTCTCAACAACCCGGGGCAGACTCAAGTGGAGCCACGAGGCACTCTCTCGAACTTTTTTACTCCTCTCTAAAATTCTGATTTGTAATTTGAACTAAATTTAGAGTTAAAATTAGAATAAATTTATTAGATTGGGATTAATAATTAGAATTATAAGATAGAGTGTTGAAAATTAGAAGTATGAGAAAACTCCAAACTATGCTGGTACCTTTTGGTGGGATTCTGGTTTCCCTTATGTAAAAGAAATCCAGCAATAAAAAAACAAAATCAGCACCAAGCAAGCACACATACCTCCAGCATATAGTTTTATTACAATTAAAAAGAAAACTACATTGCGGTTCTACCAGACACACATGAGGCCGCAAATCACATCACTAAGTTTACAAACCCCACAGAAACGGTCTTGTAACAGAGATAAAACTAAATTATAAAATGCCATTTTAAGTTTCCAAAATGGTGTGGAAGGACCAACTCAATTGTCATTTAGTTGCACATAAATTGTCAATCATTTCAGCTGCATCCTTAACAGTTGTAATATCCTGAGCACTTGCTTCATCCACGCTGATATCAAAGGATTCCTCCAATCCCATCACAATCTCAACCTTAATTAGAAAACCAAAATATTATAAATCGAAGAAATGAAGTAAAAACTTTAAGAAATAGCAAAAATCAAGTATATATGAAGTTAAAAGGCTGCCAGCTATACAATCTTACTCACTTAAAAAGAGAAAAATCTCTAAATACAAACTGGGTTTGGTTCAGGGTAGTTTAACTTTACCAATTATATTACCTGCATCATGAATGTCATCTTTTCAACCTTTTCCATTGCCATTATTCATATTATCATTGCCTACTATCATTTATTATCAATCAAGACTTCAGTTTATCAGTGGATACAAACTAAGTTGATGCATGAAAGCAAAGCGGAACTAGTGCAGTACCAAAATGAGTTCTCGACATAAAATAATTGCACAAATTGCAAGGAATAAAGAAGAGTTCAAAGTTTTAAAGGGTTACTGTGTCAAGGGAGTCAGCTCCAAGATCAGAAAATTTGGATTCACCGGTTATGGTGGTCTCAGCAGGGATGGCCAGCTGCTTTCTCACTATGTCACATACCTTGTCAACTGTCTCCTGCTTGACCTATAATATATAGATAAATGAGCAACAGAATAGACAAGTACCAATACACAATTGCAATAGTAAGCCATAAACACATACAGCGCAGGAGATGCTAAGACGCAAGGAAGAAGGGAAACTCCTCTTTTGGCCGAAAAATGAAACCGAATTCAAACTGGAGGCACCATTAGTTGCCTACAAGGCAGAAGGAGACGTCGATTAGATAAGCAATCAAAATTTAAAAAAAAAATAGCAATCTCAGACTATCAAGCCATCAATTTTGTAACACAAAAATTTAATTTATTTTTTTATATGTGGAATTGGCTTACAAGAGTTCTAATAAATTCTAGACATGGAAATTGTTCTAAGGATAACAGGACAGAACCCAATAGCAGATCAACTATAATAAATCTATTTCTTTCTTAAATAACACACAAGGTAGGTCTCAATTAACATAATAAACAATTAGTATAAATTATACAAGGAATTATTAAGACCAATATTACAAATTATCAAAACTAAACGGACGAACCTTAGTATGTAGTTAAATAGGATTATACATTTGTATCAAAATTAAAGCAATAGATTCAATTTTTTTCCCAGTCTACCGAATCAACACAGGGATCCAAAATCAACAGATCAGATTATAAGCTCAGGAAGCCGAATAAACACATAACACCGGGTTAAATCAACTCTAACCTCTGATCTTTTAATCTTTTCCAACCAAGTAAAAAAAATCTGAAAGCACACCTGCCACATCTACCACTAAGCTTTAACCAACAACTAGATCGGAGTAACCGTGCAACAACAAGTAACGACGATCAAGCGATGCGGAGAAATATTAAAGAGAAAAGGTTATACCTTGATCCGCCTCATTACAGGGGCTGAGGCGGAGACCGTTGATCCGGTTAAAGCCGCCATCTTTCGGGCGGGAAGGTGGGGATTGCAAGAGAAAGAGAAGAACAGCGTCAGTAGGGACTAGGGAGAGGGCTGAAAGAGGAGGGGGTACAACGGCACAATGGGTCGGTCTATATTTAAACTAGCTTTCTTTCTTGGCTTCGATTGTATCGAAGAATGGAGTGTGTCCTCGCATTAATTATTCTGGAGTGCGTGTCCTCTGAGATATCTCAATTTTTACGTGACCGACGTGTCCGGTGCCTATTCGGGGCAGCGTAGGGGCCAGTATTAGTTGATCTTTGAGAATCGTGCAAAACATATTTGAATGATTGAGATATTCCAAAATGTCACGCAAAGTTTGAGATATCTCCGAGGATGCGAATTCATTATTCTGTGCCTCTGGAAACATTGAATTTGTATCCTCTGCATTAACTCAACAAAATCTTTTCGGTTGATACGTCTGGAACGTCCGATCCGCTTTAAAATTCGTGCGGACTAAATTCACACTAATATTAAAAGTCCCTTAAATTATAGGTTGTGGTCAGATTAGTTCCGTATAAAATCAGACGGTCAAAATGAGTTAAATCAAAAGACAGAGTGAGGCTGTGGTAATATGCATATTAGTGACCCGCCCTGTACCGATCAGAATTGTTTAACATGATTTTTATATAAAAATATATATTTAAAGATTAAATTTAATATTTTTTAGAATTTTTTTTGTTATTTTTTAAATAAGTACAAAATCACTTGATTTGAAACTTTTGAACTATTAAAAAATAATAGTTTTCTATCGTAAATTAAAAAATATAAAAAAAATTGTCTTGAGGTATATTTTTATATGAAAATTATGTTTAACAATTCATATTGATTATTTGAACTGTAAAAATAGAGATATAAATATATATTATGAGTGTATATTACCATAGTCTCAAATTCTAGAATGCGTTAAATTTAAGGGACGAGCTTGGGTCCGATGCCCATCGGACTCAAACTGGGTCCGATGGGTTCCATCACCGTCCGATTTGGTTTAAGATCCGTGCGCATGTATATTAAAATGAGCACACATGGATATTAAAACAGAGCCCATAGATCTTAAAGCAAATCGGACGGTGATGAAAATCATCGGATCCAGTTTGAGTCCGATAGGCATCGGACCCAAGCTGCTCCCTAAATTTAATGGGAAGGTTTATCTGAAGGACAAAATTGTAATATAACAACGAATTGCTTCTTTTTTTGTTGATGAAAGATAGCTACCATACCAAATTCTTCACAAGCTGTGACTACTTTCACTGAAAAATCTCTCTACAGCTCCACCAACTTCTCGCTTCTTCGTCAAGGGGCCTCCAGAAGAAGCGAAATCTCCATTAAAGCTCGCTATATCACTTGACACGTAAGAAACTTGTTTGTGGTTTAATCAGTCTTTTTTTGCCTTTCTTTTCTAACTTCATCCCATAATTCAGTTTCGAACTCTTTCTGTTGCTTAAACACGTTTAAAAAGATAACTAATTCTAACTACAATTTTATTCTGTTGGTATTGTTGCCCATTAATGTTAGTAACTCAAACGCGCTGTTCATTTTGACAACTTCAGCACTAGATTCTACATTTTTTATATACTCTACTGTTGACATCTCATTCTTAGTTAATGATATATCAATAAAAAAAATTATAAAAGATATATATATAAAAAAAACATGACTTGGTATAGAATTAGATTACTACAGTATATGCATGAGAGGGTGATTTAACTACCAAATGTCAATTTCATATCTTAATGCATCTCTCTTGTTCTTTCAACCTGCCTCATTTTATTTTTTATTTTTATTTATGCTCAGAGGCGGAGTCATGTATCATGTATGGTGAATGAGGGTCAATTGACCTTCATTAATTTTCAATTTTTTGTATTTTTATATGATTTTCTATATAGTTTAGAATCAAATGCTACTGGTGTTGTTAAATTGACCCCCATTCAGCATGAAAATTGACTCCCAATCTGTATTTGACCCTATAGCTTGAAAGTTTGGCTCCACCCCTTGTTTATGCCCATCAAATATATGACCCCGTGTATCGTCAATATCGAGAGGAAGATGAACTAAATAAAATACCTTAATAATAAAAATCCATAGAAAACAAAAAAGCTAGGAGTCAAATAAAAATGCATACAAATATACTTTCTTCATTCGCTTTAATATCTAATTTAAACAAGAATGGTTCTGAATTACGAGAAACAGTCTAAAATAGGACTAAAAAATGATATTTTTTTTTTGTGAAACGAATTTGATCTAATCTGTAAGAATTCATATTATTCAAATCGTTAATCTTATAGAAAGTAACATTTTTTTAGCAAAATTGTGTGATTTTCTTAATTGATGCAGAGTTCATATCCAAAAACTTGTTAAAATTCGAATCGCATCCTCTCCATTGAAAAGGGGATCTTTTAACTTGGTACGAATCTCAAAGTTTAATAATACTGCTCCCTGAGTTAGTCCGAATTCCAAACCATTTGAGATTAAATATCTTCGTACTAAAATATCCTCTACGGTACTTGGGAGGAGCTGGATCCATTAAAATATCCTCATACTAAATCTAATTAATGTCAGCAACATATATTTAAAAAAAAAAAGTTGATGTTTTAATTACAATGCTACTAGCGGGTTAGCAAATTTTAATTTTTTTTAATCCTATAATTATCATTTAACAAATTTATAACCCAACATGAATAACACACTATTATGCTACTTCTCTATTTTGATAATGGCCAAACTAGCCTTAAATGCTTAAACTGTAAGTAGTGTAGAACTATTTTACAGGCAAGAAGTTCAATAAATAGGCCAATTCAAATGGGCCTTCTTGCGAAAATATGTAACGGGCCTTTGTACGTGTTGAGAACATAAGCAAAAAAATACCCAAGCCCAATCTGCTTAACTGTTATTTTACTGCGTAATCTGGTTTGAAATTCGCTATCTGGTTTCAAATTAGATAAGCATTGTGATAATGATAAAGTTTTCATTTTTTTTTTCATTCAATTTGAAAATTTTCCGATTTCACTTTTATTTTTCTTTTTTTACTTCCATTTCTCAAATTCGGACTGTTTTTGTTTTTACGCACAAATACTGGTGAATCAGTAAAGCCAGAAACCTATTTTTTCTTATCAAACGATTCAAAAAATATCATATGCAAATTTCAACAAAAATTAACAGTTGGATAAGAAAAAACAAATTCCTGCTTTTCTAAAAAATAGCAAATTTCATTCCGAAAACTAGGAGAAAACAATATTGTCTAATAGTACCAGACCCTTTTCCTCCTAACTGACACTCAATTGTTTCTCATTTTCAAGTCAAGATTTAGTTGAAAATGGAAACAGAGAGGAAAGGTGATTTGAAACTTTAAGAAATGAATCAGCGTCTATATCCAAATAAATAGTTCCGGACAAATCGGACAGCAGTAATGAAACCGAACCAATCATATTCCATTTAAATTCAGAGTAGCTCCGATGCCCATCGGGCATACTTGAGTTGGATGGGTGATATGACCATTCGATTGCATCAAAATTCTTACTATATACATTAAAATTCGTGCAAATTTGTTTCAATTTCCGTGCGCACTAATTTTAATTCTAATCATACGATTCTAGGACTAATTGAACCTAAAAGTAGGTCCGATACCCATCCGACCTACTCCTATCTCATTTCATATATCTATGTATCTGCAATTTAAATATAAATAAAACATGACATTAATGGTATGTTTCTTCAATGTATATAACAGGGCGAACCCAAAAATTCTGATAGAATAGAATCCAATTTTACGGTGGAACAAACCTTATATAATTGTTTTGAACAATATTTTTTTTAATTTCTCTAAAAAAGAAAAATCATATTCCGATTCATCTCGCAAAGTCTATGTGACAAAGCTGGTATAACTGTACGTAGTATAGAGTCAAGTGATCAAAAAGTGTCTAAAAAATGAATGCATTAAAATTAATTTATAAAACTTCTAATTTTGACCACTTGACTTTGTACTAAATTAATTCGAAACTTTAAATTTTTTACATATAGACACATCACTCGTAAGATAGAAATAATTCAACAGTTTGAATTCGTCATTTAAAATCATTCATATAAATTTTAGAGTTGAATTCACAAATAAACTTGGTGAACTTAAAAACACCTAGTTCTACTATTTGAAAACCAATACATGTTATGTACTGTTCAACTTTGCTTGAAAAAGCATTTGAAGATTATCGAACTCTAATCATGTTTTACACGGCCAGTCTTACTCAATAATTTTAAAAGCCATAACTTTATATCTTATCAATTAATTATTCAATGTATCAAGTCCTAATAATGTAATTAATTTAGCCAACCAAACCACTTACGATTTCCCTTTCTCTTTTGCTTTATATGAGGGAGACACGCACTCTCTGAGTCTCTGCCCATTGTTTTTTAATTCTTGCGTGTTTAAGGTTAATTACCTTGATGAAGCTACATTATATTAAAAAAATTTGCAAAGGAGTGAGCATTTTTGTTAGGTACAATTCCATAAACCTCGGCACTCAGGCAAAGATTCACCGGTATGGGTTAATATTATATTGAATTAATGATGTTCGGAGACACGAAATTCAATTTTGGAAATGAACAAATTCGGCGGCGGAGCACTTTTTCTAATTTTGGAGGCACAGAAACTAGGATAAGTATTAATTCACTTGACGGTTTTGAGATTTACTTCCAACTGTTTTGAGATTCGGGCTAGTGCAGGGGTAGTTTTATTAGGCTTTGATATTCGTGCCAAGTTAAAAAGAACGGTTTAGATCCATTAACTGTAAAAGATTTTCTTTTCCGCTGAGAGGAATGAGTGAGAAAAATGTGCCGTTCCGTGACTTTGGTCTTATGCTGTGACTAAGTGAACAGTCGCACATGTCGTGCCGTGACCAAAATGTCAAAATATCAAGGAGTAGTTACGATATGCGAGTCACAGCGCGTGACTCGCGTACCGTATCCAAACGTAACTGGTCACGTTTCTCATGTTTAATTTTTTTTTCTTTCCATAATTTAAATTAGTTTATTCAAAATTTACCATTTGATCTCCACCGGACACTCCCCTCCACACTGTAACGTTCTTCTCTGCTTTCTCTCTATTTTGCTTCTTTTGGAGCAGGATGAACCCACGGACTCGGCAAAATCTCTCCTTCATCCGTGTTTCTTCCTTCCTCCCCTTCCATTTCACTCTTCTTGTGAGGATTTGGAATAGCAGAAATCCGACCCGTTAACACCTGAAGAATTGGTCAAGAGTCCTAAAAAGAAGGAATTTTTTTTGTATGATAGATATTATCCGTTACCGAGCTAACCACTTTGAAAAAACATTGACGAGACATTCCAAAAGTTGCAACTAACCTCAGCGAAATTATGCACCAAATTAAAGACCTTTTTTTCAAAGTCGTCTAACATTACTCCTTGCTTTTAGTAACTCCTCAAACAAGCTAAGCCTAATGCCATGATCTAATCCTACTCATTTTTTTATTCCAGCTCGAATCATACCGAAATTTTTATTAATAGGAAAATTAAAAAAAATATCGATAATAAACAAGTAGTTATGGAAAATTCGATATCTAAGAAAAATGTGGTAGTCTATATACACCACAATGTTCTCATTAGCGAATATGATTAGCAAAATAGTGTAAAAAAAAAAAAAAAAAAAGTGGGGCGTTATTGTTAATAATGTCCAGGATAAACTTTTAGATTTTTTTTCTTGCACTGTTTCGTTAATCAGCGGTAATCTGATTTGCTAATCAGGACGTTGTGATCTATAACGTTCAGAGTACGTTATAGATCATCACGTTTTTCTTAGATATCGAATTTTCTAGAACTACTTCCCCAGTATCGATATTTTTTTATTTTTCTATTAATGAAAATTTCGATGAATCACGCATGGAGGATTCTTGCATTAGTGGGAGCAGCTTGGGTCCAATGCCCATCGGACTCAAACTGGATCCGATTGGTTCCACAACCGTCCGATTTACTTTAAAATATGTGCACGTTGCTTTAATGTCCGTGTGTGTTTGCTTTAATATCCGTGCACACGGATTTGAAGCCTATTGGACAGTTGTGGAACCCATCAGACCCGGAGCCAAGCTGCTCCCTGCATTAGTATATGTATATGTGATATCTTTAGCCATAAGTTACTCAAATTCAATTGATGCACCATAAAAAAAGCGCGATTAGATTAATTAAAGGGTTTTCATACTTGGCGAGATATTAGTTGGCAATAAAAATTAGTTCTCTTACAAGTATCATCCATTCAGATTGCAAAACCTCAAAAAGCGAATTATATATCTTTAATGCTAACTGCTACGACACGTACGTAAAACCTTATCAGGATTCATGAGGTACGTATGAACATGGGATATTCTAATTCCATAATTTGGATCTATGTCCGGTCTGACACGTTAACTCTCAAGTACTGTACTTATCAAACATAAAGGATGCCAACTTAATTTATTTATAAAAACAAATAAAGGTTCATTCAGTTTTCAATTAATAATATTTTTTGAAGCAAAAATGAGTGAAGCTACGGTACTATGCGTTAGCCCGCGTTATGGACTATATTTTCAATTTGAAATTGAGTTCAAATAATCGATTCAAACTGTTTAATATAGTTTTCATCTGTACACACACACATATATATTATTTGTGGTTTTAAATACCAATAATAATTTTATTGATAAAAAAAAATATATTATAATGAATCAAATTGCTCTAATTCTTAGATTTAAACTCATTTATTCATCAAAATATTCTCATCATCAATTCTATTCAAATTTCAAACTTGTAATCATTCTGTGTGAATGATTATAGAAATAGTACCTTCTGTGTGAATGATTATAAAAATAATACCTTCTGTGTGAATGATTACAAGTTCAAAACAGCTGTGAATCAAAGGTTGGTTCTTATCTTTCAATTGATATTATTGTGATATGATGTTAATTACGTCATGAATCCAAATTTTTTACTTAAGACAGCTTTGTTTATAGAAGATAAGAATTTCACCTTCTGTTATTACACGGAAAGGTTTGGATCTGGATTAGTTTGAATTTGCTACAATTCAAAACTAATACAGTTGTTGATCACTGTACATACTGGGCCTACTGGTAATACACAGGGAATGAACTGATTCCATTCGAAAACAAAGACACGCAAAGTTTATTTATATAGCTTGTATATGGCGTATTTTTTTACCGAATTTTTTTTTTGTGACATCTGAAAAAATCAGATTAAAATAAATGACATTCGGGCCTAAGTTTGTTTAAAAATGACAATCCCGTATAAAGATTTCGCACACCAACCAATTCAGGCTCGCACAAGAGTTTGACGCATCACTTGGTCCGTACAAGAATTTCGCGCACTAGATTCACTTAACTATTTGACGCACCAAACGGGTTCGCACAACCTTTCAGCGCCCCAATATTAATTTCAAATTTATTCCAATGAAGCTCACAATTCAGCACTTGTAAGGACCATTCAATTGCATCAAGATCCGTACTACGTACATTAAAATCCATGCAAGTATGTTTCAATTTTCGTGCACAAACTTAACCCAACACACGCTCTGACTTTTTATGTGTCTTTGACTTTTTACGCATTCAATGAAGCTCACAATTCAAGAGGACCATTCGATTGCATCAAGATCCGTGATAAGTACATTCAAATCCGTGCAACTATGTTTTAATTTCCGTGCACACCCGGTGCGCCAATCCCTTGTGCGGACTCGGTGCGCCAAACCCTTGTGTGGACCAAGTAGTGCGCCAAACCCTTGTGCGAGCCTGGATTGGTTGGTGCGCGAAATTCTTGTGCGGGAGTGTTATTTTTAGATAAACTTTGAATCGGGTGTCATTTATTTTAATTCGATTTTTCAGGGTGTCACAAAAAAATTCGGATTTTTTATGGTGATTTCATCTGAATTTATTGAATATATATGCCTCAAAAGAATCTTGAAAGGAACTGCTACTTAAAAAAAAATTAGTTAATATTTAACAATCAATAACAAGAAATATTTATTAATATAAAAAATTACAAAACTGTTGTCTATAATTATAAGGTGATCCATGCTACGGCCTCAAAAATTTATTGAATAAACTTAAAACTTCTATCTAAGTAGCTCAATAAATTGGTTATATAATGAACTCGCAGAATACAATTATTTACTATTTTTTATGATTTATGAAAAATGGCAAAAATAACTTAAAAAAAAAAATTGCCAATATTTTAGACTATTTTCTTTGCTATATTTCATAAATCATAAAAAAATAGTAAAAATTAGTATTCTACAAGTTAATTATATAACCAATTTATACGATAAATTTTGAAGGCCGTAGCACGGATGACCTTATATTACCCATAGCACCAAGCCTTCCTCATTATAATATGTTAAGTATAAAATGTAATTTTAAAATTATTTAATCACTGATCAAGTGCGAACATAATTATTCAAATCGAATTGATAAATGATTAATTTATTTTCAAATTACATATATATAGAGTAGAACTGGGGTGCTCCTAAGTTCACAAAACCTCTTGTGAACTTGACTCTAAAATATATCGAATCGACTTTAAACGATGAATCCAAACCGTTGAAACCCTTCTACTTAATGAGTGATGCGTCGACATGTCAAAATTTTAAAATTTCGAATTAATTTAATATAGAGTCAAGTGGTCAAAATTTAAGATTTGTAAATTAATTTTAATATTGAAAAAAAAAATATATCACATTATATTTTTGTTTTGATATTTGATCACATATAATAAAAAATTTAAAATACATGTGAAATTAATTATTCGATCTGCTTAGAGAGGACAAACAATTCCCAACACACCAGTAAATCGACAAACAAGTCAAAAAATGTATCAGCACAGATAAATTAAAGCATTAAATTAGTATGGAGACTAGATCAGGTCTGATGCCGGATTCTGGTAAAGAGACCAGCATGATATGCCATGCAACTTTATTGCATTTTTTTTTTTTTTTTTTGCTTGAATCTCTTAGTAGTTTTTTACACCAACTTTTCATAGCTCAAGCTGCTTTAGTAGTCAAGTGCCAACGTGTTGCAGCATCCGAATATTAATACATCCATAACAATTAATTAATGACAAACATAATTCCCTTGATAAAGCAAATTCCAACAGAACATAATATTTGATCTATGTCAAAAGTAATGTGACTCCAAAGAGCACGGTGAAGAATATTAATGGACCCATATATATTAATTTTGCACAAAGTAAAGAGAAGTTCATCAGGAAAGTTCTTGGTTGATTGAAGATGGCATTTCTTCCACTTTTTTAAATTATGATTATTTATGTTTGAAATTATAATTATTCATCCCTAACATTACTAATGAAGTAAACAAAGTCTTTGCTGTAAGAGATTAAAAAAAAATAGCGTTTAATTGTATTTTACTTGAAAAGATTACAATATTTTCCCTAGCTTTTAGTTTCAAATATAATTAATTAGTATCAGTAACAATCAACATACTATTGAAAAATAGTCTTTGGTGTAGTCTTTATATAAGGTCACATAATTGAGTTTAAACAAAAAAAAAATAGATTATGAATATCAAAAAGTAGATGCCTTAATTAACCAAAATACTGTTAAAAAGAAGCATATTATGATATCAAATAAGAAGAGAGTATGAACATACATAAAAAAAAAACAATAAAATATATATAGCTAGGTAGCAACAGAACTTAAAAAAAGAAATAACAATAAATTAGGAACCGACTCCGCTGCTCTTCAAAAAAGAAAGCATGACTATGTTATTCAGATCTCAGCTGTTCATTTGTGTTGAGATTCATGCATAAAAAAATAGTTAAGATTGAAATAATAGAGTCGTGCAGCGGAGTCATAAATTATAAAAATAACGTGTCAGGAAAAACTGACGGTTTCTGATTGATACTGAAACTGAAAACTTACCTTGTAATAGTATCATTAAAAAAGGGGGCAAAAAATTTTCAACTTCCATAGTACCATATTTATTATTTATTAACATTAGAGCATCTCCATTCATCGTATCAATATATAGTTGCATACAGCTCTCAAAAATGAAAATGAAATTTTAGAGGCTACAATTTCAAAATTGCTATATCGGTGAAAGAGACACGTACGTAGAAGAGAATATATTTTGATTGAAGCGTAATGAAAGAGACAATTTTTGCCAGTTGCATATTTTGAAAGAGAAAGAGACAACTTGTGACAATCGCACATCTTAATTGTATTTAATTGAAGCGAAATGAAAGCGAGTTGAAATCTTTCATATTACAAGCATATCATATCTATAAAATTGAGAACAAAATTAACAAGTAGGAGAGAGAAAGAAACTTGTAGGACTTTGCAATTCGTTTTACAAGACATTTGATATGACATAATTCCTCTATCGGACGAAGGAATTTAAAATTGTTGAGAGATTTAAAATCCAAAATGTTTTTCTTTAATAAATAAATAAAAATATCCGACAATGTTGCGTCCATAGTGCGGTACGTATGTGTAGTCCGTTGTGGCGTAGTAAATATCCGGTACATTGCGCAGTGACTCGAGCTGGTCCCACAATGCGCAACCAATTAAGGAGCAGATTTTGTCGCGGGGCCCACTTTCAGGTGGCAGGCAAACAGAAAGTGGTGGGGCCCATCATCTTAAAAAGGAGCTGTGAGTGTGACGACATTAAAGAGCTTCTTACGATCCGTACTATAATTTTCTTTCAATATTTAATCATACTATGGGCTCCACGTTTTATAAACTATAAATAAAAAAAATATTGTTACGAAAATAACATGATTTGCAAAAAAAATTCAAAAACCACAAGAACCGAGCGTAAAATTCGGACCCCCTTTTCCATACTGAATTTTACTCTCAGTCTCCATAAAAATTGTCAATTTTTTTCAGATGGACACAGAAAATCCATCAGTCTCCCCCAGAGATTGAAAATAAAACTCGGTTCTCCCCAAGGAACTGAAAACAAAACTCAGTCCCTCAGTCCCCCACGCAGTCCACGCGGCTTAGGTGTAGTAAGCTTAAAAAATTGATATTATGGGGACCGAGAGTAAAATTTGGTATGGGAAAGGGGGACCGAATTTTACTCTCGGTTCTTGTGGTTTTTGAATTTTTTTTGCAAATCATGTTGTTTTCGTAACAATATTTTTTTTATTTATGGTTTATAAATAAAACTCCACAGCGGGCCCAATTATACAGTCAGTCCATCAATTATTATTACTTTATATATGATATTATATTATCCCAAAAAAAGGATTTGAACGGAAATCACGACTACAGCTAGGGCTATAAATGAGCCGGCTCGGGCTGAGCTGAGCTTTAGCGCAGCTCGTTAATTCTGGGTCGAGCTGTTAGCGAGCTTGCTTGTTAACAGCTCGCGAGCTAAAATCTCAGCTCACACTCGTGACGAGCCCAGCTTGCGAGCCACGAGCCACGAGCTGGCTCACTGGGTTTGTTTGGACCTTGTTTTAAGAAGAAAATAAATTTTACAAACTTTTTTGGACCGAGCTGGACCAAGCTTGACAGTATAAAATACACACAAATGCACAAATTGATGCCTAGCCGAGCTAGCTCGTGAGCTGGCGAGCGAGCTAAGGCCTTAGCTCAGCTCGTTAATTTTGGCCCGAGCTGTTAGCGAGCCAGCTCGTTAACAGGTCGGTCCACTATCGAACGAGCTGTTACTGATCAAGCCAGATGTGACTCACGAGCTACGAGCTTTTTTGACAGCTCTAATTTGACGAGGCTTCTATTTATTAAGACGGAATAAAGAAAACTGTTCGCCTAACAGAATAGAGTTATAACCACACAATAAAAGAAAAGAAAAATATGTAGCGGCGTCAAATTGTAAATCGGATTCAAAATGTTTGCTTGGAAACAATTTTCAGTCCCTTTCTTTCGTATGCTTAACCTTTAATCTACTTAAAGTATATATAGGTAGGCACAAAGCAACGCTGTCATTTTCTTATTTTTTTCTTTCTTTCTTTTTACATTGCATTGCAATTAATACCTGATTGTCCAAACGTGTCCGCAATCCTCAAGCTACTTCACAGTTTTCTCAATCCGTTTTCAAGAAAATTTGAGTACGAAAAAGTTTCAACAGAAAAAGTAACTTCTCCGGTTCTGAGTACGACTTTTCGAAAAGCGTCGTGTGCGGATTCACGCTATTGATTTTGTAGTGGAGAATTTGAAATTGAGTTGACACAGATTTTAAAACAAATTATTAAATCTGTTATGCACAGGAAATTTGAGTACGAAAAAGTTTCAACAGAAAAGCAACTTCTCCGGTTCTTCACTGTTGCTTTTTCCAACTCTGAGTATGACTTTCCGGGAAGCATCATGTGCGGATTCACGCTATGGATTTTGTAGTGGAGATTTTGAAATTGAGTTGACACATATTTTAAAACAAATTATTAGATCTGTTACGCGCAGAAAATTTGAGTACGAAAAAGTTTCAACGGAAAAGCAACTTCTCCAGTTCTTCGCTGAGTACGACTTTCTGAAAAGCGTCATGTGCGGATTCACGCTATTGATTTTGTAGTGGAGATTTTGAAATTGAGTTGACACATATTTTAAAACAAATTATTAGATCTGTTATGCGTGGAAAATTTGAGTACGAAAAAGTTTCAACGGAAAAACAACTTCTCCGCTTCTTCGCTGAGTATGACTTTCCGAAAAGCGTCATGAGCGGATTCACGCTATTGATTTTTGTAGTGGAGATTTTGAAATTGAGTTGACACAGATTTTAAAACAAATTATTATATCTGTTATGCACGGAAAATTTGAGTACAAAAAGTTTCAACGGAAAAGCAACTTCTTTGATTCTTTGCTGAGTACGATTTTCCGAAAAGCGTCATGTGTGGATTCACGCTATTGATTTTAAAATTTAGTTGACACAGATTTTAAAACAAATTATTAGATCTATTATGCGCAGAAAATTTGAGTACGAAAAAGTTTCAACAGAAAAGCAATTTCTCCGGTTCTTCGCCTAAGTACGACTTTCCGAAAAAGCTTCATGTGCAGAATCACGCTATTAATTTTGTAGTGGAGATTTTGAAATTTAGTTGACACAGATTTTAAAACAAATTATTGGATCTGTTATGTGCGTAAAATTTGAGTACGAAAAGTTTCAACGGAAAAACAACTTCTTTGATTCTTCGCCGAGTACGACTTTCCGAAAAGCGTCATGTGCGGATTCACGCTGTTGATTTTGTAGTGGAGATTTTGAAATTGAGTTGACACAGATTTTAAAAACAAATTATTAGATATGTTATGCGCGGGAAATTTGAGTACGAAAAGTCTTCTTCAGTTCTTCGCTGAGTACGACTTTCCGAAAAGCGTCATGTGCGGATTCACGCTGTTGATTTTGTAGTGGAGATTTTGAAATTGAGTTGACACAGATTTTAAAAACAAATTATTAGATATGTTATGCGCGGAAAATTTGAGTACGAAAAGTCTTCTTCAGTTCTTCGCTGAGTACGACTTTCCGAAAAGCGTCATGTGCGGATTCACGCTGTTGATTTTGTAGTGGAGATTTTGATATTGAGTTGACACAAATTTTTAAACAACTTATTAAATCTGTTATATATGCGCGGAAGATAATTACAAATTTACAATCTTTTTTTCCTTGCTTTTTTTTTTTTTTATGAAGCCACTTCTTTAATTACCTCATTCAACTTGTGTCACAAAATTGCAATTGTTCTCCATCTTTCTTAATATACTTTTGTGTTTAATGATATGTCTAGGGGCAACAAAAAAAATTGCAATTATCAATTTGTTATTCCAGTTGTCATTGATCGCTTATTTATTTCCTCAATGAAGCCAGCCACTTCACTATAAGTTTATAACAATTTTAGTATAAACTTGTACTTTACACCAATCAAGAAATTAATATACGGTACTGCTTAGGAACAAACAAGGAAAGGAAACTACTTTATCTTGATTAGATATATATGTCTCCATTATTAATACCAAGTCAGCACCAAAGTAGACAGCTTTAATAAGCATCAGCTAATATGGGAAGGAAAGCTAGCTCATCACAGAAATGCATATAATTGAAGGAAATAAATCTACTGTTATTCCAAAGGGATCACAGAAATTCTGTCATACTGATCTCAGCCGTTGACCTTTGTCGAGATTTGGACACGAATTTTTTTTCCTTGAGATTCACACATGAAAAACTTTGAACAATTGGAATAGGAATAACATAGGAATAACGGATCTGAATCTGCTGCGATTCTTTACCCATGAACAGTACCCTACAATTTCTGTTTTTCCAAATCCAACTGTTAAATTATTTCGAGATTTGTGCACAGAAAAAATTAGCTATTTTGAGATACGTGTACAGAAATTATTTGACGACTGAGGAAAAGCAGAGATTTTAGAATAACAGGGTCATACGATTCAGAGGCGAATCTACATTATTTGAATGGGGTCAATTGACCCCATTCAATTTCATTTTTTTTTTTATATTTATATCTTATTTTTAATATATTTTAAAGGAAAATACTATGGATAATATGAAATTGACTCTATTCGTAGTTGGAAAATTTTATATACTTGACTTCATTCATGTTTTGATCTCATAGTCTGAAAGTCTGACTCCACCCCTGATACGATCCAATTCCAAGAATAACAGTGTAATGCGATCCCTTTGGAATAACAGCAGATTGATATCCATAAATGAAGGTCATTACATTCTGTTACGATCAGACAGCAACAAAGTGCACCCAGCGGGAATAGTGCTGGTACAGGACCTCACCTGGATACCTGCTCCAGCCTTTATTACATCTTTCGTCACTTGAAGCATGATGAAGGACCCTCACCCTTGTTTGTTTATTAGTTCAGCTCTTTTTCAGGTTAATATCATCATTCAAAAGCAGAGGTTAATTTATCAGAAATCATTATTTTTGTTGGAAAATAGAAACGGAGAATAATTAAATCACTTTAATTACGTGTTGTGAAGGCGAAATAATGATGGAGCGGACTGGTTTTATCAGCATTGTACTTCTTCGACAACGCATCAATTAATTTGTTGGAGGTTCATGAATCATGAGTACTATTTGAACTATTCACTTGTTCTACAGGAATGGAGCTAGAGGTGCAAACGGGTTCGATAATATCTGATCCTCCGATCCCGTATCTGAAAATTTGATACAGATATCCGATAAGTTTTCAATTTTAATTATCCGTATCCGAATAGTAGATATATACTTTATAATTTAATATTTATATTATGAAAATATTTATGTATATCTATGGATATCCGATTCATATCTGTATCTGAAAAATAAAAACGGATACGGATATAGTTTTATCACTATCCGATCCATATTCGATCCGTTTGCACCCCTAAATGGAGCCCTCCTAGCTCAAAAAAAAATCAAAAAATATTTTTATTTCTATACTTTTTTTTTCTGAAAAATTATGAAAATATATTTAAAATCCAAGTAATTATTAAAATGTCTTATTTTTTCAAAATATGGTTCTATTTCTATGTTTTTGTAGAAAATTATATTTAATATTCAACATAATTATCAAATTATGTATCATCTTAATTAAAATTTTGTTTCACTCTACTGAACATCTTGACATTGCCCCTGTTTTTTTTTCCATCTAAGTATATATATATGACGTGATATGCACTGTATATTCTATTTATGTAGTGTGAATATTCTACGATTTATTATTCCAGTTTATACGGGCAACCGAACAATTCATTATTAAAATCCGAAATCACAATAATAACATTCGTATTTCACTTTTGAAAAAATATACATTATTTTTATCCGCATTCCCACCCTTTTTTTTTTTCTTTTTCTTTTATGCGCATATGAAGTGAATTTTACGGGTAGTATTGCGGGATTTATCTAAAATAATAAATAATGAAAACCAAAAACAAAGGGAAAAAGACACCTGGTTTCTCGGCGGCATATCAGATACCGGGAAAACGGGTGCCTTAACGGGTCCCACAAGAATATGGGATTGATCCCGTGTAGTTGCTGCTGTTTCCCAGCTGATACGTATACTTCCCACCAGCCAGCACAGTGACAAATGAATTATTCGGATTCAGTTCGGTGAGGTCAAAAATTCGTGATTCGAAAATAATTTCAATATAATTCGGGTATAATTCGAGAATGATTCGGTATTATTTGAATCAAAGATCTCAGTCTTATAAAAAAAACAAAAAAAAAGTTCTGGGAAAATTTTGGAAACAAATTCGTGAATAATTCTAGAAATTCAGAAAAAATTTGTAATATTCGCGAATTATTCTGGAATAATTCGATCAAAGTTTAGTCAACTGAATAATTTGGCATTCGGTTTGGCATCACAAAAAAAACGAATTATTCGTGAACAATTCACGGATCTTGTTACTATGTTTCCTAGGAATTGAATTTGATATTTATCGAAACCAATTGCGTGCTGTGAAGAAAGTTTCTCTGTGTGTTCTCTATTTTTTTTTTCCTTGTTGATTTCACTGGATATATTATATATTAACTTAGGGGTGGATTCATCTTAAGCCAGAGGATGATTTTGAAATTCAGTAGAAAAATATATGTTCGGTACCACTTTACTCTCTTTGAAAATTATTTTGTCCCTTTCTAGACCTGGAAAGTCCGCCATGCCAGTTCAAAACCATTATTAATGAGAAATTTTATTGTTTTTATATAAATTTTATAGAATTTACGAGTCCGAACCAACTTTATTATTTTTTAATATGTAGATTGATATTATTTTGTTGTTTTAATTATGTAAGAGTATGTTATTATTTTTTTTAATCTTGTATCCGATTAGTTAATGAATTTGAACTCAGTAAGCTATTTAAATCTGATTCCTGCCCGTCTCTCGCAGAAATTATGCGTCCGCCCCTGTATTGATTCATCCAGCGCTAATCAAATGATGGCATTTATTGTAATTAAGAGCAGGGTTAAAGTAAGTGATCAAGAGCGGAGTCATATTTCTGAATTATGGAGAATAAACACATAAAGATCAATCATATAAATTTTTCTTGCTAAAAATGGAGATCAATTTATAATACCGATAACAGTTTATTCTAAATTTTATAAAAAATCATACATAAATACAAAAAGTAAAAAAAAAAAAAATTGAGAAGCAATTTACTCCATTCATATAACTTACATCTGCTTCTAAAATTTATCCCATTCATATAACTTACATCTATCTCTAGAAGTGATATTGCGTTAATGCGTTATTATGTCTGATTAGTACATACTATTCATATTATATATAAACTCATGTCATCCATATTTTAATTACGTTAAATAGAGTCGTATTATTTCAATTTCGTTAATGTAAATGCCATATATATAGAGAGATAGGCTGTGGTGAATTGCAAAGTAAGAATTTTATTTTACTTAACGCTCATATCTCTGTTTTCAAAGACCAAATAGTTGATCCGAACCACTCAACAAGATGTCCATATTGAAATGTACTTGGCTACTAAATTTTACATGCTTTGGAAAAAAATTATTATTTTTTAAGATGGGTAGAAAACTGTGATTTTCAAATGGTTCAGAACCATTAAAAATAGTGATTTTGAAATATTTAGAAAAAATTGTAAAAATATCCAAAAAAATATAAAATTTCGTCTCCAAGTGCATTTCAATATAAATATCTTGTTGAACGGTTCGGATCGACTGTTTGGTCTTTAAAAACAGAGATATGAACGTGAAGTAAAACAAGATCCTTACTTCGCAACTCATCATAACTCATATCTCTCTTTCTGTATATATATATATGTACCAACTATCAAATACGATTAGTACATATCCTAACCATATTATATATAAACTCGGTAATAAATAATTAGCAGTTTCGTTTAAAAGTCTTAAATTCATATGAATAAAAAATATTTGTTAATTTAAAATGTAAGCCTGGAACGCAAAAAAATAAAAAAAAAGTTGAAAGTTAAATGAAGTCAATTGTAATATATAGCTTTAGTCAGGGGAAGATCCAGAAATTATGTCAGGATAGGGTGCTAATCAGATTTAAATAACTAATCGGATTTAAATCCATTAATTTATCGGATAAACAATTGCAACTCAGTCCCTATAACTATATTTATTAAAAAAATGTTATAATTATAAAATCGATTGATATAGTATTGAAATATTTTTCCTAAGCTAATTAAAAATTCGTTTGTTACAGTTCAAAGTGGGACTATTATTAACAAATTAGCAAATTGAAGTCAAAACTTAGATAGAAATTTAATCGAAAAAAAATCTTAATAAACTTACAAAACGAAGAAATAATGATAATGGAATAAGTTAAACAAGATAATATTCTAAACTGTGCACATAATGTTATTTTATATAATTTCATTGGCTAATTATGATTGAGTTCTTATATAATAATTTTTATTTGTTTGGAGTTTCGTAAATTGTCTCTTAAATACAGCACAAACGGTCGACTAATTTTTAGGCAGTGTATATATCTGGCTAATAAAAAAAATTAAATTCAAAGTAATTAGCAAACATAGCTTAAATAAGAAACAAATTAGGAACTTACGCGGCAAAATATTAATTTGCTTGATTGGATGCAACTTGACAATTATTACGGACTTCCAACTTTGAAGTAATGAGAATAATTTAGGGTTAGACAACTTGACATTCAAGAAATCTAGAAAATTAACCAAGATTTTTTTTTTTTAAAACCTTCGTAGAAGCTACGAAGTTGTGAAGATGAATTAAATCCTCGACTTTTAAGTACAATAGTTCTAGAACTTTTTTCTAACTAACTATGCTATGTTCTCTTCTCAAATAAACTTGCATGTATGCTGTTTAATTTTTTTAGTTATAAGCAAGTTTCCGTCGGTATACCTTCGCAGATACTTCCGTTGCTAATAGAAAAAATCACTTTTTTTGTCGGTATACTCTCGCAGATAGTCACTATTTATCTTTGTAGATACTCTCCATTCTCGTAATCATACCAAAATGTGGTGCAAAAAGTCTTATGATAACGTAACGAGTATATACAACTCTTTAAATACATCAATTAACGACACATAAAAAATTGTATGACATAATTAACATTTCGTCGTTCTTTTATAACTAGATATATAAAACAAAAAAAAAAAATGTCCCCATATTGTTTACAAATGTGTCCTTCCATGTAAAAGGACTAAAAGAAGGATCTCAATTACATTCTATCCTTAGATAATAGAAATTCATCAATAAAATAAATTATAATTCCATTAATTTGGATTTGTATTTCATAATTTCAAAACTAAAAATCAAGTCATTTCATTTCTCCCATGAAACAGACACCTGAATTTTACATTTAAATGATAATGTTAATAATATTTAGAAAAACAACAGATAGTTCGGTCGGTTCGGTTGAATTTAAAAAAAAAAAAAATTAGTTTAATTATTTTAATTCGGTTTGAACCGAACCAACCGGATAAACACCCCTACTCTAGTGAATCTAGAGAATATCTCTAATATTCCTCCGCAATTGCAGAGGATCCTCTCTCTCCTAAAGCTTCCTCCTCAAGCACCACCTTTCCTCCTCAAGCACCACCTTTCTTATAAAACCCCTTTTCCTCTCTCACCCTTTTCCCCTCCTCTCAACCAAAACCACCTCTCTCTCTCTCTCTCTCAACTAACCAAACTCTACAAATGAGGCCAGGCTCGGCCTTCCTAAGCAACTCCGACCATTCCGATGCCCCTTCCACCTCTCCATCACAGCCTCACTCGGCATGGCAGTCACCTGTGCCATACCTCTTCGGTGGGCTCGCTGCCATGCTAGGTTTGATCGCCTTGGCGCTCTTGATCCTTGCTTGCTCCTATTGGAAGCTCAACTCCTTCCTGTCAGAATCTCAGTCCGATGACCCGGCCAGCAATGACAGAGACACAAAGCCAGCTGCTCAGTCGGGCCCACCCGAGATTCTCCACCAGCTGTTTGCTGTCATCATGGCCGGAGAGCAGAAACCGACTTTCCTCGCTACGCCTTCATGCAGCCGATCAGGGTCGTTCGATTGTGTCAAAGGGGAGGAGAAAGCGGTGCAAATTAGCAGTGAAGGGAGGAATGAAGCGCCTGATGAAGAATCAGGCCAGGTTCAGTAATACCAGTAAAAGATGGATACTGATTTTTCTTGCTTAATTTCTTGGAAACATAATAATCAAATCATTCTGGTTTAATTATTGGGTGGTGTGTGAAATTGAATTGTAGTTCGTTGTTGCGGCTTGCTTGCGGGAATGTAAATAATTATTTGAGAGGATTTTTAATAGGAAAACAATTTTGCAACTTTGATTTCAGATAATTTATCTGTATGTTGTTCTTGTAAAATTTGAAATTTATAGCTTTTTTGTTTTTCTTTCGGTAACTTTTATCAAAGAAAAGAAAAAAATAATAATTAAATCAGGAGGAAAAAAAGAAACTTTTCTCCTATAGTAGCAGATAACGACAAAGAGAGATCCTGTTCATTTTATTGAGCAGAGAGATGTTTTGGTTGTGGGTCAGCATGTCTTTATGCTCATTTAATATATAATTTGTTTTTGTATTTTTGTTGCATTTGGAATTTTGAAAGTTAATTACAGGAGCTGCTTCTCAATTTTATTACGGTGATGCCCATCGGACTCAATCTGAGTTCGATGGGTTCCAAAGCCGTCCGATCCGCTTTAAGATCTGTGTGCATTTCTTTAATATTCTTGCGCACAGCTTTTAAAGCAGATCGACGATGGGCATCGGACTCAAACTGCTCTTATCGGTAAGTTGTGAGAGGAGGTTTTAGAGCGGTGGTATGTTGTTCCGTGACACGTGGCAGCATTAATAAGTGGTTTGGGTTGGGATGCGGCGACGCGACAGCGTTTTTACTATTAACATAGCACATTGTTACCTGGTGAATAATTTCCGGATATTCTTAGTATAGTAGCTATTGGATGAAATGTTACCATTCTGGTGTTATGTTTCATGGGACGGGTTAAAATGCTAACTACCATAGTGACAAATCAATAGTCCGGATTCGGTTTGACCGGGAATGATTCGGTACAATAAAGAAGCAAAGAAAAAAAAAACAAACCAAAAAAAAATTAAAAATTTGAGTTTTTTTTTCGTGAATAATTCGTGATTTGTGTTTTATACACGTTTTATTTGTGAATAAAACGTATTATTCGTTTTTCTGCTTTTTATATGAAGTTCAGTTCGGAAATATAAAAAAATGTTTAAATCGTGAATTAAACACGAATAATTCGCATACCGTGTCACTACGCTACTATTTGGAAGAGAAGTATCTCTGCAATAGGATACTGGTTAGAAATTTATAGTAGTAAGTTTGTCACTTGTCAGTGAGCTTGTATCAAGTGCTTTTATGTTAAACGAGAATAGAGCCCAAATTGCTACTTCATATTTTTTTTTTTATTTCCGTTTTCAAAGTCCGAACAATCGTTCTAAACTGCTCAACATGATCTTTATAATAAAATATTTTTGGAGACCAAATTTTATATTTTATAGAATTTTTTTACTATTTTTTATATAGGTGTAATATCACTTTATCGGATGTTGAGTTGAGCAGTTCGAATGGACTGTTCAGACTTTGAAAATAGAGATGAAAGATGTGCAGCATATTGGAGCACAAAAATCATGGTGCTTTGAACCTCCTCATAATTCTATTTTATATAGAATTAAAATTAAGAAGTTTGTGCTAATATATATATATATATATATATATATATATATATATATAGCATCAAATGCATATCATTTATTTTTGGAATAACTTGTGAATAAATGTAGAACACAAAACAAAAGCGTTCCTAATTTTTTTTTGTGTGAATGTTTTTACCACCACGAAAGTAATTTACAGAAACTTTGCCTAACACCACAAAGGTCTAACAAAAAATATTATCAAATTATCAAAGGGAAAAAACATTATAAGGGGGAGTCCCGGGTATGGAAAGGAATGTCAATTTTTGATCAATTTTTATTGTCGTAATTAAAATGGGGTCCAAACCATAATGATAGCAACGGCCATAAGAAGGATTTAAATATAGTTTCCAACAACACCCGCACTA
The DNA here is from genome assembly GCA_024447775.1 of Carex cristatella. Classification (NCBI taxonomy): domain Eukaryota; kingdom Viridiplantae; phylum Streptophyta; class Magnoliopsida; order Poales; family Cyperaceae; genus Carex; species Carex cristatella. The sequence goes on from JAJHPF010000025.1 coordinate 4,977,632, forward strand.
GCTCTTCTAGATATATAATTATAATTTACTGAAAATAAATAAATTACACTTTATATCTGCATATACTGTAAATAATATATTAAGAGATTTGCCATAAGATTTTGGCTGGGCTCAGGCTTTGATTGATAATTATCAGTTAATTTATAATTTTCTGGAAAAATAAATTACAATTTGTAAATGCTTAGCTAGTTAGCTTGCAATTATATTGTCTTTTCATTTGAAGAGTGATAACTGCACTCTTTGCCAGCACCCTATATATGATTTTATGTATCTATATATATATATATACACAGAGAGAGTTGGGCTATAATGAGTTGTGAAGTAAGATATTTGTTTTACTTTATGCTGATATTTTTTTACTTTTGAAAGTTCAAAAAGTCGATCCGAATCGCTCAACATGATCTACATATTGAAATGTGCTAGAAGGCCAAATTTTACATTTTTTGAAAATTTATTACTATTTGTTTAGAATTTTTTAAATCATTGTTTTTTGATGGTCCATAATCCACCCAAAAACATCGATTTTCTACCAATCTAGAAAAAATAGTAAAAAAAGTCCCAAAAAATATAAAATTTGATCTCCAAGTATATTTCAATATGGAGATCATGTTGAGCGGTTTGGATCGGTTATTTAGATTTTAAAAACAGAGATATAAGCGTGAAGTAAAATAAGAATTTTACTTCACAACTCATTATAACCCATCCCTCTCTATATATTTTAGGAGTATTTATATTAGATGCCAAAATACTTACACATTGTGTTAGTAGAGTTAGAATTTCCAATGCTAAAGTTTTACTTATTCAACAAAAATTTTAAATTGAATATTTTATGATCTTTAGAAAAAGAGAATAATTCAAATGCCTCTATTTTTGTGACTTCATCATACCTCCACCTTTTAATTTTCTAATAACAAAATTAAATTAAATTTATATGTCAAAATAAAATGTTAGATGTCATCTATATTTACATAAAATACTATCACTTTTTTATTTTAATTTTATATAAATTAATAAGTTAGAAAAATCAAATTCTAAATCCGCCGCTGGGAGCCTGGGACCTGCCCATAATTCCACAGAAATGGCCATCCATTTTTTTTTTTATCTTGGATAAAGATTTCAAAACCTACACCCCGGGGAACGCTCCAACCTAAAATGATGTTTAATTAATTAGCAAACGGAGAGTGACGGTACAGTGCCGTATATTAGAAGTTGGTACAATTATAAACTGAAAGAGACCCAAAAGCGACAGAGAGGAGGGGGGTGGGTTGCCTCAAAAGGGGCTATCTTTCAACTAGTAGTTGATTGCAGGTGTTCCTTTTTAGCCTACAGTTAAGATAACATGACTAAATGCTTGGATAAGAAAAATTGCTTAAAACATGTTCCAATTATTAGAAGGCAATTAATCAAGTATGAAAAAAATTATTCATGGTTCCGGCTTTTCTTATTCTCATACCAAATTATAATTAGTTAAACTGTAGAACTTGCAATCCACTCACGAAATTTAAAGTATTGACACGAATCTTAAAGCAGATTGAATGGTGATTGAACCTGTCAAACCAAAGTAGGTTTGACGGGCATCGGACCTACTCTCAAGTCGTGAGATATACTCATTCAATGTAAAGAACAAATTATTATTAGGAGCAAAGTCAGATTTTCGATCTACGAGGGTCAAATATATATGAAGATAAATCTTATAAAAAAATTCTACGAAGAGTGAGGATCAGTTTCACAGTACCATCACATTTTACTATAAATTATACAAAAATCGTACATAAATACAAAAAAAAAATAGAGATCAATTTGACTCTCACTAGTACTTAACTCTGTCTCTGATTATTATATTATATATCTTCCGTTGAACATCTACATAGTTTATGTTGCTGCATTTCCATGGGAAAATCTCAATTTAACTTGAAACTTTTGTTATCTATTTAACATATAGTTTTATTTATTAGACACAATTTGAAAAATAATCTTAGTTTTTATAGTTTTCGAATATAAACAAAATTGCAAAATGAAAAAAGTATATATATATTTTTTAAATCCTAAAGACCAAAACCGTTTATACTTGTGGGCTAGTCATGTTGGGCTAGGCCTAATGCACAAAACATTTAACTCATTACCTAGCGTTGAATTCAAGGCCTTGTGCCTCGGCTATCTGCTATATGGATATTGGTTTTATCATGGGCCGTATTTTTTAATAATGTCTATCCAAAATTTGATAGTGTTTTTGTTGGGCCTATTACGGTTTAAATCCTAAATATTGCTTGAAAATAATTATACTAAAGTCCATATGCAATAATACAAAGCTCAATAGAGTCTAAACACAAGTTATTTTCCAAAACCCAAAATTAATTCAAATGTCGTCCAATAAAAAAGTATAGCAACATGTGGATTATTTTTTACGAGTATTTTTGGCCGATTAATCAGCCGGTTAGTCGTTGCCGGCGATCAAATTATCACAGAATTTTCCGATTAATAGGCTGATTATTTCCGATTATAATTAATTATTTCTGATTAATTATTTAGCGGTAACTTATCCGTCGAACAAGCACATACCGTTATTTACAACACAGATTTAAACATGAGGGGCAGCATATGCAGACACATTTTATGAAAACTTCACGCCACATTAATATGCACCAATCATATGTACACTAAATTGGGACTATAGAGTGACCTACTATCCCTAATTCCTACCTTTCCCAAATTCTAACTCCATCCCCTCAGGCCTTTAACTTGCCTTATCCTCTAATTTTACTTAAGTGTCACAAAAGACACAATGAGATACCAAATCCTTTCAATCATTCCTAAGAAAACAGCCTAATTTATAAATATATTAGCAAGTTTATAACCCTTTTTATCATAACAGCTAAACAGCAGCCCCTTACTTCTTCTCTCACTCTCTCTTAGTGGCCACATGCTATTTGACTTCAACATGAAGCTAGAATAAAACCTCTCAAGCACAAACTAAAGCTTTGCTTCCACACCAAACCTTCCCTCTTTCTCTCTACCAACCGCATTATCTTCCCAGTTCATTGCCCCAAATTAAATTGTCAAATTAAAATCTTGTCACTTCAGGCCCCTCATTGTCTCCCCAGTGGACACGTGTCAGTACAACAAGAAACTGTCAGGAAATCAGGAACGTAGCATTTGATCATCAGAAATGCTCCAAAAGATTAAAACACATACCCTGCTATCAGTTCAACAAAATCTGAAATGTCAATTAAATATTTAAATATCCAATTTGCAACAGAGAAACTGAACATGTTCAAAAGGGATTACGGATACAATATTAATCTTAACTTAAAAATAATCTACAATCTAAGCATCAGCATCTGACCTCAACTTGGCATTAGCCAATAAATTTCAAGAAAACTGAAATCAACTTGCAATAATAAAATAGTACAACACTGCACACCAGGGGTGAAAACAGAGTGGATAATATCCGATCCGTATTCGAAAAATTAAATATGGATATCCGATATCCGTGTGGATACAGATACGGATATAGTTTTGCATTTCAATTATCCATATCTGAATAATAGATATATACCATATAGTTCAATATATATTATATTAAAAAATATGTTATTCATCACTATAATTAGATAAATATTACGAACATTGGTATTTTTTAATAATATTTAAATATATTTTAATAAATATCCGATCCTATCCGTAAGTTTAATATCCAATCCGTATGCAATCCAAACACATCCATACCACTAATTTGACTGATTTTAAATATAACCCAATCATTTGAAAAATAAATCAGAAAATTAAACTTTACTCTAACAATTTTGTCAAGATATTTGTACTAAATGCACTGAATTTCTGAACCAAGTAGCTGAAATCAGACAAAAAGTACTTAGTACGTATCCCAAATGTACTTGACCTCATAAATTGACCCAAAACGTCTCAAGCTGAATATTTTAATTATTATAGACTTCTCATATCACTAGTTTAATTCATGTTTGAGCTCAACTTTTTTTTTTTTTTTTTCTGCAATGTCAACTTTGTTATTATACAATGTAAGATTATATTCGCCCCCTTAAACCATAAGCAATCCAAATGGAATGATGACTCCACAAACCAAGCCCACTTTATAACATATATTAATCCATGCAATAAGCCTATCATATATATTTCCCCTTCACTGTCCCTGTCTACTTATATGGCTGTTGAAAAAGATATTAACTAACAAACTTCCATTTCTATACACTTTTGTGCCTTGCACAAACACTAGATATGGAAATCATAGAGGAGTGTGATCTGGGCTCAAGAATTCTAGTCGGTGTTTCTCTCAATGCGCAATCAAGTGCCGAGCTTCTCTCTTGGGCTATTCAAGTTATTGCAAGGCCTTGGGACACTATCATTGCATTGAATATCCTTGGTTAGTTCATCAATTAGTTACTTCTACCAGTGCATATAGTACCGCTTCATTTGTAGTGGCACTCAATTTAATCGGTTCATAGTTGATAAATCAGCAGATATACTATTTAGAGTTTAATTTGTACTAATATTCATAAGTTTCAGCATTTCTATTACGATTATTAGATGCATTAAAAATCTATTTGGTTTGTCTGTGGTTGAACCAGTGTGTAGAGAAGACAGGAAGATTAATTCTGACGAGAAGCGTAAATTGCGCAAGGCTAAAGCTTACGTCATTTCATTGCTTGGAGATTTTGTAAGGATGTCTCATGACAAACAGGTATGCAAATTAGGTTGTACAATAAACATGATAACCTAAAAGTATTCCAACTTTCCGGGGGGTTCTCTGGGTGGGGTCAATTTTCCGAGTGCGTGAAACCATTAAACCAGTGTGTTAATTTTTTGTTTTCTATTATTAATCTTGAAAAAAGACTCTTGTTCTTCTAATTGATTGCTTCTTATGTTAACTATTGCTTATATTTCTTTTGAGCCTTTTTAAGATAAGGCTGGAAGGAAATGTTGGTGTTAGTTCAAGCATTGGAAGAGGTCTCGCACAAGAAGCAGCTTTGACCGGGGCCAAATTTCTGATTATCGGTAGCTCAAGAAACTCAAATCAGTATGATTTTTTCAGTTTCTTTTGTTTCAATATAAAACTGGAAATGTGTGCAACTGATCACTCAAGAATTAATCAATTGTTTTTTTAATTTTAGGAAATTTTTCGAGATAACAAATCATTGCTTCACATATACACCTAAAAGCTGCTCAGTAGTCACTGTTAGAACAGAAACTATACTAAATGAACTTCAGTCTGGAGCTGGAACATTCGAAGGTAACAAAGTTTGAGGCTTTTTTATAAACCATAATTAAAAAAAGAAAATTCGGATTTCAGCATGATTAGCCGAGTTTTTACAAAAAACCATAAAAAATGGTTTGGCAGTCCATTTTTCAGTTTTAACCTCAAAAACGGACTGCCAAACCGTTCTCTACAGTAACTCTTTTTTTGTTTTTGTTTTGTTAGAGTTTGTTTATAAAATAAATCAGATATTTTGTTTGATTTTGTATATTAACAATAAGATTAATGGAACAATTTGAATATATTTTTTTTTGTGTATTTTGACCATTTTATCATTTTATCAAATCAATTGATTGGTTTTTTATATAAAAAAATCAATAAATATTTCCGTGAAGAAAATTAAAAGAAAATATAAAAGTGAATTACAATAACAATACTAAAAATTTGTATCTCTGGATACTTTTTTTTAGGAAATAATGTCTCTGAATGATTAATGGACATATTTTTCATAATCTAACAGCTTTTATGGCAAAAATCGACTCTATTTTAATTTTTTTTTTCAAAACTTATGGTTACAGAAACTTCTAAATCCTCCATGTAGTAGACCAATATATCATTATTTTACAAAATCGACCAATTAGAATACTAACATATTTTTTTCATAAATAAAACACTTAATTTATATTTTTACAAAAAAATAAGTACTTTTTAAATTAAAATGAGTTTTAATAAAAATAATACGTACATTTGAAAACCAATCCATTGATTTTTATATATTTATTGATTTTTTTATATAGAAATCAATCCATTGATTTGATAAAATGATAAAATGGTCAAAATACACAAAAAAAATATATTCAAATTGTTCAATTAATCTTATTGTTAATATACAAAATCAAACTAAATATCTGATTTATTTTATAAACAAACTCTAAAAAAAAAAAAAAAGTTAATGTAGAGAACGGTTTGGCAGCCCGTTTTTGAGGTTAAAACTGAAAAACGGGCTGCCAAACCGTTTTTTATGGTTTTTGTAAAAACTCGGCTAATCATGCTGAAATCCAAACTTTTTTTTTTTAATTATGGTTTATAAAAAAACCTCACAAAGTTTGGTTCAATTTTGCAATAATCCAGATCTAACCCAGGTAGGTAGGATTCCTGAACTGCCAATTGCACAATTTAGATTAGTTAATTAAAGTTTCCAATAATCCAATTCAAGTGGTCAAGGGAAATGGAATCTCAGTAGTGCAATTTAGCATCTTTTTATCTAACTTGATCCTAAGATGTGCATTTATGACCAACTAAGTGCCATCCCGTCTTTTTTGTTATGACTATATAGTCAATTAAATATTGGAGTCTCAGTTATGTAAATCAACTCAACAAGGAATTATTGAAAGAAACACAAGGGGCCTAACCTGTGGTTAACTGGTAAAGTTATGTAGCAGTTCGGGACCTAGATACAGTATATATAGAAATATTTTAGCACATTGTCGATTGTCGCTATCCTCGTACCAGTTCAATTTCTACTTTTCAATTTAGATTTTAACTATACTAAATTCAAAATTTGAATTGAATATTCTTATCAGAAGAAGACAATTTTTCTTCAAGCCCACAATGGCATAAAAAGGAAAAACCCCAACTATTAAAATCACAATCCATTATCCGAAAGCTTTTCAAAGCATATTCAAAGAGGGAGAAATCTCTCTCTCTCTCTAAGAGCACGAGTGGGAAAAGCTTGCCAAAAGCAGTGTTAGATGGGATAGATGAGTCATCACAACAAGCTACAAATGTAACATTTTCAAGCCCATCAAGCAATTCAAGTAGCATCAACCGGTCAAATATCTGGAGACGGTTATCATTTGTGAAGGGCTTGCTTCCTTCCATATTTGCACTGGAGGAGTCCAATTTGAAAGATGGTGATGCAGGGTCAAATTACACTGATGATCAGAAGCCTCTCTGGAAATGTTTTGGTTATGACGAGATTTCCGTTGCAACTGACAATTTCCACCCTGGTAAGAAATTTTTTGTCTGTGCCCTTCTCTTACATAGAAACTTAGTTCAGAAAAAGTACTGGCTAGTGCAGTTCCTCATTAGAAAAAAGGGAATCCTATTTATTTTTATTTTTCTTTTCCAAGGAAATTCCATATACACATAATTACCAACCCAAGACTCCCTCAAATAAAAAAAAATGGTGTTGGCTAAATAGACTAAAACTTGAAATTATTTTGTAATGATTTTATTAGAAAATATGGTCGGACGAGGAGGCTTTGCAGAGGTATACAAAGGAACACTCAGTGATGGACAAACCGTTGCAATCAAGAGATTGGCCAAGGGCAAAGCGGATGGAAATAAAGAAACTGAATTTATGACAGAATTGGGAATACTCGGCCATGTTTGCCACCCAAATACAGCCTATTTAGTCGGATGCTGTATTGAAAATGGTCTGTACTTAATATTTGATCTCTGCCCAAATGGAACACTTGCATCTGCTTTGCATGGTATGACACTAAGCTTTAGTGTTTTTCTTTTTTAGTTATTGTTAAGATGTTATAGTATGTAACAAGGCTTGACTAGAAATATTTCCCAACATGTGTGTTGTGGTGGTCATATATATTACTAGTGTTGAGGTCAATTAGTAATGTTACCAGTTCCACAAATGTATTTTTTTGCTTTTCAAAGGAATCTCATATAACAGAGTTACCTTTTCTTTTGAAGGGAAAAGTGGCGTTTTTCTTGATTGGCCGGTACGCTACAAAATTACGGTAGGAATTGCAAGAGGTCTTCATTATCTACACAAGTGCTGTCGGCACCGAATAATTCACCGTGACATCAAGGCCTCAAATGTTCTTCTAGGAGAGGATTTTGAGCCACAGGTATACCAATTAGGTCTTGTACCAGTAGGTAGAAGAGCAATACTGAACATATACTACCGGAAAGATCTTGATAGGTTCAACATGTACTTCTTCTAACTGAGAACTATCTTTCTAAATGTAGATTTCAGATTTTGGATTGGCAAAATGGCTTCCCAAGCAATGGAGTCACCACTCGGTACTTCCAATTGAAGGCACTTTCGGGTAAATAAAAATACGAGCAATAAAAGAACATGTTAAGCATCCATCATTTAAAAAAAACATCTTAGTATTGCAATAGTTGAAACTTGCAGAACTAATCAATTTGGAACATTTTGAAAGGGCAGATGGTGATTATAATAGTAAGAATATTGTACTTGATTAAGTTGAATCAAATTTGAATCTGTATCAGGTACTTGGCACCGGAATATTTTATGCATGGAGTAGTTGATGAGAAAACTGATGTGTTTGCATTTGGAGTACTGCTTCTGGAGATAGTTAGCGGCAGGAGGCCTGTTGATTGTTCAAAACAAAGCCTTCTTCAATGGGTAAGTATAGCAAAGCAAAATATGCACCCCATTTGGACATGTACTGGATCTCATTCTTTTTACTGATAAGCGGAGGCAACAATTGAGTTAGACATACAGCTTGTGAGAATACCCAAAATAATACAAACCTAATTAGAGTGCTATGCAATCAGGCTGGACCAACACAATTTTAAATTAGGACCCAACACAGCATTTCAGTTTGTGAAGAAATGCCGACCTGGTCTGGACTCTTTAAAGCTGTTTGGCTGTCCAAACTAGGTTGTGAATCAATAATACATCATAAATATTTTTCAGATGAAATAAATTGAGTTGCAATATTTACTTCTTTCCAGGCAAAGCCACTTCTAGAGGCAGGAAAAGTATCTGAATTGGTCGATCCAATGCTTGGGGATAAATATGATGAAATTCAACTAAAAAGACTAGTGCAAATCGCCACGCATTGCATAAGACAGCCATCAATTTGGCGTCCATCTATGATTGAGGTACATTAGACCATTTCTGACAAGTACTACCTGGTATCTGTACTAGAACAGGCCAATGCAGTACCCGGCTGGGATTGCACCAACCTTGGCTGAAACTGGAACATCTACCAAACCTGGTACAATTGGCCCAACCAAATTCTTCGAAGGAATTAACAGTGCACTCGTTAGCCAAACCAGAACTTGTTGGCGATATTTCTACCATTTCGACTGAATAACCATTTTTTGTTAGAAGTTTTGAGTTCTGATGAAAGGTGTTTCACATGATTGTTAATTCTTTGACAGGTTTTGAATGTGTTATCAGAAGGTGATGACTTGAGAGAGTCTCAGAGATGGGAATTTCTCGAGCGGGAGCTAGATGAGGCAGATGACGATTCTAGTGTGGTTACTGAATTCAATCTTCCTTACTAGTGCATCTAACTTATTGTCATTCCATATTCTTCCTTTTTTTATTTTCCTTTTTCTTTTCTTTCTTTCTTTTTTTCCCCGGTTCATTTTTTTCAGGAAGGGACTGTCCGGGGTTGTATTACTGTATTCTATGTTTGTAGAGAAGGCGTGGTTTGAATTAGATAGAAGGTAAAGTTGAGAATGCATAACATTTTGTTTTGTTGTAATTTTTCTCATGAAGATTTGAGTTATGGGGATACTTTCTTTTCAGATTTGTAAACATGAATCTTAAAATGAGGCTTTCTTGTTGTTAATCTTTTTTCTCATTGTACCTTATTTTTCTCGGCTTCTGCTTTTCACAGTCACAGCTGCTGCTGTTGCATTACCATTGCTCTTTTCCGCCACCTTGCAATTAGTGCTTCATTTATTCATTTCACATTTTTCCAACAGTTAATTCTTTTTGGGGACATACAACCAACTCCATGAGCCTTGTCACACCTCATATGGGTTATTATCAGTCTGGATCTAACCAGTATATCAAATCAGCATTTCATCACTGTGGCGCCCCCTATATAACAAATTGTGTATGGTACTTAATTCAAATCCTATCCAATCTCAATTCATCCATTGATCGAGATCAGACTAGAAAATCAAAATGCCGAATAAACAAGATCCTGTACTCAATTTGATATCAACAAGTATGTAGCTGCACGTCTCAGTATTTAGGTATCTTACTCTATTGCAGATATATTCAAGTTGAATTGATCCTTGGAGGAGAATTTGTCCGTGTCAAAGAACTTATTTACAAGAAAGAATAAATTTGTCCTAAGCATACATCTGTGATACCGTCCTGCAATGTTATTCCAGTTAGGGTTAGAATTAGGATTCTGGTGAAGTCTAGTCTAATTATGGAATTAGCTTTACAGGTAACAGGTAAGGCTAATTGCGGAAATGACCTTACATAAAAAATATTAAGCACAAAACACACCCCATCAACAACATCTGAACCTACTAGGAAATTGGTCTAGCAGAAAGGATTTTCTCTAGTATGGGTTTGCCTAGGAAATTGAAAGGTTTGACATGTACAATTTTTTTCAATAGAAAAAACAACTACAATTTGCAAGCGATGGGTCTCTTTTGCTCTCTATAGAAAATTTTTCTTGGTATCAAAAGTACTGACATGAAACCTAATTAGAGTCCAAGCAAACTTGTCACAGCATAAAGACGAGAACACAAGGTGAAAGAGGTACAACAAGCAGCAAAAGACAAGAACATACGTGTAAAAAAAAAAAAAAAAGTAAAAATCAGAAGCCAACTTTCTCAACATGTCCTATAACTGAACTGAAAACAGACTCACCAGAATACTGTATTCCTTAAATTTACAAAGTAGACTCAAAAGACGAAAAGCTACATGGCCAGTATTCCACAGAATTAAAACTGAAATAAATTCTACAATTAAACCATGACAGGAAAAATGGTCCTTTAACATTGTTTTCCCTACTTATAATTAGCCTCCTCCTGACTTGAGTGTGTTGCTAAGCCTGCAAAAATATAAAAATACAAATAACAGTAAGAAAATGACAACATTTTAAATTTTTTTGTAGCAGTGATAATAACAATATTAGTCATACTAATGATTAATAAGAATAGTAATAGTTATATAAAAATAATAATAGTAAATATTGATAAAAAAATATAAAAAGAAGAAAAAAATTCTTACCCCCTCATCAAGACATGATACTAAAGGAATTTTTTATCACTACTGTCCAACTTTTTTTAAAGAATGCACCATACCACCATAATAAAATTAAAAAGATAAATCAACCATCAGAGCAGAAGAGAGTTGAACATTTACCAATCCAAGCCTTCAAAAATCCCTTCTCCTTTTAAAGCAGAGGTCTTGAAAATGGCCCATTGACGGTTCTTTATCTTGTGGAGCTCCAATGATTCAGTAATGGCTGCATCATCAAGCGCCCCAGGTAGATCCTGCATTACAAAATAAATAAATAAATAACCAACTCCTCTATACGTAATTTAGCCCTGAAAAAAATGAGAAATTCAAAGCTTGTCCTTCCCCCAATTTTTTTTTCTCAAAAAGGAAACAATGTCATGTAAACCCTGACAAAACATCATCTTACCCACCATGCAAAATGAGAAATATGACATACAAGGATCTGCATCTATAATAAAAATAACTTGCACCATTTGTATCCTAACATGAAAAACACAAACATAATTTCCCACCTACAAGATATCATATAAGGTTCATTTAACTTATTAGAAAAATGGATCCTTCCTCCTTTTCTCTCTATAGGAAGTGTGAAAGATAAACTGTAGTTGTCTTAGGAGCATCTTTTTTCAAAAGCAAAACACGAGAGATTATAAATAGTTCTCATTCTGCAGGGATATATGATATGTTCTCACTTTGCGGAGGTACAGATAATTTCCAAAATAAAAACTTCCTCTGAGACATGTTAATCACCTGCTTATTTGCATAGACAAGTACAACAGCTCCTCTCAACTCATCCTCCTGAAATTAAAAAAATATATATATGTAAATAGTATCAAAATAACTAAGCATCTTGCCCCATTTCTAGCAATATCAAATATACACGGTACCAAACACTTCAGTCAGGGTGGGCTCCCAATTTGGAAAGAGAAGGGAAAGGAAAGAAAATGAAGCGGGAGTTGTGATTGTTACCCTCCAAATAGGGAGGGAACATATCTTCAAAAAATGAATAGAGAAAGTCTCCCCATTCTCCTCCATTCACCTCCCTTTACTTCCAACATTTTGAACTCAGGAGCAAGGTTAACATCCTCTTTTTAGCCCTCCCTTTTCCTCCTACCCAGTCCCTCCTTTACCCAAACTCAGGAGCACACCTTTAAGAATGAGAGGCTTAATCAATCCTATTTAACTAATACATCATATACTAAATAAAAATATATTATTAGAACAACCAGGTTGTAGAAAATAGATAGACACCAAAATTTTGAGCCAAAAAAATAAAGAAAAGAAATGACCGAATGGGGAAAAAAAATCATTAGTGCTGGTATAGGTATGGGTAGCTTAAACCATAAGCTGCAGCATATTATTCAAAAGCCTCAGAAAAATGTAAAACAGGTTCAAATAATCATAACTGACCTAAAGAAACCACCTTAATACTGACTCTTACATGCAGAATACGAAGTTTTAGTTTCCAAACCTACCTCCAAAATGGCATGAAACTCCTCTTTAGCAGTAACAAGCCTATCAGTATCACTTGAATCAACAACATATATTATAGCCTGTGTATTTGGGAAGTAGCATCTCCAATATGGCCTGAATATGTACTAGTCAGTCAGGTATCACAACACCATTCTTCACCAGATTTGGTGGTCAATTGCTGATAAAAAAAAATTTAGTAGTAATGTGGCAAATGAATAGGAAATAAGGTACCTGATACTTGTTTGACCACCTGTTTCAGAAAACAAAACTTTCAGTTCAGTATAAGTAAGAAAAGACACCTAACAAAAGAGGAAAAGAAGAAAAAAAAAATTGCATACCTAGATCCCAAACTTGGAACTTTATATTGTTATACTGTACTGTCTCCACATTGAACCCAATTGCTGGATCATACACACAGATGTTAACTCAGAAGATAGAAACAGGTATCTAGGAAGCCATAGAAAGATTAAAGAAAAGAAAACAAAGAAAAGGTTGGTACAAACTTGGGATGGTAGAAACTACTTCCCCCATTTGAAGCCGGTCTACACAAACAAATCAGACAGCAAGTAAAAAATAGTCAGTTTCATTTATCCAAAAAGGTATGCTTTTAGTAGAGCAGAAACAAGTGGCTGAAAAAACATATGCAACCCAAAATGTTGTACTTTTGCTTCAAACTCGGATGTCCACCAGTGGTATATGGTAGCTAGACATTATTAATTATTTTTTTTAAAATTTTGACTGTATAATAAGGTCAATACGTGACAGACAAATTATAATGGAATTTAGGTTCAGATCTGATATGACTACAGTATAAACATCCTAAAAGTGCAAATATCATAAGTCAACGTTTTACAGGGACCACACTCTATAACTTGGAACAAAACTAGAAAAAAAAAAAGGTTAGAACTTGAAAAAAGATACCATGGGGAAATGCACCACATTTCATACTTCATCATCCAATTATAAGTAATAAGCAAACATCTAATTGGTACAATTGAGGGAATTGTTCTTTGGCTGGTTGAAACAAGAGCAAGTCCCTTAAATTCTATTTCCTGCTGACCTAGATCTCCAGGGCACAATGAAAATGCACATTAAAACCGCACTGAAACCAAGATGCTCAGACAATTGATCATTAGCTATGTACTAGATCTAAAACCGAATTGACCTCATTTGAGGTAACTACCATGATCTCGAGAGGAAGAGATCACAAGGTCAGCAGTTTTATGCAGGATTTCAGCAAAGATTACAAGCAAATCAGGGGGGGAATGAGAATTATAAGAAATAGAGAGGTACATACATAAAATGGTGGTTTTGCCCGCATTGTCGAGGCCAAGAACAAGGATCCGAGCCTCCTTGTTACCGAATACCGAACTGAGCATCCGCGTGAAAAGGATGCCCATGGTTGCGCTCGCACCGTCCGATCCCCCGCAAGATCAGATCCGACGGATGCAATATCGGATCAGTGAGGTGCAGAGAGGTTTGCTCGGCGCCAGGTGTGGGAAATAAAGAGATCTAACTGCTAGAGAGAAGGGGAGAGGAAGAGAGCAGGGTCTATTTTAGTGCTGGAATCCTACTTCTGAAGGGACTACGCAGTATCCTGTATCCAGTTGTCAGCTGGTCCATGAACGCGTACCGTAGACCGTGGACGGGGTAGCCTCAGTTTTGTAGGCGTTACGAGGGGTGTTCATCGGTTCGGTTCGGTTGTTCATCGGTTTTAAAAATCGAACCGAACCGAACTGATTTAATATTGTAATTGAACTGAACCAAAGTTTTATTTCGGTTTGTTCGATTTGTTCGGTTCAATCAGAAATATATTAATTTTTTTTATTTAAAGTAATTGATTTGTAGTAAACCGAAGTATATTAAGAAATAAATCGAAGTATTAAGAAATAAACCGAAGTATTTAAAGTAATTGATTAAGAAATAAACTGAGACGGTCCGGAACAAATTCATAATATATAAAAGTTCAGTCGGTTTGGTTATTTTAGTCTTAAAAATTTCCAAACCAAACTGAATTGAAGTTATAATTTAGTTTTTAAAAAACAAACCGAACTGAACTATTAAATTAAAAAAACCGAACCATTTAATCTAAACTAATTCAAAACTAATTCAAGTTCAAAACTGACTCAATAAACACCCTTAATTACGACGGTGCCGTTTGAAGAATAACGGAGCAACTGATAGAATATTTTTTTTAATAAGCAATTAAGCACCAAATTTTGTTGGTACTAACCATCTAACCAAACCTATTTATTTTGTACTGTCGAAAATCTAAATAGCAGATGGGTGGGTGGATTTTAGAATTTCTTTAGCAAAATTATCAGTCAAATTATTGCAAGAGCGACTTCCTCCGTGAAGAGTTCCCTTTACTGACTCAGATTTTACGTTAGTGGAAGATTCTTAATCGGTCTGTTTCCAAACAAGGATCCATCGTTAAGTCTCTATTATGTTTTGAATTGAAGATAGAGAAAATAAAAGGAGTCATATACAGGACGGGCTCATTATTAATGAATGAGATTAATTAATTTTTATTTAATTTTATAATTTATGTGTTTATACTTAAAATATTGTGGATATTGTACAATTTATTTTCATATTGATAGGGCTATATACCGAAGGCTCACACCAAACAAGTCTTGGACTAAGAATAGACTAAGTCTCAGACTCCTAACCCAGGCTAGGTCGAAGTCAAGGCCGAAGAGTATCCCTAAAATACCACACAGTGCCGGACCTAAATCAACTCGGATGAGGTTCCGCGCCGGGCCAGCCCGAGACGAGCGCAAGGATCAGGAGCCTAGTTTATCCCGGGCCCAGTAAGACCTAAAGCAGCAGTGTCCGAACAAGATCTAACCAGGCCTTGGCCCAGGAAGGCCTCAGCTTACTGTTATCGCATAGCGTCTCCGCCAACAATAAATGCGGAGTCGTGACCGCCCGTACAGAAGGCAGAGTCTATTTAAGATGCCAAACATCATTTACGAAGAGTTGGATGTTTCACACACATAGAGGTATCACATGTTAGAGTTATAAAACATCTCCAACTTTCCACTTGAATCAACACAGCACACTTCTACTAATCTCGGTCCGCTGTCTCGTGACGAGACGAGCTCATAATTCACAAATTCAAGTAAGTACGGCCCGCTCCTCTTGAACGGAACGTATCACATATACAATGTGAAGATTTTATATAATCTCGTAATTTGAAAATCTTACTTCGCTCGGTACATATATAATCTTTTTCTCCGCTCGGTACATATATAATCTTTTCTCTTTTTTTCTGAAGGAGTGACACACACAATCGCCAGTCCTAGTTTCATTAATAATAATAAAAAAAAAAAACAACCAGCTTTTACAATTCACGACTCAACGCTTCAATATAGACGAACTAATCTGTCCACCTAGGGCAGCACAAATAATTCGTAGTTTGTGATTCGATTCAAGTTTGATTCGAAAAAGTTCGTAAAAAATTTAATTTGAAATAGTTCGAAATTAATTCAAACAAAACTCAAACTGGACCTGGTTCGTTTGAAATAGGTTCGCAAACTATTATAGTTCGAATCTCAAAGCAACGTGCACCGTTGATTTTCGTTGATGACTTAAAAGTTAAAACATAAGACCGCTCAGACATAAGTCATAACTCTCACTCTCAGTTCTGAAACAAAATGATTAAGAGCTTAAGGAGCGCTAAGGAACTGATATTCGGTTGTCTTAATCCGTGAGTGAATGATTATGCGCTTAAGGAAAGGGGTATAGGTGCTTAAGGTCCGAGGAAGAGATTAAGATTTGAGCAAAAGGAGGCTAGAGGAGGCGTTCTTAATCTGCACTAAGGAATTAGTGTTCGGCATGATTAAGTAGCTAAGGAAGCTAAATGAAGCGGATTAAGCTTTAAGGAGGCTTAATTCATGCTTGCCGAACAGTCCCCTAGACGACTTTCACCTCTTACTCTTTGGCGACTACGATCACTCATCCTTGTCGTAAAAAGTTTGTAAAAGATTCGAAATTGAGTTCGTAAAAAGTTTGTAAAAGATTCGAAATTGAATTGAGTTCGTAAAAAGTTTGATTCGAAATTATTCAAACCAAACTTAATTTAAAATTAATTTCAAACTAAACTCAAACTGGAATAAATTCGATTCAGTTTGATTCGTTTGCAGCCCTATGTCCACCTATGGAACTACACAAATACATTTTTCCAGTAGTGCAACCTCGTTATTTATTAAACATTGAGGCGCTCAATACTCAACTAACTAAACCACCATTCCACCAACTACAATGTTTTGAACACTACCAAACCACAACACATAGTCTAAAACTGTTCTATTAATTAGTATTAAATATTAATTCAATAAAATGTTTTGAACACTACCAAACCACAACACATAGTTCTATTAATTAGTATTAAATATTAAAACAGGCTACATTTCATTAGAAGCACACAGACACCAGAATACTCCAGTTAAAAAGAAAGAGAAAAAGGCAATTCAGAAATCAAAGTTTACTATGGCCTGATACGAAGAAGTTGCCTAAAAAGCTTCAACGAGGCCCATTTATTGAAAGCCCAAATAAAAATTTAATTCTTCATTGCTTTCATTTTAGTCTTTCAGACCGCGCCGCCCCTCTCCAGTCTCCTCTCGGCCCCAAACAGAGAACAAAAGGAAATCCACCTCCCACCGTCTACCGGCCAGTGTCCGTTGCCACCACTCTCCAGTTCCGGTTGATTACGTCAGCAGCCCGAGAGGGTCTGAGAGCGACTCTCCATGGACAGTGCGAAAGATTCCCTGGACCTGGCGTACCAGGTGTCACAGATCCTGGGCACTGGCCTGGACCGCCACACACTCTCCCTCTTGATTGCTCTCTGTGATCGGGGCGTGAATCCCGAGGCGCTCTCCGCTTTAGTGCGGGAGCTATCCAGTTCTGCCTCCTCCGACCCTCCTACCACCGCTGGAGGTAAAATCGGGAATTTGAGTGGCAATGGATCGGTGCCTTTTGCTCCTTCTTCTAACTCCTCTTTCAGATCTAATCTCAGGTGAACTGTTAAGCCGAGGTGGATTTGGTTTGCTTCCCTAAACGAATTGTTAAGGCTTGAGTATTATTGTGTCAGTTGTAATTTGTGGCTTCTGGGTTGCCATTTGATTGATAGAAGTTGGG
Organism: Carex cristatella; assembly: GCA_024447775.1. NCBI lineage: Eukaryota > Viridiplantae > Streptophyta > Magnoliopsida > Poales > Cyperaceae > Carex > Carex cristatella. Next base: position 4,995,466 of record JAJHPF010000025.1, read on the forward strand.
TATTTCATATCATGTGATGTATATTTTTTGTTATGCATTAAGCTTTCTTTGTTGTGTTAGATCTGAAGTAATCTTTTGGTTAAGTAATTGTTGATTTGGATAAATGAAATACTAAAATGCTGCTCAGACGGTAATTAGTACCAGTACTTGGCATGGTGAAGTGGGGTTTACCAGTACTTGGCATGGTGTAGTGTTTGGCTGGGTCCAATGTTGGTGAATACCATCTCTTTTTTCAAAAAACTTTACCCGCCACAGCTACCAGTGCTTCCATAAGCCTAACTTTTAAAATCCCATTTATTTGAAGGTCTAAATTTGAAAGTAAAATGTGCAATTTTATAATTAATCTGCTACTGATGAGAACAGGATCAAAAGATAAGTTTTAATTAAATTTTAAATTAATATATGCAATGGTTTAGACTTGTAACATTTACTAATAGCTGATCAGATTTGATTTATAACATTCATGAGCAAATTCTTCTGAAATTTTGTTATCCTTGAAATCATTTGAATATTTTTTTGGGAGTTGAATGGTATCAATTAGTTTAACGTTTATTGATTTAATTCTTTTCAATTTATTTGTTCTCCTTACCTTAATCATTTCAAGCTTGAATGGAAACGGTATCAATTAGCTTAATGTTTATTGATTTAATTCTTTTCAATTTATTTGTTCTCCTTACCTTGATCACTTAAAGCTTGAATGGTAACTCTTTTCAATTTATTTGTTCTCCTTACCTTGATCACTTAAAGCTTGAATGGTAACGGTATCAATTAGCTTAATGTTTATTGATTTAATTCTTTTCAATTTATTTGTTCTCCTAACCTTAATCATTTCAAGCTTGAATGGGAACGGTATCAATTAGCTTAATGTTTATTGATTTAATTCTTTTCAATTTATTTGTTCTCCTTACCTTAATCATTTCAAGCTTGAATGGTAAGGCGCTGTGTTGTCACTAAACTAATTTTCTACCACATTTTTTCTACAAAGGAAAAGAAAATAAAGAAATTAACATTTGAAAATATTAATTTTTGTCATAATGATTCTTACATATGCTCTCAGATATTACACTGGTTATTTGTTGGTACAAGAAAGGCCCTGACCTTACAGCAGGGATATTTAAAACAAACGGCTAGACAATGGACATAATTGTATCCTACTATTACAAACTAGATATGTTTTATGTTTTCCCTATTCTCTGCACAACCATACTAATCTTGTAACAAATCCAGGTTCTATAATCACAATTCTTAAATGTCATATAGCGAAGTATAATCCTGGGGAACTGGGTTTGGTTCGGCTGTATAGCCCCATGAACTCATAGGAGACTTGTTACTGTAATTGTCCCACCATTCCATGTTTCCTAGCCCAAGGTTGTCTTCTCTGTTATACCTCTGTTCGCTAACTTGAACCTCTTCACCATACAACAAACCCCGCAGCTCTGCCTCAACTGCATTAATATTCGAGTTTGCTCCACTGGAAGGAGAAGAAAATGCCTCTATTCCATCCAATAAACCCTCATCAAAAGAACTAACCATGCCATTTTCACTAACTGGGGGGTTGGAACTAACCATGCCATTTTCAGCCAGTATCACATCAGATAAATGGTCACTCTTGGTTTGATTAATTGCATTGTTAGTCAATAATTGGGGGTCGGCATGTGGTTGAAATAAAGGTAATGGCAGTCCCTGCAGCTGCATACATAGTTGGATCCTCTCGAGAGCCGATGCACTCAGGTTTTGGGCGTTGTTGTCGTTTTCATTTGATGATTCTGTTTGGTCATGGTTGTTTGTTTGGAGGTGTGAAGAACGAGACTGGTCTCTGCGCCGGCCAAGGAGGCGCTTCTTCAGTTTCGTGTTCCAGTAGTTTTTTACATCATTATCAGTCCTTCCTGGCAATTGTGCAGCTATAATTGACCACCTAATACATCAGAGATGAACTTGCAATTATTAGGCTAATTATGTCAGACTAATGATAGTATGTTTATACAAGGCTTAGGTGATTTTCTCATAACTGTTTCATGAGACACTTAGTGAATTCCAATTCCCAAGTTTCATCTTTTCTTTCAACAAAGAACATGAGTTGTGGAGCCAGTGTGGTGTGTAGGGTAGCAACTAAAAGATTCTGATGCCCTTATTTGTACCAATGCTGATGGATAGCGTATATTGATCAGACATAATTTATGGGCATAAATTAAAACTGAGATTTTCTACCTGCTACCAATGCTAATGTAGAGGCTACAAATGATGTTGTCTTCCTCTGGAGTGAAATCTCCATGCTTTATGTTGGGTCTCAGGTAGTTCAGCCATCTCAGCCTGCAGCTCTTCCCACATCTCTTTAGCCCTGCAATATCAATCACATTAAATTAACCCCATTGTCAAAAGCAATTTTAATTAATTCAATAGTGCAGCCATAAACATGTATGCATCTATCACACTACTTATAACACAATATATATAGCATATTAAGCAAAATATAATATCACTCAAATTATAAGTAACTTCAAAGTTTTGTTCTTTCTTTCTTTTTTTAGGTACAACTTTAAAGTTGCCACAAAAATGGAAACAGGTGAATGAAATTCACATTTTATCAAGAAAAAGTGTGTGTGTGTGTGTACAAGTTGAAAATGTAAGCAAACATTTCTTGATTTGCTTCTGGTACTTTTATCTTAATGCCACAGTGCATTTAGTTCCTACTTAATACTAACCAATTTTGTTTGGAAGCGCAATCCAATTGCCACCTGTCCCGTTCTCCTCAATGTAAGCCTTCAATTTTGCATCTTCCTCAGGTGACCATGGCCCCTTCTTCACAGTTGCCTTGTCACAACAAGGTGCTCGTCCCATATCTAGCTCTGTCTCAGTCTGTCTGTGTCTCCCTTTCTCTCACTATAGAAGGTGAGTTGCTTGGTGATGAAAACGATGAGGTGTGATGTAGTTTTTATAGTAGCAAACAGAGGAGGGTGTGAGAAAGAGAAAAAAAAAATCAGAGTGGGTTGACTTGATGTGACGTGATGTGATAGTGATGATATGAGAATATTGTTAGTTCAATTCAAAGTACTTCACGGTTTTTTTGGGCTCCTTTTACCTTCCTTATTTATGTAATTATGTTCTTCTGTTTTCAATTTTTTTGTTTTTTCTAGAATTATTGTATATCGGATTCGGATACTATTTTGGTACCGCTAAGAATCGAAGTAATGCTATAATTAATTACAGACCAAAATTGTGGTCAATAAAAAGTACAAAAAGAAAAGAGAGATGTTGGGATAACTGAAGATGGAAAATTCCGTGGCCAATTAGAGCAAATATAGATATATTGAGGTATAATTGAACAAAGCAATTGCTATAAAATATAAACAAACATCATTCGCTAGTATGAAATATGTGTGATGTGATACTAATTCTAAAATTGATTGGATATATTTCAAACGACTAATCCAAACCGTTTAAACTGATTTACTTTATGAGTGATGTGTTTATATGCAATTTTTTTTTTTAGATTTTCGAATTATTTTAGTATCAAATCAAGCAAACAAAAATGTTGAAAAATAAATGTATTAAAATTAACTTAAAAACTAACACATTTGGCCGCTTAACTTAATACTAAATAAATTCAAAAAATTATAAAATTTGCATGAAAATCCACAACTAATGAAATAGGTCGGTTTGAATTCACCGTTTGAAGTCGATTCGGTAAATTTTAAAATTGGTGTTATATAGACTGAAATGACACTGATCTAGCCGATCAATGATGCCAGCTAGTTCTTTTGTTCTGACTAGGTCAACAGGCGTTTTTTTTCTTGCGTTACTATTTTTGGACATGCTGTTAAATTGGCTTTAAAAATACATTTTTGTGTTTGTAAAATAATTTATTAAAGCTTTGAAATTTTTGTTTAAAGTAGCATGATGTAACAAAGATTAATCATTTGTTTTACGAAAAAATAGGCAAAAACTAGAATCTTGAACCTGTACAACAAATACTATCAAAGTTGTAGAATTCTCTCATTTCCTTTCTCAAATCTGTTCTATACAGTGTTCCCTGCCTTACCACCTCATTTGACCCACCATCTATGACACTAGGCCCCCACACAATAATGGACCTCACTCATCATAAGTGGTAGATGAAATGAGAGGACAAAGCACGGGGAATAGGGTTGATTTGTATTCGATCCGTATTCGAAAACTTAGATGTGGATATCCGATATCCATGTAGTCGTGTAGATAAGAATACTAATATAGTTTTACGTTTCAATTATCCGTATTCTAATAGTGAATATATACCATATATTTTAATATATATTATGAAAAAATTATGTTATTCACCATTATAATTAGATAAATATTATGAACTTTAATATTTTTATATTATTTTAATAAATATCCGATTTGATTCGGACTCATATCCGTATCTGTCTGATACGTTTGATATCTGCTCTGAGAATCCGTATCCAGAAAATAAAAAAAGAGATACGAATAGGATTTTACCATCATCCGCTCTATTTTCACCCCTGATGGAGAACCATATATTTTTTTTCTATTTTGTTTTGCCACTGTTTGAAGTCTGTTTGAGCAATGTTTTTTTTATTTGTTTTTTTATTTCATTACTGGTTTCTGTAAATTATATTCATCTTAGTTAAATATAAGTAAGGCCTTATTTAAAAAAAAAAGTGACAGTAAATCGATAAAGTTTAATTATTTCAATATTTTTTAAGAGAATTTTGATTTACATTCGAAGACCAGTACCTCCCATAACAGTGAGATGAATGATTTTAACCCTCATCTATTTATTCTCACAGAAGAATTTTAATTTATAGTGCATATATTATTGTGGTTTTCATGAGAGGGAGATGATTTTTTTAAACTTTCAAGGGCATAATTAACATATTATCAAATGAGGAGGATTTAAATGCACAATAAATTGTACTCCAATATGCTTCACATTCTTTATCTTCATTTTCAAAGTTCAAATAGTCGATTCGAACCGCTTAACATGATCTTCATAATAAAATATGTTTGGAGACCAAATTTTATATTTTAAAAAAATTACTATTTTTTAGATATATACAAAATCATTGTTTTAAGGAGATTCTGAACCATTCGAAAAAGTAATATTGTACCTATCTAAAAAAAAGTAAAATAATTCTAAAAAATATAAATTTGGCCTCCAAGAATAGTTTATTGTGAAGACCATGTTAAGCAATTCGGATCGACTGTTCAGACTTTAAAAACAGAAATAAAGAACGTAAAGCATATTGGAATACAAAATCATAATACATTTTGAAGCCTCCCCTTATCAAATACAGGAATATCAAAAGGCTGGTTTTACTTTCACATTGGGCAGGAGCTAAGCCTCAAAATTAAAGAGAAACAAAAGCTCAGTGGACCACAACCACTGGTTGGATGATTGTAATTTTGGTGTAGAGATGTGGTCTGAATTTAGGAAAAATACAAGTAACACAGTAAGTGGCTGATTGCAATAATAGTATAACACTTATAGCGCCGTAAGTGTTATGCAAATTATGTTGTGCTTCAGTTTTCCATAATTCAAATCTGAATTCCCCACCAAAAGGTTGAACAATTGATCTTATATATGGTAATTTTTGTCGTTATTTAATTAATTAAGATGCTGTCTAGTTAGAGGTGAAAACTGAGCGGATAGTAGTAAAATCATATTCATATCTCTTTTTTTATTTTTCGGATACGAATACAGAGCGGATATCAGACATATCAGACGAATACGAATACGAATCTGGATCAGATTAGATATTTATTAAAATAATATAAAAAATATTAAAGTTCATAATATTTATCTAACTATAATGGTGATAACATAAATTTTTCATATATTAAAATATATGGTATATATCTACTATTCTGACACGGATAATTGAAACGTAAAACCATATCAGTATCCTTATCCACACGGATATTCAGGTATCGGATATCCACATCTATTTCAGATATCGGACCAAATTTATATTGTTGATTTTCTCATTTTGGTCTGTACAAAAGTAATTTTAATTTTATTAGTGTTATCATGCATATATCACATATGGCTTAATTACAACAAGATCAATATAAGTACTTTTCATTTAGAAAATGCATTTCGAATTTTCAATTTTAGAACGAATTAACTAAGTTGACAGAGGTCCTATTAATTTGATTTCCCATTGGCAAGTAATGCTTGGTCGCCATAATTGCATTATTTTGTTAAATTTCAGACTATAATTTCGTGTAGTTCTCCGCTGCTCCGATGTATATATTTTTTCAGGCTAATTCATATCAGAATGTTATTACAATTTAGCAGTATGGGATTCAAAAAGTAGATAACTACACATTTTTTTATATTATATTTTTGCTCTGCTTGATTTATTTAATTAATTTTCGCACTTGAAAAGATCATAAACCTTTCTTACAGCAAATGCAAGACCTCTAAATGGAGAACAAAAACTTCCGATTAAAAGAAATCTCAAATCACATTAATATTGGCAAACTACTTAATTCTCTATATATGTGCTGTAGATAATTAAGTTCCAAAACTTTGGTTCTATTTGCAGAAAGAGCAACTTGTACTACTGTGCGCATGCATATATATATATATATATATATATATATATATATATTTTAGAACTAGGGTGCTCCTAAGTTCACCCAACCTCTTGTGAACTTGACTCTAAAATATATCGAATCGACTTTAAACGATGAATCCAAACAGTTGAAATCCTTCTACCTAATAATTGATGCGTCTACATGTGAAAATTTTAAAGTTTCGAATTAATTTAATATAGAGTCAAGTGGTCAAAGGAGTCCAAAAAATGAATGCATTAAAATTAATTTATAAACCTTAAACTTTTGACCACTTGATTATATATTAAATTAATTCGAAACTTTTAAATTTTCACATATAGATGCATCACTCATTAGGTAGAAGGGTTTCAACGGTTTGGATTCATTGTTTAAAGTTGATTCGATATATTAGAGTCAAGTTCACAAGAGGTTTGGTGAACTTAGGAGCACCCTAGTTCTACTCTCACTCTATATATATATCCAACATTAGTTAATTAATTAAGTAGAATGATTTTTTTTTAAATTGAATTAAGTACAATGATTGACCACACAATTTATAAATTATAAGTTGTTAACTTTGCAGAAAGAGGAGATAGTGGGAGCAGAAAGGCTCTTGTACAGTTGACAAAAAAGTATAAAAATACTTGTGTGTTGTTTTTATACAGACAAGCCTAAGAATATGTGTGTTTCTGGCACTTGTCTTCATCTGAGCTCTAGAATCTCAGATCAAGAGACGGCTAGAGATTATCTTTCAGAATATATATGCAAAATATCTCCTTTCTTCTTTTTGAACAAATAAGGAGAAGAAGAGACAGCTATGCACAGTAGGGGGTGAAAATAGTATATATGGATAATATCCGATCTATATTCGAAAACTTAGATATGGATATTCGATATTTGAATATTCGTGTGAATAAGGATACTGATATGATTTTATGTTTCAATTATCCGTATTCAAATAATAGATATATATCATACATTTTAATATATATTATTTATGTTATTTACAATTATAATTAGATAAATATTATGAATTTTTTATATTATTTTAATAAATATCCAATCTGATTCATATCCGTATCTGTCTGATATGTCTGATATCCGCTCCGTATTCGTATCCGGAAAATAAAATAAAAAGATATAGATATGATTTTATCACACTCCGCTCCGTTTTCAACCCTAATGCACAGTCGTAAGGATATATAAATAAATTAAACTTGCACACATTCCAGTGAATTTCAACCATGTCTTACATGTCTGAAATATAAAATGCATTAACAAGAGACATTTTCTCTGTGATGATCTGACGCCACAAAATAGGAGATAAAAAAATGTTACAACAAAGAAGGTATATATGGAAAACAAATGGATATATATATGACAAAGAAGGGTGAAGGGTGAAGTCAAGTCAAAACCGAGTTAGTTTCACAGTTGAAATAAAACCAACCTCAGCAGGTAACAAGTGTACCTTATAGGCTGACCTACTATTAGTCCATGGGCAGTTGCATTGCTAGCTATATGACTTTGTGATGTCACCTCTGTTGACCTTGTAAACTTTCTTTTTGCATTTATTTCTTCCATCAAAATTAAACCAGCTCTGTGTGTGTGTGTGTGTGTGATTGTGACTTAATTTTTAATAAGCTTTATTTTCTCAATGCATTATCTTTGAGGAGGCTGACCTTGTGAACTTTGATGTATATAGTTATAGATATCATGTTACGTATCAAATCATCAAACAAATGATATATGAAAAACAGGATCTTATTTTTTCATTTCCAGCCATAAATAGAAATGAACCGTACTGCTATTAGATAACAGTTTACTTAATTCAAGAAATTACAAATATATTTATTTGTAAAAAAATTCCTAATCTGCACTTTCTCCTTTTTCTCCATTTTCTTGATTGAACTTCCTATTTGTTAAATCTCAGTCTAATATGAAAACATTCTGGGCACACCCCTGTTGATAGTAATAACTTTTGATCAATGCTGATGAGCCAAAGCTGTCATATATAGACATATAGTTCATTTATTTTATTTTCACATTACATTACAGGAACCGGTTTTGGTTTGTTGTAAGCGGTACTGAGTGCGTTATACGTACCTGGGCCCTGGGGTACTGGAGTGAGTTGTAAAGTTGATTTTATTTAATGCAATTTCTTGGTAGTCACTACAAAGTTAAAAAAAAAAAAGAACAAATTTTGTTTTGCTTAACATATTTTTCTATATTAGTGGATATTTACAACAGAAATATCACTGCAAAGTTACAAAATTAAGCTCAAATGAAAATAATAAGTTACCAACTTAATAAGTTTCAATTAAGTCAGAAAGATGAATTCACGGCATTCACTGTGATCTAAAAAACCCAAATCTTGATCCAACTTACACTTAATACATAACTACATATCATATAACAGCCGGTACTGACATGAATGATAGTTCTGTTTCTACAACAATTCCATGCAGCTCTCAAGAAAGAATAGCTAAAATTCTTATTAAGAAATTAATATGACATGCCTTTAGTTGGCATATACATGGCGCAATCAGAATATCTGAATATGATAGTAGTATTATTTTCAACAGGGTTTGACATAGGAGCAAATAAATTATTGTAAAAACCCAAAAGGGTCATATGAGACCAAAAGAGCAACCAAATGGAATATTTTAATTATCCAAAAGATAAGGCAACTTGATCTCATGATTTATGAATGATAAGAATCAAACTAGCTTCCAAGCATATGAAGTCTGGGGTTTGACACACCATGGAGTAGAGTCACCTAAAACAACTTCATTAAGAAGACCTTAATTTCATATGTTAATTAATTACAAAGTCTAACTTGGTTAATATTTAATGGTGGAAGTACACTTAAAAAATTGTACCTAATTTTATTTGCACCAGGGTCCCTGAAGAATTCAATAATCACTGCCAGCATTAGATTTTTTTTTTATAAATATCATCAAATTTAAATATTTTAACGAAACAAACATATTGGATTTGTTTTTTTTTTTTTTTTTTTATGAAAAACAGCTCCACGAGACAGTTTACTATTCACGTAGTAAGTAGATGGAGCAAAAAAATCTCTGCCTCCACCGATTCTGTGGATCGGCGGAACTGCTTTTCATAACAATCAAATTCAATATGTTTGTTTTGTTGAAATGGTTAAATTAGATGCTATTTAAAAAAAAAAATCCCAGCATTATAACACCAAAAGGTGCAATTACATGTTTTTGAACTGATTTGGTATCACCAATTAAATATACAACTAAATTGTTAAATGATTTGTTAAAAATTCTAGGTACTAAATTGTAATTCAGAATATCATTAGGTATTTAGGTGTGTTTTGATCTAATTAATTAGAAAACAATTAAGGAGGTTGACTCAATTCATTCAGTACACTATGATACCTTTAGTGCTCTTGTTGGTACAAATAATTCCCGATCAAGAGAGCCTTGTTGTCCTTTTGTGAATGCAAGTTTGATTTTTACTACCGAGCATATAAATAAATAATCCCCACCTTTTGACCTTTGTTATTTTGTATAACAATTTGGATAACATGATCTTAATTATAGAGCTAACGTCATGTTCCGTGTGGTTTTCTTCTTATCTAATTAACTTTTCTATCAACACATATTCATGTCAATAAAAAATATGTATGACATCAATGCAAATAGAAGGCTTCTCTATTAATTAAGGTATAAATGAGTAGAACTAAGCTGTTCCTAACTTCACCAAGTATTTTTGTGAACTTAACTCTAAAATCTATTGAATTGGTTTCAAACGACCAATTCAAACTGTTAAAATTCTCCTACTTTACAAGTGATGAGTCTACATGTGAAAATTTTAAAGTTTTAAATTAATTTATTATAAAGTCAAGTGGTCAAAATTTAAAACTTTATAATTTAATTTTAATGTATTTATTTTTTTAGATGTTTTTTTGACCACTTGACTGTATACAAAATAATTTTAAAATTTTAAAATTTTCGCATATAGACGGCATCACTCGTAAGGTAGAAGAATTTCAACAGTTTGGATTTATCGTTTGAAGCCAATCCGATAGATTTTAGAGTTGAGTTCGAGACTTGGTGAACTTAAGAACACCCCAGTTCTACTCGTATAAATTTTATGTTTTTTCAAGTTTTTTAAAATAAGTTATAATAACACAATTCAAGTCGAGAATCTGTCTTTAGTCTAGTCACAAAAAATAATGCCTTCTCACTTTACAAGTTTGAAATTCATATGGAGGAATGTATGAACGGAATTTGTTTGTCAATAAACTTCTCTCTCTGAACTTATTTGTTTGCGTATTAAAAGGTATTATAACACATATTAAACAACATTTTCTCGTCAATAAACAAATGCATTTCAATTATTCTCTTTAGTGGCTTTATTATTTTGGAAAAGGTAAGCGTCTAAATTTTTATGTACATCCCACCTTAACATACATTTCTATAGCAAAAATTTTAACTTGAAAAATATAGTAACTTTTTGTTAATTTAAAAAAATTCTTGCCAGCTTATTGTATTACTCAATTAAAGAGTAATATGCATTTAATACAATTTGGTGATAAAAAAATTATAATATAATTGCGAAACAATAATGCCAATCTCATTTCAAATGAAATCTCTCATGCGTCAAATATTTGTTTAACACTACAACGAACCAATAACAGAAATCCATCTATAACCCGTACAAATAATTGTGAACAAATTCAAAGGCCCATGTTCAATTGGGCCTTTTGGCCTATTACTTACCGTGGCTCATTTGTTTCTAACTTGGCTCGTTACTAACGAATTTGGAAAATAAATCTGCTGAGAATGGCAGGGATTTCATTTATTTTGAGATTTAGGCATAAAAATCAATTGTTTTTGTTTTAAAAAAATAACAGTTAAATTTGAAATAGCAGGATTTCTATGATTATTTGGAATTGCAGCAGATTTATTTCCACGAATTTGATTTTAATTTAGATGAGATCATTTTTTAGCTCGTTCTTTTTTTATTTGAAGTCTGTAGACAGTTTCATTGTTTGTTGCAAGTAGCAGATTATATTATTTTTCGGTACTTTTACTATCTATGTTCATCATAAGAAAATAAAATTGATTGCAAGAAAAAAATACTTTTTTTTTTTTGCTAATTTGTAATATATACGTGTAGAAGTAGAGTTAGACTTTGGAAAGTCAAACACAGATTGAAAGTTAACCATGTTAAATGAAAATCAACTTCAAAGTATATGTGACATTTTACAACATCAAATCAATTAAAAAATTTATATATATAAAAGATAGACAAAGAACTATTAATGTAACTCAGCTTGTGACTTGGCTCGTTTTGTCACAAACTGAGTTCGAACATACTGAGTATATAGCGACAATCAAATAGTTTGGTTTCGGTTTGACGGGATAAAAAATTCATATTTTTTCGCTAATAATTTATAATTTGTATTTTATTCGCGAATAAAACGTATTATATATTTTTTCATTTTAAATAGAGTTCGGTTTAAAAAAATAAAAAGAAACAAATAAAATGCGAATTATTCACGTATTATACACATATATTATCACTATAATTTAGCATTGACGATCATATTATTAATTTATTATCAGCCCCGGCACGACCGGCATTTTTTTCCATAACAAAAAAAAAATATATTAATAACCTATTTTTAAAAAAAAATTTACCCATAACCAAACTGCCCAAACGTGGGGCGGTCCACTATACAGACCAAACTGCCCCCCCGTGGGGCGGTCTACTATTTTTTTTTTTTTTGTATTTTGTGTATAAAATGATTATTTTCTCTCTCCTAAGTCACAATAATCCAAAGAAGCTAGAGCAAAACCTAATTGAGTCACTCTTCTTCCAAACTAACTTCTGCTCTCAAACAGTGCTCAGAGGCGATTTTTAGGCGATTCTGAGGCGATTGCGATCAACAGTGCGCTCAACAGTGACCGAGGTATATTTTTTAAAATTTTTTTTAAAATGTTAGAAATTTCATAAATAAACAAAAAACTAATATTGAACGACGAATTTCTTTTGTAATGTCAGAAAAAACTAAAAAATGTTCATTGCATTGTACATGGGTGGAAAAATCACGAAAGAGGAGTTCGGATGCCAATACTCGAAAGATGCGACTTACGGCTTCCAGGTGAATGCCAATACTTCAATTTATGAAGTAAAGAAAGCAATATTGCAACAAACCGGTTGGGACCGTGTCCAATTTACCGTAGAAATCAGTACCCGAATTAACAACCAACTGCCTGGTGCCAAACCTTACTATGTAAAATATCCTATAGCAGAGCAAGATATATGGACAGCTATATACGGGTTTTTTTGAGTCCAATTTAATCCCGATAATGGACCTATTTTGCAAAAAAAATTTGATTCAACTAGTTGGTGCCTGGATAGGATCTTCTGCCCAGAACAACTTGGATACTGGGGCTGGACCTTCTACTCAGAACAACCAGGATTATGATCACAACCAGGATGTGACCTTACCCCCTCGTGAACCTGTGAGACGAGATATGTATTTGCAAGTACCTGAGCGCAGTGTTGCACCCCGAGCTGAAACTAGAAGACGGTCATGTGTTGGTCGGGTTGGATACCAATCAGTACCTGATGCCTTACCTAACTACAACCCCCCTGAACCTAGAAGACAGTCCACAGTCGATCGAAATGATACAGGCATTGATTTTGACGGTATTTATGAGATATCGACAAAGGAAATAGATACTGGTGATGATTGGGATGGAGATTGGGATTCAAACAGATTATCAGAGGGCGACGATGAGGAGATTATGCCTTCTCCAATTGAAGGCAGATTTCCGATCAGGGGACGAGGAGACAAGCACCCGGTAAGGACATTCAACGACACTAATTCTTTTGAAGAAGCAGACATTTCTTTTTTTGGGACACGCATTGTATACAACGAAGAGATTAGCCCGGGCCAACTTTACACCAACATTAAGAAAGCGTCGAGCAAAGTTAAGCAGTTCCATTTGAAGGGTAACTGGGAGTTTACAGTGGTCAGGCGGGAGAGGAACCGGTATGCTGTAATTTGCAAGGATACAAAGTGCAAATGGAAAATACCGCACCTAAAGGCAAGGGAGAGGCATGGATAATTAAGAAGGTCGAAGGACCACACACTTGCAAGAGTGCGTCAAGAAGAACAGATCATAGTGCGTTGACGGTAGCAATTTTTGCCGGTGTAATTATGACAAACATTAATGAGGACCCTGCGATGAGCATTAAGGAGGTCGCTCGTGCGGTGAGATGGGTCTATGAACATGTAACCCCACATTACAATAGGTTGTGAGGGGTCGAGAACTTGCAGTCTGCAGATGCTTCGGAACCTGGAAGGGGTCGTACAACCTCCTCGCACCATTACTTATTGCCATAACAGGTACAAATCCGGGAACTAGATTCCAGCAATGGCATGTACCAACCGGTACACCCGGTGAGGTACAATTCAAGGGCATAGCATGGGCTTTCAGTCCATGTATTGAAGCCTTTCAATATGTTAGACCTGTGATCATCATCGATGCATGCTTCATGTCCGGCCGGTATGGTGGGGCTCTGCTTATAGCATGTGTATATGATGCTGAAAACCAGTTGTTGCCCATAGCTTTTGCCATTGTTCAACAGGAGGATGGTCCAAATTGGGGTTTTTTTATGTCCTTTCTGAGAAGAGAGGTGATAGGAAACAGGTTCGTCTGCGTGATATCAGACCAGCACAAGGGCATCAAGCATGTATTTAATAGCCTCAACTATGGGTGGAACACAAATACCGGAGAGTCTGTGCACAGTACCGCATGCAACACATTTCGGGAGAACCTGTGCAAGAATACCGGCGGCGGAGAATGGGTTGCTGACAGGTTCAAAATTGGCTGCAAGAGGAAAAAACCACGACGGATGGAAGAGATGTTCAGAGATTTTGCCAGAGTATGTATGCATTATTTTTTTTCTAATTTTTTGGACATTTGTACGACTTTTATAACTGAGGTATATTTATCTATTTTTTGTAGACATTTCCGGAGGCAAATGCCTATTTAGCGAAGGCGGGCAAGAGACGTCCGAATGATCCGTTCGAGCCGTCAGCATATGAGAAGATATTTCAAGCATGTGATAGAGGTTGGAGATGGGGAATTATGACCACTAATAGGTCAGAGTCATTAAACAGTGTCTTCAAATAGAGCCGTATGTTACCCGTGGTTTCACTGGTGGATGAGACATTCTACAAGTTAAATGCTTGGTTTATTGAGAGGCATGCTAAAGCCAATGTATTAGCGAGTAGTGACCAACTATTCTCAGATAGAGTGGAGGAGAAATTAAGAAAACACAGAGAAAAAGGTTTTGTCATGCACGTTGTAGCATATGGCAGCACAGGTACGGAATATGAAGTGCAGGTTCCAAGTGAGATCATTCCACCGGTGGTGGGACGAAATGACATTATACAAACTCATGAACGCGCATGCAAGTACAAAGTCGTTTTAGACGCGAACAATCAAGTAACGTGCGAGTGCCTGTTGGGTTTTCATGGTACTTAAGGCAGCGGAATTTCAAAAATTTTGACAAGAAAAGTACCAAAAGATCATTATGTATGACTAAAATCAAACCAAAATCAATTTCCAAATCAATAAGCATCATACCTTTAGTTTCTTGTCTCCAAACAAGAAATGAAGATCCTTGAGATGTAGGGTTGTAGTCTCTACCTCCTTGTTGATCGATGTTAATGGTGGTTGATGCTTTGCAGCACCCTGGTGGTTGATGTGTGCGTGACCTTGAACGCCTTGTACCAAGATGAGACTCCAAAGTAGAAGCCCTCCACGGTATCCACCAAGAAATTAATTAGAAACCAAACTTTTCTCTTGCTAGAGAGTAGTAATTTGGTCGCTTCTTAATTCCTATCCTCCAAGAGAACCAGATCTTGATTCTAGGGTTTGTGGGTTCTCAACACATGAGAGAGAAACAAGAAAGAGAAAGAGAGTTTTGGCAGAACTTCAACTCTCAAAACGAATTGCCCTCAAAAGGAATGAGAGAGAGTGCATATATAGCAAATAAGGAATGTAAAATTATGTTTTCAAAATTAACTCCGTGTTCTACCACGTTTTTGACCATGATCTAATTCGAATTAGATTCTGCTCTCTGAATAAAAGTTATAGATCTTTCTTTTACCTTTCTATCCATATGTGGTACGCTCAAAATAAACATCGTATGAGGGTGTTATGGTCAAAATACGAAACATGCACAGCAGTTTCCAGAACATGGTAGTCTAAATTTAGCACCACGTTCTACCACGTTTTTGAGCATGATATATTTCTAATTTGGTTTTCTTCTAGAAATACAAAGTTGTAAATTTTTCTATTACCTTTCCAGAAAGATATAGAACGCTAAAAACGGATATCGTATTAGAAATATATGGCCCAAATAAGAAACATTGCGTAGCAGATTTCAGAAAACGTGGTAAACTATTTTGGGCTAACTTTTAATTATAGAAACAATTCTTTAAATAAACATGAGCCATAATTAACAACAGCCATTAGGCTTTGTTTATTGGGCCAAGTTTCACTTTCCTTGTTTGAATTAATCAAATATAATTAATCTAATTAATTGTAGTATCATATATAATTATCCAAATAATTATATTTCTCATGTTTTAGTGGATAAACCAATTTATTTGTCATGTCATACATGTCAAAAAAATAATGAGCATTTCTAATTAATTCCTTATTGGTATGACCCTGTGGGATCTATGTCATTCGGCAATAGAATCTGAAACTCTTTTCGATTCCATAAATTACAAGCGGCACCTAGCAATATGCATTGTAATTACCCAAATGACACAGATGATAAGTACCATACTGTATCACGATCCCTAAGTAATAATTGCCTCGTGTCAATTCTATGTCTCATGATATCATGAATAGATCCAAGGTAGGAGTGTGTCATCCTTGCAAATCTACTCGTTTCTTGATTCCGAAATAATTCAGTAATTATAATTAACTCCTTAATCATATGTGCACATACTTGTATTATTTCATCAAGGGGCCCAGTGATATCATCGCTCATTATATGAGGGACATTGGTATTCTTGATAATTACTATCCCTCCACATAAGAAACACATACTGAGATAGAATCTGTATAATTGCCAGTTACGGACAACGTTGGATAATATCCACGAATATATATTCCCATGCGAGAGAAACAATCATCTCATACCTTAGAATTCCAAACACAAATAAAACATTAATGACACAAACACAATCCATATTAAATGTTTTACTTTGGTCACGTCCAATCCCCTGATCTCCATCAGGTATCCATTTGATCAGATTGACAACTCCTTGTCATATGATCTGGAGAACATGATCATCATCTAATCCAAATGCTAATTTTATACCGATAATTAATGTCCCTTGTTAATTACCAAGACTAGGGACACTTTAGAGTATTTATTAACACATGTATAGAGTTCCACAATTTCAAGTCCTCAACCTAAATGATCTATAATTAATAAAATACTCAAGGAACAAAATGATAAACATAATCATTCAATTACATAAACAAAACTTAGAAAACAATCATCCTATGATTGGCTTCTAGATCACAACACTAACAGTGCCAAGGCCCCCAGTTAGTTCGCATTCCGTGTTCTCATGTTATGGCGGTTTGTCGAAAACGGAATTTTCTTGAAGACGTCTTTGTTGACAACTATTACCGTACCGATTGCCTTCTGAAAACCTGGGGAGCATCATTTCACAACTACCCCAACCAGTACCAGTGGCCATACTACCTTGGGCCTACGGTGGTTCTCGATAAGGAATGGATCAGGAAGGGGAGGAGGAAACACAAGCGGTGCGTAATGCATATGGACATCATGCAAGGTCGGCGAGTGGGACATGAGGCTCACCGTTCGACTACTGACAGACAGATTAGAGGTATGTAGATGATCGTACACAACTTAAAAATGATTTGAAATTAAATTTAAATATTGATACTAAATGTTCAATGAAATGCATTGCAGAGGCAATAATCGAAGCCAACGAAAAAGAGAATGCTAGAGTGGTTGCCGATGCGGGACCTTCTGGAAGCAGGCGATCCAGTCAGGGAAGCCACTCAGGGAGTAGTCAGGGCTCTACAACTGCTGGTGTCGTGCTGTCATCCACTTCCAGAAGTCTAAGAAGTAGATTTGGTATGCTTGGACGCAAGAATAGTTAATTCAACAAATATTGTATTTATATTTGTAACTTATTCAATTAACTTATGTTGTGAACCATTTTTCTTAGATGAATTTTAACTATTTGATCTGATTACAAAACCTGATAATTATTACACACTGATACATTATAATTACTAAATAATTATTACAGACCTTACAATAATACTACTTCTGAGAACGAGTACCGAAGGTACAGGGAACAAAATCATCGTCTGAGTCTGGTTCAGTCGTAGCAGACGAAGAGACAGTCTTACCAGTATTTTTCTTTCTTTTGATATCGCCGATACGAGTCGTAGTAGGCGAAGAGACCATCTTACCAGTATTTTTCTTTGTAGGTAACGGGTTTGGTTTTTTGTAAAAACTTTCCTCAAAATCATCATCGTCATTGACTGGTATGTTTTTGCTCATCACCGTCTTACCAGTATTTTTCAGTTTTCCACCACTGGACGATCGATTTGGTGTGTTTTTGCTCATCGTTTTCACCTAAAAAAACAATCATCATAAACATATATAAAATAATAAGGTTTCAAATTTAGAGGATGGATCAAACAATTTGTAACATTTTTTGTTTATTTCTGAAATTTCCGACATGTTTCTAAAAATTAATTTAAAAAAAAATACCTCGGTCACTGTTGATCGCAATCGCCTCAGAATCGCCTAAAAATCGCCTCTGAGCACTGTTTGAGAGCAGAAGTCAGTTTGGAAGAAGAGCTAGTGTATTATTGTGACTTAGGAGAGAGAAAATAATCATTTTATACATAAAATACAAAAAAAAAAAAATAGTAGACCGCCCCACGGAGGGGCGGTTTGGTCTGTACAGTGGACCGCCCCACGTTTGGACGGTTTGGTTATGGGTAAATTTAAAAAAAAAAATAGATTATTAATATTATTTTTATTTTTTTTTTGGTTATGGAAAAAAATGCCGGCCGGCACGGTGAGTGGCTGAGTGCCACAAACGAGCCGAATTCCGACAAGAGATACACTCCGGTTTGGCTACTCCTATCTTCTTGGGTTCTCCGCCGCCTCCTTATTCTCTGAGGCCCTTACACTTCTACCAACGATGTCAATGATCTATGACGAATGGGACCCACTCAAATTTACTTCTCATTTGTTTGGTTAGTCTTATCTCTTGATCATGTATGTTTTCATGAAACGCTGTATGGCGTATCAGTAAACTATCAAAACTTACGAGGACCAAGGAACCTGTTGAACTCGGGTCCGTATCGTCTGAGATATCTCAATTTTTGCGTGACCGACGTGTCCGGTGTCTATTCAGGGAACGTAGGGGCCAGTATTATTTGAGCTTTGAGATCGTGTAGAACGTATTTTAACGATTGAGATATTCCAAAAAGTCACGCAAAGTTTGAGATATCTTAGAGGAAGCTTATTCGTTGAACTCGGGCATTTAGCTGCCTCCCTTAAACCCTTCCAATTCATTCCCTTTATTTCCTTTCATTTCCTTTCCTTTCTTCCCCTACGCCGAGGGTGCAATGTCTCCCCTCCTCCTCCTTCGGCGTTATAATTCCCGCCGTTTCTCGTTTCCCTCCCCTCCGTTCCACACCCTTTTCTCCACTGTCTCCACTCCGCCTCCGCTCTCCCTCTCCAGTCCGAGTTTCACCATATGGGGCGCCAACACGGGAGTAGGCAAGACGCTGGTCTCCACTGGACTCTCCATTTCGGTTCTTTCCTCTCTCCAGTCCCTTCTCTACCTCAAACCTCTACAGACCGGTTACCCACTCGACTCCGACTCCCGTTATGTGTTTCGCAAGGTGTTGGACCAATTACGCCTGGCGAACTGCACTAACTGTGTTGTTGCGTCCAATCAGATCCTTATTGCATCACGATCCGCGAATGAGTTGGGAGGTTGCTCGCATGAGGAGGTGAGAATGAATGGAAAACAAGGTGAGGAGGTTAGACTGGAGTGTAAGACGTTGTATGCTTGGAGAGAGGCTGTGGGCCCGCATCTTGCAGCAGAGAGAGAAGGGCTGATGGTGCAGGATGAGGTAGTTAGGAAGGTTTTGGGGAGGTTTTTGGGGGCAGAAAGCAGAGATGGAGATGGGTCTGAATGGAGAATAATTGAAACAGCTGGTGGGGTGGCGAGCCCAGGCCCCAGTGGAACTCTTCAGTGCGATCTGTACAGGTACTTCTTTGTCCACCTTTCTGTTTGTCTCTGTAGTTCGTGTAAGGTTTGGAAGTATTCAAAATGGAAAAACTCAACTGACCTATTAGATATAGACCAGCCAGTTGAACTTTAGTAAACAGAAATGAACAATAACAAACGGACCTTGAACTGAGACTGTTGTGGTGATCCTGGTTTGTGTACCATTGCTTTGGTGGTTTTAATCCTTTTGTGGTAGTTTAATAATAGTAGTTTATGTTATATGGGGGTATATGGCTACTGTGATAGTCACCCATATCTCTGCAATAGCATCTTTTTGTTTCTATTAGTAGGGTTTGTTGTTTTCTGGGTTGTAATTAAACTGGTTGTTTCTTAATGCAAATGGGCTTATAAGCCATGTTTCAGAAAAATTAAAATAAAATAACAAATGGACCTCTTAGTGTAGAGCTCTACCAGCCACATGATATGTACCTACATGGTTTACCTATTCTATATGTGACAAAACAACCCGAACAATATTCTCTGTTTTTGTTGTAATCTTAAGCTTATGCTATTCAAATTATAGAATTCTAATAATGGTTGGGGACTGGTTTGAAACCAGACCATTAAGGTTGCCAGGTGTACTTGTAGGAGACGGCCGATTGGGTGGCATTTCTACTACTATTTCAGCTTATGAGAGCCTTGTATTAAGAGGTTATGATGTGCCGGTGGTTATTTTTGAAGATAACGGGCTTTCGAATGAAGTGGCCTTGCTTTCTTATCTAAAAAAAAGGTACAAAATCAAATTATCAAATTGTCTTTTCCATCAAGAAACTGATATAACACGTATGTATATCAAATTATCAATATAATAACTGTTAGCTGTTAGCTATTAGGTCTTATACTGTACCTCCCTTCTTTATGTTTGGTACAACATGCACGTTAATGTGCTCCAGCTAAGAACTACACATTAAAAATGGACGTTTGAGTTGGCTCTGTACCAGTTTGTTACTGTTGTGTCTGGTACCATTATGTACCAGCGTTTTAGGAACTGTCAAAATGTAAGCTGGTTTGAAAAGAATACCTGTCATAATTTGCTGCCATTAAGAGACCTGTGTCATTTTCTGAGATTCATAGCAAATCAAAACGTAAAACAATCAGAATTGAAGCAACTGAACCAAAGTTGACCTGACTCCCCGACTTAATCAGCCCAATGTTGCCTTGTAATGTTGTGTTATGATAACCCTCTAGACCTCTACTAATGCTAAGCTAGTTGTCTACACTTATATAAGTTCTCATACCTGCTGTAACTGGCTATAATTAGAATTGTTTTTTTGCAGTACAACTGAATATTTTATCGATTGCAGCTAAGGAAACTATGTTTCTCATGTTTAAATTGTCATCTCGTGTTTTCACATTTTTGCAACTAGTAGCCTACCATTAGTTTAGGGTGATGGTTTTCTTGCATGCCATTAACTTCTAAAGATTCTGGCCCCAACTATCAAAAGCTGAGTTATGTCACTGCACTTCATGAAGAGGCACCCTTACTTCGGCCTTTAAATCTTAATTTCAAAGTTTAAACGGTGGATCTGAGTCGCTCAATTTGACCTGCATATGGAAATCTTGTAGGATACCTAATCTTATTATTTTTAGAATCTTTTTTAATATTTTTTTTGGATTTTTAAAAGATGACTCTAAAATAATAAGAATAAAAACAATAACATATCAAATATGGTCGTTTTTCAAAAGTCCGAAAAAGTAGTAAAAGTTCTAAAAAAATAATTTTTTGTATCCTATAAGATTTTGTTATGTAGACACATTGAGTGACTCGGATTAACCGATCAAACTTTGAAAATCAAGATTTGGATCTGGAGTAACGGTTTCTCTTTACTTCATGAAGCACCGTAACTTAACTCGTCAAAAGCTTAATATTTTCCTGACTTTAAGAAAAACTGACTCGAACACATCAAAGTTATGTTAATCCAATGAATGGTGTGCTAAAATTTGCAAATGCAATTAATGTTTTGTTAAAAATAGTACTTCAAAAGTAAACTGAAAAATTATCTATATATTTTGTTAAACAGGGTGCCTGTTCTTGTGCTGCCACCTATACCAAAAGACCCTTTTGACAACCTAACAGACTGGTTTCTTGACTCGGCCTCAGTTTTCACCTCTCTCCAAGATGAACTTCTTTTATTTCATTCAAGGAGAGTTGAGAGGTTGAAGGACATGCCAAAAAAGGCAAAGGATTTGTTCTGGTGGCCATTCACTCAGCATGACCTGGTACCAGAAAATAGTATCACTGTAATCGATTCACGGTGTGCAGAGAGTTTTTCAATTTATAAGGTACTTTTTATATCCACCTATTGTTACTTAGACTGTGGGCTGTTTGCAAATGAATCAAAAGTTTATTATATTTGCATGTAATTATTGCATATAACACCGAGAATGTTGGGTTGGGTGAACAAAAGGAGTAGTTTTGACTTTTGGTAGGTTCATGAGGGCCAAATTTCTACATGAGTTGCATCGGAAGATGCCAAGGATTGTTGTGTCCACTGTAGGCAAAATTTATTTCATTAGTTATGATTCTTTAGTGCCCTTTGAATGAGAAAGCTTATGAGGAAATTTTCTTAGAGATGGTCTTCTCTAATTATTCTTGTTACTTGGTTGTTATTCTTTGTGGTTGATTTTAGGTCAAGGATGGCAAAGAATCAATAATTCCACAGTTTGATGCGTGTGCTAGTTGGTGGACTCAGGGACCTGATTTGTCTTTACAGGTTAATTATCCTTTTATTTTTAATCATTTCCATTGGAAATACTCACACATGGCACTACAAAACCTCAAGAAGTTTTACATCTACCCCTATAAGATGCTTTCTTTGTGTATGCAACTTGCATGAAACCATTTGCGCTTATTTGCATCATATAAAAAAAAAGTTACCTGACTAGTATAATCGAGGCTGAGTCATATAAAAAAAAAGTTAGCCGACTAGTATAATCGAGGCTGAGTCAAAACAAATGTGACTAAATTGCTCTGAACTTTCACTTAGCTCAATTTAATTCTTCCATAGCAAGCTCAAACAAATTTGTAACAAGTATTGTTCCCTTATCCTTGAGTGAATTCAGCCTTAGAAAAAACAAAGTACTTTTTAGTGTAGTCCAAAGTAAAATAAATAATAAAATGTACTTCCTGATCACATTAATCTTTGAAGTGAGTTTGCGAACAGTTTGAGAAAGGTGATAGTTTTTGGTTTGCAGATATGAGATACTGGGTTTCATCACAAAAGTTCTTTCTTTTCGTCTACTCTGAAAAAATTTCTTGGATTGTAATTTCATTTTTTTTATGTCATAAGGTGTTTTCAGACTGAGCTCGCGAGGGATGTGGGCTACTCTGCCTCAAGATACGGCCACGTGATGTTTCCTGAGAATGTTTACGAACCTGCTCTTAGATGTGCAGAGCTTCTTCTAGATGGAGTTGGAAAAGGTTTATATAGCTTCTGCATGCTGTTTTTTTTCCTTTATTTAATTTTGAATAGTGCTAATTAGGCATATTGTCATTTGATCCTTAACCATACCATATTGTGGCTTTAATACTTCAAAAGTGTAAATTAGGGTTGTCATCCTCATGTTAAACTTAGTTGGGACTATCTTTATGTGTTAAAGAAAAGCTTAAAATTGAGGAGCCTGAGCATTGCTGTAGTGGATATGTTTAGGAGGCTGTTTGTACAGGGTTTTTTACTTCCTGGCCAAATTCTCTGTTGTTATATGGCTCTCCCTAAGTTTGTGGGGTGTGATGTGGGGGGGTGGGGACATTCACATCCTCTCTCGTTACTGCACAAGGAATCTTTTACAATTATTGAATCTGGACCATTCATTTTAACTTGGCACGAATCTCAAAGCCCAATAATACTGACCCCTATTTCCCCTGAATCTCAAACCGTAAAGTAATGCGCATCCTCTGTAGTAATAGAGAGGATACGGATCCGGGGGGGCGATGTAAGATAATCATTAAGGTCTTTCTAAGATACTTGAGGCATTTTTTTTCCTTTTTCTTTATCAATCCTATCTTTTGTTTTAACAGGTTGGGCTTCTAGGGTTTACTACTCCGACAATGGGTCCACAGCAGTCGAAATAGCTCTAAAAATGGCATTCCGTAAATTTCTTCATGATCACAGTAGCTTCTTAACCTCGCAAATGAATATACTGAACGGTACTGACCTTCAGCTAAAGGTACTGTACTATACCATCCTTATGCCTGATTATAACTCACTGTACACTGTTTGATTAATTAAAATTAGTAGTTAGTAAACGCTTTTGTTTGCCATATATTGAAGGTTCTTGCTCTTACTGGAGGCTACCATGGAGATACACTTGGTGCAATGGAAGCGCAATCCCCCTCTGCTTATACAGGCTTTTTGCAACAACCATGGTACTTATCTGTTTAAAATATTCTTGCTGTACCAGCTGGCTTCTACTTGGTACCAGTTATAACATAACTGTAGAACATTGCTGATTTTTATATGCCCATAGAGCTCGGGTTGGTGGTATCGAAACACATTAAAATATGTATGGCCTAAGCTGCAAATGTGTGTTTCTCCTAGGCTCCAATATACCCAAAAAAAGGTGATATGAAACATTATTGTCTTGTAGTATCAAACTTACTGGTCAGAAGTAACTGTTGGCACCGGATCTTATTTTGAATTAGTAGGTGAACAGCCTACTATGGGCATTTATTGAACAACAAAACAGAGAGTTACTTCAAGATACAGAAGGGTTAACAAAGGAAAGTAGAAGAGAAGATAGACACAGAAAAGGCTTAACACTGATTTTTACAGCTTCCGATACCAGATCTAAAAGGCTCCCCAGAATGATGGATTTAATTGTAGAACCCAAACAAACATAAACAAAAATAAATTATTAATTATAATCAGTAACTAGGACTGATATCATATGGCACTAATCGTGTATTTTCTCTTTAATATAGGTACTCAGGGAGGGGCATTTTCTTGGAGCCTCCAACAGTTTTTTTTACCAATGGGAAATGGAATCTATCTGTTCCTGATTCATTAGTATCTGATAATCCAAGTTCTGAAAATCAACCCAGTGAGTCACGTTTAAATCACTAAGCCAATGTTTCAATTCAGTATATATCACCAGATGTTTCTTATTGTATGGTACTGTAGCTGAATCCTTTTGTTTTAATGATTTTAGGTTTTGGATTTCTGGCTGATATCTTTTGCCGAAGCAGAGATTCTTCTACTATTGCTGATATGTACCATGCTTACATTTGTCAGCAACTATCACTGAATTCTGGACCTAACAAGGGAACTTTTATTGGTGCACTTCTAATTGAACCTGGCAAGTGAATTACTCTCTCTTTACACTGCCTATCATTCTGTCACTGAAGTTGTGTATTTTGCTTGAATTTGATGCTTTATTCTCAAATGACCCTCTGCTGATTCATATATATTAAATAAGAATAGAGAAAACTGTAATAGAATGAGATAAAAAAAACCAAGATTCACCACTCATCAGCTTGGTAGTGGTTGCTTAAATTCGTTATTCAAACAAGAAAAATGAATTACAATTTGCTTCCTTATTTTTTACTAATATTTCCATCATTCAGTGATACAAGGTGCCGGTGGAATGAACATGATCGACCCTCTTTTCCAAAGAATCCTTGTCAGTGAGTGTAAAAAATGTAGAATTCCGGTGATATTTGATGAGGTATTTACGGGATTCTGGCGACTGGGCTGTGAGTCAGCTGCTGAGCTACTGGGCTGCCACCCTGACATAGCCTGCTATGCCAAACTAATGACAGGTGGCCTCATACCATTGGCTGCGACTCTGGCAACTGAAGATGTTTTTCAAGTATTTAGAGGCAATTCTAAATTAAGGGCTTTGTTGCATGGCCACTCTTATTCTGCACATGCCTTGGGGTGTACTGCCGCTGCTAAAGCAGTACAGTGGTTCAAGGATCCTCATACCAATGCAAATATTGACTCAAGTGGTACCCAACTGAAGGAGGTAAGATGTCTACTTTTTGTCACATTATTTTCTTTGCATGTTACCTTTTCTTATATGTGTTGGTTTTGTAGTTGTGGGATGGGGAAACTGTCAATAAGATATCATCTCTACCAAATGTCAAGAGGATAGTTTCTATCGGTACGGTATGTGCCATAGAACTCGAAGCTGAAGGTTCTGATGCTGGGTATGCTGTTATTATTTATTATTCTTCTTTTTCTTATTATTGACTAGTTCATTGCTTGGTACTCTGTGTGTGTGTGGAGTTTCAACCTTTTCTACATTCATATCAAGGAGTGTCATGCTAATGAGGCTTAATTTTTATCATCAGTTACGCATCCCAGTACGCAACAGCTCTGATTCGGCAACTACGTGAGGATGGTGTTTACATGAGACCTCTTGGAAATGTAATATATCTAATGTGTGGCCCATGTACATCTTCAGACATATGCACTCACCAACTTAACAAGGTCTATGAGAGAATCTTGGCCTTCGATTCAGAAAAGGAAGAACTTGCATTGGATATTAGTAATGTGCGAACACCGCAATGTATGTCAGTCAATTGAATTTTGGAAGGTACAACTTATTTTCTTGTCAAACTATGTGAAATTGAGTTAATTACAAGTAAATATAGAATATATTGGGTACAATTTAATTTATAATGTTTATTTGGCAATGACCTGGCAACAATTTTATTAAAACAAATAAGATTCACATTTTTTTTGTGAAACTATGTTAAATTAATTACTAATAGATATAGTGCTCTTCTGAAGGTGGAATACAGTTGTTGAGATTCATGTTGATTACTTCTTAATTAATCAGATATACTTTTGTGTATTACTTGGAAAAAAATATATCTGCTTAGAAAAAAATGAAATTACTATAGGTACCTTTCTTACCTCTTTAGTTAATGTACCCATCCATGGTCAACTCTACTGTTGGGTATTTATAATTCTTCATCATTTTCCTGACATGCCAAGAATTAATACCAGGGACCTCACTTCTATTTATAGTTCAACCACTTGCCATGACCATAGAATATCTAGGCTTGCCTGAAATTAACCGAGTACTAAAAGCAAGTGTATGAAAATAAACTACATATTTAATGATGACATGTTCAACAAAACCACATATTTACGAATGACATATTCAACAAAATTACAAAAAAAAATTGAAAATCTAAAATTTGTGTTACAAGGACATAATCACCCCCGAGGATTTAGGAACAAACTCGTGCACCCAACCCAACAATGAAAATTAAATAGCTTCATAACCAAATAAAAGAACAAATAATATAACAGATCTACTATCAACTTGTAAAGAATCAAATCTCCAAACATCTTCTATTATGTGTTTAGCCATAATTTTACATACATTACAAACTTTCAGTATATTTGGAGAGGATGGAAATATGAAATTATGTTGCACCTTCTCTTGGAAGCTGCACTTCTGTGTAAATTAGGACACTTGAGCATTTAGTTGTATACGCAAGTCCTTCCGCAGCATTTTACCTGATGGTGACTTGGGAATTGCATCTATGAAGATAACCTTTTTGATCCTCTTGTAGAATACAACCTTTAAAATTGGAATTGGAATAATTAGAAATGCGCTAACTTTAGTCGTTTTCATATTCTAGGAATTCGATAAAGTGGTACAGGCATATGCAATTCACGTTGTGGGGCACATCCTTTCTCTAAATTACTTGAGTTTGGAATTGTACGGATAAGGATATTGTGCATGAATGATAAATTCAAGAAGCAATAATAAAAAAAACCTGGGATGAGACATATTGCTTGATTTCATCTTCAGTTACTTCAGAGCCCTTGACACGTACCACGTATGCGACTGGTACTTCACCGGCCATTTCATCCTTCAATCTGAAATTTTTAAAAATAAATGGATGATAGACTTAGATTCCCAGAGTTATATCAAGAAAAAAAGTTTGGAAATATACTATAAGAGAAGAACTATATATGATTAACTTGTTGCTTCTGTCTATTATTTTGTCCTGTTATTTGATGTTGATAACAAACTCTCCAATTATTGGGGATTGTCTTATATGATGAAGTAATTTATTTCCCTTTATATGTGGTAATGTGGACAACTCATTGAAAGTTGATTTTTCCTCTTTAATTATTAACAATTACACTATGGAGTGGCTGCTAAGTAGGATTGCTTTCTTCTCTCACTTTCACTTTCTCTCTCTCTCACACACACACACTTGATCACATGCACACAAAGTCACAACACACCAAAGGAAGTGGCGGTCCTCATTTAGAAATAAAAAGCCATGTTGTACCTCGCTCTTTTACAAGAGATCTCCTATATGCTTGTGTAAATTGAATTGAAAGCCTAACGAGTGACAACTAGTAATGCTTCTGGACAGTTTTTTAATGATTAAAGTTTCCTTGCTAAGCACTAGAAAGTTCAATATTTTGGTGCAATACTCCAGAAGAAAGAAATAATTACAGTAGAACAATACCAGTCCTTTTCAACTTGATCAATATTTTGGTGCAATACTCCAGAAGAAAGAAATAATTACAGTAGAACAATGCCAGTCCTTTTCAACTTGATCGTATATGTGGGTATGGTTTATATATAGCTGGGTTCACAATGCGATGTATTAATTATTAATAGAGTAGAACTAGGGTGTTCTTAAGTTCACCAAGCCTCTTTGTGAACTCAATTCTGAAATCTATTGAATTAACTTCAAACGATGAATCCAAACAGTTGAAATCCTTCTACCTTATGAGTAATGTGTCTACATGTGAAAATTTTAAAGTTTCGAATTAATTTAGTACAAAGTCAAGTGGTCAAAATTGAAAGCTTTATAAATTAATTTTAATGCATTCATTTTTTGAACAACTTTTGACCACTTAACTCTATACAAAATTAACTTAAAATTTTAAAATTTTTGCATGTAGACACATCACTCGTAAGGTAGAAGGATTTCAACGGTTTGGATTCGTCGTTTGAAGCCAATCCGATAGATTTTAGACTTGAGTTCACAAAGAGACTTGATAAACTTAGGAACACCCTAGTTCTACTTGTATTAATATATCAGATGTCTGACTCCCATTGTATTCCTTTTCACAATTTTGTTCGTTGCAAGTATTTAAGCATATGCATTGATGTAGCATTCAAAATCATCTTATGAATAAAGAGACGTCTTAAAAACTCTAAATAGCATAGTAAACAAGGCCTAAATGAACTAACATTTTACAGCAGGTAGCTGGTCAAGAAAATATTTTGGAAAACTTCAAGACTGTAAAGACTTACGGAACAACTGCAGCTTCCGCAATGCTGGGGTGTGCGATGAGAAGGGCCTCGAGCTCAGCAGGAGGGACTTGGTACCCGTTGTACTTTATAATCTCCTTTAATCTATCTACAATAAATATTTCTTCATTGTCATCAACGTATCCTATGTCGCCAGTGTGCAACCACCCGCCCTCATCTATTGTATTTCTAGTGGCCTCCGGGTCATTCAGATAACCTGTAGTAGTAAACAAAGGATGAATTTGAGTATTTATTTTTTCTTTTTCTTTTTCGGTAATGTATGCATTTGTGGCTGGTACGAACAATGAACAATTAACCCGACAGTGACTCAGACTTAACAATTGCACAGGTGCAGAGCACTGATTGAGAAATAGTTGTGGACTGAACCAAACAGGCCCTATCCTGACAAGAATCTATTATGAAGTGTTCAATTGTTAAGTCTCTGACACAAATTAAGAAACCATGGATTGTTGAAATGGAGACTGTTATTACACAGCTGAATTATTGTTTTTACTTTTATTAGAAAAAATTTAATTCTTATGCACGGAAAAATTTGTAAGAAATATCCTATTGTAGATTTATGATGAAGAAAAGTCAAACTAAAATCACACCTACTCCAAAGAAAATTAAATGCATTTTTGAAAACTAGTTTGATATTCTTCTTCCAAGAGGGTGAGTTAGAGATCCAATGAACATGTATGATATTCTTTCATTAATGTAAACAATAGAGTCAAATTACCATACATGTTCATTGGATGCTTCAAATAGTCAACTAAAATTAAAAAAAATAATGTAAACAATTAAAACTAGTTGTTTACATTAAATTTTTAAATTTTAGTTGACTATTTGAAGCATCCAATGAACATGTATGGTAATTTGACTCTATTGTTTCCTGCACATGTGCTGCATCCTGCATGCAACATTTTATTAATTTTTTACAGAAGTTTTTATCTTCACTTTTAAGAAACTGACATGATCTGCAAAATATTTTCATTGTTTCAAAGTAAAGCAGATAAGGTCAATTTGTATCTATCATGCTGGACAAAGGCCATTAATGCAATATAGAATATTTAGTGGTCCATCATTTTCACCACTTTGAAAGAAAAGTCTAATTAGGATTCTTGGTGCGATTTCTCTAATTTAATTTACTTTATTTACTCGCTTATTCAGTTGTGCATCTAGGATCCTAAAGCTATCAAATATTCAAATTTGCATTTATGTGCACATGTGAACATGTTAGAACTTAGAAACACCTTTGCATGTTATAAATTTAGGATTCATATTAAGTGCTATCTTGTTGTCATTTTCACTACAAGTTTTTAAATTTAAATTCTACAGTTTTTATTTGCTTGAGGAAGCTTATCTGTTCTTTTGATCTGACGACAGGAAACAAAATTTGTTACCATATTTTGAATCTAATATCTTATTTATGTTTTTTAAACTACTAGTAAAGGAACTTTGTTCCATTAAATTTTTCTTGAGCAGACATACCACTCATGTACTTGGAATTTTGCATTTTCATTTGATATCAATATAAAATTCCGACCCAAATGACATTTATATCAGAAAATCGGAATTAGTAATTTTACAAGTTGTCATCATATAAATAGTTGACACCAGATTACAAATTTAAAAATAAAAGTTTGATTTGAATTTTTTTACTGTAGTGCAAAGTACTTGATCTGGGATTAGCAACAGAAAAGAAAGTAATTATGTGGAAATTTTTCTATCTTAAGGTCCATATGGTGGTTGAGTAGATATATATTATTTCCAAGTAAAGAAGTTCATAAAGATGGTTGATGTCAACCACTGCATCTCAGTAGTTGTTGGCCTAATCAGTCACTAATCATGATAACATTAACAAATTGTTGCTTGATAGATTAGGTCAGGAAAAATCATCTTTGGTCATGAAAAGTATGTTTTACACATTACAAAAACACTAGTGCAATAGCATAGATCCCGCCTGTCATTGGGAGATGATGAATTAGGCAGGAGCTGGATGGAACTAATTTTCTATATACTGTTTTTCTATGAACAGCAACAGATCAATCTCTGATTTCAAGAAAGCATGCTGTTTTTGCAACTTTCGGCCATGTATCAAGATTTACTGGTTTCCAAGCAAATAAAGTGACTAATTGATCTAACAAAATTTTACCATTGAGGTTTTAACTTTCAATAGTACTTGAAAAAGGACATAAAATAATGCATTACCTTTCATGATTTGCTGGCCCCTGATGCAAATTTCGCCAGACATGTTTCGTCCTAGAGATGCTCCTGTCTCCGGATCAACAACTTTCAGCTCAGCATTTCTAACAACTGTACCACAAGCGCCCGATTTTGCATCGAATGGCTCTTTTGCAAATGCAAGGCACATCGATAACACTGGTCCCGCCTCGGTCATACCATAACCCTATTGAAATATGAATATATTTATCAGCATCAATTTCATGAAGGCAAGGTAATTCATTTTTCTTATTGCACTGTTACTTTTTTTTTATTTTGATAAGTATTTATTGATTGTTAGAATATCAAACAAATTTGTTGTCAATATAACATCTATTAGGCGAATACATAATTAATAAAATAAATTTGTTGTCATAACATATCAATGTCATGACATATCAACTAGTTAGAAAAGACAAGTATTTTTCCAGTTAAGAAGTTAGACTTTATGGGTCTAAATCCTCAGTTAGTCAGTTATCTTGAAGGGGATAGATGAATGCAGCCAATAAGATATTTTTCAATCAGCAAATGACCCTATTGTCGCAATTAAATGATACTTGGCTGACAGTACGAGTCATCAGCCATTCAATTTTGATCAAACGGCTCCTATTGCACTGCTAATCATCCAGGGATACCTTCAGACGTTTTCCTCAAAAAGAGTATACTGACCTAAAGCAAAGGAGTACTATGGAAGCTATTGAGTTGTTTATTCGCCTAAATTATGAATTATTTTTAGGTTTTAATTATTCCATGTTAGGAACTACAAAAGGCAATTCTGTTGGTGAAAGGAGCGGCACATAATTAGTTAAGATGTTGGTGAGCTGCCCCATTACAAAAGCAACAGTATATGAGAGGTACTTCCAAACTGGTATCTCCAGTCCCCACCAACAATTGTACCGATCTTCTGTGGCACTCACTTGTAGCTACCCATGGTGCAATATGAGACTATGGATATAGGTAGCATAGTAACAAATGACAAATCAAAAGTTCGGGTTCGGTTCGGCTGGATCAAAAATTCATGATTCGGGTATAAATTGGGAATGATTCAGTACAATAAGGAAGCCAAAAAAAATCCTAAAAAACAGAAGAAAAAAAATTATAAAAAAAAATTGGGATTTTTTTCGTGTTTTAATTGCGAATAACTCGTGATTCGCATTTCATTAGCGAATTATTTGGTAAAAGATCGGTTAAACGTTTAATTCGTGGTCCGGTTCGGAAATCCCTGAAAAACTTTTATAAGCGAATAAAACGCGTTTAAACGCATACCTTGTGACTGTTATAGGTAGTCTTATGTTACTATGATTTAAATTAACATTTTGTTTTATAAACTACGAAATAGTGTATGCCCAGTAAGAAGGATTACGTACAGTTGGGAAAGTATATTTTTAAAAAATAATATAATGAACAAAATATGGAGAAAAAGAAAATGATGAGGTGGGGGAAAACACAAATGATATTATTCTTATTTTTTTATTTACCTTTGAATTTATGAGTTTAAAACTCAGTTTAAAACTTTAAATCCTAATTCATAGCGTGGTCTTATTTACTAGGGTAGTTGGGTGTGCTATCAGAGAAATAGTGAAAGAACTAAGGTATCTAATAATTCCGGAAATGCGTGGTAAACGACAAAAGAAGGAAAGAAAAACGACAAAAAGTACAAATCCTGTAGAATTTCGTTAAAACAAAATGTGTTTATTCACGTGGTAACAGTATTTCTTTCTCCATCAACCATAGGTTAGCACGTTCATTACAAATGCTATTCTAGCACAGGCAAAAACAAATTATTTTTGTAAATTAATTAGAAGTGTACAATTATGTTTTTCTATAACTGGACGTCGTGTGGAAACCTAACAATGGCAGAGGAAAATGTACAATTTACTGTGACGAGTAAATTAATTGTCATTATTTGTGCCTTATGTATCACGATTGGAGTCATGTTCCCGCATAATCTTGTACAAATCTGTTTTTTTTTTTTAACCAAAGATCGTACCTAGCAAAAGACACCGAAATTCTTTTAGTTACCACTCTACATTTCTAAAATTCTGACCTTATCACTGCTTTAGAAAAAATTTAAAAATCGACACATGTGCAGACCGGATCTGTGCACTATTTTTGACACATGCGCATTATCATTTTTGTGGTTTTTTTTTTTTTTTTTTTTCTATTATGTTATCTTTCTGCATATAACAACAGAATTTTGGTGTGAGTGCGCGACCTAGTCCGCGCATTATTTTTGTGTTTTTTTTTCTATTTTGTTTTTTTTCTACACATAACAATATAATTTTAGTGCGCAGATCCAGCCTGCATACGTATCCAGTTTTAAATTTTTCCTAAAGCAGCAGTAAAGTCAGAATTTTGAAAGGTAACTAAAAAAATATTGGCAGAAGCCAAAAGGAAGAAATATACTCTCTACGGAACATTTATTTCAGAGAAGTTGGTATGCATTTGGTGTCAAGTGCATTGTGGCATCTACCAACCGGGACAACAGACAAAACATGTAAGAGTGAGACTATGGTAATATGCATATTATATAAATATTTGCACTATGAACCCATATTGCGGTTTAAAATTTAAACAATAAATTTGAATAATTTAATATGATATTTATATGAAATTATACTTGCAAACGAATTTTTATATTTATTAAAAACTTTTTACTATATTTAAAAATAGATAAAAAATTAATTTACTTGAAAATTCAGAACCATCCAAAACAATAATTTTCTACCTATCTAAGAATATAGTTATAAAATTCTAAAAATGTAAAATTTGATTTGTAAGTAAATTTTCATATGAAAATCATATTTGACAATTCGAATTCGAATTGAAATGTGTTTTTTAGAAAGGAACCCTCCAATTTTGTTATCATGATTATTCTTCTAATCAAATTTACCACCTGATTTTAATCACATGAATGAGAAAAATATTTACACAATCGTATCATCATAATCATGGCAACAAATGCAAAATTCATTTATCAAAATAGATATTATAAAGGAATATTTATGTTGTTTGGACTCATGATTGTTAGCACTAGCACCACCTCTTATCTATGTATCTATATAACCTCGAAACATAGTTCTAGCTTTTTTATTATTTTAAGACAAAAAAGAATAATAATAATAATTATACTTTCTAAATCACTATCTACAGATAAACTAGATACTACGTACCCAATTGAACCTGCCAGCTATTTCCTGCTATGAAGCCAGTTGGACACCTCTCCTTTCCAGAAGACGTGCCCCTATATTATTCTTTTGTTATTTCTCTCAAGTCTAAATAAACATGTATACGCATACTTTCTTTTTTCTCTCGTTGTAGAAGGCACGACTCCATTACGTTAAACTGGAGAGGAGTTGACTTATCCAAGTTTTGGGTCCCGCTACTCCCGTATCTATCAAGTTTGAACTATATATATGGCCAGGGACAAAGAAAGTACTAGACTAATTAATTAACAACTAGAACTTGGAATTAGAGAGAATTAGATAGACGCGGAGTACACTAAGATATACACCAGGTAATGAAAAAACTGGCTTTTCCTATAATCTGTTTTCCAGGTTTACTAAATTTTACTATTTGATGACACGTAATGTACTATGTTACTTCTTAATAACATATCTGCTAAGCTTTATGCTTAACTATGATAAATGATTGTTAAATTTCAATTATATTTTTATAAGAAAAAAAATGACATTTAACCAATACTTAATATAGTTAAAGAATAATATTATAAAAAAATATCAAATATTGAACTTGTACTAACCTGACCAAGAAACGCGTTAGGGATCTTATTTCTAAAAGCATCTTGTATATCTTTTCCCATTGAAGCAGCACCGGACATAACAATTCGAATAGATGACAGATCATACTTTTCAACGAATGCATTCTTTGCAACATTCACCACAATCGGCGGCACTAGTGGTGCCACTGTTATTTTATACTTTTGCACCAATTCCATCATAGCAACCAACTCGAACTTCTTCATAATTAGAATTGATGCGCCAACTCGCAACCCGCAAAGCAGAATAGAGGACAAAGAGTATATATGAAACATGGGAAGCACACAAAGAATTACATCTGTCTCGCTAAAATATAGATTTGGATTATCTCCGTCCACCTGTAATGTAATAGGATAAAAAAAAAATGTCAATAAAATTAACACTATTCACTTTAATTTGTTTTTGTTTATCATTATTTTTTTCTATTAAATTTAAGAACATTTTGACATAATTTAAAGTGCTAGAGTATTTGATTGATAGAATATTTACTTTTTATCATTTTTTTCGAAATTCAATAACATCTAACCTAATTTAAAATATATGTTAGCATGATAATGTTTAGACTAGTTATTAAAATTGGACTGCTTAAAGTTTTACAACAATATTTACTTAAGAGTTAGAGCCATAGACTATGTGTGTGTAGTTTGAAGTGAGAAAAGAAAAAGAAAAAAAAAACCCTCAATTATGTGAACCTGTATCCTCCTAAGTACTGATTGAGGAAAATTAGTAATGGATAGTTCATATTAATTTCAATTGGATCAAACTCAATCTGATGTCTAAGAAATTATAAGAAATCTAGTTTGAGATTCGTGCCAAGTTAAATTGATGACTCAGATCTAATTGTTTCAGTCAAGTATTGCATTGGATGTGAATTCCAATCTGTTTACTGCCGAGTTATTGGAATAGACCATGTCCACGTGATATTTTACTTGTAGAGATGAATTTTGAGCTGTCGGTTGAGAAGGAATAGACCGTTGCAATTTACAATTAGACCCTTCACTAGCTATGTCATTGGCTAATTGCTCTTATTCTTGATTTGTAAAGTTGGACAATACTTTACTTATTGAGAAAAGTCGTTTATATTTCCTTTTCAACACATACTTTTTTTTTGAACGATAGTTAATATTTTATTTTGGGTTTTCTATTTTTATGTACATTCTAATTAAATTCAGGAGCCTTCAAAATCAATTGAGACCACCAGAAATATCTATAGAGAAATATTTTCAGACAAACAAGCAAATGTATTCAAATGCAGGCCCAGGTGTTTCAATTTACACAAGCTTTGACTCTTATCTAAGTACAAAACACAAACTCGTGAAGGAAAAAAGAAAGGGGAAAATCAGGAAGCAAGGGATACAGGACAAGCGAAGAAGTGTATTGTGTATAACATAAGCCTTCCATAAACTGGTAACAGTATTCTTATTAATATGTGTCCGTGAAATAATATTGTGTAATATTTACACTATAATAAATGCGGGCGTTATGAAATATAAACATAAATAGTTCCAAAAAGGGACAGATAGAAAAGGAAATTAAGCCCCTTGTACGACCCATATCATCTCAGAGTCTGGCATACAAGTAGATACGGGTTTAAAAAGTGAGTTGTGGGGAAGGTTCTCAAAGTCTGGCGCAGATATATAAATAGTGAGTCGGAAAGGAAATTAAACTAAAATTTCAATATATATAATTATAAATAGTTCCTGTTTGAAAGGTTCTCTGCGCAGGATTTTAAAAAGTGAGTTGTGTGGAATGTATGCGGCTATGGACTGAGTTTAAAAAAAAAAAAATGCGACAACTGGAGATCTGGGGCGAACGGGAAAAAAAAAAAAAAATCCGATTTCGCTAAAAGCCAGAGCGCGCCTAAAATAAGTCAACACGGAAAGAGAGCTCAATTTGATCTCAAAAAATATCGGGAACAAAATGCAAACTGTGCCGGACAAACTACCCTAGTGACTACCACGCTCTTGGTCAGATTCATTGATCCCCATTAAGAAATATTATAAATCCCTTTTATCAAGAAAATTGAAAAAAAAAAAAAAGTACGGTCAACGATATCACGAGTATAGTTTAAATAGTTTAAATACAACGTACTATGAGTCTATGAATCTATGATGTTATAATGTCCAATATACGAAGTCCATGGCATCCCCGTGCAAAACATTATAGAAAACAAACTCTCATTAAAACCATACGACTCTTTGTAAAAGAAAAACAGAGTTGGCGTTGTAACAAAAGGCAAAATTAGAATGGTATAATGCTAGTATGCTACTTAGTATAACCAACCAAAAGCAAAAGCTACCAAAAGACACTGCCTAGCCAGTACTCAGTGGCGGTGACCCACAATCAAATAACAGAATAAGGGGGCTAAAGAAAGTTAGAGAGAACGACAGAGTTAACCTACGAACACAATTTCAAGTATTTGAGGGACTAAAACAGTATAATCTCCCCGCTCAAACCCAAAAATTACTTGGTATTTTTTACTCGCGCTCCTAATTCGTAAATCTACATACCTGCTGTGCAAGACTGGTAATGAGGCTCCTGTGCGTGAGCATCACTCCCTTGGGCAATCCTGTAGTGCCCGAACTGTACGGAAGCGCAACAACATCGTCTGGATGTATCTCCACTTCCGGCAACTCGAGTTCCTCTCCCTCAATCAGATCCGGGAAAAACAAGCAGTCGTCGAACTTCTTGTCAACGGTAATTACAGTTAGCTCCCTCTCCTTCGCCAGATCGCGCACCTTCTCCACAGCAGAGGCCTCGGTCACCACCACAATAGCGCCTGACGCCACCAACTGCTTCTTGATCTCACCCGGTGTCATAGATGGATTGGCTGTTGTGGCAATTGCGCCCAATCGTGACGCAGCTAGGAAAGTGAACACGAATTCGGAACAGTTTTTGAGGAGATTCATGACGACTTTACCCTTGGTGAGACCGAGTTTCGCCAGGCTCGCAGCGGCACGGCAGGAGAGTCGGTCTACATCAGCATACGTGTAGATCTTATCAGTGCCGCCTTCAATGAGGCATGGCCGATCAGCAAAGCGGGAGAGGGACTCGAAGCAGTAGGTGTGGAGAGGCATTTCATTTGTGATCTTTATGTCGGGGAGCTTGGAGCGAAAGATGATCTCTTCTTGCATGGATCCCATTTTCTTTGATTTTGGATTTGAGTTGGAGCTGAAGAGGGAATTTGAATTCGGTACTTGAGAAGAGTTTGCTTGGTATTCGGTGGGGTGTTGATGTTTGTTGCTCCTTCCTGAAGGAAGAAGAAATGGGGTGGGAGGAGAAGGTAATATTTATATAACTGTGTCGAGGACTTGGTGGGAAATCTGAGACTGATAATAAACTTTTTCTTCTCTCTCTAATTTAATACAAAATGGAGAGGTCAATTTGTCAATCAATTAACTAAATTATGCTGTACCAATATTATGCAACTAAAACTAGTCATCATATTCGGCTGCTTTTTCGCGAGTTACTGAACTGAATTGTTTTTTCTACGTGAACAGTAACTTGCAGTTCAAATTGGACTCGTTCCTGTGCCCATTCCCTTTCTCTGAGGGAGGCCGAACAGGCCCTAAATGATAGATGATCATATTCTATTTTTTTATTTTTAAATTACTTTTATATAAAATTAGGATGTTAAAAGTAAATTATTTTAAAATAATTTTTAGCAATACAAAAGGAAATATACAAAATAAAATTTTGAAACATAAATATTTGATTTTTCAAGTATATCATTACTGACGGTTTATATATTTTATTTCAAGCTGATTGGGTAGATTTTTAATTCAGGTTACAAATTTTGGAGCTGAAGGGCAAACTAGTTTCACTCATACTATATTTAATTGTTTAAAATGCATGCTTGCCTACTATTTATAAACGAAGCTTAACTAGTTATTAATATAGATAGCTATTTTTATACTGTGAAGACTATCTGATCAAAATTTGAAGATCTATATTGATAAAGTTTCTAAAAGTTAGTTTTTTATTCAATCAAATCTTATAAAAATAATAGTACAAAAGTTCTAATTATTGCAATAATTAATATGGCTGCTATTTTTACTGAAAACTCATTAATAAATGTGGCAGATAAAATTGAGGCACTCTGATTCAACAAATTTAAAAATGCAAATATCATGTTTTATATCAATTATATATATGATAACTGCACTAAATATCAGAGTAAATTATTTGAACCAATAATTTCTAAATTACTCGTGCGTATCTTGTCAAATGCAAAGGCGGAGCTATCCTTTGAGAATAGAGTCAATTGACCTCTATTTTTTTTCAAAAATTTTATAGTTGTATTTAATCTTCTATATAGTTTAGAGTAAAATGTTACAAGTATTGTAAAACTAATATCCATTCGCAGCACGAAAATTTTGTATGATTGATCTCCATTTAATTTGATCTTAATCTCAATAACAAAAAGTCTGACTCCATAAAATAAACCAGAGAACTATCATTAATTGCAATTAACCGCGGGGCACCTGTTGCGTACTTCGAACCGGAGCTGAATTAAATTAACTCATTGATTGAACTCTATAAGACCTCTGAATTTCTCCACTTTTGGATGAAATGGAGATCAAACCAACCACGCGGAAAGGGCGTAAGCATGTTTGGTGAGGAAGCGGAGCGGTGACTTTGACTCTTAGCAAGTGAGCCAATAATCGAGTGCCACGTTGCACATCCGCAAATGAGTATACGCGCGCATGAAGTGGGAAGAAAAGAGACATGGTCCGGTTCAGAAAAGTCGTCCCCACTGATTTCAATTCTCCCAAGTTATGACCAATTCTGGACCGGACTGGTGGACCGGTTCAACGGTAGTTACCAGATCAAGTGATCATCTTATTTTGTTTTTATTATTATACTGTGGACTTCAAAATTTCAAATTATACAAGACAACATGCGAAACATTATTATTTGTTAAGCTTAATCCACCCGAAATTTTTATTAATATTCAAAAAAATATTAAATTTAACAATCTACCCAACTTGTAAGGCAACCGATAACTAAATTATCGGTTCTTACTTTCTTAACCGATAAGAAAATTATCAATTGAATGCAGACATGTAATGCGAAACTGATCATAAAATCATCAGTATTAGAATCGATGAATCACATCGGTCCAGAAATTTGAAACCGTTCAAAAAATTTGCGGCCCGATGATTAAACCTTTCCCTTGTTAAAAAATATTAAACTTTGAACCATGAAGGAGACACTAGTATTCAGAAGCTGCTTCAGTTTTGAGTCAAAATTCAAAATTAATATTATTCAAACTTCATCTTATTTTTTTTTTGTTTTTATTATTATACTGTGGACTTCAAAATTTCAAATTATACAAGACAACATGCAAAATATTATTATTTGTTAAGCTTAATCCACCCGAAAATTTTCTTAATTTCCAAAAATATATTAAATTTAACCATCTCCCCAACATGTGGGGAGAATTCAAAATCTACTCAAACCGATAACTAAATCATCGGTTTTGACCTTTCTAACCAAGAAAATCATTAATTGGATGTAGTGCAAAACCAATCAAAAAAATCATCGGTATTAGAACCAATGAGATCATCGATCCAGAACTTTTGAAACCGTTAAAAAAAATTGCAGACATGCAACCGATGATTAAACCTTTCACTTGTTAAAAAAACATTAAACTTTGAACCTTGAAGGAGACACTAGTATTCAGAAGCTGCTCCAGTTTTGAGTAAAAATTCAAATTCAATGTTATTCAAACTTTGAACCTTTAAATATTAAACTTTGAATTGCAAATTTTAAACATTGAGCTGTTCTTGGATTTTGTGCAGTCGTATTCTCGTATTAAAAAATATTAAACTTTGAATTGCAAATTTTAAACATCGAGC
Source organism: Carex cristatella (assembly GCA_024447775.1). Taxonomy (NCBI): domain Eukaryota; kingdom Viridiplantae; phylum Streptophyta; class Magnoliopsida; order Poales; family Cyperaceae; genus Carex; species Carex cristatella. Next base: position 5,036,496 of record JAJHPF010000025.1, read on the forward strand.
TGCTCTTGGGGCTGGTCAGCAACAACGAATTAAGGCTCCTTAAGATTAGTTTCCTTAGTCGCTTAATCTTGTCGAACACTGGTTTTTTAGTGTGAATTAAGATTACCTCCTTTAATCTCCTTTTGCTCGAATCTTAATTATTTTTCCGAACCTTAAAGCACATCTACCCCTTCCTTTAGCTTTCTTAGTTTTCGTGATCACGAATTAAGACAACCGAACATCGATTTCTCAGTGCTCCTTAAACTCTTAATCATCCACTCTTAATCTCTTATTGCCGAACGGCTCCCTTAGATTTTGTGTAGGTGTATTCCCATATTAAAAAATATTAAACTTTGAACTGATAATTAAACTATCAGTCCGGAGCATAATACTGATAGTCTGATCATCGGTTCTAGAAACCACATGTTTTCTCATCGGTTCTATACGGGTATGAACCGATTATTTTTTCATCAGTTTTAGAGGCTAAAACTGATTGTTAAGTTGTCGGTTTGGGCAGTTTTAAAATTCTTATTCAAAGTTGGATATATTATTAAATTTAATATTTTTGGATATTAATACAAATTTCGGTGTTCGCTGTGTTAATATTTTAATTTTCTTGATCTTATACAGACTTGTTCTAAGTTTTATGCTCAAATGCTATTTTGGCGATGCGTGAGAAGGACATCAATAGTTAGAATTTAATATTTACCATTAACTACCTACTTGGCACATAGTAATCAGATATGCCATTAATTTTCAAATTATTCGCGTTTAATTGGTTGTTTCGATGTTTCCGAACTGAACACCAAATAAAATGCAAAAAAAATGTATAATATATTTTATTCGCAAAAAAAAAATGATATTTTATTTTATTTTTTAGGATTCTTTTGGTTTTTTTTTTTTGCTTTCTCGTGGTACCGAATTATTTCCGAATTACATCCAAATTATTTCCGAATCACGAACTTTTTACTCAGCCAAACTGAACTCAAACTATTCAATTATCACTGTGTTTGGCAGTGGCCGCCAAGAGTTAAATATATATATATATATATATATAGAGGTTGGCTAATATCAAATCAGTTGTTCCTGAGGATCCGTGTAACCAAATTGTTTTTCAATTTTCGTAGTCCAAATCGTCGATCCAAACCGTTAGATATGTTCTCTATATTAAAATGTGTTTGGAGACCAAATTTTACATTTTTTGGGATTTTTTTACTATTTATTAAGCCACTTTCAAAATCGTTGATCCAACGGTGGCTTCTGTTTTTACTGTTTGGTTAAGCCACCATTGGATCAACAATTTTCAAAGTGGCTTGATAAATAGTAAAAAAAATTCCAAAAAATGTAAAATTTGGTCTCCAAGCACATTTTAATATAGAGAACACATCTAATAGTTTGGATCGACATTTTGGACTTCGAAAATTGAAAAACCACTTGGTTGCACGGGAGCTCAGAAACAACTGATTTGATATTAGCCAACCTCTCTCTCTCTCTCTCTCTATATATATATATATAGGGATGGGCTATGGTGAGTTGCGAAGTAAAACGACGTTTTACTTCACGCTCGTATTCCAATTTGAAAATCCAAACAACCGATCCGAACCACTCAATATTTTCTACATATTGAAATGTGCTTGGAGACCAAATTTTACATTTTTTTTTGAATTTTTTTACTATTTATTAAGCCACTTTGAAAATCACAGATCCGGATGAACAGTAAAAAACAGTAAAATTTTCTGTACCATTGGATCAGCGATTTTCAAAGTGGCTTAATAAATAGTAAAAAAAATCCAAAAAATGTAAAATTTGGTCTCCAAGCACATTTCAATATGGAGAACATGTTGAGCGGTTCGGATCGGTTGTTTGGATTTTCAAAATGAAAATGTGGACGTGAAGTAAAATGATCTCTTACTTCGCAACTCACCATAGCCCATCCCTATATATATATATATATGTATGTATGTATGTATGTGTGCGTGTGTGTGTGTACACCATTAACAACAGTATAAAGGAGCAAATCAACGTGAATACGTGTTGACGTTAAGCCTTAGTTTGCAACTATTTTTTTTACTTCAATAGTTTGCAACTTGGACCGGGCAATTATGCAGTCTGATTCCGGATGCGCTCATGCGCCTACAGAAAGAACCTATCAGCTGCCGAATTGTTTATTAATAAGGAATAAAATCTGCCTACCGGATTTTGAAATAAAAAAAAAGGAATAAAAGAATAATTTTTTAAAAATCAGAAAAAAAAAAAATGGATAATATCGAATGATAAGGAATACGCCAGAAACTATAGCGTCCCGACTTAATTATGGCGCATCAAACAACGCCAAAAAAAAGAAAAAGACGTTTATAATGTTCTGACTCCATTTCAAAGAAGCAATAAATACTTCCTGTTTAATTCTTCGTTAAATTTTGTTTCTTCTGGCTTTCTACAAATACTTCCCTGTCCAATAGGGACTGAATTTTCTACGGGACATGATTTTTCTCCTCCTGAGTCACTCACACGTGAGTCCACATTAAAACTAAAAACTAATATTTAAATCTATAAATTTGTCTGGACCTAAATGTCAGCTTCATTGGGAGCAAGTGATATCTTTCCTGCCCAATAACCAGATAGATCCTGCTCGAAATTACTAAAAGATATTATGTAAATACTTAAAAAAAATTATATATATATTTTTTTTGGAATATAAAAAAGTTACGTCGTGATCATATGTGAATCCGCCAGAACATAACATGTGACTCAAGTTACATATCATGACTCACGTGTTCTTTGTTGTTTTTATTGTTTTGAAAAATCAATATGACATACGAACAGTTACGACTTGCGATCACGTGTGATCAAAATCGTTAGATATTGATCTTGATCAGACAAACTAATTTAAATTTTGATCAAGATAGTCCTGATCATGTGTGATCGCGTTCTGTGTTGATTTTATGAAGAATGGTCACAACACGCGACACACGAATCACTGCACATGACTTGGGTCATGTAATAAACTAACTTAAATTTTAATCAAGATCTAATAGTCATGATCACACGCGCTATGCTGATTTTACGAAGAATGGTCATAATACGGGACACGTGAGTCATAGCACGCGACTTTTGTAGTTGGGTTATGTAACAAATTAACTTAAATTTCGATCAAAACCTAATGGTCTTGATCACGAGCCATGACCAGACTAATTTTTGTGTCATGCCGATTTAAAAAAAAAGTCATAACATGGGATATGCGACTCTTTTGTGTCGTGCCGATTTAAAAAAAAAAGTCATAACATGGGATATGCGACTCGCGAGTCATAACATGTGACTTGAGTCACGTATCATGTTGTGTCATGACGAGATCGTATTCAGTCAAAGTGTAACTTTTTTATATTCCAAAATACATCCCAAAAATATTTTTTATAGATAAAACTTTTATAAGTATTTATCTATTAAATGGAGTAGGTTTACCGGACAGGGAAGTATTTTTAGAAAATCAGTAGAAACAAAGAATTAGGTATGGAAATATTCATCAAATGTTTTTAAAGGCTGAACGTCATAAAGACATAAACTATGAACTATGACGTCCGATCCAAGATTTTTATTTTTTATTTTCAACATTTTATTTATTTTATTTTCTATTAATAAAAACAATTCGGTGTCTGTTGTCTCCTCGAAATGATTTCACTTGCTCTCCATTTACAAATCAAGGCCATCTCCAGTTCCTGAGGAACTGAAGAAGCCCTCTCTTTAATCTCAAACAAGTTGGGAATGGAGGCTGACGTTTCGAAAATAAAAGGAGAAACGTAGTTAATTTTATCCGATGGGGACATTTAATCCGACGGTGCGATCAGCATCACCTAACGGCTAACGCTTAGGCGTTGACATGTTTACATAACAACCAATAGTTTGTGTACACGTGGGGGACGTAGACCTAATTTTCCTAGTAAGAGGGATCCTCTAGAGTTGGCATTAACAACATACAAGTTTTCATTAAAAAAAAAATTTCCTCTGAAATGAAAGAAGGGATCATCTATTTCTTAATTGTCCACTGGCACAACTTGTCTGATTTTTTTTTTTTTTTTTGAGAGAAAAATTGGGAGTCAAGCTCCCAAGTTTCGTACAACTTGTCTGACGTTAATTAGGTAAAAGTCAACTGTTACTAGTTCATTAGCATACTTGGGATGATATCTTCAATTATACCCTATCATAACCTAAACATGAAATAACAAGATTACTAATTGAGCTTAGTGTTGTTTGGTGGATTTTGTGGAAGCATAGGAATGAAATATTGTTTCTCCAAAATATACCAGATCAGTTATTCTACTAATTAAATCTACTGTTGAATATTGAATAGGTCCAGTGAAGAAGAAGACCAAAGAGACTGCTGCAGGTTGGATGCCTACTGTAGAGGATGCTATTCCACTAGATGTGACCCCCCTGACATGGAGATAGTAGTCTATCAGCCCAATCCTGGAGTTGCTTGCCTTGATGAATTTTTTTTTTTTTTTTCAATCTGTTTTTGTAGCTAGTTTACTAATCAGCCCTCTGCTATGTGGCTTATCCTTAGCATTTTTAGCTTACTTTTGGAACTTAGCTTTTTCTGTGATATGGTAAGTCAGCTGCTTGCTTGGTTGTCATGCTAATGTTGTTTTGAGACTCGATATGTCCAGGGGTTTCCCCCCTGGCTGAACAGATAATGTAATTATACTATTTCAGCAATAAATAAAATAAGCTTTTAGCCTCTTTTAAAAAACAATAAACAAGCAGTTGTATGCATATGCATTAAATGAATTCAAATTGTGTAAGAAATAATTCAAGATTCTATTGTAATTTGTAGAAAAGTTCATCACAAAATCCTTGCACTAATTCAAAAATTGTTATTTTTACACTAATTCTTGCAGGATCCAATTGTACCCTTAACGAATACTGATAATTGAATTTTCTGAATGGTGTGCTTGTACCGTTTATTATTCACAACTATGCGAAATAAGTATATCAAGCAGCTAGCTATTAGAATTGATAAAAAAAAAAAAAAAAAACTTAAAAATAACATTGGTCTTTAAAGTTCTAATTTAATTATACACAAAGGCCAAATTAAGCTGTACGTAATGATGAATAAATATATAATCTTAAATTTGTATTATTTGGTAGTGGCCAAGGTGTCATGGACGTGCAAGCATCAAGTTCAAGGGAACAATTTAATTTTCAGTTTCAAATTAGATCGGAATAGTAGAAAATTAAACAAAATTCCAAAATACTTGTTGCTTGGTCATCTTATCCCACAAGTGTTACCGTTATCCATTCCATGTATCATGCTGGCATGTTATAGTTTTTATTCTCTTAATGTTTCGTACTGGCAAGTCAAAAGTTTTCATATGCTCTATACAAGTGGGAGCTCGGGATCTGATGTTCTAATTTTCAGTTTAATTAGTTTATCTTCCTCTTACGTTGTTATTGCTCTATAACAATAATTTAAAACCTATTCAAATTGACTTGAGAGTAGGTCCGATGGGCATCAGACCTACTTTGGTTCGACGAGTTCAATCATTGTTCAATATGTTTTAAAATTTGTGCGTAATTCTTTAAATTTCGTACCCGTCTGGTTCGATTTCGTGTGCACAAATCTTGAGATGGATCGAACGGTCATGGAGCTCGTTGAACCCAAAAGTAGGTCTGATGAGCATCGGACCCACACCATTCTCGACCTTTTTTCAATTTAATTAACTCATCATCTCACATTTCTATATTAGAGATATAGGAAGCACCAAGCAATCAAGCACTAATTAAGCATTGATTACTCAAGAGTAATTGACCTCAAAGATCATTTGCAAAAGTAGGCTAACTAATTATACTTTATTCTAACAAGAGAGAGGCTAACCTATGTTTACTCTGAACTATGATTCATCCTGTGCAAATAGCAAACTCACCCATACCAGAACTTTTTATTCATTTGAGTGGACAGAAGGGTCAAATTGCAAATCTAGCACCTTCCGTTCATTACTCAGTATCAGTGTTATAAATAAAGGTATGCAGTCGTCGGACGGACAGGACATCGTCAAGCGATTAATCAGAAATAGTCGTCCGATTAGTCAGAAAAATCAATGATAGTTTGGTCACAACCAACGACTGATCGGCTTAAACGAACGTTTTTTACAACAGTGCTCAATATGGTACTAGTACCAACCTTTGCGCTAGTAGCTACAAGTTATATATATATTTTTCATTTTGAAAATTAGTTGAGCCCCTTAATTTCTCTACAAGAGTTTTCTAACTACAGATCAGATCAGAATGGAATAAAATCCTGCATAAATCGATAGTTCATTACTATATTATCCGTGTGATCAATGATGTTGAATGCGATATAATGGAGGGAGCTTTTAGAAAATAATAAAAAAGATAGCGAGTTGACTTCGTGAATCGTGATCATATAATATCAATATGGTTTCTCCATTAAAGATTGCTTCTACTGGTGGCCGAACTCAAATTATTTGAAACATCAGGTTCGTGTGATTGCCATTATCTCATATTGAATTGCTTTTCATTAAACTATACCTGAGACGGTAGGAAATAAATTTGCTTTGGAATCGCAAAGTCTCTGCTTTTTCAAATCAAACCATTTATTTTTTTCGAAATACACAAATTTCAAAGCATTTGATTTTTATATACGAATCTCGAAACAAATGAATGGTTTGATTTGGACAGACAAAAACCCTGCGATTCCAAAGAATCGCAGCAGATTTATTTCCGAGACGGTAGGACCACCTAATTCTGTTTTGGTCCTAAAATTTATAAGAACTTTATTTTGGTCCTGAAATTTATGAGAACAATAAACAATTTGATTTCTTTAGCAAAGTCCGTTGGTTAAAAGTTGAAGTCTCTCTTGAATAAAGTTTATAATAGGCCCCCATTTTTAGCGTTTTGGACTGGAATTGTAATTCCAGGCCGATTGTATCAATTATCAGTTCACGGTTGTTCTTGGACCAGCATTTAATGATATCCTGATGGGGGTGAAAACAGTATGGATATGGTATGGATAATATCTGATCTGTATTCAAAAATTTAGATACGAATATTTGATATCTGAATAGTAGATATATATCATATATTTTAATATATATTGTGAAAAACTTATGCCATTCATCATTATAATTAGATAAATATTATGAACTTTAATATATTATTTTAATAAATATCCGATTTGATCCGAATCCGTCTTCTGTCTAATATGTCTGATATACACTTTGCATCTGTATCCGGAAATAAAAAAAAAAGTTTTACCACTATCCGTTCTGTATCCACTCCATTTTCACCCCTATATCTTGATTCTGCAAATACACTTTATTGAGCTTCTTATTTAATGAACAACTGTGTCAGCTCATTTCGACTTGAAAAAAACAAAATCATTTCTTTGTTTAATACCAGTCCATGCATAAAAAGAAAAGCTAAATAAAGTGGAAAATTTTAAATAGTGTCTTCTTCATAACATAGAACAAAATGCTTGCTCGTGCATTTTTAAATTTTAATAGTAGATAATCAGGTTGAATAAGCTCTGTGTCCGAAACTACATTTTTGGGAGGCAACTGGAGACAAAAACCAAACTTTTTTTTTTTTTTTTTTTTTTTGGAAAAATTGTGAAAAGATCACTCCAAAACTATCAAATTGTGAAAATATCATTTTGAACTTTGAAATTGTCAAAATGTCACTCCAAACTTCATTAATTTGTAAAAATGTCACTCCAAATAATTAATGACTAAAATACCCTCCTCCTTCTTCTTCTTCTCTTCTTGCCTTCTCTTCTTTCCCACTCCATTAAATTGTTCTAATTCTTTCCGTAAACAGTTAAGAACAAAAAAAAAACATAAGGAACATATAGCTGTGGATACATGGGTCTGATTTCCAGTGGGCCCCTCTCTCGCTAATCCAAAATCAGAGAGAATAACCCGTTCAAACTCCAACTTCAATTGCTCTTTTGGCGTTCATGACCATTAGCAGCATTTGTAAAAGCTGTACCTCATCTGGTGATGCTGCCATCAATGCCTTGAATTGCATGTGCATCAGCAACAATAACATAAACATTTCAAATTGAGCATTTTTTATAACTCTATTTTTTTTTGAGAAAATATCACTCTGATTTTTGAAATGGATTTAGGAATAATCAGACAGTTATTAAACGACCTCCTAATTTTTTTTAAATAAGTTCTCTAAATTTGAGAAATGCTTGGAGTAAGCATCATTCAATCAAAATGAAAAACTTCATACAAAGAATGTTGTTATGTGGTTAGACGAATCTCCTGCAAGCACTCGTGTTCGCGAGGGTACACTGTTGTCTCCAATATATACTGTAAATTCAAGCACAAAACAAATTGAATTTGTTAGCCAGAAACTATTTTTTTTTTTTTTTTTTTGTAATTACATACTCATGATATGCAAATTTTACATATCTTATAAAGAACATCGTTTTGAAGCAGGCTCTTTCCATGAATCTTGATATACTCGTTTTTTTCTTTGAGGATGTCTACAACAGAGTTAAGTTTATGAAGAAATTCATTGTTTGAGCTCCTCATTTCTTTTGTGGGGATTTAATATTTGGACTTTACATATTTTTTTTCAAGATAGAAGGGGTTTTATAGTTGTTCTATTACCTTCAAATTCATTGTTTGTCCTATTACCTTCTAGAATGACTCCGTTTCTTGCCATCATCGATTTCTCCAAAGCTATGCTTTAGAAACCCCTTCAGTTTTAATATGGAAGCTGATCCAATAATAATGCATTTGTTTTTTTTTGAAAGAGAAACATGAGGGTGCAGCCCTCAAATTCCATTGATTATCATACCAGTGGTACGATTTTAAGAGTCTGTACAAAATAATAATGCATTTATAATTTCAATAAAATATTGGTAATTGAACAAACAAGATACAAGAGTAAGAAATAACTAAACAACAATCTAGTTTATTTATGATAAATAAAACAATAGTAAAGGAATAAAATAGTTGGTGTATCCAAATATTGTATGCTGTCTTCAATTAAGAACTCATACCAGCTATGCTCGGATTACCTTCTAGAATCAATAAATTAAAGCACTTAAGAAGATCTGAACAAAATGAAGCTTATGTAAAAGACGGCTTCATGACTATGTATGTGTCTTTTCCTTTGGAACAATTTTATGGGGTGGAGAAGAAGAGAAGGTAGGAAAAAGAAGAGAAGAAGAAGAAGAAGATATTTTAGTCATTAATTATTTGAAGTGGTATTTTTACAAATTAATGAATTTTGGAGTGGCATTTTGACAATTTCAAAATTCGGAATGACATTTTTACGATTTGAAAGTTTTGAAATGGCATTTTCACAATTTTTTTTTTTTTCGTACTCTTCTCGTTATTTAAATGTTTTTTTCACAAATGAACTAACATTTTGAGAAAATAGGCTGAACTATCTACAAGTGCATGCAAATGCAATTTGAGTAGATATCTGCGGCACATCCAGATAACTTCTTCCTGCCATGCAAATGCAAATGCAATTGATACGGGTCCGGATTCCCTAAAGTAATCTAATTTTTAGGTTTTGGATCGGGACCGTCTGATTTGAATCTGTCACTTGAAATCGTCTCGAGGTTCGAATCCATCTCTTGAGATGTCTGCGCTCCATTTCGAATAGATTGTCTCGGATTCGAATCGGACAGTCCGATCTAAAACCCAATTTTTGGGTTACTTGATCTGAATTCCTGATTGGAGGGGTGCAATAATAAATGGACGTCCTGGATTAATTCCATCCGGGAAAAATTCAATCCTGTGCCTATAAACTATAGGCGTTCGTTTTGAGATTCGTGCCAGGTTAGAAGACCGGTCCAGATCTACTTATTGCACTGGATATGAATTCGTAAATCGGACCCCTCTCGAATCTTCAAAATTGCATTATTTCTCTTCTCCAATGGAAAAACCCTAAACCCTTTCTACCAGACTACCACAGAAGTTCTCTCTGTTTTTTTTTACTTATTATTCCATTCGTCCCAGTTCTTTAATGGAAGCAAACATGGCGAAAGCGAAGCTCAGTTTTTGTCTCCCGCCTCTCACGCAAGATGACCAATTTTACGCAGAAAAGAAGGTACTGATTCTTAAATTTATGTGTGTTTGTATCTATGCGTTACGAGCGCTTATGTGTACCAGCACTCCATTTGACTCGTCAACTATTGGCACTGTACCGTGGCAATTTAATAAACAGATGAGAGCCATAGAAGACTTAACAATAAATTAATAGAGAGCTCGGTTTGGTACAGCTGATATGAATCGTATTCATTATCACACTGAGGTGGTACAGTATATATATATAGTCATGTATGCCTTTAATTGTTGATTTATTCAATAGTGGAGGTGCTAATTTATATTTTTAAATTTAGTGGTTTGTTTGTGTCCGATCTTTTCATGTAGAAATTATCAGATGCTAGAGACTTGAGATACGAATTTGAGCTGCCAAATTCTCTCTCTACGGATGAAATTCTCAAAATATTTGATCAGATAATTCAAACTGCCAGACTAATCCATATGGACGAGGTACTATTTATATTATGCAAACTACCACCATTTTTTTTTTTCAAGTTGTTTTGTCCATCAAGCTAATTATCATTGCATTATTCTACTGTCAGATAGAGCTTTATTTTGTTGAGGACGAAGATTTTGGTCCATTTAGCCCGAGAAATGAAATTGGGTCCCTCCATTTAATTATAAAAATAATAGACTCTCTACTCTCAACTGCTAGTCATCAGGCAATACAAGTTTTACGAGAACTGAGAAATGTAACACTTTCAAAAGTGCACTTAGTCGGAACACAAAGTGGAGTTGTGGATCATATGATGATTGATGAAAGTTCCAATAATATTGAGGAAGATGATTCTTTACTAAGATGGGCTATGAATAATGGAGTTCAATCAAAGTTGAATATTGGACGTAAGTTTTGTTTTTACTACTTTGAGATAGTTACACATGAATCCCTAAAAAGCTCAAAAATACTATTTTATACCCCCCTAAGAACACAGAATGCACCACCTTTGCCCATAAAATGTTAAACTTATATACTCTAATTCTTCCTGATTTTTGTTCAAATGCTAGAACAGTCATTCTTTATTATTGTCAAAAGGGAAAGGATCGGCATTTGGTGAATTTAGGAAGGTGGGGAATTAGAGCACTTCCCATGGTTCATAGGGTGGTTAAAGATTTTTCATTTATCCAGGTTGTGCAAAATGTTTTTTTTTTTTAATTTAATTTAGGCTTTAAAGGAGCTGGAAGAGGGCTGATAGCTTCAGATAATTTATCTATTGGAGATGCAGCACTTGAAATTCCAGAATCGCTAATTATTTCTGAGGATCTTATCTTTCAGTCAGAAATGGTATGTTCTGCCACAATCAATTTTTTTCCCTAAAAACACTTCATTTTCCATTAAATGTTGCTCCTTCCTGTGCCCAACCATTTTTGTGTATATAATAATGCAACCAAACCCCCACCCGTCCCCCATATCCTTTGGTACCAGCTATATGAGTTGAGCATCTGCAATTATTGTTTTTGTTCCTTTCTTTCTCAGTTTCACTGCTATTGAAATTTTATCCATGAAACTGATGCACATGCATTTGGTATTAAGGAGTTGTTGTGTTAGTGAGAGTAGCTTAGATATGATGAGCAGATCCTTTGCCAATCAGGATGAGGTTCCTAACAATCCCCATAATCCATCAAACAGCTTAATTCCTCTATTTTTGCCAAATATTCAGCCAAGAGGGCTGTCGTGAAACCCCTGCCACCCCCTTGTGATCATCATAATCCCTTTCTCTATTGAGAGCTTTTGCCAATGGAGTAAAAGGAACAAAGAATATAATACAGGAAGAAGATGGGATTCTTGGTTTTACTGGTAGTAAAGTGTGCCATTTAATTTTTTTCCATCCAAATTGAAATGAATGACATAATGCCACTACCGAAGGCAAGTCAGTTAATCTAGATCAGTATGGTGGATTTGATCATTAACCGACAGGTCTGCCCAATCAGCTCCTAGTTGGTCAGCCTCTTGTATTTTCTTTAGGCAGAGTTTTGTCTGTGTCCATGCAAAATCACATATGATCACATGATCTGTACAAAACCATCACAATATCACGGATACCCCTACAAAAGCAGCAAAGGGTCATCGACTCCTGTTGCTACTCGTAGACCCATTAATATTAACTACAAAGGGATTTTAAAAGATGAAACAGGTTATTTTTTTATAACAAAAGGAATTAACAACCCGTGGATGGAATGATAAGGCTAGTCTCTGCAATTATATTTCTTTTATGTAGTACAATGCAGTCAAGGACTTGGAGATTATGACTTCCGACACAATGTTAACTCTGTGGACCATGCAAGAGAGATTTAAACCAGATTCAAAATTCAAGATCTACTTTGACACACTTCCTGAAAATTTTAACACAGGTATTATGATTACATAATTATGTACTTATTTTGTTTAGTGAAAGGCATAAACTTTTAGATGTTTAATTTCACAGGTCTGAGTTTTGGAATAGAAGCACTTGCTGAATTAGAAGGAACTCTTCTTTTTGAAGAATTAATGCAATCTAAAGAGGTTATTTCTCTGAATTTTCTTCTCCATATGGTGTCCTTGTTAAAACCTCAAAATATATCTCATGCCCTATAATTCATTGAGAACATCTCCCTTTACTTAAAATTGTAAATTCAAATATGAGCAACCTCCAACATTACCTTAGCTAACCTCATCCATGGAGAGAATAAAATAAGTGAGGAATGAGCTTGGAAATTGGTATTTTTTTTGGAAAACACAGCGTCTGTAAAGTTTTCTGATTCTTCCCTTTCTTTTTCAGCACTTGAGGCAACAATACGATATGCTATTCCCCATGTTGTTCTCTCATTATCCCGACATATTCAAAAAGGAAATTTATACATGGGATAAATTTCTTTGGGCTTGTGAGCTTTTTTATTCTAACAGCATGAAGGTTATTTTTTCGGATGGAAAATTGAAGACTTGTCTCGTACCAGTTGCTGGTCTTTTAAATCACTCAGTTGGTACCTCAACTTGAAGATTTTCTTTAATTGTTTATACTTCTGCAAGAATACTTTGAAATTCTCAGTCTAGCTTGTTATATGACTTGAATATGGAAGCAAAATATTACGATATTACCTGTGGTATAAAATGCAAATCATAATTGAGAGGATGTGTACAAAATTCAATTTCTTAAGCCCTCTGCTCTTGCTCATTTAAAAATAGAACAGACATCAAAAGGGTGTTTTATCTGACAAATTTTTGTGATGTGACAAGTGTTATGAAACAGAGTTAATTTGACCTTGATGTTAATTATTTAATTTTTTTCAGTTGTGTCCTCATATTCTTCAATATGGTCGAGTGGATCCTTTGACAAAATATTTGAAATTCCCTTTATCAAGGCCTTGTGAAAGAGGACAACAATGCTATCTTAGCTATGGAAGTTATTCTTCTTCTCATTTATTAACATTTTATGGATTTGTTCCAAAAGGAGATAATTACTACAACTTTATCCCTTTAGGTAAGTTTGAGATCTTTGGTAACATGTATTTTTGGGCATTTTTAAAGATGAAGCTTTAGATGGATCTTTTACATAGTAAAAATGAAAGGTTGATAATTATAAAACAAAACCAGCAGCTAAATGGTTTTCATAAAAATAAAGTTTTCATCTTCAGCTATGTTAGTAAGGCGTATGCCTCTTTGCCCTCGTTTAGCAGGGACTGTTCTAAAGCCCGCTGTTACGAGAATTTATTTTGCAATGCAGATGCAGTATCTTATTTCAGTTGCAGATAACACATACTATCTCTCCTATTTGCAATTAATACTCAACATTGTTCTTGATGTAGTTGTAAACAAACCTCAACTGTTAGGCTTACTGATGAGAAAGTCTTTTCTTTATATCTTGACAATTTTGCACCTGATGCAAAACCATAATTGTTTAAACTTTAAACTAGCAGATTTTGAGGCTAGATTTTTTTTTTATTTAAGCTGGCAAATTTCTTAACCTTTATTTTAATGTGTGTGTGTTCTTTTGGCGTTGCCCAAAGATTTTATTGTCAACTGCTAATGCAAAAAAGGATTAGTGTTCACTAAGGCAACCAAATGTGTAGTAAACCAAATTTCAAGATGACAATAGTGTGCACTAAGGCAGTGCATATTGGCCTGATGAAAAGATTGCTATTTTTTTTTGTTCGTAAGCCTTTTGATGTCCTTTTCATGATAGACTTTGATGCTCTGGATGGTGACGGCTCAGCAAAGAGTCAACACATGGTAAGGGGAACATGGCTCTCAAAATCTAATGGGCCATGCACCTATGGCTTGCCTCATAAATTAGTTGCACATCTCCGAAGTGCTTTGAATTGTGGAGATCTCATGGACTCTGCAGCAGATGTAAGTGTCCGTTATACAATGATTTGCATGATTATAAAATATTACATCTATTAAATTAATGCAGTATTTTTCTTAATCTTGTCAGAGAAAAGAAACTGACAGAGAAGTGCTAGAGATGATGCTATCCATTTTTAATCCCATGCTTGAAGAGTTAGGTGCATCTGATGATCCAGTCTGGTATGCTTGCAAACTAGAACAGTAGCGATGTAACTTTCACTTATTTAAGTTTGGGAAGAATAGTTTTTTTGTGTAACCCTACAAAAAAAAATCACAAATCGCATATTATCCCTGCAAAAGGAGGAATATTTTATAGTTCTGATTTGCACATAACCTATTCCATCTAAAATGTGTCCTGTTCTTCTGGGAGGCAGACAGAGATGGAGAGGAGTTTGGTGTCATGTTTTGAAGGAAATGAGAGAAGGGGGTAAAGGATTTTCATGTTATTTAAGGAACATGTGCTACATCTACTTTATTATATGTCATGCATGAGATTCTCAATTTTACATGGCACATGATATTTTGACCTTCTATGGTCATGTTTGGTTGTGGAGTAAAATTAATGTGGATTAAATTGCTTACTCCATGTTACTCATATTTTACATCTTGTTTGGTAGTTGGAGTCATGACTTAAATTAATCTACTTGGTAGAGTAAGATGTTGGAAAATGTGTTTTTTTTTTTTATGATAGTGGGTCATACAAGTGGAGTAAGTTACTCCAGATTAAGTCACCACTTACTCCATCTTACTCTTTTCATTTTACTTCTTGTTTGGCTCCTTAAGTGTGGAGTAAGGAATTTACTCCACCTCTTACTCCACAACCAAACATGACTTATAGGAGTACATGTGGGATTGACCCTGCAGGTGATTTTTTTAACTTATTATAAAAAAAATATATTTCATTCTTTTCAGGGAAAACAGAAGCTGGGATGTAATGCTAGCTTTAGAATTCAAGGAGCTGCAGAGAGTAATAATTTCTTCTGTGGTGGCTTCTTGCAATTCTGGCCTTGAGTTGATGAAACTCTAGCTATTGACTTGGTGTAGTAATTTTCATTGTACCAGTGATTAAAATGGTTGTATAGCATGTATCCATGATATAAGGCGAGGGGGGGACGTCATATTTTTATCCTAGAGAATAATGTAACTTATCAAGGGATATTTGAGCTATTTTTTGTTTATCTAAGTGCAAATGATCTATATATTTTTAGGTAAGCTTGTTTTTTTCTTGTGAGGATCATGATGTGGCTAACATAAAAAGCAACTTTTAAGCTAATTTGTTGGAGTGGATTAGCATTGTGGCCCCTGTATGACTAGGAGAAATGGTTAAAATATGATTTTCCAATGTAATTCTCAAAGAAAATTTAATGAACCAACAATCACTCTCAACCAAAAAAAGAAATTGATGGATCTGAATCTGCTGTAGTCTGAGATGCATGAACAGTAATTCTGGAATTCTGCAATTTGAATTCAGTTGTCAAATTGTTTCGAAATGTGTGCACAGAAAAATTAGTTGTGTTGAGATGTGTTCTTGAAAAATAATCGACAACTAGATTCAGATTTTATGGATTTTAGAGTTACTGTTGCATTTCGGAATTGCAACAGATTTATTTTCCTTTGGGGTCAAAAAGTTTCCCAGATATTCCTTTCTGTAGCAAACTATGTGGCGAGTTAAAGTGCAATTAGTTCTCCACAATAAAATTGATAATTCTGTCGTTTAATGAAAATTGAATGTTACTGATATCTTTGAACTCGCGAATACAAATGGAAGAAAGCTTAATTTCACTTAGAGGCGAGGATATTTGTTTTGTGGAGGAACTTCTCAGCTTTCTAATGAAAATGTAGAATAGCGTAGAGGCCAAATAAGATTTCATCCCTAGTTGCTATTGCATAATGTGTTTGACCAGTATAATTTATCTACTAAGATCGCATAAATTGAAAAGATAGGCGAGATTGGGTTAATGTGTAGCTGCCACTATGAGAGGATTATATCTCAAACTCCAATTGGGATGGTGCTGTTGCTCTCAACCTTTTTTTTAAACAAAATTTGAAGGTACTTTTCTGCTTTCCGGTACAAGTTGATAAATCACTAAACATATTTTATCCGGATAATAAAAGAATTAAAATTGCATTTTCTATGTTTCACGGTAAATAAATGATAAAAAATGACTTTATATTGTTATTCCTCAGTAAAAGTTGGAGATCAAATTATCTAATTATTTAAGGCAACGACTTCTATGGACAAAAGGACCTATTTGTAAAATGAACATATTTTTATTTTCAAAGTTCAAATAGTCGATCTGAACCGTTCATCTTGTTCTTCATATTAATATGTGCTTGGAGACCAAATTTTATATTTTTCTGAATTTTTTTACTATTTATTAAGATGGATACAAAATTCAATGGTCTGAATTTGATATTTTTTGTACCCATCTTAATAAATAGTAAAACAATTCAGAAAAATGTAAAATTTGTTCTCCCAGCATATATTAATATGGAGAACAAAATGAACGGTTCGGATCGATTGTTTGAACTTTGAAAATAAAAATATGTTCATTTTACAAATAGATCCTTATGTCTATAGAAGACACTCTCATTATTTAAAATTTATAAAGAATTCTCTCATCTGGATTTCGAACCTGCAACCTCCCACACGGAAAGCATTGTCTTTTCCACTAGGACTGTTGTAATGTTGATATATTACAAAGTTATTTTCCTTAATTAATTTAAAACATTTTCTCGTTTATTATTTAACTATTTATTTATGTAAATTCCAAGCTTGACTGCATGGGTGTTAATGTGTTATTTCGCCTTGGGTTAATCATGTAACTGGAGGCACTTATCAGTTGTCAGATATGCGCATGGGTTTATGCTTCTTCATCTCCTCATCCTCACCATTGGAATTTGGAAACGAACACTTGACATGCACAACTAATGTCTGGTGAGGTACGTAGAAGGAATCAAAGGATAGTCACCGACTCACCGGTCATAAATAACTGGACAGGATTGAGAGATTTGGTGGTTCCGTAGCTGTATATGTTAATGTTATGCTGTGGGTCCCACGTACAACGCAGTTGGCCGTTCCCCGCCGGACCCCTTGTATTTATTACGTCGCCTCGTCGTTAGGACGGGTAAAAATGCTCGTGGCTCGATCGTAATTCGCAGCTGACTCGCTTGCTAATAACTCACTCATTACTAGACCGAGCTAGGATCTAACTCGGTCCAAAATTAACGAGTTCAAATTGGCAGTTTGCAAGTTAGCTCGACTAGACATTGATTTGTGAATTTATATGAATTTGTATGTATTTTATATTGTATATTGAAACTTAATAATTCTTTTTTGAAGTTATTTGTAAAATTTGTAAAAAAACAGTTCGATTTAAAAAGTTTGTAAAATTTATTTTCTCTTAAAACAAGATCCAGTCAAATCTAACGAGTCAGCTTGCAAGTTAGCTCAGACTTCTAAAGACAACTCGCTCATGACTCGAATGAGCCAGCTCGTGACGAATTCAAACTAAGTCTAACTCGTAATGATCCAGCTCGTTGCCACTCCTACTCGTCATACGCAATGCAAAATTTTTTTTTTTTTTGACAAAAGTGGATAACTCCACCTGTTTCATATAGAAACAAAACGAGTTTATACAATAATCAATGGAATAGTAGTTCCATTGTAGTTAAGCAAAACATACAGCCAAAATACTATTCCATCGTAGTTAAGCAAAACATACAGCCAAAATATAAGAACTACGCAATGCAAAGTTTGTTACATGTATCATTTTAAATGTCATAACGCAATGCAAAGTTTGTTATATATATCATTTTAAATGTCATAAGTAACGAAAGATATATATGTCGACAAATAATTTTCTTGGAGATAAGTTAATCGAATACATTTTTGTAGAACGAAGTGTTTGATTTACGTTGGTCAAAGGATGCTGCTCCTTTAAAAGAATAAATTGCAACATTTAGAAATAAATTCCAAGATTTCAAATCCTTTTATGAAAGTCTCTTAAAATGGTTTAATTTCATAACAAAAAAAGGAATGCTATTTTTTTCCGCAAAGTAAAAAATAACGCATCCCAAAAAATATATCTTACCAGTATATTATTTTGAAACGCATATTTAGTATAAATAATAATATACCTTATTTCTCTACATGCAGACACAAATTATAAAAGACATCCAAAAAATATTAGATATGAAGGAACTCTTATTTAAAAAAAAAATGTTGTTTTATTCAAAGAAACTTGAGGAAATGATAAAATCAATTATATTATTAGATGCAACAAAGCATTTTATTTAAATAAATTATTTGATGAAGTTTTTTATAAAATTATTGGTATGATTTCTAAATTACGAAGCTGTCATATATTTGACGGCAACCAAACAACTTTTCTTTCACAAATAACTTTCATTAATTAGGCGCAGTGCCTTTCCTAGGTACACAAATTGGGCATTCGAAATATTTCCGCCTCCCACGAGCTTGTAATTGAATTCGCATCCTCTGAGATATCTCAAACTTTGCGTGACTTTGTAGAATATCTCAATCCTTCAAATACCTTCTGCACGAATCTCAAAGCTAAAATAATACTGCCCCCTACTTTCTCCCGAATATATTTTTAGGCTTCATGGTGTCAATTAGAGGAATTGAAATCCACCCCTCTAAGTCGCAAAAGATATTTGACATGAAGCCCCCCACCCCCCGAAACCTCAAAGAACTACAGTCTTTGACAAGACGACTCGCAGCATTACACTGGTTCATTGCCCGCTTTGAATGGACGGAGGAGTGTGTTGCCGCCTTCGAGAAGGTTAAAGGGTATCTCGCTAATCCCCCTTGCCTCAGTAGACCCACAGCTAGGGACACACTGGTCATTTATTTAGCTACAACTGGACACACAGTCAGTGTGGCATTAGTAAAGGAGGAAGGACGAGAACAACAGCCTGTATACTTCATGTCCCATGTGCTTCGAGATGCGGAAACGAGATACACACAAATCGAGAAAGTGGCTTATGCTCTGGTGGTGGCCGCACACAAGTTGAGGCATTTTTTTCAATCTCACCCCATCAAGGTTTACACTGGGGTCTCGCTAAAAAAGGCCTTCGCAAACTTCGACTCATCGAGATGCTTGTTTTCATGGGCATTAGAGTTGTCAGAGTTCGACATCTCATTCCACCCACAAAGCACCCTCAAGTCAAATATTTGCTGGTTTCATAGCAGAGTATTCGGGTGCCCCTATAGATGTGGAAGGAAATAGACACTCTATATCGACAGTGCCTCCTCCTTACAAGGCATTGGAGCAGGAGTCTCCCTTATTGGGCCCCAATGATAGACACTCAACTACGCTCTCCATTTCCAATTCCCGGTTACCAACAACACTGTCGAATATGAGGCCATGATAGCTAGATTAAAATTGGCTAAGGGACTGGGAGCACGAGAAGTCTCTCTCCGTATGTCCGATGGACGATGCCATGCTTCATCGTCTGCCCACATTGGCTCATATCGCGGGTGCTAGAGCCAGTAATGTGCCGGCATGGAGGGCACGCAAGTATTTTCGCCAAGGAGAGAGCTTTCTTAAACTATGTGGTGGTCGACGTTTTGCTTGTCCTGCTAACCAGGTGCAGACCGGGGACTTGATCATGTTTGACAGAGGACCCGAGGGAGGAGACTATGAGCCATTGAGATTAGGATCCTCTGAGGCGGGTTTCTTAGTCAGCCTTAGACATGGACTGCTTCCTCTTCCTTTCATCGACATATGGCGTCTCTTTATTTTAGGTTTTAGTAGAGAGAGAGAACTCATTTTCATTGCCTATATTCGGCTTTCGTTTCATATCTTGTTCTCATCATAGCTAAGTGTTATTCGTTACCTTGAATAAGGTTTTCGTTTATAATTACGACATGACCAAGTTAGTACCGAGATTAATGTGTTCATTGCGTTAGAGGCTTTCATTCGCTATCTCCTTTTATAAGATCATGACACAATGACATTCTTAAAAATTATTTATAGAATATGCGAGTTTGTATAATCCTCACCTGAGTACATGACCTGGCATAGACATCTCCTATGTCGGTACAAAATGATAAAAAATTAATAAAATAAAGTAAATAAAAGACTGTATGACCTGGATGTTGAATCCGAAGTAGCACATTAAGTATAAAATTTCCTAAGATGACATGCATTCCAGGGCCTCGATAATATCATTCCGTCCTTGCCTTCGAGCTCATAAGCTCCTTTTCGTTGGATTGCCGTAATCCGAAAAGGTTCTTCCCAGTTGGGCTCCAACTTGCGCACATGCTTTCCTGTGGCTTCCACTTTCCGAAGTACCAATTCTCTTGGTTAGAAGTCCCGTGGTGCGACATGCTTGTCGAAGGTTTGCTTGACTCGTCGCTGATATTCCATCGTGTGTACTTGGGCTCGCTTACGTGCCTCGTTGATGAGCTCAAGGTCTGTTCTTTTTTCTTCGGCATTGCCATCTTGTGAGTATGTCGACACCCTAAGAGAGAGTTCAATGAGTTCTAAGGGCATGACAGCTTCCATCCCGAACACTAATGAATATGGTGTTTGTTGTGTTGCCTCCCTAGGAGTAGTGCGATACGCCCATAGGATTCGTCTAACATGTCGGGCCAGTTTTTGCAATTTTTCTTAACCTTTCTGTTTGTCACCTCGGCTAAGCCATTGCTCATGGGATGACCTACAGAAGTTGTTATGAACTCCTATCCTTTCAAGAAATGATGTTGTACTGGCGACATTGAATTGCGTGCCATTATTGAAAATCAACGCATGTGGGAGTCCGAATTGGCATATGATGTTCCGCAAAATGAATTTTTTTCGCTGTGGTTCACCAAAGACAAGCAAAGCGATGTTGGTGCACAGGTTTTAGAAAGGGGCTACAATGTCGATACCCCATAAATTGAAGGGACATGCTCCTGATTTCGAGATCTAGTTATAAGCCAGGATGTTGCTCAGCTTGCTATGAAATTGGCACTTTTTGTATTTTTTTGACGATGTCGACAACGTCGTGCTGTATTGTCAGCCAATAGAAACCAGCCCGCAAAATTCTTTTGGTGAGTGTCTTTGGTCCTTGATGGCTACCGCATACTCCTTCATACACCTCGGTCAGTATCTTCTGAGCTGTATCTTCTCAAAAACATTTGAGCCAAGGATGAAGATAGTCTCTTTTATACAATTGGTTATTAAAGATGGTGTATAAATGAACTATCTTTTTTATCTGCCAGGCTTCGAGTTGGTCAGCTGGCAAGATTCCTGTGTTTAGGTAATTCCATATTGGTGTGAGCCATGTTTCTCTAACTTCCTCGACAAAGAACATGTCGGTGACATTTTTCGCAATTCTTGACTTTGTAATATCCATCACTATCACTGGCTGTTCTTTGTCTAGATTGCCTGCGGCTCCTAGTTTGGACAGAGCATCGACTTGGCAGTTTTTGTTGCGGGATACATGTTGGATTTCAACTTTATCGGATTGTCCCTTCAAGAATTGAATTTGGTCATGGTATCTTCGTAGTTTGTCATCTATGACCCGACATTCGACATTGATTTGTCAGACGGCCAGTTCTGAGTCGCTATGGAGAGAGACTTCTCGTGTTCCCAGTCCCTTAGCCAATTTTAATCAAGCTATCATGGCCTCATATTCTATAGTGTTGTTGGTAACCAGCAATTGGAAATGGAGAGCGTAGTTGAGAATCTCTTCTTGGGGCCCTATGAGGAAGACTCCTGCTCCAGTGCCTTGTAAGGAGAAGGTACCGTCGACATAGAGTGTTCACTTTCCTTCCACATCTGCAGGGGCACCCGAATACTCTCCTATGAAGTCACCGAATATTTGAGACTTGAGGGCGTTTTGTGGGTGGAATGAGATGTTGAACTCTTGACAACTCTAATGCCCATGAAAGCAGGCGTCTCGATGATCAAAGTTTGCGAATGCTTTTATTTAGCGGGACTCCAGTGTAAACCTTGATGGGGTGAGATTGAAAATAAGGCCTCAATTTGCATACGACCACTACTAGAGCATAAGTCGCTTTCTCGATTTGCGTGTATCTCATTTTTGTATCTCGGAGCACATGGGACACGAAGTATACATGCTTCTGTTCTCGTCCTTCCTCATTTACCAATGGCATATTGACGGCATATCCGGTTGTTGCTAAATAAATGATCAGTGTGTCACCAGCTGTGGGTCTACTGAGGCAAGGGGGATTAGCGAGAACCCTTTAACCTTCTCGAAGGCGGCAGCGCACATCTCCGTCATTTCAAAGCAGACCAACTTGCGCATGGCCTTGTGTTCGCTGTGATGCGTATAGGCTTTTAATACCTAGAATACCTAATTTTGTTGCAACCGCATAACTGAAGTTGGGTATAGGTGGGTGTCGAATTCCACAGGGACGGTAGGAAAATAACCGGACTTTCCTTAAAACTACTAAAATTCTAGAAGTAAGAAAGATGATTGGTGGTTGTTTCTATCAAACTACTGATCAATGACAATATTAAAATCAGTAAAAGAAGATTTAAATTTGTTTTCAATTAATTAAAAGGAGTTTCCAAGGTTTCTGATTTCGTTTCTGTTTAGCTTCAAGGCATACGGCCCGTATAGAATTCTATACGGTCCGTATGGGCACCCGAGTTAATACTGCAGCTACTGTTTCTGTGCTGATACTTTTGTCTAGGGTTTCTATCAACAGTATCTAGATCCCTAGCTTCAGTTGTCGCAATTTTGGCTTAGTAACCCAATTACCGGACTCAAATACTCCCCTCTTAGGTGTCTTAAACCTCAACTTTCGTTTTTTGACCTAATTTACCTAAGTCACTTGTTGGTTTACTAAAGGTATTCAAGGACTTTCGTCTCAAGGAAAGTTTCATTTTTCAGTACTCCTTGATTTATAAACCTACCTCATATACTCAGTTCGGTTGGATTGAATGTTATATACTTGTAACCTAACACTTAGACGTGCACATTCATCTAACAGGTTGACTATTCGATTCAAACAAGCACAACCAAGCAATTAAAATACTACTCAACAAGATAAAAACAAAGCATTCAACACAAATTAAAGTAGCATACAAGTAAAACTAAACGTGAAACTACATCTTAACCCTAGAAACAAAGAAACTTAGCCAAGCATGTTCACAAAACAAAGCAAAGACAAAGTTATAAGAGAGTTCATGACAAAACTATGAAAATAACGAAGATCTGTTGCAAAACTTGCGTTTTTCCCTTCTCTTCTTCTTCTCTAAGCTCTACCTTGTCTCCCAAGCACCAGAGATGTCTTCTCAGATCTGGAATATCCCCTTTAATGCCCAAAATCCCGAATTAAAGTTTTTTTATTCGGTCTGCACAGCTGGCACCTGTTGTCAATTCCAGCCTGTTTTTTCGAATTTGCTTTATACGGTCCGTATAGAAATCCATATGGATTGTATACCCGTGCCTCTGTGTGGGAGAGAGGTAGCCTCTTGCGTGAAACTTTCTATGTGGTTGGGCAGATCTTGTACGGGCTGCATGGAAATCCATATAGACCGTATAGAGTAGAATTTCGCCCGTTTCCTGCAGAATAAGAACAAAACATAGTAGTACGGCAGTACCACATTCTATAGATATTTAAGTAAAATGTTCACACTTTTAGGCTTTTAGGCACAGATTTCGGTATAAATCGGTGTCGAAATATAGGCAAAATAGAGAGATATCACCTTGAAGAACGAGCAACAAACATCTCCGGATCGAGTAATGAACCGGTTTAATGATGCGAGTCATCCTGTTAGAGACTGTAGTTCTTTGAGGTTTTGGAGGGAGGGGGGGCTTCATGTCGAGTATCGCCTTCGACTTAGAAGGGTGGATTTCAATTCCTCCCATTAAGACCATGAAACCTAAAAATTTCCCACTAGTTAATCCGAAGAAGATTTTATTTGGGTTCAGCTTCATTTTGGCTTTGTCTATAGTTGCAAATATTTCTCTTTAAGTCGCTCACATGTCCAGAGCTGGTCATGCTCTTGACCAAAAGGTCGTCGACATATGCCTCCACATTCTGGCAAATTTGATCTTAGAACACCTTATTCACCATTCTTTGGAATGTCGTGCCAGTATTCTTCAACCCGAAATGCATCATCCGATAGCAGTATAGACCCGAATGAGTAGTGAATACTGTTTTCTCCTCGTCTTTAGGGAACATCCTGATATGATTATATCCCAAGAATGCGTCAATGAAGTTGAGAAACGCATGTCCCGAGGTTGAATTCACAAGTTGGTCGATTTTAGGCAAGGAAAAGGGGTCCATCGGTCATGCCTTGTCAAGATCAGGTAGTCAATACACACTCACCACTCTCCGTTGGACTTCTTTACTAAAACCGGGTTGGCCATCCATTCCCGAACAGTCGACATTTCTAATAAAACTAGCATTAAGCAACTTGGTTACCTCCTTTTTCCCTGCAAGTTGCCTTTCTTCTCCCATATTACGCTTCTTTTGTCTAACCGGTTTTGAACTCGGTTTAATGTGCAGCTTGTGTTCCGCTGTCGTCCTTGGTATGCCGGGCATATCCACTGCAATCCAGGCAAAGACAGATTGGTGTTCTCGGAGAAAAGTAATGAGTTCATCTCGTGCTTGCCCTTGTATAGCTTTGCCGATGTTTAATGTTATTCTGTCACCTAACTCTATTTGTTCAACTTCATCGATAGGTTCTAGGCATGTTTTCGAATAGGACTTGTCGGTGGGGTCGAGTGCGAGTGGGGTATTTGGAGGCATGAAATTCTTACTTGATTGTAGCCTGGATCCCGATGGGCTTGTGGTGGTTCCCTGGTTGTCAACTTGGTGAATCGATTCTTCTTGTCCTTGGAGTGATGTCAAATAACATTTACGGACAGTTTTTTGCTGCCCACATTCTTCACCAATGCCGTGATCTGTATGGGGCTGTTCGGCAACAAAGGATTAAGAGTGAAGGATTAAGAGTTTAAGGAGCGCTAAGGAACTAATGTTCGGTTGTCTTAATCCGCAGGTGAAGACTTAAGTACTTAAGGATGAGGTATATGTGCCTTAAAGTTCGGACAGAGAATTAAGATCCGGACAAAAGGAGGCTAAAGAATGTGTTTTTAATCGGCGCTAAGGAATTGGTGTTCGGCGGGATTAAGCGGCTAAGAAAATTAAAGAAACCGGAAAGAGGCTTAATCCGCACTTGCCAAACAGCTCCTATGGAATTTGATTTTTAAGTATGTTGAGGTTATGCGTCCCAATATTGCGTTGTATGAGGGGGCATTGACTTACTAGAAAACCAACCATAACTTCCACGGTTTTGGGTGAGATACCAAACACGACCTTGAGAAATATATATAATTGACTTTCTCATTATCCATGTTGAGAGATAATTCAAGTCAAAGCAATATTTGAAAAATTAGAATCATAATAAAATTGAAAAATGAGAAGATCTAAACTTAGTGGTGACGATTGTAATTAGGTTCGATTCTGCTAACGAGAGTCCTCACGGTCATCAGAAGAGGGAGCTCGTTGTCCTCATCACAGCCTTCTCCATTAAAGATAAGAACTAGAGTTTTTGACGAGATAATCGCATGGCAATGGCGGCAGCCGAAGGCCTTCGGGCCGATTTGGGTTGTATGCTGAAATATTGACAAATGGGCCCTGAAATTTATGTGGACCTAGTTATTGCCGAAATATTTTCGGCGGGTTCTTGACAATTTCGGAACAACATATTCTTTCATCAATTACTGAGCCCGAGAAAATTGTACCCAGTTCTTTTAAAATAATATTAAATTAAATGTTGTAATCCATAGAAATCTTTTTGAACAAATGAACATACACAGTTCTTCGAGAATTATGAATTCGTAGACCTCTTCACCCGGCATTTTTTTACATAACCAAAAAATAAATTAAAATAATATTAATAATCTATTTTTAAAACTTTTTTTACCCATAACCAAACCGCCCCCACGTGGGGCTGTCTACTGTGCAGATCAAACCGCCCCCCCGTGGGGCGGTTTACTATTTTTTTTTTGTATATAAAATGATCATTTTGTCTTTCCTAAGTCACAATAATCCACCCACTCTTCTTCCAAACTGAATTCTTCTCTCAAACAGTGCTCAGAGGCGATTTTTAGGCGATTGCGATCAACAGTGACCGAGGTTTTTTAAATGTTACAAATTTCATAAATAAACAAAAAACTAATATTGAACGATGAATTTCTTTTGTAATGTCAGAAAATACTCAAAAATGTTCATTGCATTATACATGGGTGAAAAAATCACGAAAGGGGAGTTCAGATGAAAATACTCGAAAGATGCGACTTACGGCTTCCAGGTGAATGCCAATACTTCAATTTATGATGGAGATTGGAGATGGGGAATTATGACCACTAATGGGTCAAAGTCATTAAACAGTGTCTTCAAACAGAGCCGTATGTTACCCGTGGTTTCACTGGTAGATGAGACATTCTACAAGTTAAATGCTTGGTTTGTTGAGAGGCATGCTAAAGCCACTGTATTAGCGAGTAGGGACCAAGTATTCTCAGATAAGGTGGAGGAGATCTTAAGAAAACATAGAGAAAAATGTTCTATCATGCACGTTGTAGCATATGGCAGCACAGGTACGGAATATGAAGTGCAGATTCCAAGTGAGATCATTCCACCAGTGGTGGGACAAAATTGCATTATACAAACTCATGAACGCGCATGCAAATACAGAGTCGTTTTAGACGCGAACAATCAAGTAACG
This sequence comes from Carex cristatella, assembly GCA_024447775.1. Classification (NCBI taxonomy): domain Eukaryota; kingdom Viridiplantae; phylum Streptophyta; class Magnoliopsida; order Poales; family Cyperaceae; genus Carex; species Carex cristatella. The sequence goes on from JAJHPF010000025.1 coordinate 5,063,597, forward strand.
TGCGAGTGCCAAGGCCTCCAGTTAGTTCGCATTCCGTGTTCTCATGTTATGGCGGTTTGTCGAAAACGAAATTTTCTTGAAGACGTCTTTGTTGACAACTATTACCGTACCGATTGCCTTCTGAACACCTGGGGAGCATCATTTCACAGCTACCCTAACTAGTACCAGTGGCCATACTACCTTGGGCCTACGGTGGTTCCCGATAAGGAATGAATTAGGAAGGGGAGGAGGAAACACAAGCGGCGCGTAATGCATATGGACAACATGCAAGGTCGGCGAGTGGGACATGAGGCTCACCGTTCGACTACTGACAGACAGATTAGAGGTATGTAGATGATCGTACACAACTTAAAAATGATTTGAAATTAAATTTAAATATTGATACTAAATGTTCAATGAAATGCACTGCAGAGGCAATAATCGAAGCCAACGAAAGAGAGAATGCTAGTGTGGTTGCCGATGCGGGACCTTCTGGAAGCAGGCGACCCAGTCAGGGAAGCCACTCAGGGAGTAGTCAGGGCTCTACAACTGCTGGTGTCGCGCTGTCATCCACTTCCAGAACCTAAGAAGTAGACTTGGTCTGCTCGGACGCAGGAATAGTTAATTCAACAAATATTGTATTTATATTTGTAACTTATTCAATTAACTTATGTTGTGAACCATTTTTCTTAGATGAATTTTAACTATTCGATCCGATTACAAAACCTGATAATTATTACACACTGATACATTAGAATTACTAAATAATTATTACAGACCTTCCAATAATACTACTTCTAAGAACGAGTACCGAAGGTACAGGGAACAAAATCATCGTCTGAGTCTGGTTCAGTCGCAGCAGACGAAGAGACAGTCTTACCAGCATTTTTCTTTGTAGGTAAGGGGTTTGGTTTTTTGTAAAGACTTTCCTTAAAATCATCATCGTCATTGACTGGGATTGACCTACGGTATGCTAAATCTGTTTTACAGATACAGTCCTTTTTAGTACAATTACTAAACCAGGGCTTAGATTTCAGTTTTCCACCACTGGACGATTGATTTGGTGTGTTTTTGCTTATCGTTTTCACCTAAAAAAACAAACATCATAAACAACATATAAAATAATAAGGTTTCAAATTTGGAAGATGGATCAAACAATTTCTAATATTTTTTGTTTATTTCTGAAATTTCTGAGATGTTTCTAAAAATTAATTTTAAAAAAATATACCTCGGTCACTGTTGAGCGCAATCGTCTCAGAATCGCCTAAAAAATCGCCTCATAGTACTGTTTGAGAGCAGAAGTCAGTTTGGAAGAAGAGTGAGTGGATTATTGTGACTTAGGAGAGACAAAATTATCATTTTATACACAAAATACAAAATACAAAAAAAAAGAGTAGACCACCCCACGGGGGGGGCGGTTTGGTCTGCACAGTAGACCGCCCCAACAGGGGGGGCGGTTTGGTTATGGGTAAAAAAAGTTTTAAAAATAGATTATTAATATTATTTTGATTCATTTTTTGGTTATGGAAAAAAATGCCGGCATGTTCACTCTTGAAAATCATTTTGATCCTATAAATTGTGGAATGAAACATCAGAGTCACAATTATTATGATCGAAGTCCAATGAATCTCAAATAAAATCAATTAATTGAATAATAATTTTCTAATATATGTAACATAAGAGTTAGATGTATTATAAAAATTGAATGTATGTTAGAATTATCACTTAAAATAAAGGTAATTTGAGAAATTTTCTTTAGTCTAAGGCAAAGATACATGACTTCCATGTGGAAGGTCATGGATTCGAAAACTACAAAGTGGAGAAATTTTCTATATTAATAGTTAGGGGTTTGAAATGTGTTAGGTGGCTTGACCTCCAACCATATTTAAAAAAAATAAAGGTAATTTGGTATAAGTTTTTTTTATCAATAAAATTATTAGTAGGTGTGTATTCACTTAATTTCAAAATAAAATGAAGATAATACGATCATTAGGTAAGGTTGTAAGAGATATCACGTACTCAATATATGACTACATTTTGAAGATTTAATACAAGTATTTAAATATTTAAAACAATCTATATCGCACACGGTAGTGACAGTGATGCATGCGGCATAGATAAATGTCGAAACGTATGTCAATATGATTAAGAATGATAGGAAACCCGAACACAAGAGGCTCTCTATTTACTGTTTAATCTTACCAAGTTATAATTCTCTAATTACATTTAGCGCCACCACATCAAACTTCAAGTTTCTGAAAAAAAATATTTATAATCTAATACACTATCTATGTAGATCGACACCTTAATTATACTACTCATAGGATTATGCGCTTGTAATCTGATAGTAAGTTCAAATTAGGATTAAAAAAGTATAATTAATTTTTACTAAAAATGAGTGTGTTTAATTTGGTCATCAGTGATGGCTAGGGTTGAGGACTTGAGGTAGGGGAAAGACGAGAAGGTTAACACCTTGTTTGGATAGAGAGTAGACAAAGGAAGGGGATGGGAAGAATAAAAAGGAATGGAATGGAATAGAATAGAAAGTAAGATTAGCATATTTAACTTTTTTATATTTGAATGATTAATGAGGAAAAATAAATTTAACTTTCCTTTCCGTCTTATTTTTTGTTGGTTGATTAAAATTTAGAAGATTAATGAGAAATTCGGTAGCTGTTGTAAATTTGTGACAAAAAACCTGTATAAGAATTATATAGCTAAGATATAGAGGTAAGCATTTCTGTTATTTTTTTTTAACAATATTTACAACAAAATTTCTTTTCATCCGTTACACTTCAAATCGGAAGGGAAATCGATTCTATTAATTTTAATAATACAAGATTAAGCCTTTCACCTCCTGTATCCTTCACCTCCGACATAATTTTGTCAACCAAACACAATTCGACAAAAAAATTTATTTTTTTTCTATTTCCTCCCTTTCTCTACTCTCCATCCAAACAAAGTATAAGAGGGCAAGGTTTTCTAATCGTTGGGTTAGAAAAGAGAAAGACTACGCTACTATCCAATTCCTTCTTGTGATAATTATACGTGAATAACTGAATATCTGTAACAAAAAATTACACACGAAATAAAATTTATTATTCTGTAAAGTATTATGCACTCGTCCATTTGCCTTGTCATATTCTTATCTCAATAAATTTAAAATAGCAGGAATCATTGTAAAGCAACACATTACATACAAATATGTTTTTCGAAGAGCTACAAGAATTTGTTTTATTAGCATGGTAAAAGTCTTTAATAATATTTATTTTATTCGCATGGATAAAATTTATTAGTGTAAAGTATTCTACCCTAGTTCAGATTTACATCCAAGTGGTAGGTCGTAGATTCAAAATTAGAATTGAAAAATCTTTTGTGATTATTACATAGTTGGGTGACTTCATGACTTTCAACTTTTGCTAATTTTTTTTTAACAATTTATGTACCCTCGTGGGTACTCTCGTCGGTAATAGCGGTATTCTCAAAAATAGTAATTTTTATCGACTTATCTTTGACAATAGTCATGTTTTATCTGCATGTAAAAGAGATTATTATTGTATATGACAAGCAATAAAAAGACCTCTAAAAATAGAGCCCATTAGTTAAATAGGCTCAATCAAGATAATAAGTTTTTCTTTAATTAATTACATGTTATCTTGTTTTTCTTTTTTAAGACTAAGCTACCGCTACATATATCTTTGTTTATCTTTGAGACCTGAATCTTTCTATTAATAATGAAAGCCTAACAAATTTTGAGGAGCACCAACAAATCATGTTAAGATCAATGCTCAAGCTAATACAACTCAAGCTAATTAAATTGCGGAATGAGGAAATTCAATGCTCCGAGTATATGCCCACTAGATCGTCCTCTACTCCAGGTGAGTTTTCTTCTTTTCTTTTCAGAATTTTTTTTTTTTTTTGAGAAATTTTGGTAGTCAATTTTTCAACTTTGATATAGAGATATGTGTATAACCACCTGACAATTTATTAACATAAAGGTGCTAGGCCTCTGCCACCTTTAAAACACTTTATTAGAATTTTGAATATAATATACAACCTCTCATACATGTGACATTGCTTTTAGTTACTAGATCAAAAAAAATATTTTTTTTTCTTAATTGTTTTATTATATTCATTCTATCATCCAAATCAATTATTTTTTTCTTAAATTTTGTTTTGAATATGTTTAAAATATTTCAAGAGTAAAATATAAAACAATAACTGAAACTTAATTAATTTGTTGCATAGCACTGCGTATGAGCGATTGGGCTAATCTTCCCGAAGACATTTTAGATGAAATTATGAAGAAGCTATGCTATGCTGATTTTCCAACATTATACGCAGTCTGCAAATCATGGCGGTTTATGTACATCAATCGCTTCTGTCATTTTTCTAGAAATATACCACCCGGAGTTCCAATATTATTGCTCAATACTTGCAAACAAGATTCAAATTCTCACAAGTTTGTTAAAATGAATGGAGAACTTGCAAGTGATCAAATATTTCTACCAGAAACTGCCAACAAGAGGGTATGTGGATCTTCATGGGGCTGGCTTGTTCTTGCTAGTATTGATAGTATGGAAGTAAGTCTTCTGAACCCATTCACAAAGCGTGTAATACGACTTCCCTCGATCGACACTTTTAGCATAAGGTCAAGTTATGTTGATGAACCAAATATTCCCCTTGAAGGATTTAGTTATATACGCAAAGCAATCTTATCAGTGAACCCGGGAATATCAGAAGAAGAATGCATCGTAATGGCAATAGTTGGGGAAAATCAGAAACTCTCCTATTGTAGAATAGGAGATAAAAAATGGACGAATGTCAAAGGTAGCCTAAATTCATTTTCTGATGTAGCTTATTACGAAGGAAAATTTTATGGCACTACTAATGGGGGTATTTTAATATCTTTCAACATCAGATATCCAAATTCCACAAAAATCCTTACTTTGGGACTTTCTATTGATCGCTATGACACTGGCCGGAAGTACTTAGTCATGGCATCGGGACGTCTATTAATAGTCTACAGAACACAAAATTATAAATTTAAAGTTCATTCACTGAACAAATACAGCCCACACTATTCGTGTGTTATTTGTGACAAAGTTCAATATGAATGGTTTGAGATAGACTCCATTTATGATCAATTGTTGTTTATAGGAAATAATGATTCGTTCTCTCTACCGGCACAAAATAATAGCAGCAGACCAAACTGCATTTACTTCACTGAAGATGGCTTTGGTATGGTGCAAAGTGACTTTCATAATAATTTTTTTGGTATGTATGATATTGCAAAAAAGTCTACTTGGCTTTTCAACGGAAACGCTGAGAATGAACCTTTTCCATCATTTTGGATGAGACCAACTCCATTGTAACAAGTCCTTAATGTTTTGAAAGATTATTTATAATATAGCAGGCGGAATTGCTATTTCGGATGAGCCCAACTCCATGGTAACAAGTAGTTAATTAATTTTTTTAAGTAAATTCAAAATTCCATCTATATGATTTCATATTGGAAGTAATCTAACTAATTCTTCTTGTTGTGCAATTTATATTGGAAGTTATCAGTTTCGTTTTTTTTTTTTTTTTTTTTTGTGTGCTAGTAAATATCATAAAGGCAAAAAAATGTCATCACAAGTTCATAACTCTTCCTTCAATCCTCTCTACTTTTAATGGTTTCGACAGCTAAATGTATTTCCAAGCACTGTTTATCTCATGAAACATCTCTATTGAGTTATTATACCTAAATAAAGAATCCTAACCTAAAATAAAAACAATCAAATCATCTAAAGGTGAAAAATTAAAGAGCGGATGAATTTATTTGATAATCCTATATCTCAAATCTTATATGGGCTGATTGAGCCTTCAAACTCATTGTTTTATTAACACAATATTTGTAAAAAATTTAGATGTATGAACAGTTTTAATCCTCTTTAAATATTTTTTTCCAGCTACCGTGTCTTCCATAATGTAATTAATACTGTGACATTTGTTAATTATTTAATTTTTATAATTTCTAGATAGTTCATTATTTATTGAATATGTATGAAATTTGGATCAATTGCGTATCAGAAGAAACATATTAGGAATAAAGTTAATTTTACTCGATGTAATTTTTTTTATTGTAGCAAGTTATTGTACTATTATTTTTAATTATTCATCATTGACGTCAAAACTATTCAAGATAATTTGCATTCAATATGGCTATTTATGATCAATTCACGTTTAATTTTATATAAGTAATTATGTCATTCTTTTAGTGATTTTTGCGAAAAATAGAGATAAAATATTATTTGCCAAAATAGTTTTTATTTAAAAGTAGATTGTCAAGAAAATTTGTGGAGCCGGCAAACATAAAATGCTGTATACATAATAAAAGGAAGAATGATTGAAAAAAAGCAAGTAAAAATGTTAACCAAACTATCTGGCAAATGATATGATTTAATTACATGGTGTGTAATCTTACTTAGCAGTATCATCAGAAGTTCAGAACAAATAGAAAGCTAACGTCTCAGAGAAGAGGACTTCTTTTGAAATCCTCTGAAAGAATTTGGTGGCAATGCCAAATTCGGTAAAGAAAAAGTCCACATCAATTGAATTCAACCCCTTCATTTGATCAATTGATAAAAGTAAATCCTCCTCTTTCTCCTCCTTCAATGATTCTGTAAGGTTTCAGTTAGGGAGGGAGTCTATGTTCTTGCTAAATTATGCATCTATAAATTCGAAAAAAAAAAAAAAATTACCCCTGTAATTGTAAACATGAAAAAAAAAAAAAAAATCCCAAGATCACAATGAAATCTGTAATAGTGGTGCAGCATGTCCGGTACCATATATAAGTGGTTAGTAATGAAAGTTTATAATTAAAACATGCTTAAATGATATAATCAGTGAGTAAATTGAGTTTATACGACTTACGGAGGGGATTGGTGTATCACAAATATCAAGTGCTGAATGTTTTTTTTTCATAATTCAGATAATACATTTCTCATAATTCAGATCCAAATGAGTAAAAAAACTATAACAATTGAATTAACATTTTCTGGGAATGAGAAAATTAACCACCAACTGAACTTCTTTGTGCTGCCATCCTTTTCAAGCCCTTCAAAAACCCAACAGTTAGTGAACCCATATTCATTCACAACAAAGAGACATACACACAAAAAGGAGGTCACATTAGTAACAAAGATATTGCAAAAAAAAAAAAAGCAAGAAGACTTCACACAGCACCTCTAATGTACATGTATAGAAAATTGAAAAAGAGAGAAATTCAGAACATAAGACTAATTTGAATATAGTCAATGTCATATTTTTTTACAATTTTTTTATTTAATTAGAAAATGGTATAATTTATTTATTTTTTATTGAAATATTAGAAATATTTTATATATTTCTTTGAAATAGATGTCATACTATATAATTTGATTTATTAGAAAGACTGCAACAAATAACCCAGATCATTATTTTTCAGGACAGATTTTTCGCAACTTTAAAAAAAATTAAAATATTTCTTTGTGTGTTATTGGGAAAAAAAATACTTTGAATCTGAGTTATTGATTCTGGTTCAAAAGTCACTTCTGGATAAATACATAAAATATTGTGGTCTTTCTATTTTTGAAAAAAATAAAAATTTACTAAAAGTTTCATGAAATCATGACGTATCAATTTTTTTTCCAAATAAATATAATATCTTAATATTTAAATATACTAGAAGAATCACACATTTACCACCCATCAAGACTAATAAACCTACTAACCAAAACCACTATTTTATGTATTTACCTAGATGTGATTTTTGAACTGGGATTAATAATTCAGATTCAAAGTATTTATATTTTTTTTTCCAATAACACACAAAAAAATATTTTAATTTTTCGTACAGCCGTGAAAAATCCGACCTGAAAAATATTGATCCGGGTTATTTGTTATAGTCTTTCTAATAAATCAAATTATATAGTATTTTATCTAATTTCAAAGAAATATAATTTTTTTTTAATATTTTAATAGAAAAGATAAATAAATTAACCAAAGCAGCACAGTGGCCACAGAATCTCCAAAAATGGAACTAATAAAAAATAAATTAACCAAAGAAGCACAGTGGCCACGGAATTTCCAAAAATGGCCTCCACCAGTTCCCCAAACCGGTGTAGGTTGAAAAGGCACAGCTCCACCGGTTTCCCAAACCGGTGGAGGCATTTCCCCACCCGGATGAGCCGCTACACGCACAGTTACACTAATAATGACCTACACCGGACCACAGAACCGGCAGAGCTCCAAAAAATACCTCCACCGGTCCCCCAACAAGGTGGAGATATTACATTTTACCATATTCACGCACCTCCTTCTTCCCCTCATTCTGACTCCTCTCTGTCTCTCTAAACTCGTTTTTCTCTTCTTTTTTTTTTATATTTTCCACTATTTTAAATTAAGTTTGAAGAGTTACCATATGAATAGATCACCACCGCCATTGTGCTCAGCAGCTTCTTCTAATCATTATTGTAAGTTTTTTTTTATGCTTAGGTTTATCTTTAGTGTTTGTTTTTGTTCAGCCAGAATATTTATGTTATTAATCAATGTGTATTATGGTAGTAATATCCAAAACACTCCAACCGGTGTTGGTTATGACATAGAGGCTGCATTTACCTTTACCATTTCCGATTCTACTAATTTTGTTGTTGTAATACGGTAAATATATGTTGGACTTGAATTGCTTCCGAGTCGAGTCAAATTAACAATCAAGACACGTATGAACACGAGACCACCTGGATTGTACCATTTTTCTCTATTTCAGATAGAAAATGAGGAAACTTGAAATACCAATAAACAAACTGCACCTCAAGTGGCCGGATTTAAGGTTATAGAATTGGTAGCTGAGGCGCACCAGCGTACAAACCAATCCAGTTATGATATGTGCCCAGATAGTTTGCCTGGAGGGAGCAACACACCGTCGGTTCAGACCGACTTTGATCCTTACTTGGGCAGTGTACTCGAAACCACAGACACACCTCTATAACCAATCGCACCCATGAAAAGTTCCATCCTCTTCCAAGCACTCGCACAACAAGATCACCGGTTCACGACGCCCCTTATGCGCCGGATACCCATCTGAAGCATCTCGCTCAAGCTTCTGTGGTGGAAGTGCGAGAGGCACATGGATTTTGTGCCAGATGAGTCGGCATTGAAGTTGAACGAGATCTTCCATGGGTGGAGAAACAAGCAACAGCCGCTGACGGTAAAGCCCTCCTCCTCCATGTCTCTCCTCTCCGTTTGCGGCTTCTGTCTCATGAAAACCCAAGTCGATTAAAATTCAACAGCCAAGTGGTACATGCTTATTCTAGAAGTTTTCAATCTTCTTGTCAATTTTAGATTGTATATGATTGATTCATTTGATTTATTTTTATTGGGGGTTCAACTATGCAGGCGGCAATAGGCTCATACTCACAAGTCTTAATAGATATGGACTATGCAAGGTCTGTTTTCTCTAATTGGAGACCCGTTAGGAAGCCTAAAGATATGTTTTCTCTAATTCGTCTTCTCCTTCTCGGTAGTGGTTTCATTCAAAAAGAAGAATGCGGTTGATCAAGCATTGTCATCTCCCTGTGAAATTTGAGGTCCGATTTTCTCAAGTCAATTGTTTAGTACTTTCTCAAAATTAAGAAGTCTGGGGGTATTCTCAAGTCAATCGTGCATTTCTCAACGACATGATGGCTCATGTTGCTAAAATTCATGGCTATGATCTAGCTTAAGACGAAATTTCATACATACTAAAACGTATTAGATTCAACACATCAAAAAAAAGAGTTTTGCATGTGATCCATGACATGATGGCTCTTGGTTAAAGATCTCCAACAATATTGCATCTTCAATGAAAATAATAAGGTTCAACATATATGTGCATACATACATGATAGAGAATAACAATTTTCAGTTAAAAATTTTCGTTTACAATTATAAGAAAATATTTATACATAAATTAATTGAATCTGTATACGAACCAATGAAAACCAATTTCTTAAAAAAAATTGCTGCATCTTATATGAATTTACGGTTGCTCTGATATCAAATGATAGACATAATAAAACATAACGTGTTTTTACAATCAGAAACACATAATCCAGAATCCGTAAATCCAAAATAAAATAGCGAAGGAATTTAAATCTTACAGTTCTGAATTGAAGACATCTTCAAGCGGAAGCATTAATACTGATCTTCAATGGTTTTCCTCAGATCTGATGATGGAGACCTTCAGCGTTTTCTTTACTTCTTTCTTTCAAAATGGACGAAAAACCTTTCAGAATAATATCCCCTCAAAATCAGTAGAGAGAGACGTTTTTCAGAAAATAAAATGGGCAGGAAAAATGTTTTTGGAATGAATCCGTCCAAATAGAGAAGAGGTCTTTTAATATTCTGAGACAACATTTAGGACCAGTATAATAATTAATAGCAATCAGAATTTTTCTATCAAAAATTATGATGCATTTTTGTTAATTTTTTAAAAAAAAATTAATGCACAGTAATAACATATGCCACATAATGAAATAAAACTAACAACTATTTCTTAGTACTTACGAAATTAATTCCCATAAAAACTTTGTGTAATATACAAGTAGTACCTCAATTTTTCTGCATTTTTTTATACTCCAAATTTAGTCTTCTGGGTTTGGTGTTGATTCACTGAAGTCCGCTCAAGTCCCCCACATTGGAGTTTTTTTTATAAACCATAATTAAAAAAAAAAAGTTCGGATTTCAGCATGATTAGTCGATTTTTTACAAAAATCATAAGAAATGGTTTGCCAAACCGTTCTCTATATCCTCCAGAACGGTTTGTCAAACCGTTCTTGACTTTTTTCAGTTTTAACTTCAAAAACGGACTGCCAAACCGTTCTCTAAAAAAAAAAAAATTACTGTAGAGAACGGTTTGGCAGTTCGTTTTTGAAGTTAAAACTGAAAAAAAAAGTCAAGAACGGTTTGGCAAACCGTTTCTTATGGTTTTTGTAAAAACTCGGCTAATCATGCTGAAATCCGAATTTTTTTTTTTAATTATTGTTTAAAACTCCCCACATTGTGCTTGCTAAAAGTTAAGCGGAGTAATAGTCTGTTCTTCATTTTTTACTCAACTGACCTATTACTTAATTGTTCTTTGTCAACAACAGCAAGGTATATTCAAATGTCTCCTCCTTTCTCCTTTGATTTTGGGTTATTTAGCTCAGTCTGTATGCATACACTGAGGTACTTCTCTAATTACTATTTATTTTTCTAACTTAGGTTAAGAATAATCCGGACTACTAATACCACTTATAATTTTTTGGGACCCAATCCTCTATTTGTCCAGAGTTAATCTGAACCGTTCATTCAATAGATCTGAGCCACTCATCAAAACACATCTCAATCTCAGCCTTTAATAAATAATTTTGATTTTATGTATCTATTTCATGTTGTTTAGCGTGTAGAAGTTTAAATTTAATTTAAAACGTACCCGCTGCATGAGAAGCTACACGAGAAGTCACATAGGAGAAAATCCCGATGCGTTTTCTTCTGAATTCGTATCCTCTGAGATATCTCAAACTTTGCATTACTTTTTGGAATATCTCAATCGTTCAAATACGTTCTACACGAATCTCAAAGCACAAATCTGGTTCTTTCTTTCTTCTGAATTCGCCCCCTTTCCTTCTTCTCCACGCGTTCAGCGAGATTTTTTTTTTCTTCTGACGTCGCCATAGGAGAAAATCTGGTTCTTCGATTCCCTCGCGAAAATCGTTCTTCGATCTCTCCTCTGAAAAAGCATGCGAAATCAAATGTCCCGCCATTCCAAGTTCAAACGACGTTGGTTCTTCGATCTCTCCTCCATGGATTTGATAGGTAATCGCTCCTGCCATTGCAATTTCAATTGAACCGACTCTTCTATCTTTATATATCAATCAAATTCGCTCCTCTCAAATTGCAAACCTGAATTTTCATTTGTCGATTTGCAGTTGCACAATCGGCCTCTTCACTCAAACCCGGTGCTGCCCCTAGGGTTTCACTGAAATCAGCAAGGGTATAAATTGTCTATGTTTTTTCATTTTTTCCCTGAATTTAAGTGATATAAATTGCATACGGGTCCTTAAGAGAGGGTTTCACTGAAATCATTATTTCCATTATTTCAATTATATCACTGCCTCTTCATCTTTTTTTTCCCTGAATTTAATTTACATGCTAAAGAGAGGAAAAACAAAACTGTCGTTGAGTTATGGATCAAAAAGTTCTATAAAAAGAAAACAAATTTGCTAGAGCCAATCCCTCATGAGCTTGTTGAAAGGCTAGAACAATACTTGGATGTTAGTATTACTACTACTTAGTTTTACTAATTCTTATTTTTTCAGCTTGTTATTTGGCAGTGTTGTAGTTTTACATTATACAAAATCGGGTCTTACTATTTGAACATGTAAATCCTTTAGAACAGCCCAAGCATTTATGATGTTTTATTCTTGAGTTTTTATTGTGTATTTGTGAAAACATCTAGATAGTAAGGTTAAATCTATCAAAATGACATAATCTTGTTTAATTTCCAACTTTGTGGACTGGTACTCTATGATGGAAACTCAATTTATTTTGTTTAATTTCCAACTTTGTGGTCAATATATTAAGTCGTGCTTTAATTAGCTTATTCTAATCTTGCTCTCAGTTTTAGGCAGCCATAATTTCTAACCTAACCATCATATGCACAACCAAGTAAATTAACTCAGTAATAAACTATCAGGCATGAAATGGCACTGACCATTGCAACATATGAGGGTATTTGCAAAGGAAAATCATATGAGGGTGTTTCGGTCTTTGTATATTATACTTTTGCTCTACCCTTTTATTTTTTAATCTTACTTTCAAATGAACAACTTCTCTTTAAGAAAGATTAACACTTAAATCTTTCAATTTATTGGAGGCCATGTCGAACACAACCATAGAGTTTTACTGGTGCCAACTTAGTTTTTCATTACGTGTAGTGAGCAACCGTCATGATGGTCATCGCAGGAAGCATCAGTTAGGGATCAAAGAGAGAGAAAACCATTCAAGGTGAATCTTCTGCTTGCTTCCATCTATACTTCTTCTTACCATTCCATTTGTACTGTTCTTACTGTTCGTTGAAACTTCTTCTGCGTGTTTCATTTTACCCTTCACTTTCAGTCATTCTTTTTTTAATTCAACTGTGGATTGTAGCCTTAAGTGCTTGTACATACCTTTATGTTGTACTATAGTGTTGCCTTTCAGTTCAATTATCTGTTTCCAATTCCTTCTGCCAGTTTTTAAATAGAAAGGCCCTTTATTTAACAGTGTTGATTGCCCTACCTTTGCGTACTTCTCTCTTCCATGTCATTTTACTTATCAGTGCATGCATAGATTTCATACCTAACCTACTGTTATTCAATTGTACGATTGCTTTGCATGGTCTGTGTCAATGCATTGTCTCTGTCAGTTTAAATATTTCCGTATTATTTTCACTTTGTTTATACAGGTGTGTTTCCACGAGTACTTGCAGTTCCCATAAGTTTTCAAGTTGATCGGTGGTATTCCAATAGTCTTAAACTGCAGGTATACATTACTTGGACAAGTGAGAGGTACATAACTGAGCTTTTGCAATTTTTAATACTATCTGGTAAAAAACCACTGCATTTAGCTATTAAAAAGAAGGGGGGATATGACAAACTGCTGCTACCAGCAGATATCGAAATCTTGCAAGCATAAACGACATCTGAGTTTGATCGAATAAAATCAGGTGCCATTCACTGTTGGGTTTACTCTTCAATTCCCAGTGGCTGCCAGTGAGGTGCCCTGGAACTGTCCTTTGAAGTTCAACTATATGTAATCGTATCTAACATGTTGCTTACTGATCTGAAGTTTAATACTACTTAGAATTGAGGATGGGGCACATCTAATACATCTACGTTGACGATTTTGCCAAAATTGCATGAATTCCTCTGATTTGTACGTTTCTTCAAATAGAAAACCTACTCATTCCCTTAAATCTGCGTTTTGCATTTATATTTTAAGCCATAGAAAACCTACTCATATTTCCTCTGATTTCGTATTAGCAACCATTAGTTCTCACTACCTTCACAAAGTAACAGCCCCTTAGATTGTAGTTAACTTACTATTTCCTGATATATTTTCTTTCTGCACCATCTGCAACAGGTTCTTCTGTGGCTAACAAGACGTTTATGTTTTTAGTAGCTCCTTATACGCTGTGAGTTGTAGTCTGACTTCCACCTCCCTTTCATCTTTTTAATTAAATATTGCTCAGTCTTTTATTTTATCTGATGACATATGTTCTGCTTTTGCTTAAATAACAATTTGTGTTCCCTTCATTTGCACTTCGAATTGTTGTTTGCACCAACCAATGCAATAAAAAAAATATTAAGTAAAAATCTTATGTATTTTGAATAATCTTATTTTATGAGTTGCTTTAAAATTTGACATATTATGGTTACTTTTTCCGGCAGCATATATTATCACTATATTGAGAATTGCTGCAAGTTTGCCTTTGGTTCCACGCCCCATCTCTCTTTTGTACAGAGATGGCCAATTTTAGGGTTTAGGTTTTTGATTTTGTTTAATGGTTTAGGATTTACGGTTTAGTGGCATTGTCTTTTGTACAATATTTCATGGCACGAGAGCTTTTTAATTTTCTGATAAGAGTAAATGAAGCGAGACGGCTACCTTGGTTCAGGCTCTTAAATTGGTAACGAAACACAAATTTGTTGTTCTTCTTCAAATTCATACTGTGATAACTCTATAGTAATTTGGTTCAGTTATTAATCCTCATTTGGGAAATTGAGTCCCGAATTTTACTGCTAGGCATAGTAAGGCATAAATTGCGCTAGGTGTTATAAGACAAAAGCATTACTTCAAAGATTAAGCCTAATCAACTGTCTGTGCAACTCATGCTTCATTAGTACATCGGTTGGGCGATTTGATTTTTATTTAGTGCAACTTATCTTTAAATTAAACCTCATTTGTAAGCCTCAGTCAAGCACGAAGCCTCACTTCTCATTTCTTTCTTTTAAAACTTACAGTTTGGCATCAAACGGTACGGTATTTTTTGGCTATAACTATGCGATCAAACAGTACCAGATGCTAATCTGTTATTTTCTTTACATTGCTGGTAAAATACAAAATCAATTTCAAATTAAGGTGCCAACCCTATGTTGTGCAATAAATGCTTCAATTAAGTCTCAATTTGATCCATATAATTTTTTTGTATCAATCTAGGGTTTATGTGGTTTATTTTGACACTGAAGAAAAAGATGTACAAGTATCAGTTCAAGCAATATGCATGGACTCACATGATTCTACTCTCGGTCTTTGCTCAGTCATCTTTCACCGTTGCAAATATATTTGAAAGAATATTCTGGTAATATCAAACCTTTTTTCTAAATTTAACATAATATTTGTAGATTTACATATATAACACCTGAATAACTTGGAGGAAAAAAATAAAGCTTAGGCACGTACAAATCGGATGGCAGCGGTGACCAGTCAGTGGAACACAACGAATAGTGCTGTTAGAGTTGCACAAATTTCGGGAATCATCATTGCAATTCAAGATGAAAGATCACAGCGCATGGTAATTAATTTTCTTTAATTCTTTCTTTTCTTTTCTTTTCTTTTGGCATTATATGCTCCATTTGTTGCCAGCATTTTTCTTACCTGCAACTAACACAAAGCATTCATTTCATTTATATTTGACCCAACACTCTTAATACTCAACCCAGATCTGATAGAATACATATTCTCTGTTAAATGGCAAATATGCCCTCCCCTAGCAAGATATTTTTATTTCCATTTTGTAAGCCCGAATGAAACCCTATCAAATAACCTATAGGGTCAGGTTTCATTAGCCAATATCCTACAAATAACTGGTGTTAGTTGCAATATGCAAACTATGAGCATTATTTGTAAGTATGACCTCAACAAAGAAGAGTGCTATTGTTTATGTTATTTAAACCAAATGGACTATGGATGTGATAAATAGGTGATCAGGGGAAAATGTTTAACAATTATATGGGTACTTCTTTATCATAATAATAAAACAAAGTGAAAAATGCTCAATTTTTTTTTTTTGCCTGGTGCATGTTTTAAAAACTCAATGCATCCTCCCTCTGTGTATGTTCTCACATCTTGCTTTCTGTTGAAAATGTTGTTCTCTTTGTCTTTTTTTTTTTTTTTTTTTTTTTTTTACAGTCATGACACCTGAATCTTTAATTTAGTAGAGAAGCCACTAGAAATGTCAAATTTACATATTTGCTGCTTATGTTTCAAAAGTTCATATCAACTATTTTTGTTAGATATAGCAGATTCCAAGGGGTACCTAATTTAGATTAAGATTCGAGGTACCTAATTTAGATTAAGATTGGAGGTACCTAATTTAGATGAAGATTCAAAGTTCATAATATTTGAAATTCAATCACCTCTGCAACTGTAGAAGGGCTTTGATTAATAAATGTGTGTTGGAATTTAGGTATTCTTGTGTTTTTTTTTTTTTTTTAAATGGGGCCATCTGACATGCATGTAATATTTTCTTTTGAAAGAATGATAATTGAACAACTATTTAATGCAGTAAGTAAAATTGAACTATTTGCATTGTACAGGCATTGGACAAGATCAGTTTCCTTTCTCGGACAAATAAGGAGGAGGCCCTGGGTAAGGGTAAGCTTGAAATCCAGGTAATTAGCATGTCAAGATTAAAAAAAAAAATTGTACTGGCTTGAGTTGTCTTCTGCTAATCAAATATCAAACTTGTTAATATTTGACGTCTTTTCTTTTTTTTTTCTTTTGAAAGGTTACACTTTATCTAGGAGGAGCAAATTATGTCTTCTAGGGTGACCGAGAAGGATATCAGACTGTTGAATATGGATATGAAGATTCAAAGGTATCATTACTGATTTCAGTCTATGTAGTTGTAGTGCATTTTTTTCTTTTTTTCAAATTACTCTGTGATGTAGTTTTATTAAATAGTAACCTTCTTACCGTTCTTATCTTTGCTATTAGCATTGCATATTTTGGTCTTTACACTGCATATTCTAGCAAGTTACAAATTAGGGAACCTGCATATAAATACTCAATTCCTCGAGAATTTACTAATTAGGGAACCTGCATATAAATATTCTTGGGTGGATTTTAATAACCACTTAAAATCAGGCTGAAGAAATAGAATATGGAACGGGTAAAATTGACCAAAAATAAGGGATTTTATAGTTTTCTTTTTTAAATTGTGATATAATCCCTCATAGCTTTGTTGCGTACTCAGATTTTGCTATAATGTTGAACTTTGTGATGGTGATATTTCTCGCATATTCTGGCATGTTTTAGTGTTTTTTTTTCACCCCTAAATTTTTCTTTTTTTTTTTAAAAAAAAAAAAAAAAAAAAAAAAAAAAACAAAAAAAAAAAAAAAAAGAAAACAACAAAAACAAATTTAAAAAAATTTATAAAAAAAAAGGATAACCCCTTTAAAAAAGAAAAAAAAAAAAAAATTAATTTAAATTTTATAAAAACCAACCAAAAAAAAAAAAAAAAATAAAAATTTTTTTTTAAAAATTATTTTTGGGTTAGTTATAAAAAAAAAAAAAAAAATATTTTAAAAAATTTTTTTAAAAAAAAATTAATTTTTTAAAAAAAAAAATTTTTTTTTTTTATAAAAATATATTTTTTTTTTTTTTAAAAAAAAAAAAAAAAAAAATTGTTTTTTTTTTTAAAATTGGAAAAGGGAAAAAATTAAAAAAAAAATAAAAAAAAAATAAAAAATTTAAAATTAATTAATTTTTAAAATAAATTAAATTTTAAAAAAAAAAAAAAAAAAAAAAAAAAAAAAAAAAAAAAAAAAAAAAAAAAAAAAAAAAAAACAAAAAAAAAAAAAAAAAAAAAATAAAAAAAAAAAAAAAAAAAAAAAAAAAAAAAAATTTAAAAAAAAAATTAAAAATTTAAAATTTTTTAAAAATTTAAAAATTTTTTAAATCTATTTTTTTAAAAAAATTTTAGGGAGAGGGGAAGGGAAAAAAAGTTAAAAAAAAGAAAAAAAAAAGAAAAAAAAAAGTTATTCAATTAATTCTAATGTGGAGCCGAGCTCTTATTCTCAGGCTATCAAAGGTAAATCGCTCCGCGCCCAACGTAAGTTATTTCCTTCCATAGGTTAGTCCCTTTTGCTTTGACATATCATCCGGATATACTGGTTTCAAAAAGCCCTTCCTTGCCTTTGCCAGCTATCTAATGCTTTCGGCCAAGACCTACGTAGTTGAGTAAGAGCAGTAGTCAAGTCAAGACTTATGTCAAAAGCCAAGCTAAATGCCCTTCATCTTCCTAAAAATAGACTCCCACCCAGCGACAGCAGTCCCAAGAAGTGAGGTCGGAGGCGATAAAGCCCTCTTTGAGTTGTAGAAGGGCCGAGCTGCAGTAAAAAATTGGTGAAAAATCAGTGGAAAGATGAGAAAGGAAAGCTGTCAAGTAGTAGGCGGATAAGTCAGTTGGTAAGTCTGTCTAATTGTGGAATCAATAATTATCAAGTACGGTCACATACATTGATCAAACCATTTTTTTTTCATATTGCTAAAAATACAAACCAATTACCTTAAAATATCATCCAGTTTGCCAAATATAAATACTTGAGGGACTTCATTGTAAATGTCAGAAGATATATTTCCAAAAGGAATAAAGACTGTAGGCATATGCTAAGGATCTGTCAAAAGAAAGAATAAAGAACCTTGTGACTATTCTATGATCTATACATTTTGATTGCAAACAAACAAAAAAAATAGCAGTGTCCTATATAAAAAAAATGTCCTCAATCTCTTGACTGACAAAGTACTTCAAATAAATTGAAATTTAATATTGGTTCTTGATGATTTTGATTTTTAGCCTTTGGTTTCTCATACAAAACAGTGGCTTAGAACCTCTAAAACCAGACCTAATGTAGTTTAGACCTCAAAACCTGGTGTGCTGACCTCTAAACAGACTCCTTGGCATAACCCCATACATGTACCAGAAAAAAATACAAGCATAGCATGAATTGACTCCAACTGGTACAGGAAAATACTCAAAAACAGTAAAAGGAAAAGAAAAAAATAATAAAAGTAGTTAGACAAATATATATATTTTTTTATTGTAGCTCGTAGGCAACACAAATTTTCCCTTTTTAGAATTTGTAAAGTATTGTTAAAGTTTTTTTAAAGTTCATCTTTTTCAAAATACAAACACTGTCAAATTCCACCACAAAACCCCAAACTGCCCCTTGACTGAACCGCATACTAAAATTAGCTCCTGAGCTCCAAAAATTCTGAAATTTCATGAGGATTGAGAGTATGATTCAACAAGCATTTCCATATAAAGAACAAAAAAATTGGTTTAGCATATTGTCCATAAAATAATTCTTGAAAACTAACTGTCAGGAACTGTGGCCGAGTCAGAGCCAGAAAATTAGTACCTAAATTGCCTCTTAAATCTTATAAAATTCTAAGATGTCTATAAGACCCATAGGAACATAGATGCATGCTACAACTTGGCACCATGTGAGGAAAATTAAAACAAAGATCAAAACAATGATGAACAAAGAACTATAGCACAAATCCCAAGTGCTTAACGTAAGAATTCTAATGCATGATGTTTTGAGAAGACGAAAAATACAATGTCAACTGCCCGATCAAATCTGTGCTCCACTTGTTGTTCGTGTGCCTGTATGTAGCACATGTTTGGTGGTTGTTATCACTCAAGTTGGGCTGTCAACTAATGTATCTGCACACAACAGTTCATGAGATTTGGGAGGCATCAATACAACAGGTGAAGGTTCATGTTACAATTAGGGAAGAAGTTTGACTATCCTATTTGTTGTGCGCAATATGTAGCACATGGAAGCAACGAAATGTAAATGTTTTTAGGAAAGAGTGCAGTAGGAGTGTGAATTGTGGTTCAGGTTTTGCTAAATGGAGATGTCAGTAAGCAGAGAAGTATGAGTGAAGCGCTGGAATTACAAAGGGGCTATTCTTGTAATTTAAAGAGTTAATTAGAGTTGTAGTTTTGAACTTGCAATGTATGATATAATTAACATTTAAATGAATTCAAACACTTTGGCAGCATCTTCCAGATTTCTCAGAAAGAAAAAAAAAAAAAGTAAATTAGACTTCACATTGTATAGGGTGCTTGATATGCCTTTAGTTGACTTATTGTGATCTAGATAACATAAGAATAATATAGATACATACATAATTATAAAAATGCTACCACTTGTTTTGACTAATACTTTCATAAATTATAAAATGTTCTTACTTAACAATATCTACATATGTTGTAACATAACTCACTAGAAATTTATTCAAACATATATTGAATATGGATTTATTCAAAGGAAATCTATTAAATATGGAACTATTTAAAAGGGACCATTAAATATGGAGCTATTTAAATATTAGACTGGCTTGGTTAATAAAAGATTTCACAATTCCGCCTTAATAGAAATTGTACCACAACCATCATTCATGCAAAATCTTGCACCATTATGCTTTTTTTCCTCTCCCAATCTTTGGGCCTTGGTCAAAACCAGTCAGAATCAGAATGATTAATTTTTTTAAGACAATAACTGGTATGGTATATCACTCAAAACAGATTAAAAGAAAATAAATTGGGAAAATATAGTTATGGGTCACATATTAGCATCAAATCACACTCACAAATAAAAAAGAAAATGATAAACATCTTTTACCTAGATTTTCTATTTTTTGAATTTTTTAAGAATTTTTAAACACTTGCTAAATCTCAGTCAGTAGAAAAAAAGCGCTGCACATGCAACATGATGGTACTGGAGCTAGAACCACAAAATTATTAATTTGACCAGGGTCCAACCTGCATTGTATATACCTCCGTATCAGTATATCTTATGTGAGTATTCTACCATGTCAATTTTAGAAATTTCCATATCAGCAGGCTGCACTATCTGGTAAGTTGTTCTTGCCATGAACATCTTAATAAACTCATCTGACATCAATAAAAGAAAATAACATCAGTAATATTACTTTACAAATCATTTCATGAGATCAAACTATAATACCAGTTGGATTTATTCTATGTCGCTCCTCAAAAATCATTTCATTCCCCATTGCAGAGTACGGACACTTGACTAGTACTATCATAAAGATGCCTCAGTAATAGTCTTCTAAATTCAATATTCTAGAGAAGTATATATTCAAAACATGCTTCAACTGAATGATGAATGACATTTATTTTTTTATTTCATCTGAAATAACCACTTACTAATAACAAGTATCGGATAAGTGAAATGAGTGAATCCATCAGAATGATATAAGATAATATGGTTATTTTTTCCTATATTTAAACTATGGGATAATTTTTTACAGCTTCAATTTCAGCATAATAAGACAGGTGTCATCTAGCTTCAAATGTTATAAATAGAATTTCCTGATCGAGTATCATGGGATTCTAAAAAAAACAAAACAAAAAGAAAAAAGGAAATCAAGAGTAGTAGCTAAGAGAAAGTACCACCACATCACTGAAATGGGCCTGACCTTACGCACACATGCCAAAGAAATATTGAACTAAATTTAGTTAATTCCATTCAACTGATTTTGCTTTTTCTAAATGTGAAAGTGAAACTGTAATCAATCTTTTGTTTTGCATTTTCGATTATTTCAAAAGAAAAGAAGTACAAAGAAAGACTAATACCGAGGCTTCACTACCACAACATTTGAATCAAATTCCCTTTGCCTTCTATATTTTTCAGACAGAGATGGATATAGTTGCGAAGCAGAGAGAATATGGTGTACCAATTGGAGATATGTTGTTTTGAAAAACTGTATATCTTAACTCTTCATTCTGCTTATTTCTTTATTTATTGATGATATAATTTCTCTTATAAGATACTACATTGTGAATTTTAGGTGTTAATTTTGGTATTCGGGGCTATTGGTGTAGACCTTGCAAAGAGATTTGAGACCATTTGGAATTCTTGCAACCAAGAGAAAATGGCTTTCAGATGGTACATGAAGCTCATTTACTCACCAGTTATTTACATCATGCTCTCTCTATTTATATACATTAATGTCCTTTTTTTTTTTCTCAGAATTAAGTTGTGATTATGAGGAAATTGCGGGTTTGACGATAAAACAGGCACACACAATAATATATATGTATGAATTTGCAAGAGAGGCGGATATAGTTATGATCTGCTTGTCCTTGAACCTATCTAATAAAATAGTAAAAAGTTTCCTACAAAATGTATATTTCTGGAAATGATTTCATGAAACGATTCTATATAGAACTTTTCATGAAAAGATTTCCATTTTTTACTATACAAGCCATTTGTAATTTATACTGTGCTATACTTGGAACTTCTCCTTTTCTTCAAAGGGAGGCGCTACTTTAAGAGCTCAAAATACAATATTGAGGGCTCTGAAATATTCTTTTTTTTTATACCAGTTTTGCCCTTGATTAAGACTTTGCATATATGCTAAGATCTATGGGTAATTAATGTATCGCAAATTAAGAAATTTAAGATCTTATTTTTTTCACATAAATGAGATACGTCGTCCTTCCTTATCTTTACAAATTTGGAATTTTAAAAAGTACAAGTTACATTTGTATCCACGAATTTATGTTGATATAAAAGCTATTCTAATTAATGCATTTAAGTCATTAGTTATCCAAAAAAACAAAAACAAAAATAAACAATGTTTGCATCATGAAATCGTGTGGGAAAAAGAGTTAGCTATTTCATAGTAGCTAAGTTTGGTAATATATATATATATATATATAAGGAGGGATCAAGTTACACCTTTTTTTGACACATTTTGACACCTACTATTTTCAAAGTCCAAATAGTCGATCCAAACCGTTCAACATGATTAATATACTAAAATGTGCTTGGAGATCAAATTTTACAAATTTTTGAATTTTTTTACTATTTATTAAGATAGTTACAAAATCGTTATTTTCGGACCATTGAAAAACAGCGATTTTGTAACCATCTTAATAAATAGTAAAAAAATTCAAAAAAATGTAAAATTTGATCTCCAAGCACATTTTAGTATATCAATCATGTTGAACGGTTTGGATTGACTATTTGGATTTTGAAATCGCAAAATTAAACTATAAAAAAATCAATGTCATGATGTGTCAAAAAAAAAGGGTGTAATTGGATCCCTCCTCTTCCTCTCTCTCTCTCTCTCTCTCTTTCTCTCTCTCTCTCTCTCTATATATATATATATTGATTTGTTGTTTATTTCTTTTAGTGCGAGCCCCTGATCTACTGAATTTGTGGGTATGTCACATCAGTTTATTTTTTTTTTCTTTTGACGAATATATTTTGGAGTTCATAATATTATTGACGTTGTTGATTAATCTAATAAATTTATTTTAACTTTAATAGTTTACTTGCACTACAATTGATTAGCTATATAATTTTTATTTATTTAAGTTGAAAAGTTATTTTCATTTTTCAATTAACTTATGTTAATACAAGTATTATTGATATCTATAATTTTCAGGATTCTTATTATCTAACGGTCTAAGGTTAAAGTTTTGGTGAAAAATCTAATCCAACAAACTTTTTATTTACATCCAATATGCGATATGCATTTGTTAGTATTTTTTAAAAAACTTATTTTCATTTTGCAATGCTTTTGTTCATATTTAAAGTGATTAATGATAATTGAAAATTTACATGCAACTTTCAACAGCACATAGTATATTTTGTAATTACTTACTTTTGTTCATTATCTTTGTATGTCATGCGATGATTTTTATATTTAAAGATATTGTCCAATAATGATATGACAACTTTACATAAAAAATATTATATCATACAAGGTTATAATATTTGAGTTCACCAAACAAATTGACGGACGAAATATTGATTTAGATAAGTTACTTTTGTGTATTATAATTAATAATTGGCAAACTACTGAATAAGTATTGGTATTAGCTTGTGAATCACACAAGTAAAAGTAACAAAATAAATTAAATTAAACACATTAAATTATATCCTTAAATTTAGTGCGTAATCTTATTTCAGTTTTTAAAAGAAGTTACTAAATAAGAGCAAAATTGACACAAAGAGAAAAATATTTCTCTCAGCTCTGAAAATTATAAATTAAGATCTCAATACAGCACTGCCCTTCTTCAAAAGTATTTATGTTCTACATATCTTTCTTGTATTGTTTTTTTTTTCAGGTACGGATTTGAATATTACCACTGATTACAATATTGTACCCGGTTTCTACATATTTATGTTCATGATTACGACCTCTTTTGTTTGTACGAATTAGAAATTAACAATGGAAAGGCAAAGGATACACCTACATCTCTTAATTCCATGGGGCTTCTCTATGAGGTATAACATCAGTATTTATAAATAAGCCCTTCAACACTGTAAAAATCTTAACAAGTTTTGGTTTAATTTGCAAAGTAAATTTCCGGTCCAAGTCTACTGTTTGTTCATTTTTTGGCTTAATTTGTTTCTTTTACTCTTTGATGCTTTTGTTTCAAACAGTTGGTTGAATCTTTGAATAATGCCACTCTTCCTCAAGGTTAACCTTGCTTCAATTATTGATATACATAACGAGGTACTCATCAAAAAAATATTTCCCTGATAGAGCATCATTTACTTTAGAGTTTATAAATCGCGTTTTCAAAATATTTCTACATCAATTCTTAGGTCGATTCAGTTTTTCAAGCAAGAGCTGCTTTACTTTAGGAGGCTTTTTTGATTAGTAGATGCCTAAAGAGCTGCTGACCAATACGGTAGTGCAATAATTTGTACTTCAATATAATTGTAGCTTATAACGGGCTTTGTATCAATATTTGAACTTCTTTTTTAATTTCAAGGAACTAAAACAATCCATTCTCATATATTGCAACTAATACTCAAAACATATTTCCAGGGAACTTTTGTTAAGATATGGGGGTTAGTCTTAGATTTAACTCCATGACAATAATCCTTACCGTGTTAAGTTGGATTTATGTTCCTAAGCTTTAGTTGGAATTGAACTGCTGTCATACAATAATCCCTCATGGTTGGTTTGTTTCCTGGGAAACATGTGTTATTGCAGGGGGCATTTGATATCGAACATGTTCCTTGTTTTCCCCAATATGTAACTTTCGACAAGTACATTGTACATTGATGGAAGTCTACAAATTGTAGGGCTACGCGAAGAAGAAACCAGTTACGATATCAGAGGCATGAATATGGAGTTTCTCCTTCTTTTTATACAATATGGAGTTTCTCCTTCTTTTTATATTTCCATACACCCCTTCTATTTGGTTTTTAATCAAGGCATCAAGGTATCTTAAACAACTTGAATTATAATTTATAAATATGAATCTATTTATTGTTTAATACTACTTTTGACTATTCATATATTCTATACATTCTATTCATTGTTTCTTAATTTAATTGTCCTCAACAAAAAATAATATACAATAAGATCTACCCGCACATATGAAAGTCCCGTTCTCCCTACTTATGTAATGATCAATGCACTGAAAAAAATATGTGCTCAAAAAGAAAACAAAAATATTATCCATATAAACATACATTTTGAAATTCCGGCGGAGCCGCAATAAGGTAACTAGTTTTTTTTACGATTTAAATATTAAATTTTACATTTCAATGTTGTTGTATCCTGTACACGAATTTGTATCCTCTGAGATATCTCAAAATTTGCATGACTTTTTGGAATATGTCAATCGTTCAAATACGTTCTGCACGAATCTCAAAACTCAAATAATACTGCCCCCATACGTTCCCCTGAATAGGCACCGGACACGTAGGTCACACAAAAATTGTAATATCTCAGAGGATACGCACCCGCCTGTATATGATACACCTGTCAGAGAATAAACCTTTTTGCTCCTACCAAAGATTGCACCTCCTCTTCAAGGAGTGTGTATCCTCTGAGATATCTCAACTTTTGCGTGACCGATGTGTCGGGTGCCTATTGGGGGATAGCGCAGGGGCAGTATTATTTGAGCTTCGAGATTCGTGTAGAACGTATTTGAACGGTTGAGATTTTCCATCAAGTCGCGCAATGTTTGAGATATCTCAGAGGATGCGAATTCCTCTTCAAGCAGTGCATAAAATAAACAAAAAGTTGGTGATAATATTGCAATCTTACCTGTACTTTTTTATATTTTGATTTTCATATCCGGAACGATTTAATGCATGATACATGAATATTTTCGGCCTTTAGAATAAAGATTCGTACACCTAATTTTTCCCTTTTAAACTAGATGCATGAAATATGCTCTTACAATTTTTATTTCAATTTCAAATATCTTTGCTTGATATATCTCTGTTAGTGATAACAATTTACTGCTCGTGTTACCATAAAATGGTACTTAGGGTGTCATGCCACCCTTTTACCAGTTTATCTGATCCGTATTGTATTCGAAAATACAGGTAAAAGTAAGATTTTTTTTCGTTAGTTTATCGGATACGGATAAGAGTAACGATTTTTTTCTGTTATCTTACCCGTTTTCTTATAAGATAATTTTTAAGAATAAAATTATATATATTTATATGAAGATGATATATAATACAATAAAAATTTTATTTAATTAAATTTTCATAATACAAATTAGTTGTGTTCATTATATTTTTTTTTTCTTGTTTTGAAAAATATTTTATCGAAAGCAAAAATCGAAATGTCAATAGCACTTTTTTATTTGTTTACCCGACCCTTACCGTATTCGAAAATACGGGTAAAGATAAATTTTTTTTTTTTCGTTATCATAACGAGTACGTGTATAAAAATACCTCCACCCGACCCGTATCGTACCCGTTGACACCCCAATTGGTGTTGTTCGATAAGGGCCTCCTTGAGGTTAAAAGAGACTCTTTTAGCTTTCTTAACCGCTTAATCTTGCCGAACACAAATTCCTAAGCGCGGATTAAGACAAACTCCTTTAGTCTCTTTTTGCCCGAATTTTAATCCCCTGCCCCTTCCTTAAGGCATTTCCCCCTTCCTCTAGCTATCTTAATCCTCTTCTCCTTCCTTTAGCTTAGTGAACAATCATTCCTTAGCACAGATTAATATTTAGAGAAAATTTCAATCTTACACTATGTCCTCAATTTTTTTTTTTAAGATATTAATATTTTTATCTAAATATAGAAAATAAAAAGTGTTCAATTCTATATCAAATAAAAATGTTACACTATGTTCTTAATTTTCTTCACCACCCATAGACCAAAATGAAAATTTATAACAACCGGGCACGTCGATCACGCAAAAATTGAGATATCTCAGAGGATACGCACCCCAGAGAGAGATCAGAGATCCTTATGTACTGATTCTCTCTGTTTCTCTCTCTTTATCCCAATTAATCATACAAAGCTGCATTCCTTTTGTTTTGCTTTGCTTTTGGTTGTATTCTTACATGTTGGATCTTTCGGAGAGGAGGGGGAAAAAAATACTAAACCAAAGCTGAAAAAAAAAAAATCCAGTAAGCTAGAGCAAACTTGATTTCTTAAAAATTCGTTATGATGGCAGTGGTAAGTAGCTTTGATCAATGGGAAAAAGATGTATTTTTTTCAGCAGCTGAGGAAGTGCAAGAGTCAGCTGATGTGTGAGTAATATTTATTTTATTAAATCTGTGTTCTTTTGGTTCATTTTGATGATAATTTTGAAACTTCGAGTTCTCAGAAAAAGGAAAGATAATTATAAAAGCTTTAGTCTAGGCCTCTAGGGGGCATATGGTATTATTTCTAGAAAGATTGTAGATTTTTTTATTTGAGGTTTCTAGTTGGAAGATACAGTGAAAATTTTGCTTGTTTTGGGAATTTTAGCAATAGGGGTTGTAGTGCTTTTATTTTCTTTTGAGGTAATTTGAATAGGACCTTGTCGGACCAATTTACTAATTTGTATGGGTGAAGAATAGTCACTAATCTGAATTACCACTATTCCGAGCTACTATTCTATGTTTGGGTGTGTTTGGATTAGTAAATATGGTCTATTCTTTGTTTGTCTTTTGTGGATTTTCTTACTATTTTAGTAACCCAACAAAATATTGGATTAGCTACTATTCTCAATCTTGAGATTAGCTCTATTCCTTGATTCATCCAAACGTCCCCGAGCACCCTTTTTTTACAAAATACAGAAATTTCTTCAAGCACCCATTTTTTTACAAAATACAAAAATTTCTTCAAGCACCCATTTTTTTACAAAATACAAAAATTTCTTCACGCATACTTTTTTTACAAAATACAGAAATTAAATCATCAGTTTGAACTTTGAACTGTCCATATCATGGAATAGAAAATAGGGATATTACTCTACCATTTTTGAATATTTCTGAAAGTTTCAAATAAACAAAGTGGCATATTTAGATGAGAGAATTTTGTAGTTCACGGTTTTCTTATGCTCAAAGGTTTGGAGTTTATAGTTCATTTTGGTCTCTCTTATTGTAATAAATGATTGTATGAGACCGTAATCAAACATTTATGTATTTCAATTTCAGAATGGAATCATTGTATAGAACTTGGCATCATGATTGTACCAGTGGAATCTGCTCTGATGACTCGGAAGAATTGCAAAGGGAGTTACGAGCAGCTTTAGGTACTGCTAAGTGGCAGGTACCCAAAATATTTTAAGCATATACCCTCCAAAACTTCTTCTTCTTCTTTTTCACTTTGATCTGACAACAGAATCAAATTAGGTTTTGTACATCTGGATGAAAATATGCTCTTCAACAAGCCATTTATCGAAATTAACTTTGTATGCCTGTACTATCTACAGAAGCAGAAAACAATAATTGTATAAGACCAGAGAGTTTTTGTTCTTCTAGTTAAGTTTTTCAACATAGCCCCCTCTGGTGTAATTGTGTAAATGCTAATAATTAGTTAAGTACTAAATTATTGAAGTATATGTATGCAAAAGAGCTTTTAGTACCAGCTTACTCAAATTTCGTTTGCCTAAATTAAAGAAAGATTTATTGAAATACTAGAGCCTGTTTATGCAAATTTTCTTTTCTTCATTTTTAAGAGAGATATAAGAAACATTGGAGCTAATTTGTGCAAATTCCATTTTCTTCAACTAAAGAGAGAATCTCTAATAATTTAGCAAAGGGATTTTGTTTAAGAACCTACTTTCATATAGACTTCCCTTTATAGGACTCTTTCTTAAATGAATATATTACTGAAAAGGGGAAGAAGAACTATCTTATTGAAAACTTTGGCTTTTTTTAGTATTTATATTTATAGTTTGTTTTCAGTTGGAACAATTTCAGCAAGCAATTGCTGCAAGTCATGAAAAATATCCATCAGAGGAGAATACAATTTCCAGACGCATGCAATTCATATCAGCAATAAAAGGCCAAATCAAAAGAGTAGAAATGTCAGTAGCTAGTTATCTCGCAAAAGAAGGAAATCCGACTTTTACTTGGGTTAAATTGGAAGAAGGGGACAGAGATGACTTTGTTTCCTTTCTCTCTTCGGATCGACTCACTGTCCACTAGAAAACCAGATAGAGCAACAGAGCCTCTAAAGGAGGTTCCTTGTAAGAGAGAGAAAGACGTCATTATTCAAATTGAGAGTTTGAATGGAGAACACGAGGTGACAGGTAATTGTCACAGGGCGAGTTCAAATGGTTTTTCAAGAGGATTTGAAGCACAACCAAGGGTTAAATTGTTTAAGAACAATATTTTGAGGGTGAAGGATAAAGAATCAATGCCCAGGCTGAAGAATTCATTGTCAAATCATTTGAACTTGAAAGGAATTCCTTTTATCTCAAAGGTATTATTTTTTAAGAAGGTCATTGTACAGTACCAATTAGTTTTTACCAGTAACAGCTGTCTGTACTAACTACCAACCATAAGTATCGACAATTTTGAAATGCTGGCAGACACTATCCACTACTGGTACTGACCAGTATTAAACCTGTAGCTAGTAGGGATTGATAAGTACCAGTATGGTGTTCCATAGTTGTATTGCACAAACTGGTAAAGTACCATAATTTAAAGGCATGTGAATTATGCACAAATAATAAAACCAACTCAGAAGCAATAGCATCTAATTTCATTGCATTAACCAATATCCAGCTGTAATTTCCAAACTTATTCATATACATAAACTTTGTCAATATACGTGCAGAACTTTACTGGACTGAGCGAAAGGAATGGAAGCTGTTATCATAGATTGAAAGAGAACCTGAAAAGTTCAAATTTGCAACTGAATTACGTAAGAGGCAACAGAATCATCCAACAAAATTCACAACTAAGCCGGTCAATTTGAGCCACCTTTTTGCTTCTGATGAGCATTGTTCTTATTGGTGAGTTGTATACTTGACTAAGTCCCAAAATAATGTCCATGTGAAAGATAGCAAATGAAGTAGAACAGTATATCGGTTTTAGAAACTTATAATGTTGAGTTTTACTCTTTTACTAGATCACGAGGTTTCTGCATTTTGTGAAAACAGTACACATAGCAGTTTGACATGACAACTATGCCAATAGAAAAAAAAAAAAGTTAAAGCTCATTCAACTCAGGTCTATTTCTATACCAGTATAGTAGAGCACATATGATGTCAAGTCTCCTACCAACCTGATTTGATCTTTCTTGCTTCTAATCATCTTAGTATACTGGGGATTTGATAAAGATGCTTAATTCAATTATTTACTGTGTTTTGGCCCAATGAAACTAACAATAAATCAGCAGTGGACCTTTCTTACCTAATGTACCCTTTCTGACTAATTTTTTTTTTTTTGGTTTCTTTTCTAAATTAGAGTTGGCACCACTCATATAGTAATAGCAAGCTTTCCTAAGATAGCCATCCCATACGTAATATACGGTTATCTTCTTTATCAAAAAAGGAATTATACGGTTGCATACACAATCTTCCTTTTCAAAAAGGGTTGAATAGAGATATGTTTGTGTGAACTTCCTTTTCAAACTTTTGTGACTTTTGAGAAATAACAGCCTTTTAATGCCTTTTTATTATTCTTTGGCTTCCAAAATTTGTTGTTCTTTTGCAGTGCCGTTTGTTATTTATGCAACTTGATCGAGTAATGTTCATTTAGTGCAAGTTGAAGCCAATTCTAGCTAGACAGTGGGAGTTGATATTAATCTGCTTTTCATGAATTATGATGCTAATCTTGATGTATTGAATATAGATATAAAAGAGTTAACAGTTCAAATTATAATAGCTATTATAAAATGATTGTATATTTGTATGATTCTTCTCCTCCGCGGCAATATCATTACTGCCATTTTTTTTATCATTCAATTTGCTAGTTGTTGTTTGATATTTCAAATTTAAAGTGAAAATTACAGTAAATCCGAAAAACATAATGCATTAATTAAAGAATTGGGGCATCACAAAGTAAAAGGGGTGTTTCACTTCAGGTGCTCGCTCTCTCGAATTCGCACTAAGATCCGTGTGAATAAAGCAGTGAATCAAAACGAAAATATTGAAAAAAAAAAACTGAGGCATTTCATTTTGCATTGTAAACACATCCATCAAGCACATAAACCCAAAAATACTTGAATTGAAACCAATTGCAACCCTAATTACATGTACGACAACCCTAACCCTAGATCTAACCACCAAACCCGTAGAGAGTCCTCCCCTGGCGCTTGAGAGCATAAACCACATCCATGGCCGTCACAGTTTTCCTCCTCGCATGCTCTGTGTACGTCACAGCGTCACGAATCACGTTCTCGAGAAAGATCTTGAGCACGCCACGTGTCTCCTCGTAGATCAATCCACTGATACGCTTAACACCACCACGCCGGGCCAGCCGTCGTATAGCGGGCTTGGTGATGCCCTGGATGTTGTCTCTCAGCACCTTCCTGTGCCGTTTAGCACCGCCTTTCCCCAAACCCTTGCCTCCCTTGCCACGGCCCGACATGGTCGATTTTCAAGTTTGAATTTGGGATTTCGTTACTAGGAGGATTTGAAAATGAAATTTGCAGCGTAGAGAAAACTGATGGGGGGAGAGCCTTTATAAGATGGGTGCAAAAATTTTGGAGCGTTCGATTTGGGGGCGATCCGTGGGAGGGTCGAAAGTTTTGTATTGGCCGTTGGATCAGAAAAGATAGCATTTGATTGGTGGAAACGAGCACATACGGATCGAGCTCATTGATACATACATGGGTTGGCTTTGTTTTAACTTTTAACTGGATCTGGAGGTCTCGTTATCTATCCGCTGCGTTCAATTGAAGCGCGATCCGTGGGAGGGTTGAGTTCTTGGATATTGGCCATTAGATCAGAAAATCTAGCATTTTATTGGTGCAAGCAGGGGCATCCGGATCGCTGTACCAAATTGGATTTGCCCGTGCGACTGTGGAAGCAGGGCAATATGATTGGTGTAAGATGTTCTTTGCCAGACTAAGGGCCTATTCGGCTGCCATCATGCATGTTACTGTTCATGCGGAAAAAAAAAATTCAGTTGAAAGATGTTCTTTGCCAAACTAAGGGCCTATTCTGCTGCTATTCTGCGCGTTACTGTTCACGTGGAGAAAAAAAAAAAAATTTAGTTCAACTGAACTTTTTTTTCCCGCATGAACAGTAACACGCTGTTTACTATTTACCCGTTCCCGTGCTCATTTCCGTTTCCAGACTGCAGCCGAACAAGCCCTAACTGTGTTGGCGCATCCTCCTTTAGAGTGAGAAAAATGACATGAAGGAATCGGTTCCATTACGGAACGGTACAGTTACGGCACGGAACATCACGACATGTGTAACTTTTCCGTGCCGCAACTCGCGTGTCGTGTGCCATGACCATATTTCGCAAATTTGACACGGCACGACACGTGGTCACGCGAGTCGGTGTAATTAGGACCGTTAAGTCTTGATCAAATAGTAAATCTTGAATAAACTAATCTCAATTATGAAATAATAGTTAAATGTGAGAAATATGACTAGTTATGTTTGGACACAACACGGGAGTCACGACATGACTCATGTGCCGTGACCACCCCTCCACATTTTAGTCACAGCACGGCACGGCATGTGTAACTGTTCATTTAGTCACAGCACAGCCACGAGACCAAAGTCATATCGTATTAGTCACGACACTTTTTTTCCACTCTAGCTCTCCTTAGACCTCTTTAGAGCTCCTTAAAGAGACTAAGGAGTCTTAACCTTGTCAAACACTTGCTCCTTTATAAAACTTAAATTCACTTTCTTGAGCTTCCATTTGCCCATATTTTTAAACTTGCCCAAACTTTTAAGGAACCGTTCTACATGACTTAAGCACACGAGCCTCCTTAAGAAAGCTAAAACTCCACTTTCTTAACTTTTTGTTGCCGAACACCTCTTCCTTAGTGGAACTTAAAACTTAATCCTACCTAATTTGCTAAACACCCTCATGACTTACAACCCGTATAATTACCCAAATTGGTCCATCATGAGAAGTCGTTTGAAATTCGAATAAAAAAATCTCTTGTGGATAGGACCGGATTCAAGAGTTCTATCATAATAGGGCACTAATTTGATTCAAACCCATTAACTTATCAGGTACATAATTGCAACTCAATCTCTATAACTATGTTTATTATTAAATTTGTTATAATCATAAAATCAATTGACATAGCACTAAAAAAATTTTCTTAAGCTAATTAAAAGTTTGTTTGGCACATCTCAATCCATATAACTATGTTTACTATTAAATCTGTTATAATCATAAAATCGATTGATACATCATTGAAATATTTTTCTTAAGCCAATTAAAAGTTTGTTTGGCACAATTCAAAGTGGGACTGTTCTTAGTTAATTAGCAAATTAAAGTCAAAACTTAGATAAAAAATTTTTAACTGAAATATAAGTATTGAATAATAAAAGACACAAAAAGTTCAGCCGACCTATTTTCTTAGAATTATAATAATAAGTCATATTGTTAGACAATACAAAAAGCCTAATTACACTAAAAAAAACTAAATGATTCTACAATTATTTATACTACATGCAATAAGGTAATTTACATGCAAAATAAATAATTATATAATTACTAAAATTACACTAAAAATATCTAAATTTTACTAAAAAAAATAAATTACTCTACAATTTATTTATACTACATGCAAAAAGCTAAATTACTCTATATGCAAACTAAATAATTCTACAATTAATAAAATTACACTACAAAAAGTTAAATTGCACTTAAAAAAATAAATTACTCTACAATTACTTATTTATACTACAAAAAAATTATATAATTCAGATTGTTTAAAAAAAATAACCACATACCTAATGTTTTTACGTAGATCTGAAGTTTTTTTTTGCTCTTCTTCTAAAAATATACAAATCTATGTGATTAAAATAAATAATAAATAAGTTGTGAGAGTTGGAAAAAAAAGTAGAGTTTGTTAGGATGGAAAGAAAAAAAAAAGGAAGAAAGGGAGGAGAGAAACAAAGGAGCAGGAGGTCACGTGGATTCAAAAGAGATCAAAATTCGGATCGAAATATCAAGCTGGTACTGAAAAAAATTATTCAGATCGAAATGTCAAGTCGGCTCAAAAGAAAAAGTTATTTTCTATGACAGGTGGTCTCAAAATCTGTGAAATTATTACGGGTCGATTTGGCAATTCGGCAAAAAAAATAAAAAGATTGGGCCAAAATGACAACTCAGATTCTAATTATTTTTGTAAAAAATTAAAATAATCAAAGTTATTTGATAAATTGTTTTTTTTTTTTCTCTATATTTATGGTTTCTAAAAAGAAATCCCGGTCTGCTGCCGCTAGCATCTCTGACGACAGACCTGCCAACGAGAGAATAAGATGTCAAATTTAAAACGCTAAACCACTCCCAGTCAATTTCCAATTACCGGACCACCGCTGCATCAACATCCGCGCCTGCACGAATCTCAAAAATCCAGCAGTAACACCGTAGTGACGTAGGTCTCTGTCCTCTTCCTTCCTCTGGTCTCTAGATCTAACCTCCCTCTTTCGCTTCTCTCTTCTTTCTCCTCTCGATCTCAGCCCGTTTCTCTCCGATGGCGTGCCTAGCGCTATCACTCCAGCCGACTAATGGCCCAGATATAATGTTACAAACTCGCGAGTGGTTCCCTCCTTCCCGCGCGCTCGCTGCTCTCTCTGCCTTCCGTCTCACTCGCCTCTCTCATTCATCCCACCGAACCGCCGCCTCCTCGTCCTCCGCGTCCGCATCAACTCAGCCCCACCCGAGCTCCGACGATCTCGATTCCTCTCTCGGCGACGATCCCCTTGCGGCTTCCAGCGGCCAGGTTTGACAAATTTTCCTCCATTTTGTTTTGTCAAAATTAGTGCCAGCTTTTTAGGGATCACCAGTTTAGAATCACGTAAATAAGATTAAAGCCCTCTTTACCTGAACTCACTCGTCTAAGCAGTAGTGATGTCAAATTCAGTACATTTTGCATGTTTTAGCGGCTTTTTTTTTAATAAAGAACTGAAACCCTTCAAGTTCTTTAATGTATTAGTGGCTGTTGAGTAGATCATAACAGTAGCAAAAGTAATTATCTCAGAATAAGAAAGAAGTCAGAAGTGAACGAGTTGCAATGTGGTTAAATACAAATGAAAGTTGCAAATTATGGTGAGATGGTAAGAGCCAGTTTGACCGGGATTGAACCAGGAATTCATATTCCATACTGGTTTCACTGAGGTTAGATGTAAAACTGATCAGTTAAAACAATCAGCCCAGCTGATATGAACGAAGTTCACATGAATTAAGTTCTAATTAACTGCCTAATTGCATATGAAAGGTGTTTTCTGTTTTATTTTTTAAATGCCCTGTCTACTACATAAAACCGGCCATGTGCAACTTAGATTAGATATAAGTTTCAACAGAATTGTAGAAACAC
Organism: Carex cristatella; assembly: GCA_024447775.1. Taxonomy (NCBI): domain Eukaryota; kingdom Viridiplantae; phylum Streptophyta; class Magnoliopsida; order Poales; family Cyperaceae; genus Carex; species Carex cristatella. The sequence continues at coordinate 5,099,374 of JAJHPF010000025.1, forward strand.
CTGAACTGGTGTCATTGTTTACTCAGAAGATCCAACTTTCTATAGTTGTTGTGCATAAGGACAGTTGCGCTGAACTCTTATCTATCTATAAATGATAATATAAACTGAATTAAATTTTTTTGTGGTTACAAATGCAAATGAAAGTTGATACTCATTGTTTCTGTAATGTTAAACAAATGAGATAAATAATAAAGGTCTTGCGAATGAAACCTGCTTCACCGCACATTCACGTAGTATTTTTAAAATATAACTTGCTGATTTAGGACAACTAAGTTGGATTTTCTGATTTTTTTTCTTTCTATAAAAAGTTTAAAATTGTTTTAACTTATTTGACTTTCATTTTGTTATGAAACCAGGTGACTGTTGGTGTGGAGTCAAAATACCGAGTAATCTATCGACTTGTGAACTCAATTTATGTACTCGGTGTAACAACAGCGGATGATCAGGCACGCGCCGCCACTAATGCTTTTGATTGTATCAACACAGTCAACCAAGCTGTGGCAGTCGTTGTTGCTGCGTGCCGTGGGGTTGATGTCACCCCTGAAAAGGTGGATTTTGTTTCTATTTTGTTGGAAATAATATTCGCTTTTAGCATGTCAAACAGAAGAAATGACTATTCTGGTTTCTAGACCTCTTTATTGTAAATTCAAATGAATCTGGTCGACATCACCCTGGGATAATAGCCGCTAAAGCATAGCTATTGTGACTAGAAGGCTCAGTCCAGCAAAAATTGACAATTGGCTGACTAATAGCGTGCCACTTCCATCTTCGGCTTCTTCTCTGTCATTGTCCTCTTCTTCCTCTATATTTCTCCTCATAGAATTTAATGATAATAGGCTCTTGATGGGTATTGAACTCAAGACCTCTTCTCCCAAACAATGCTAAATAATAGATTCCTCCAAAATGTCAACTTACAAAAGATTAACTATCTGAGTTTTATGTTTATAACAGGTGCACCGGAAGTACCCTGAGGTGTACTTGGCGCTGGATATTGTCCTACGTGGGGCTGCAGGGTCTGTCAGATTGGCTGCAATTCTGTCATCTATCCATGGGGACAACATTTCAAAGCTTGTTTCGTCTGCACCTGATGCCGAATCACGTGTCAGAGGTGCTGATCAATGGTCAGCTAATATGGAAGCGCTATCGGCTGAGAGGCGGGCCACACTTGAATCATTCTCTGGGGCTACTTTTGAGCTCCCTTCAGAGACGCTTGCTGCTGGTATGTCAAATCTGTTAGTTCCAGTTTTGCAGCATGCTAACATATTCAGTGGGGGAAAAGAAAACAATCTTTCTATTATTTTTCCCCCCTTTTTTGCTTAGGAACCGTATTTCCTTTTAAATTGTGAAATTGTAATTCTTATAAGGTAGCAACTGCAACTTTTGTTTTTCATTGCTGTTGGTCAAATTGCAGGAAACAAAATGTGTATTCAGTAATTTTACTAATCATTATACATTTATAGATAAAGCGAAAAAAGAAACTTAAATATTTGATGGTCTCTATATTCTTGGATTAAATTTGGATTTTTAAAATGAAAAACATCGGCATGTCATGTAATACTTACCTGACACAAATGCATCCTGTGATTTTGATGCCGATATCTTATACCTTGATAGGTGATGAGGTTGCTGTTGCTATCGCACCTGCAGTTGCAACAGAGGACCAGACACAGAAAGATCAACTCCCTCAAACAACTGATGAATCAACCGAAGAGAAAGACCCATTTGCAGCCAGTGAAAAGCTAAACAAGCCTGAAGAAGCCCTAGTTGGTGGTTTCAAGAAAGTAAAGGATCCTACAGCAGATCCGACAGCTGCCCTGGTCGGGCTAGAGGTCACCGCTCTGCCTCCGGCTGAGGCCACCAAACCTACCTTCGTAAGTGTTGAGGGTTTTGAGGGTGACTATGGTGGTATTGAATTTGGTCAAGAAGAAGCCTCCCTTAACGACGCCTTTGAAGGGTTCAATACTGCCTTCGGCGGTGGTCTTGATGCCTCAGAATTCGTGACCACAACAAAAATCAAACCCAAGGGTCCAGGCTTAACGGGTCTGGAGTTACTGGCAACTGGACCCGGTGGGCCTGCTCCAGCTGCGGCTGCCGGGTCCCAGCTTGACGGCTTAATGGCTGCACAGGCAGCTACAGAGATGACAACTCCGGAAATGTATATCCATGAAGAAATCAATGCAGAGTTCAAGGAGTCACTTCTTTCGCGGGTTGGGCTGAAGGGCACGGTTTATTTGCGAACCCTGCCACCCAAAAAGGCTGCAGGGAAGGAGACTGAATTCTCCTTCAGGCTCGAGGGCACGTCTGTAATTAAACGTGCTGCCTCGTTGAGCTCAACTGTTAGCAGTCTTGAGAACAATTTGTTCCATGTGCGAACTGGATCCAAGGAGGAACCGATACCTGTTCTGAAGTTTAGCCTGCAGCCAAAGCTTACCCCATTGCCTCTGAGGGTGCGGCTATTAAAGCGTCACAGTGGGACCCTCTTGTCAGTGATGATACAGTATGCATCTAACCCAACCCTGCCTTCACCTCTGACAAATGTCACATTTGCTGTGAAGCTGCCTGTGGACCCCTCACTGTTAAATGTTTCACCTAAGGCAGTTTTGAGCAGAGAGGAGAGGGAGCTGAGGTGGCACATACCGGATATACCGCTCAAAGGACCTGCTGGCCGGTTGCGGGCCCGCATGCCAGTTGACCAGGACTCCAGTGAGGGAGAGTTGGATGTTGTGGGTATGGTGAGGTTTTCAGGTCAGAGCCTAATGACCTTGTCTGGTATCTCGATCCGGCCCGCTAGTGAGTCAGTTGTGCAATTCACCGAGGTTAGCCATACCTATTCTACTGGGAACTATTTGTGTCTTTGATTTGGTTCTGATTGGAGGTGACTATTCTTTTAAAAAGTTTCTTTGGTTCTGTTTTTTTTCTTTTCTTTTTGAGGGTACATTCTTGATGTATGTAGAGGGGTTGTATTAGGAGATAGCGCTTGTGATTCTATGTTTTTGTTTTGCTCCCTCCTTTTGTTTGGTTCAGTATGAATTGTGAGTGATGTTTTTTCTCAGCGTTGAGTTTTCTGTACTATTGTATAAGAAATTAATATCACAAAATATAGTGCTCATCATCTTTTGTGGTAATTCGTTGCACTGTTTAGATAGTTGTCAAGGAGCCTATTTTTTTTTTTCCGTTGGTGGTAATTTCCTGAGGTGTGCACACACACAGACACACACACACACACCTAAACTTGGATGCATAACCCCACAAAAGCACCCATCACAGGTATGCATGGGCAGCATGGCACACATATATGTGCATATTTATGTGGATTTGTACACTGTCGGAATTTATTAAGCGTGAATCCTCAAGGTACAAATTAAGTGATGGTGCGTACGGTACATGACTGCACGCGTCTGTGTTGTGGAATGTATATTTCTGTCATGTTATACCGACAAGGGCGTATATATGTGGGGTAACAAATTGATAGTAATACACAAAAACGATAGAAGATTTTGCAGCGCTTGCCTTGGTACTAAAATTCTGTATCCAGACATCAGTAACAAGTTGACAAAGATAAAGAGTCAAGATACTTTGTTGTATGAATGCCTTTGGTCCCCGGTAAAATCATTGACGCTTGCAGCACACACTACAACAAGTCATATAATACAATGATTGCTGTTTGTGTAGAATGGCACAGGTTGATAGGCCATAGCATCATGTGGATATGTGATGGCATCTCATTGCTACGACCTTTCTAATGTTCATGATTTCTTGCCATAGTCTTTTTGAACATTTGTCTGGTTGCATTCGGATCGTCTTTTACTTTTCATGTTCTCCTTTTAATCTTTTTAATCCAATAAGATACGTATTATAGTATAATAGTACGATGAAAAGTCGAAATAGTATCTGTCAATTTTTGATTGAACCAGATAATCGTGTTGAAATTACGCACAATTTGGTGAAAAAGGTATAACTGGAAAACTGGATTCACACGTAACAGTATAACAGGAAAATTGAGTCAACAAAGATACGTTGGAACTAAGTAATTGTATATGTAATATTTTATGTAAATATTAATCAATGGCACGGACATATATCATTTCACAAAAGGAGAACATGAAACGTGAACTGTTTGTTATAAGAGAATAGGTTTACTAAAATACTCCAAGCTAGAACTCAGAAAGCTCCTTGCATTTTTTGTATTAAATATCTGTTGTACTCTAGACCATGCTCATGGGCACAGTAGCAGCCACGGCAACACTCTCCACTGCACGGCAGCTAAGTGATCGGATCAGGCTCCAGCCAGCTGAGCTCCTTCGTGTCTCCAACACCGGGCTCATCAATTTCCTCTTGGCACGCCTTTTGATATCTCTCACCTCCATTTCTGTTAATGGTGCTCGGACCAGCCCGAATACAAGCCAGTACCACCTTGGTCGAGCCTTTCTCGGCAAATCCATCTGTTTACGCTAATTAATTTTTTCAAAATTCTTAGCAAAAGATGACAACGTCCAATTTAACAACGAAAAAGAAATATGATGTGAAATCACGAGAAATTATGAGAACTTTAGTTTATCTTAACATCACCTCTTGTGGCGGCTTGAGGCATTTTGGCTTCTCGGCATTGGAAGGAAGCAGTCTACCGGCGAGAAATAATTCATCGGCAATACAAGGTACCAATGGCATTTTGCAAGAGGGATTGTGAAAGGAGAACTCAAATGCATTTGGGCTAAAAGAATAGTTTTGATCACCAGAAACGGTAGGAGACCTAGTTGGATCATAACTGTCAGAGTCCAAATGGGCGGCCGTGATCAGAAGGTCGGAAAGAGAAGGAGATGGAGAATGGAGTTGGAGCATTTTTCTGAAGAGAACAACTGTTTTTTTTTTTAATATAATCTTTCTAGCACAAGGCAGTAGGCAAAGACTGCAAGAGGAGCAAGCAACTGATGTTTGTATAAAAAAATGTACATTAATAGCGAGGCAGAGAGGGGTGGTGGTTTCCTATTTCTACAGAAGAAAATAGAGAAAGCTAGACTAGACTTTGTTTCCTTTTCGAAATTAATAGCTAGCTAACAGGTTTTGGAAGGTTCTGACATACCTTTTGTACGTCATGTTTCTATTTATTCCCGTAAGAAACAAGCAGAATGGGAATTGGGAAATGATATTATACTGTGAGGAGGGCTCAAATGTTCTATTATTTCATACTACAATCATATTTTTATATTTTTATCTTCAATTTCAAAGTCGAAATAAAATATAAAATATCTGAATCGCTCAACATGATATCTATGCTAAAATATGTTTAGAGATTAAATTTTATATTTTTTGAATTTTTTTTACTATTTTTTAATATAGGTACAAAATTATTGTTTTTTAAAACATTGTGGACCATCTAAAAATAATATTTTTGTACCTATTTTAAAAAATAGTAAAAAAATTCAAAAAAATATAAAATTTGGTCTCCAATCATTTTAACATGGATATCACGTTGAGCGGTTCAAATCGTCTGTTTAAACTTTGAAGTTGAAGATAAAGATATTGAGATACAATTGGAGCATAAAACAATAGGGCAATTGATCCCTCTTATATTATTATCACAATTAAATTTTTTATTAAGACAAGCAACTTCAAATTCAAATGATGCTAAGAACGATTTTTCACCTACTTTAACACTCTCAAGCCACATCATTTGTTTATTTACTTTCTTTATATCAATACGACAATAAATATGTCGGAATAGGTCTTATCAAATATGAGAGAAAACTTTATGGGATGAGGTTTGGTCCAAATGGCTTTGGACAGGATACCGTCCAAAGTCTCTAGTACAATTAAAGTTTGGATAGTCGATCTGAACTGCTCAATATGATTTCTACATTAAAATGTGCTCAGAGACCAAATTTTATATATTTTGAAATTTTTTTACTATTTTATTAGATACGTACAAAATTACTGTTTTTGGACCGTTCAGAAATAGTGATGTTGTACGTATCTAAAAAAAATAGTAAACAATTTTCAAAAAATATAAATTTTGATCTCTAAGCACATTTTAATATAGAAATCATGTTGAGTGGTTCGGATCGACTGCTCAAACTTTAATCGTACGATTTTTAGAGGTTTTGGACAGTGTCCGGTCCAAAGCCATTTGGACCCAATCTTATTCCAAACTTTATTCCAAGCCGGTCTAGTGCAATAACCATTTTTAGTTTGTTTTTTGGAAACATTTATTTATCTATAGTTCCCAACCCTGATAGGATTGGGCCTTTTTGGGCTCTCGGCCTAGACGAATGAAACGCAGATACGGAGGACGGGCCTCACTTTACGGTTTGAGATTAAATCTCACCGCTTTGGGAGTCGGGCTAGGGCTGGGGGAGTATTATTGGGCTTTGAGATTCGTGCCAAGTTAAAAAGAATGGTCCGGATTCACTAATTGTAAAAGATTCCCTTATGCAATATTGGAGAGGATGTGAATTCATCCGAGAGAACGCCTGTCCGCTTAAATAACCGAGAGAAAACATATATTCTTAACTCGAGATCTCGCTTCACAGCCATGGCGATGGCGACTCCGACCATTACACACGTGATATTTGACATGGATGGTCTTCTCCTCGGTCTCTCTCTCTCTCCCTCCCCTGTTTATTTTCTCCTATGAACTCGATACATTGGTACTCCAAAGAATATTTTTCAGTGGTCATCCAAGTATTTTTATTATTTGATATTTAATTCATTGGGTCTTTGCATTTTCAGTTCCTATTTGGTAAAATTAATGTTATTAAGAAACTATTTCGCGAATGCATTTGCTTCATTTTTGAGATTTAGATGGGGCTCGTCCTTGACACTTGAGAATATTTATTACAAACACATAAATGGTTTGTTTGGTACTATCAGTAATTACAAATTAATACAAATTGTCGTGTAACCTTGAAAACTGGTTGTGTATTACAGTCCTGTACCTGTCTGTACTATACCATTAATTGGTAGTTTGGTACTGCAAAACTTGGTACCGTAACTAGAAATAGCAATATTTTTGCTTGGTTGGAACTTGGAATATTATATAAATGACAAATTAGAGCAGGTCCAGTGTGACGCTTTAGTGGGTCAAGAAATACTGACTAATGACTTGAGCCACCCTAGTTGGGAAAATAATATTTGGTCAGGTCAGGTGAAGCCAGGTCAATCCGATGTGGTGGCGTTTATAAATTATATATTTTTGGGGACATAATATGTTAAATATATTTGTTTTCTCATTTATTAACTTGTCATTGTAGCCTGGTTGAAAGTTCAACATTTTACTAAACAAAAGAATTAAATTAAGCATCGGTCTTGTCAGGTAGGACCTGGCCTGACCCGCAAGGGCCTGATACTGACCTGACCAATTAAGCTCTGTATGTGTCTGGCGAACCCATCTGGATCAGATTGAGGATTTCCAGCCCTAGTTCTAATCAATTCTTTTTTTGAGAGAAAAATCTTAAGACGAAAGATTAGAGGTTTTAATTATACAGAAGAAAACAATGGTAGACAGCAACATATGATGCGAGAAAAAGCTAATTCTCGTGTTATATAATGCAAAACAGATACGGAGGGTTTCTACACATTGGTACAGGAGAAGATACTGGAGAGGTATGGGAAGATGTTTGACTGGTCACTAAAAGCCCAGATGATGGGAAGAAAGGCCATTGAGTCGGCCCGAATTTTTGTAGAGGCATCAGGACTAACAGGTCTTCTCTCTCCTGAGGCTTTTCTAGAAGAGCGAGAAAGCATGCTTCAAGAACTCTTCCCCTCATGCACCCTCTTACCAGGTACAGTATTTTGTTTGAGAAACATTTATGCGTCTAATCCAAATTGATATCAGCCGATCAGCGGCAGGTGAAATATTTCATGCTTTTCAGGTCAGGTGAAGGGCAAAAAGTATATACCTGTCAGAACCAGTCCCGGCAACCATGCGTCTAATCCAAATTGATAATGTACCAAACTAACTTGTGCTGAAGCAGGCAATTCACCATTTCTACTATCCGGCTTAACCTTTTGACCTGAGCAGGTTTTGGTCCAATACTTACCCCTAAAGCTTCTCAAAACCAGTACATAACCACTGGTAGCAGCTGACCAAGGTACAGGATTGAATTATGGTACAGTATAACTGCAGTGGTACACACTATGTACCAGTTGGAATCTAATTTGTATCACAGTAATCAATCTATCAGTATACTCGTTTTACATAAAAAGAATTCAATTAGTACCTGTAGTGAACCAGTACGTCCAGTGCTTTTATGTACCATTACCATTAGTTACCTCTTCATATTGACTGAGTGAGTTGATTCCTACTGGTGGTACATAAAAAGGATAAAATCTGGGATTGGACTTAAAAGCATAAGTAGCATCGACGTGTCTATACCCAACCTCTACTAATTTCTTTTTCCTATATGATACAGGAGTAGAACGGTTACTGAACCATCTTCATGCAAAGGGGATCCCGATGTGTGTGGCAACCGGGTAATCTTGCTTTTTCTCTCCTTTTCTTTCTCCATCTATTTTTTTTTCATAATTAGTCTTTTTGTCTTGTCAGATCCCATGCGAGGCACTTTTTGTTGAAGACTCAAAATCATGGTAAAATATTTTCCCTGATGCATCATGTGGTGAAGGGTGATGATCCTGAGGTGAAACAAGGGAAGCCATCCCCTGATGTGTTTCTTGCTGCTCTTAGAAGATTTGAGGTACTGAACAAAAAAAAATATATATAAGAGATTCTGTTTTGATTGGCTGATAAATTATAATTTTCCGTTTATAAAGATTTTAACTTATTTTATTAGGGGAATGTGGATGCTAGTAGTTGTTTAGTTTTTGAGGATGCTCCAACTGGGGTAGCTGCTGCTAAAAATGCCGGGATGTGAGTTTCTCTCTCTCTCCGCCCCAGAAAAAGAATGAGCTAAACATATAAATATTTGCAAAAAGCAGCCGATTTTGTGGTATGTATAAGGAGCACCACAAGTAGAATGAGCCATGAAAGTGTATCGATAAAATCAGAAAATCACCACTTTGCCCTTTATGGTTGTATGGTTTATCCATCACAATCATATATTTTCGTATGCACTTTAAATTCATATCCTTGTATACATTCTATCCTTCTCATTCTTCATCTCATATCTCTACACATCACTTGCACAGTTGAAATGACCAGTAATAACATTTTGAGATAATAGAGGTAAAATCTGTTTGAAATACAAATTGTAGAGACAAAAAAGTTCTTTATCAGATTTTACTGTCCATTAAAACTGTGAGGTTTTGCAATTAATCCATCAAATAAGGACAAATGGTGGGTGTATTTCACAAATCAGCTGCCTTTTTTATTCGTCTTTACAGGATTATTAGATGTTCATATTTGCATTAAAATATTCTTCTTTTTGTATGTATATGCTGTGTTGCAGGTTCATTTTTCATTTTTTTTTTTTTTGGGTGAGTTGGTGGGGTAGTGGTTCTAAAGAAATGCTTTGCAATCGAGTATGAAGCAAATCAAATGAAAAAGTTCTTTTGTTTGGTTGAAATTATTAATGAAATTGCTACAAATGGAACAACTGTAGGTCGGTGGTGATGGTACCAGATGCAGCACTGGATGTATCCTATCAGAAACAAGCCGACCAAGTTATTAGCTCTCTCCTGGAATTCCAGCCCCAATATTGGGGATTGCCTCCGTTTGAAGATTAATAATAAATGGTGAGTAAGAAATAAAGCCAGTTCTCATTTCTTAGGTGATTTTTTGTTGCCTGATTATTGTTAGGCTCATATTTCAGCGAGCTAACTGAATTACTGAAAGTCCTAGGTTTTGTATAATAACTGGCGGCTGTACTTCTCGGCTATAATAAATTATACTTGGTAACATTTCAATGATTGTATTGTAATGATTAAGCTTGTCAGGTTGAATATTTAAGTATAACCTAGTTATGATTGGATCGTTCCGCATATGCCACATAGTCATAATCCAAAATTATCTCAAACTTGATTTAAACAAATTACAAGATTGAGATTTAGAATTTTGATTTACATAAAATTGCTATTTAATTTTTGTAAACCCTCTTTATGAACTATTTCAAACATCATCATCGTAATGCAGAATAATCCTTTGTCTAAAAACAACAGTTTTGTAAAATACTTAATAAATAGTAAAAAATTCAAAAAAAATGTAAAATTTTGTCTCAAAGCATATTTTAATATAGAAATCATGTTGAACGATTTGAATTTACTGTTTGAATTTTGAAAATCGTAAAACTAAATATTATAACATGTTGTAATTTTCAAATATTGTAAGTAGATCCCTTATCAAATATATATACGATATTAACATCACAGGTGTTATGATAGTTTGTTACCAAAAACGAATCATCGGAGGACTGCAGATGCGTGTCATGTTCACCTGTATACGAATGGACAGGATAGTTTTTGTTCTTAGTACTCGAAGCACTGCTATTATGAATTTTTTATAATTTTAAATTACTTGAGGATGGCAATGATAATTAGCTTCTTACTTGGTTTCCTTCTCCTGTAAATATACTACTAATTTATTTTTTAAGGTTATAATACTAGTTTATTTTTTAAGGTTAATTATAGTACTAGTTAAATGATATAATTAGCATAACTCGTGCCAGAAAAAGATAACTTGAGCAAAACTGTTCATGGAATTACAGGCAATCAAAACAACAAACTTGCTATTATTTAGAACAGCTGAGAATAGGGCTGCACAAAAAGCTCGTAGCTCGTGATTCAATTGAGTTCAATTAAAAAAATTTGTAATTAACTCGGTTTGAAATTGGTTCTAACTCTAACTGAATTAAGTTTGATTAAAAACTCTTCTTTTCAGTTCTAAATCTTGCTTTAATTTCGAACCAGTTTGATTCGAAACTGGTTCGAATCGATTCGAATCAAACTCGAACTCTTCTTTTTGGTTTGAAACTCAAATTCGAATCAAACTCGAACTCGAACTGGATTAAGTTTGATTCGGTTTGATTTGTTTGTAGCCCTAGCTGAGAACAACGCTAATATGTTGTTCCTAGTAAAGATAAAATAGTGACTATTTTTGTGTGTGGAAAAGAGAAAAAAATTAAAACCCCGCATTATTCTAAATGAGGAGGGTTCAAATGCACCCAAATTTATATGCTCTCATTTGCTCCCAATCTTTTATCTCTTTTATTTTCATTTTCAAAGTCCAAATAGTCGATCCAAACCGTTCAACATGATCATCATAATAAAATATGCCTGGAGACCAAATTTTATATTTTTTTGAATTTTTTTACTATTTTTTAAGATAGATACAAAATCATTGTTTTAAGGAGATTCTAGACCATCCGATAAAGTGATTTTGTACCTATCTTAAAAAATAGTAAAAAAATTTCAAAAAATATAAAATTTGGTCTCCAAGCATATTTTATTATGAAGGTCATGTTGATCGGTTCGGATTGATTGTTCGGACTTTGAAAATGAAGATACAAGATTGAAAGTAAATAGGAACATGAAATTTTGGGTGATTGGAACCCTTCTCATTCTAAATATAAAATTCAAACAATATTTGTACTAAAATAGTACATTAACACTATTTTCATACTAAATCGATTATTACTATTTTATTTATATTCTCATCTTCTGATCCCAATTACTCTGTTCTCACACTAATCTTGACACGATCCAAGCTTACTGTCACCAAGATCCGATTACACTAATCCTTGTGATGTCAAGATCCAAACGTAGAGACTAGAGATCAAACGGTCCGATTACCAACCACTACCTGAAAAGATCCAATTGGTTGGGTGTCAGCTGTCAAGATCACCAACTACTAGCTGAAAAGATCCAATTTGTTGGGTGTTGACCAGTCAGATGCTGAGATTCCCTGATGCGCATATTCCTGTTTTTTAATGGTGAAAAGCATTTTCTTTTTCTTTTTATTTTTTGCTGAAAAAACCAATGTTAATGGAGCATGAAAGCGAAAGAGAGAGAGAGAGGCTCCTAATATTGACTCCAACCATAACCCATGTCATTTTTGACATGGATGGCCTCCTACTTGGTACACATATCTCTCGCTCTCCATCTATTTTTACTCAGTCATGAATGATCTAGAGGGTAATTTGAGGAAATTAAGAAGGAATGATAGATAGTGGTAGAGAGAAGATAAGAGAAAGGATCTCAGTTTTATTCATTCCTTAACAAGTTCTTACAATTTCATCCTATTCGTAACAAAGGAACAAACAAAAAGAAAGGGTTGTGTCATTTACTGTTATCAATATCCAACACCCTTTATATTTCTCCTCCAGTGGATGGGCTGCTGCACTTTTCCATTTAAGTCCTTTTTATACTGTTGCTGGACCCTCTTTGACAGAACAGTCAAATTTGTTTTACTGCATTCACATCTAAGTTTATTCTAATATGTGTTATGCCTTAAGACATCACAGTCATTTTGTAGAGGGATGTTTAGTTTGAAATCATATGAGGTTCTCCATTCATATTTAAGAGAGATATTAGTTCAACTGACATAAATTAATTGGTACATTGCCAACATGGAAAGCAACTATTTTGGTTTTACATGAAATGCTCCAAAACCTCAATTAACAAAAATCAATGCAAAAAAAGGAAGCAAATTTACAATAGTAGCAGAACATGATCATGCACAATTAATCAGCTCGGGTTGACATTTTTATACTTAAAATAAAATCAGACTAGGCCAACGCAACTTGCTATTTATTGGGTCAAGAAATACTGATTGAGAACTGGCTCTTCAACTTACCTCTTGGTTCGGGTTGGGTCACAACCCGATGGGTCAGCACTAACAAAGTTCCTTATGTGGTTTGTATTGGGCAGATGTTGTGTTATGTTACATCTAGTTTAATTTCTCAAACAAAGATATTGGTCAATTGGAAGTTTTCAATAAGAGAAAAAAATTTGAATTAAGCACTAAACTTTTTAGATTGAACTCATCCTTAGTTCCTTACCAACCAGTGGATTAAAAAATCCTTACTTTAACAAAATACTGTCGACTTTCCTTATTGTAGTCATATTAAAAAAAATCTAGAACTGAAGCCTAACAAGCTAATTCTCTTGTATAAGCTGCATTGCAGATACAGAGAAGATTTACACACTGTTAAATGGGAAGATACTCGAGAGGTATGGGAAAAAATTTGACTGGCCACTACAAGCCAAGATGATGGGAAAAAGGACCATGGAGTCGGCCCAAATTTGTGTCAGTGAGTCGGGCCTAGCTGGCATTCTCTCTCCTGAGGCATTTCTGAAGGAAAGAGAAGGGATGCTTCAAGAGCTGTTGCCAACTTGCTCCCTCTTACCAGGTACCAGATCTTTCACTTGACTGAAAGGTCATAGCAGTGACAGGTGGTTATGCAATTGATATTGGATTTGGCATTGCTCATGTTAGGTGATGGTACAAACTATGGACTTGCTGTAACTGAACTTGGAAGTGGAGTTCTGCTTCTAAATTTGCTGTACCAGACTTACACAAAACCAGGAAAATTGTGTACGATAAGCATCCAGAAACTCTCACCGCCATTTAGGTTCTTGATTATAACATGTAATAAAGATTCTTCTGACAGTACTGAATCACACTGCTCCTATCAGGCATAGGTTTAGCATTACTGGATTCCTATACTAAATAACGGTTAAAGTCAATGTACCTAAAGCACCAGACAGGTTTTGTGTCTATATGGTCCTGAAAGGAACCAGGTAGGCCTTAAGTCTTATGTTATGTGTCTCGAGATTTTCTGTGCAGACTGTTTTAATCCAGGTTTGGTGGTTTGTGTAAAAAAATAACAATCTCAGATCTGGGTTTTATACCAGTATCTTCAGGATGGCTCGTAACCAACAGTATTTTGTTTACTTCTCCTATATTTTACAGGAGTAGAACGCTTGGTGAACCATCTCCATGCCAAGGGGATACCGATGTGTGTCGCCACAGCGTACTAACCCTTTTTCTCTCCTCTTGTATTTCATCACTTATTTTTTGGCTCATAATTCATATTTTTATTTCTTGTAGATCTTGCACCGGTCACTTTCTATTAAAGACTCAAAATCATAGTAAAATATTTAAAATGATGCATCATGTTGTAAAGGGAGATGACCCTGAGGTGAAACAAGGAAAGCCAGCCCCTGATATTTTTCTTGCTGCTCTTAGAAGATTTGAGGTATTAATTTGAATCTCACTTGCTTTAGATATATCGTTTTTCTGTTCTATAAAAGTCTGTATGTTTTCAGGGCATTGTTGAGGCTAGCAACTGTCTAGTTTTTGAGGATGCTCCTTACGGGATAACAGCAGCTAAAGATGCAGGAATGTGAGTTTCTCTCTCTCTCTCTCTCTCTTTGAGAAACTTGGCAGATGCTACTCTCCCCTCCCCCGCAACCAACACCCGAAGCTCATTTAAGTATATGGACTTCTTTTACAGAGGACACTTTAGCTAGCATGAGTATGAATTGGACACAGTGACAAATTTATATGACCACTTGGCCTCAATTCTGTACTATGATTGTTACAAATATTGGGGCGTGTTGTTCAAAGCAACACAATTCTGTTGGTTGCAGATGATGGTTGTGACGGCTGGTGTGTATCCATTTTTTCCATTGGGGGAGGGGGAGGAAAATCAAATCATAAATCCCCAGATTTCTGTTTGAATTATTACTATTGTTCTTGTTGTTGTGTTGGAGATAAGAGAATATTTAAAAGAAAATTACTTTGGTTAGCTGTTGTTATTAATAAATTTACACAAATTAAACAATTATAGGTTAGCGGTGATGGTACCAGATCCGAGACCGGATGTTTCATATCATGAAGGAGCTGACCAAGTTATTAGCTCCCTCTTGGAATTCAGTCCCCAAAACTGGGGACTGCCTCCATTTCATGATTAAAACAAAATCAGAGGGAACTAATTCAACGTCTGATTTGTTTAGTGATTCTTTTATGCCTTCTATTGTGAGGCTAATTTATTTTGGCGAGTCTGCTGGAACTGAAACTTCTCAGAAGTCCCTTTATGATTTGTTGGTTGTAGCTTTATGGAACTTTTTATAGCATAAAATTAGAAGATGCTGTGTTCTTATTTTGCTTGTTAATTGTTTACTGAAAACTGAAGTTGTGCTCTTTCATAAGGTTGTCTGGTTTGTGAGTAAAAAACTGGTTCGGTACTTGAATCAACAGCTGCAAAATTACATGTTCACAAATTCAGTTTGTCCTTTTAAAACAGAAACATGCTATATTAATATTTATATTTCCTTCAATTTTTTTTTTTTTTTTGGTATGGTCAATGCCAATCATTTCCTGATACAAAGACCAATCCTTCAGACAAACCCAAGGTCTAAGGTCAATAACTTGTCCAAAATAAACTAAAAAGGAGCGACATAAGATTCTTTTCCATACAAATACAATTAGGGCTTGCCTTAAAAATCCTGTAAGAGCATAATTAAGATATCCAGACATTTATTGTTTGAATAATTCCTAATTATCCAATTAGTTAAAGGAAATTTGGTATTGTTCGGTCAATAACTTTCATTTACCACATGTGGTCATCAGATATTAAATTTACTGATCAGATGGTTGAGAAGTCCTTAGGATCTGGTAAAAAAAAAACTCAGACCTACCTTAAAATATTTGCTGCCTATTCATAAGAGAGATTAAATTCAATACTACATCTGAAAATGACATTTTTGTTCTTCTGGAATGCACATTTCTGATTTGAGATGTATTATAATATGGGATATACCGTAAAAGTTGGATGCACGCTAGAATTACCCGTGAGATACTAGCACATGTATATTATGAGAGAAATTAGATATATTAGCATGATAGGTAGGAGATGCTTAGTTTTTTTTCTTCGGAAGGTTGGCTTAACTAGGAGATGCTTAGTTGAAGATACTTAGAAAAAAAATTATAATTAAGTCTATAAATAGACTCCATGTATTGTAATCAAATCATATAAGAATAATACGAGGTTCATTCTCTCTTGAGTTCCTCTCTTCCTTTTTAATTTTTCAGACTAAATCAGGTGTCAATCAGGCTTTTATGAAATAAGATGCCATATCAGTACGGAATGCATGTAATAATTTGAGTACCTCGTCTCTGGAGGAGAGATGCTTCACTAAATTGTGACAAGTAACATTCCTAGATTCCACACTCTCCCACAATTTTTATATAAATGATGAAGATAGAGATTTACTGATACATAGATTCTTGCTTGGATCTGTTCAATAACCCATGTGATCTTTCACATGAAATAGCATTCTTTTCAGTATTTCTCTTTTTCAGTCTCTCTAAATCTGGTTATCTTCTTCAATAACCCCTCCAAATTTGGTTATTGAAATAATGTCTAAGGAATGGTGTTATAATATTTGAATTTTTTCTATATATCTATATGTGGTGTTGCTGAAACATACCTAGTAATTTTGTGTATAAGGTATTGGCATTTTCTTGAGTTAAAATAATGCTCTGCAAAATTAAAACAATACATACACACTGACTAGGAAGACATATCTAGGTGCAATTATCATCTTTAAAGAGAGCATGGATTTTGAAATTTTGTTCAATACCATCATACCAGTACTGGTACTGATGATATTGGATAACCAGGATTTGCTAGAACCTGATTACAGAAAGCATGAATACATTGTTGCAGTGATCACTAAGCATTAGTCTTATGGTACTCTAGTAACTAGTCCATTTTAGTTATTGACAATTCTCTGGTAAATGCTATACTGGTAGGGTTCTACAGTTGGGATTATAGACAGTGCGGTGATGGTCTGGGTGAGGTTGGCATTTTTATATCTAAAAAGGAAACACCATGCATCCAATATGCCCCTAGTGGAGTGAATAAAATTTGCCTTCACCAGCCCTCTAACTGAGTCCGGTCAGCCTGGTGACCTGGTATTGCTAAATTGTCAAATTTGCTCGGATTTGGACACATGGGTGATGATCTTTTTTCAGATCTTTCTCAGTGAAAAATTGAACTTAAATTATTTCAGGGCTTCTTTCTCCTGGGGAATTTATCAAGGAGAGAGAAATGATGCTTGAAAAGCTCTTCCTCTCTTGCCCGGTACAATACTAGTGTCTGGTATCAGGGGCGGATGTACTAATAGCATATGAGAATCAACTGATTCTCATTTTTTTTTATCAAAATGTTTGTATTTATAGATAATTTTCTATATAATTTAGAAGAAAATGCTACAGATGCTGCTGTAAGTTGATCTCCATTCGTAGCAAAAGAAAAATTATATGATTGATCCCATTTACGTTTGAAATTCATAGTTGGAAGGTGTTGCTCCGCCAATGTCTCCAATACATATACCACAAAGTTACGCATTGACACTCAATAATGAATTTACATCCAATCATCAGCATCAACACTGCCAATTTCAAAATACGTTTTTTTTTTTTTTTTAAGCACAACGATATTGGATTCGTCTATAAATTAGCAGGAATATGGGGATTGGTACCAGATTCGAGATTGGATGTATACTATCATTGCCAAAATAAATTTTATGAATGCCGTTGCAGATATAACATTCATGTCATTATCTTATCTTCGTGTAATTATCGTTTTGACGGGGAAAGAAATTATATAAACCATAACTCTAAAATGGTTTACGATTTTGTTTGAATATATTATTATTTTGTTTTACTTTCTTTTATCCGCTCGTTTTTCTTATATTATTCTTTTTTTTATTAAATCTTGTGTTATCTGAAACAAGGGAAGTAGGGGACATCTGCGCATCGCGATATTTATAAAGCCGAAAATACATTTAGACTTTAGAGGCTATACGCTTAAGAGTCCAAAGAATCGCTTATGATGAATTTTTAAATATAAAAAAAAAAAAAACCCAACTTCTATAATTGGTATGAGAGCAAAGATTTTTGCTCTTCTCCTCAAAAATCTTTTGGATGAGATCCCACAATCGGAATTTGCGTGAACCACCCCCTCCATATTCTAATTTTACCAAACATCTCTGAGGTAACGTCCTTCCATTTGGAGACTCTTCACAAAGCTCTCAGTCTTTGAGCTATCCATTGCCCCCTATTAAAAAAAAATCATGCTCAATCAACAATAAAATAAGCAGTGGTTCTCAATTATTTTTAATTAGTACATCCGAAGAGTTCAACTATTTATGCATATACGATACCTGTTCTTGAACAATGGTATGAAGAACACGGTGTACATCTCTAGCCATCCCCTTGGCATCTCCACAAACATAAACATAACCGCCTTGAGAAATACTATTCCAGATTTCAGGGGCCTATTCAGAAAAGAAAAGTCTGTGGTTAGACACATACTTGACAATCCCAAATTTCCAATGTCTTGACTTCCTCTTTTTTAGCTAACGTTTAATTGTAGATGAAATATAATCTTATGTAAATGTGCTAACCTTCTCAGCCATTTTGTGTTGAACATATTGTTTGGTGGGGCCCTCACGAGAAAAGGCAACTATTAGCTCAGAAAGTGCTCCTTTTGCAACAAAGTTATCCAGCTCCTCCTCATATATGTAATCCTATATTTCAATTAATTATTTCCATCAGAAACTGATGGTTAATCGTCCAGCTTTGTAAAAAACCAATCTTAAATAAAAAGATACCATACCATATTGCGGTTTCTGCAACCAAAGAAAAGAACAGCTTGACCGAGCTCAGTACCAGATTCCTTCAAAGCCAACCGCTCCTGAGAAATCAAGAGTACAAATTGGGATAAGACAAATTACTAAACTGCCCAAAACTATCAAGAGTTGACGACAGCTCGGCAAGTAAAAATTGAGATGAGTAAAATTGCAAAACTGCACATAATTTTAAAGAATTGATGACAGCTCGGCAACTAGGTTCTAGCGTATACCTGTAAGAAACCTCTGAAAGGTGCAAGGCCAGTACCAGGACCAATCATTATGATTGGAACCTTAGGGTCTGTTGGAAGTTTGAAATTTGATTGTCTGACAAAAATGGGGGCCCAGCTGCAGTCATTGCTTTCCTCCAGTGGAGTTGCATTCTGTACAGATGAAATATGGAAGTTGTGAATCAAGTTTTATAAAATCATACAATGTCAGTACTTGCTATCCTAATATTTTATATTACTACTAGGGTGGGAGAATGACTTTCAAAGCACTTACAACTTTAATTTAATGGGGTCTATATCAAGGTCTCACTTACATTTTATAGGAGGGTATAATATTCAAATTACCGATAACTATAATAATAAACAAGCATAAGCAACACACAAAAAAAAAAAACATAAAGAAAGGTGACTGAACAAGATGCATCACAAACACCAAAACAAAAACAAAGAATAATCTTCATAAAAGCAAACCTTCTTTGCTAGAAAAAAAGGAATAAATAAATTACCTTCATCCAAGTAGAGCAAATTCCTTTATGAACCCTGCCAGTCGGTGTGGTTTCGTACACCAATGAACATGTGACATGAATTCTTGTAGGCGCCATTCTAAGCCAAAGCAATAGAAATTATTTAAAATAAAATAAAAGGTGGACAAGAATATTCATATATTATAAAGTAAAATTTTGAAGTACTTACTTCGGTGAGGAAGAGATAGAATAGTATCTTGGCTGGAGCCGTGGAGCTATAGCAGCAAAGAACACACCAAGTGGCGGCTTTGCAGAAGGAAATTCTGACATCACTTCAAGTAAGCTTCTCTGGCTAGCCACCACCCATTGTGAATATTCATCCTGCATCCCCAAAAAATGAATTTCATTTTTGAATCAAGAAAATTTCAGGAATAAAAATATCAAATATGAACTTTGGAGAGAGGCCCAACCTTGCCAGCAGGAGATGCCAAGAACTTCAAGCGTTCGGCTTCAGCTGGGTCCGAAGCATGAGTAGCCAGTGCAATCAAAGCACTCTGTGCAGTCATTAAAAACAAACAAGGAAATTAGGCGGAGAAAACTCAAAAACACAATAAGAAACAATTTAATGCCTTCCTGGAGGGGTGTGAATTATCAGATACACATTAAGTCGATTAGTAATTTCTCAACGACATCAATTGATTGTGATAAAATTTGAAATTCTACTAACCATTATAGTGTGGGATAAGAAAAAAGTTTGAATTTGAAGGGATTATTAGTGGGAAAATCTTACCTTTTTAGGGGAATTAAGAAGATCAGCATAACGGGTAAGAGCAGCTCTAAGAGTGATAGGAGAGGGGAAGGGAGGAGCCAATGTGCTGCTGCCAAGTGGTGTGCCGTCCTCTTCATCAGCATGAATGGAGAAAAAGGTGTCAGCTGAATAACCCAACAGCCTCTCTGCTTCCTCTACAGTCTCAACACAGTTCTCAGCATATACACCAACATGGTCTCCGGTTTCATAACTGTAAAAAAAAAAAGGAAAGGAAATTACGGTAAAACCGTGAATTGATAAGGTTAATTTGAAATGTGCGGGCACCAATATCTACAGGGAAGAAAGAAAAGAAAAAATCATGTCACGTCCATTAACTTTGCATAACAAGCCACAAGGAAATTCCATGTTAACCTTGGAACAACTACAAATACCATGCATAATTCCATCAAACAGGAGCAACATCACACCTTTATGTAGAATCAAACAATTTATTCCAACCAAAATAATGTCCAAAGAGCCCCCATCTTTAGTCAACACTTTTGTTAACATGAGTGCAAGATGAAAGAGGGGTTGGTTAAGGACCTCTAACAAAATGAACGAATGGAATAATACAACCAAACTCTTTCTTGTATAGGGCATGCCTAATATCTTTGTTTTCCATAGTAAATATTATAGTCTTATAACAAGGTCAAATAAAGAAAGCAGATAGAAAGTAATTTATTTTGCAAACAGGCAAACTCATCTACATAAGAAGAAAAATGTAATTGTACTCCCTTTCTCAAAAAGTAAAAATATAAAATAACAAGAAAGAAGGTTAACATCACATTTTAGGGTACCTGTGTAAATCAAATGATACACCTGTCTATACAGTTAATGTCAAATATTTTTATTTCAGATTTAAGGATGACAATCTTAAAAAAAGGTCAAGGTAAGCTTAGCTGGCAAGATTATGTTTGCTTTGGAAACACAGTAACTTTGAGGATTTTAATAAACAAACTGAAATTTTCCAGATAATAATATTTAAATTCATCTTACCTAAGACCTGTGCTTGCAATGTCAAATTCCAAATGAGTACATGACCGGTCAGAAGCAGGTTTATGGAGCTCTTTTCTCACAGCCACATTGGATCTAAAAAAAAGAAACAAATAGAAAAGGCACACAATTCAAAAGAAATAAATCAAAATATAATTATTTCCTTGCTGAATTTACTTCTACGAAAAGTATAATAGTGCAAACTGATATGCAATTACCTGCATGGATGGTGGATGTCATGGACAGCATGGCCATTAGCAAGGCTCCAGCTCTTATCCAGGTGATCACCTTCATCGGGTTTGAGGAATACCACACGATATTCTGGAATAGTAGCAGTATAAGGTGTGGTTGCGCCTGATACATCATCTTCATCTCTAAGCAGATTGTCTAGTTCTGGCCATAAAAGCTCTTTCCTGAGAAGACAAAAAAAAAATTAAAAAAGGGAAATTCAGTTGTGTGTATCAAATGTTTAAAAACCTCATTTAAGCATATACCATGCAGAGAAGTCGTCTTCAATGCACTGATCATCATCTCCCAGACCAACTGGTATTATGCGCTTGGCACCTATTTTATGGAAATTAATATTAAAATTTTCAACTGACTAAAATGACATACATGTATCATATATATATGGTAAGTACAAATTCGTTACCTTGCTTTTCAAGAAGCTCATCTACCACTTTTGCAACCTATCATCCAAAGCAACAAAAAAATGAATGAAGACAGAGATAAGAAATGAATTTAAAGTACACTACAAATTTGAACAGATTGCCATACACTAAATCGCATACTAACCTTGTTGAAATGCTCATATTGCCTATTACCAAGGCCAAACACAGCATATTGAAGATTATTCAACCAAGCCCCTTTCTCTTCACCCTATAATTATACCATAATGAAGCCCACAAGTACCTAATTAATATATTGCAGAAAAAATAACTATCTGTTTCCAAAACAAAAATATATGTTGCTTTCTCTTTACCTCTGTGAACCATTTGTAGAACCTGGCAGCATTATCTGTTGGTTCACCATCTCCATATCTAATTTTCAAATAAGAAAATTTAGAAATGATTTGACAGGAACAAATTATTACTAACTACAATCATGAAATCAATCTTACGTGGCCATGAAAAATAAAGCGAAGTTTTCTTTCTTCATCTTCTCCCCATATTCATCATCTTCAGCAGCATAGTCATCCTACAAAATAACAAAATAATTATTATTATGATGATGATGAATTAAACAATCAACATTTTTTCATGGTACAACACTTTGGATTGTTCAAATTTAAATAATAATAATAAAAAGTAACTTATACCATATCAACAACTTTGAATACGGCTTTCTCATATCTCGCTTTAGCCTCCTCGGCAAGTGCCTAAACAATCATGATGAAATCTATAAGTACAATTTTTATATGACAACTATAATAATTATATTAAAATTAAATCAAGTGTTTCAGTGCCTAGTAATAAACTTCATCACTAAATTTTTGTTATTAGCCCAAAGAAGAAGAAAATTAAGTAAAATATAGCAACTCCAAAATAAGGGACTTGAACAACCGACAAAATCCAGAAAAGAGATTCAAATAATTTCCTGAAATTGGAAAATCCATTCCCTTCTTTAAAATTAAAATAATAGAGCAGTTGTTCCTGATCTCACGGAAGTTCTTTGTTCGTGAGCTTAAAAAGGGGAACGGGAGAATTTTATTTCAACTTAATTATTTAGTTGTTTGTTTGTCTGTGTACTTATATTTTATTAGTTTCTTATGTGGCCTGTGGGCAGTAGTAGAACTCTACTCATCTATCTAGTAAATTAATCAAAAAATTGATAGTGTCTACTAAAATAAACAAATCCATTAATTTATCAGTAAACTGAGAATCAATCCATCAGCACAACAGACCTTAGCGAATCCCTCAGCAGTCCCAGTTTGAGTGCCGAAAAACACAGTAACCTTTTTCCTCCCGTCGTCCTGCTCAATCTCACGTGGTGGCGCCACCTTGAGCGCCGTCGGTCGTGGAGGTCCGACCTCCTTCTTCTCTGCTCCAGAACGCCTCCAGATAAAAAAGAAACCAAATCCAACCAAAAGAGCAACAGCTGTTACAGCCACCGTGAGCATCTCTCTATTCTCAGCAATTGACACCACCTCTCTCCCAGAGAAGATCGCCATCAGAAAGTCCATCGGAGACAGATCCATGTGTTCTGTATCCATGTCTTATTATCTCTCTGTAACAAATTCAAAAGATGGAATTGGTCTCGGGTTGGTTGGTTGAGTTTTCGCTTTGTTGGTTATTCTTGTTCGTGTTTGTGTGAATGTTTGGTTGGGAGTTGGTGAGAATGAAATGTAAGCTTTCATGAGAGAAACAGGGGGAGGTGAGATGAAGAGATTTATATAAGGCAAGAAACAACAGAGGAGGTGGGTTTCACCAAACCCCGGTGGGTCAACACGCCTCTGCTGCACCTACTCTCAGTTATGGTCTTATGGAATCTATGAACTTGGTGCGTGATTTGCGAGTTCATTAAAGAGAAAAAATTTACGCTTGGGATGAAAAGAAAAATATAATGTTTTTTAACATGTTTTACATTAAGTCAAAATTAGTTCCAGTCTCCTATGGACTTTATTTTTAATTCAATTAATGTTTTGGACCTACTTGACTTATTGCCACCATGTGAAATGCGGAAATAAATCTGCTGCGTTTTTTTGGAATTGCAGGATCTCTGCTTTTTCAGATTAAATTATTTACTTTTTTAATGCACGAATCTCAAAATAAATAAATGGTTTGATTTAGACAAGTAGAAATTCTGCAATTTCAAAGAATTGCAGCAGATTTGTTTCCGTGAAATGCAAAATAAAACTTACGATCAAAGCAATTTTGTTCTTTTTTACTGATTTAGATATTAATTAAGTGGCTATAGTTGAATGTATTGCACAAGTAAATGACTGGTGAGTATTTTTTTTTTTTTTGTAAGAGTCGATGTCAAGAGTGTTGTCATTAGGGTCGGATCTATATAGGATCAGGGGCAGTCAGGGTGGATCTGTCTTTTGTTTAATTTGAATTTTTATAGAAATCTATAGGTTTTGACCTACTTTGTTTTCTCTGAATTTCTTTTTGTCACTCTTTGAAATTCTGATTTGTAATTCAGGTCAAATTTAGAGTTAAAATTAAAATATTATTTTTTAATTATGATTGGTGATTAGAATTATAAGTTAGAGTATCAGAATTATAAGCCAGAGCATTGACAATTATAAGTTAAAACATTATTTTTTATCTAATATCCGATTGGTTAATGAGTTTGAATCCGATTTATTATTTTTTTGTCCTTCGAACAAAAATTCTAAATCCGTTCCTAATTATCATTTATTAAGTCCTGAAACAATATATCTACACTATTGGAATTTTAGAAGTGCAAAATAAAGACTTAATTGGTCATATATATACTTTTTTTTGCAGTAGCTCATTTATTTTTATTTTTACTTATCTTAAATTTGCAGTAACTTAATTTGGATACTAATCCTGGATAATGCTGTGAACCTTCCAATGCATGAAGGAACCAGTTAGCTCCACCGGACATAATTTATATGGAGACATTTCTAGCCACATCAAGAATTTCAATTATCCTCTATTTATCCTAATACTTTGTAGTTTTCTCCATTTAATTATAAGAGCATGTTAAAAAAACGAAAAGAAAAATAAGATTGGTGCACATAAATATATGGATTTTCTCCGGAACAGATTCAGAATTTTCGGGGCAGAAAAATATTAAATCGGATTTAAATAGCTAATTGGATTTAAACCTATTAACTAATTAGGTACTTGATAAAAAAAACAATGCTTTAATTTATACTTTTCAATACTCTGACTTGTAATTTCTGATGTTTTGACATATAATTCTAATTACTAATCATAATTTATGAAAAATTTAAAATTTTAACATTAAATTTCACCCGAATTACAAATCAAACATCCAGAGGGGATACTCTGACTTGTAATTTCTGATGTTTTAACCTATAATTCTAATTACCAATCATAATTCATGAAATTTATTTTAATTTTAACTTTAAATTTAACCAGAATTACAAACTAAACATTCAGAGGGGGCAAAAAAAAATTCAAAAAAGGACAAAGTCAATCAAAACGTCCCGATATCCACTAAAACTCAAAATCTAGAGGACAGCTGCCCCCTGAATTCACATGGCCCGCCCCTGTATTTTCCTATTATTGACTTGCTACAAAATTTGACTAACAGTCATGGTCTATCCTCTTATAGTTTATAATCAAATAAAGATAACACTACAAAAAAATATATATAATTAATTAATAAAGGAATCGGTAAAATCAAAATACAATGACAACAGTTTATAGAATCATCTAAACTAAAAATCAATTATTAAAAAAATATCCCTTTACTCAATTTTCAAAATTTGTTCATCCAGTATATTTTTTTTTTCCAATATCTCTGAATTCATCGAACATCACTATAACCAATATAGGCAACACTAAAATAAATTTAAAATAATAAATGAAGGAATAGAGTAAAGTCAAAATTCTATTATAATTATTTATGTCGAATCATCTAAGTCAAATAACAATTATGAAAAAAATATATTCTACAATAACTTTCCAAATTTATCTGAATTCATCGAACCTCACTATAGCCTCTGGGATAATATACTTATCCATGTTATTCTATTGAGCGGTTGACAAAGAAGTAAAAAAAAAAATAGTGTTCCCAATTCAATTGGCGGATCGATATTTGATCCACCAATTTGATCTGCCAATTAAATTAGTAGACAAGATAAAATCCGATATTTTTGAATAATAGAGTGATTTTTTTTGGAGATAGTAAAAATAAATTTTCATCCATTCTGATGTTCTAATTTAATCAAGCTGATCAAATTTCATTTAATATTTATGGACCTCTATCAGAGTTTCGAAAGTCATGTTTTCGTCCATTATGATGATTTAATTTAATTAAACTTATCAAATTTCATTTAATATTTACGAAGGACCTCCGTATGAATTTCGAACTCATGACTTCTCACACAGAGAATGTTTTTAACCACTAAATCAAAAGCTTATTATTATTAGTTAAAAAATAAATATATTTAAATTTCTTGTCGCCCTAGCTGTATTATAGGTAGTGAATTGTAAAAAAAAAACACTTAATACGAGGACACAACATGTCATGCACGGGTTGAAACACGGCGGAACACATTATCCGGTGTTAGTCGTATCGTGTTAAGACGTGTCTGTACCGTGTTATAAGAAGTGTTGTGTTCATTTTAGTAAATTTAAACATGGTACAACACGGTATGTCTAGGGACACGTTTAGCACTGATATAGCTAAATCTGTTTCGACACGGAAGGGATCCCTTTATAATAAAATTTTGGAACTAAGGTATAAATGAAAAAAAACATATTTAGCAAATATTTCTTATTATGAGTACTAAATTGAAAACTTTATAATTTAGTAATATTTTCTTCTTCTTTCTCTCTATCTGAGAACTCAGAGAGAGAAAAAGAGAAAAAAGAAAAAAACGGAAGAAAGGGAAATGAGAATAGCTAAACACGTTTCGACACGCAGAAGTACGGCATAGTTACTTTTTAAGACAAACACGACACGGCATGAAATAACATGTGCTCTGAACACATTGAAACACGGCACGACACGTTAGGATGAGTCGGAGCTGGGTGTCTCGCACTCTCGCTTCTCTTTTGGAGCGTTGATTGCGTAAGCGATTAGGATTGTCCGTGGACAACATTGAAAATGAAAACAAACTACAAAACCAAAAGCCCCAAACTGTAGATTCACAAAAATACCCTTTTGCGCAACGCATACTCTCTGCATTAACTCAAAAAAGAATTTTTTGAGTTAGTGAATCTCAATCGTCTGATTTTAAGCGGAGTCAATCTGACTATTACCTATAACATAGGAGGTTTTTAAATATTAGTACAGATTTAGTCTACACGAATCTTAAAAATGATCAGACGATTGATATTCATTAACTCAAAAGACTCCATTTTGAGTTAATGCAGAGGATACGAATTCAATTTATCTGGCTACAGGACAACCGACCACAGCTCACAGTTGTTGAACATTTCAACTTCTACCTCAATTTTTTGTGCAATTAATTCCAAACTTTTACGGAGTATTTATATACTTTGGTTCATGGGTGTAATGACTCGATCTGCATCAAGATTTGTACGAACTATATTAAAATTCATACAGATCTTTCTCAATTTCTGTGCGCACAGATCTTAATGCTAATCGTACCGTGTTAGAGCTAATTGGACCTAAAAATAAGTTCGATGCCCATGAACTTACTCCTATCTCATACGAAATTGTAAAGACCAGTAATTTGTTACTTTCTTATACTCTGTTATCATAAAAAGAGAAAACTTGGAACTTGAAAAGTCTTGCTAATACTAATCGTCTATTCCTATCATTCAAAAATCAAACTTGTCAAACTTGTCAACGCTCGATATATTAGTCCATTAAACCAATCCACTTATTATGATCGTGGTACATGATTTAAAACTCTTTTATCAAGTACCAGCTAAAGAAGAGAATGTGCTGCGGCTTCCCAAAATCAAAGGGTGAAGGAGATTGAATGCAGATCAAATTCAGTCCGGTGTATGTTTCGGGTAGTTCAATTCGTGTTAAGATTTGTAAGTCCGTTTAATTCACAGAGAGATTTATAATTTCAATTTTGATAGCTCAATCCGGACCGTTCTCTTCCATGGCGAGACTCTTAAAGCAGCCCACCTACAATGGACACCGAATTGAATTTACGGTATCTTATATGAGAATCCTGTCGGCTTAGTGCGAGCATTTATTTATGTGAAATTGTGAAGACCGGCAATTTGTTACTTTCTTATACTCTATCATCATAAAAAATAAAAATAAAAAAATACTTGGAACTTGAAAAGTCTTGCTAATACTGGTCGTCTATTCCTGCCATTCAAAAATCAAACTTGTCAACGCCCGACATATTTGTCCATCTATTATTATTCCATTAAGCCAATTTACTATGATCGTGGTGCATGATTTAAAATTCTTTTAGGACATGGCGGCTATTTAAAGGGAACGGAAGTGGGAACAGGAATGAAAATTTTTGAATGGTCGAAATACTGTGTGCGGGGAAAAAATTTCACAAAATCTGAATAAATTTTTATTTTCCACACGCACAGTTTAAACGTCAAACAGGACCTTACCAAGTACCAGCTAAAGCAGAGAATGAGTTGCAGCTTCCCAAAGTTAAAGGGGATCGAATGCACATCAGATCAATTCAGTCCGATGTATATTTCGGATAGTTCAGTTTGTGTTAAGATTTGTACGTCCATTTAATTCACAGTCTAGAGATTTATATTTTGATAGTTCAATCCGGACCATTCTCTTACCATGGCACGAATCTTAAAGCAGCCCACAGTCTCATTGGACACCGAATTGAATTTGATCCGGCTGAAATTAGTCTGGATCGTCCAATTTTTTTTAAATTGTAGCTCAGGTACCTGGACAATTGAATTCAACTTTCAACTTTAGTGTGAATTGAATTCAACTTTCACCGTTGAACCAGTAAAAAAAAAATGGTTAAGAAGCAGGGATGTAGAGGTTACAAGTAATAACAAGTCACAACCCGACGCCAGCTCGGTATGACTCGAGAAATGGAATTTTTTTTATAAACTATAATTAAAAATAATAATTTATAAAACTAACATGATTATTTTTTTTTACAAAAATTATAAGAACTGAAATGTTATTTCGGTCCATTATTTTTTTTTCAGAACCGAAATGGCATTTTAGTCCGGCGTGATTTTATAGTTTGTTATACCAGCGGCCACAAAAAAACACACCGGATCGAAATGCTATTTCGGTCCAAAAAAAAAACAGCGGACCAAAATGACATTTCAGTTCTTATAGTTTTTTTTGTAAAAAAGTAATATTTATAAAATTATTTTTTTAATTTATGATTTATAAAATAATTCGAGAAAATGAGCGTGCGGATTTGAATTGTGCATAATGAATTGGATTTTGACTTAATCTAATAAAAAAATAAGAGTACTCTGATTACTCTTTTTTTTGCATGGGAAAGATGGATTATGATATGTCCTATAAAATTCCTCCTCCCCCTTTTTGATTTTTTCAAATGTTTCCGATAAATGCTTAGTTACAAATCTTTTCTTTACTACAATTCTTTTTTTGACAATCCTGTTTTTTCAGCTGTGTTGATGTAATCGGATTCGGGCCGATAAAATGTTTCGGCGACTTTTCTTTTTATATGAATTGAAGCATGCTACTTTTACTTTATCAATAGTCTTGCAGTGAGAACGGTTTGGATAATATCCTATCCGTATTCGAAAATTTAGATGTGGATATTCGATATCTGAATATCCGTGTAGATAAAGATACTAAGATGATTTTATGTTTCAATTATTCATATCCGAATAGTAGATATATAATATAGCATATATTTTAATTAGATAAATATTATGAATTTTTGTAATTTTTATATTTCTTTAACAAATTTCTGATCTAATTTGGACCCGTATCCATATTTATCTGATGATATCCGCTCCGTATTTGTATCTGAAAATGAAAAAAAAAAATATAAATATGATTTTACCACTAATTTCACCGCTACTCTTACTAGTTGCATTCAAAATGAAAATATTTTTGCAAAAGTTTTATAAATCTATTAGCTGTTGCTAGTTGTGTTTTAACACAGTATTGTAAAAAATGGTTTTTTTGGTGGACACCGCTAAACGATTAATCTAATTCTTTTAGACAATTTGACATTTTCTTATTGTATTTAATTACATGTGTTTCTAATTAAGTAAGAGAGAGGATCACTTCCCAATTTTTTTTTTTAATAATCTTAGCATTTGTAAATTATTGGTTATTTTACTTGCACATGGTTCATACTTACTGTAAACAAGCTAGCTGTTAACACTCTTCTCAATTGATTATTTCATATATTTTTTATGTTTCGGATGCTGAGCATCTCCAACAGTAAAAAAAAAAAATGAGTGTCGTAAATTTAACAAAGTTCAAACAAAAAATTCGATGATTTATGCAAATTATTGTGAAAGGCTGACTAATCAATCTGAACGGTTGATCAATAATTCATAATTTAAGAACAATATTATTTCTTCTGTTTAATATGATGTTTTATATATAGTAATTAATTTACTTCTACTGGCAGCCAAAAATACTGTTGCTTCACAATGATCAAATATTAAAAAATAATATAAGGGCTGGTAATTTTTTTTATAATATATGAAACTTTCTTTGAGTATTCAAATACTGAAATACATGTTCTATAATTTTAATCTTTAAAAAATGCAACCACATGTCGATTCATTGACTTGTACTGAATAATCTGTTAATTATATGGTCGTTTTTTAAAAGTTTGAATGAAATTTTATAACAGTGGTTTTAAATTTGTGAACCTCCTAATCATCACAGATAAATCAATAAAATGATATATTAAATAAGAGGTCGTTTTCTAATTTATTTTTGTTTGCATTTTGTTTGTACTTGTTGTTGTCCTGCATATGCCCACTTCAATAAATTCATATGGAGGTCTTAAATGTTTTGTTAGCTGCACCTGTAAAAGCCAACACGGCATTATGTGAAGAAATAGGTATACCCGAATTTAAACGACATAATAGGTGCCAATATTTTTTTTATTAATATCCAACATTAAATAAAAAAATTCCAAATTTACCCACGAAAATTGGGTATTTGTAAAAATGTCCAAACAAGCCAAAAAGTTTGGATATTTAAATAAACTTTTTATTTTTAGAAAATGTTATGATTTATTTATTGTTTGTATTGAAATATTAGAATATTTTTTATATTTCATTGAAAATAGATATAATACTATATAATTTGATTTATTAAAAAGACTGTAACAAATAACTCGGATCAACATTTTTCAGGCCGGATTTTTTGCGATTGTAAGAAAAATAAAAATATTTCTTTGTGTGTTATTGAAAAAATAAAAATATTTTGAATCTAAGTTATTGATTCCGGTTCAAAAATCACTTCTAGATAAATACATAAAATATTGTAGTCTTTCTATTAAATTTACTAGAAGGATCACATTTATGTATTTATCTAAAAGTGACTTTTGAATCGGGATCAATAACTCAATTAAAATATTTTTATTTTTTCCAATAACATACAAAGAAATATTTTAATTTTTCTTACAGCCGCAAAATAATCTTACCCGAAAAAATGTTGATCAGGATTATTTGTTGCAGTATTTCTAATAAATCAAATTACATAGTATTCTATCAATTTAAAAAAAAAATACAAAATAAATAAATCATAGTATTCTCTAAAAAAAAAGAGTTTAGAACTGGCCAAAAAATGGCCAATTGCAAAAAAATATTGGTAACCGATTATTTTTTGGCTGGTTTGAACATTTATAAATACTCAAATTTCGTGGGTACATTTAGAATATTTTATTTAATGCTGGATATTAATAAAAAAAAAAAAGTCGGTAATAGGTGCATGTGCTGTGATCAGCAATTTCAATTCATAATACCAATAAAAGCAGTTGAGAGGTTGGTAGTTTGCAACATTTATTAAAAAAAAACCCTGTGAACTGCTTGTTAGAGAATTCATGATGAGTTTAATTTTAAGCGTTTACATTTGAAACTTTAACTATTTTATGTCATTTTCTTTTTTTTACAATCTTCTGATATTGAAAAATAAATTACACTGACCTTTTATTGTTATAAAAGACGAAATAAAAAATAAAACTCCGAAAAAGACTCGTCAAAAATTTCAAAATTACTATTTGAATTCATCATTTAAACTGTTGATGTTTTAGGCATGAGATCTATTCAAATTAAAATTGTTCTGAGGAAAAAAAAACATTCAATACAAAATTAAATTTTGCAATGATAATTTTTTTTATATAAAATATACATTTATCCATTTTTTATCCAATTTTAATCCAATTTTTTTAACTCTAAAAAAAATCAGTATATTGATAAAAAATATCATTAGCTGAGAGATAAATTCACCAAAATTGACATCAGATCTGAGATAAATCATATTCCAACAAAAATAATATACAACAACCTATATATTTCAAAGTTTGAAGTCTATGCATTATATATTTATAATAGTATTTAAGCAACAACCTATACAATAATAATATACAACACCTGAAAACTTCACAATTAGATTAATTGTCACGCCTAACTAGAGAAAGGTAACTAATTTTCACCATTATCATTTAAAAATATGTTAGATGTGCTTGTATTCAAAATAATTATATTATACTTTAATAAAAAAATGTATATCTATATATGAATAAAATATACTGATATATATGAATAAAATATACTGATATGTAATGATTAAGTGTTTTTGTTTGTCTTGTTATAAAAGAGCTATTTCTAACGCATTGCTAAAGGACCTGTTTGGATTAGGGAGATAGTCTCATCCCCAAAATACCATCACAATTCTCACTTTTTATTTATACCATGATAAAAAAAAAAAAACCACAAATTATGGAGAATTAAAAAAAGACTAGGGCCGCCAATTCAATCTGCAACTCCCTGGTATTTTTGGAATTTTATTCTGAATTGGCAGCCCTGGTATTTTTAGAATTCTCTAATTTCAATGATTTTTTTTTAAATAGTATTAATAAAAATTTCGGCAATTCTCATTCACCTACAATTCAAACGAACAAACATCTCATCTTCGCTAAAATTAACACTATTTCGTTAACCTAAGATCTCTCTGAAATAACAATTCGAGACATCTTTAAATGAATTATATTCTGAACTAATTCATAGCAAATATTGGAAGGTCAAAATTAACATGAGAAATTTGTATCCCAAGTAGGAATGAGAACGGAGTAGATAAGAAGCGGATAGTGGTATATCTACATTTCTTTTTAATTTTTCAAATACAGATGCAGATCAGATGTTAGACGAATTCGAATACATATCGGATCGGATACTTATTAAAAAATACTAAAGTTCATAATATTTATCTAATTATAATGATGAATAATATAATTTGTTCATAATATATATTAAAACTATATAGTATATTTAAATACGAATAATTAAAACATAATGTATCCATATCCACACATAAATTCAAATATCAAATATTCTCATCTAATTTTTTGAATACAAATTGAATTCGAACCATATATTATCCAAATTACTTTTAAAGGATATCGAAGATTATTTTCCGAGTACTTTTCTTTTTCATTTTATATAGTGTTCTAACAAATACTCGGTTCTCGTGACCCGGTCCGGTCCGCCCGTGACCCGTGTACCGGTCCGGTCCGGTCCGTGCACGGGTTGCACGGGTTCGGGGGTTGGCCGAACCGGGTAAAAATCCGGGTAAGGGTACAGTTTTTGAAATCGAAACCCGCCGAACCCGTGACCCGTGAACCCGTCTACCCGGTCCGGTCCGCCCGCCCGCCTACCCGTACCCGTACCCGTACCCGCCTACCCGTACCCGGTTTTGAAGATCAAATATTTCGTGATGCAATATATGCCTGCGCATGCTTTACAAAAACAGGTGTAACTTTCAATCCGACCGTCGGATCGAGCTGAAATTTGAACTGGAGATCCACAGCTCAAGGACGGATCAGAAATAGGTCTATAGACCCATTTCGCCAAGGATCGCTTCGGATTCGCGATCCGAAGTTGTTTTAAGGAACTTTTGGATGTTTTTCTATAATTTTAGACTTTTGTGGGTTTTTATGTAATTTCCGCTTTTTAGGGTTTGATATTTAAGACAGAAAGTTGGTTTTTTTTGGCAGACAATATTATTAAGCAGTTTATATCAAATTTCTGAGAATCTGTGTGATCTCAAACAAAATTTCTCTTTTTCATTGTTTTTGCAATTTCTGTGTTGCTTCGTGCATCATTTCGTATTTTAAAAACAAATCTAAATCGTTTTTAAATATTTCAAATAATTCCAAATAATTCGGTTTGAAAAAAAGAAAAAAACCGTTACCAAATATTTTCTTTGTTTTCAAATATTTTCTTTCTTTCAAAAAATCGAAAAAAAAAAAAAAGGGGGAAACAAAAGAAAAAAAAAAAAAAAAGAAAAAAAAAAAAAAAAAAAAAACCCGGTCCGGACCAACCCGTGAACCCGGTCCGCCCGGTCCGTGAACCCGTGGGGGTAAGGGTAGAGTTTCAAAATTTCGACCCGTGTACCCGCCTACCCGCCTACCCGTGAACCCCCCGAACTCGTGCCCGGCCAACCCGTGAACCCGGGCGGGTTGAACCCGGTCCGGTCCGTTTTAATACACTAATTTTATATCCATAGAAACTCCGAGAGCTGAGATACATCAACGTGGCGCAAAGAGTAAGGAACACAAAATATAAAATAATAGTAAGAAAAAACAAATATGGAAGGTACGAAAACACGATCCGCCCACAAGTTTTCATAAATGCTATACTGGTTTTGCACGTGTAGCTTCTGTCTGCCATGATTTGGTTGATTTGGTCATGTGGTGAAGAAAAGTACAAATCGGAGAGCTTCGCAACTTGCTCCACACAATTTTCTAGACGTGGACATTACTGATTCCCTCATTAGGAAAATACTTTGGAGTTATATAACCTTTTCAAGAATTTCTCAAATTACTTTTTTTTTTCTA
Organism: Carex cristatella; assembly: GCA_024447775.1. Lineage (NCBI taxonomy): Eukaryota > Viridiplantae > Streptophyta > Magnoliopsida > Poales > Cyperaceae > Carex > Carex cristatella. Next base: position 5,134,108 of record JAJHPF010000025.1, read on the forward strand.
TATTTTAATATTATATTTACCTTTTTAAATTTAAAAAACTCGTAGATTTCCTCAATTTATTATATATATATTTTTTTAAGTATCCGTTTTACTTGGAAGTGTCAATGGCACCATTTTACTCGTTCACCCGATCCGTATCATATTCAATAAAACACAAATGAGTAAGATTTTTTTTCCATAAACTTATCGGGTTTGGATATGGATAAAAAAATTGTTATCTAAACAGGTAAGAGAATGGGTAAAAAAAATTGTTATCTAAATGGGTAAGAGACGGGTAAAGCATATTCTGTACCCGTTACCTGATCGAGTGATTATAAAATAAAAAATTATATTATATATATATATATATATAAATATATATTAATGAGAAATAAATATCTATTTTTCAACTACTCTTGGTAATTATGTTACACTTAATTAACCATTAAAACATGTACATGTATATGTGTGAAATGAACCCATTTAAATATTTTATTTAAGAAATAATAAAAATAATTATTATATTAGGATTTTCTGTTATTTACCCGCTACCGTTTCGTTATCCAACAACCATAATTGATAACAGTAGAGTACGGTAAGGATAGGATATGGGTAAGAACAATTTATAATAGGTACGGGTACGAAAGTGCTTCAACCCGACCCTTAGCGTACCCGTTGACACCCCTAGTTTTACTCGTTATTAAAAAATTAAAATATATAGTTTGGATAGGAAATGTTTAGTATTCTAAAATTGGTTGGCCTCTGAGAGCATGTGGTTCATTTCTCCAATCGTGATGTATACACAGTGATATTTTGACAAATAGTGTTTTAAATAGCGATTTTGTTCATGCATGCGAAATGCTTCGCATAACCGGCCAACTAGAAGATCGAACATTCTCTTAAACATTTTACATATTTATATTTTTTTTCTCTAATAAAGAGTAAAATAGAAATTTTATAGATCTAAAATGAACTTAAATAGAAAAGATAATAAATTGGATAAATTTATGAGTTTTGAAATTTTAGAAGGGTAAATATGATATTATAAATATTAGAAGGAGAAAATACATAATATCGAAGCTTTTAAAAGGTATACATAAAATTCTCCCAATAGAGTAAACCTCTAAAAAATATATATATATTAAATTATATATTAAACTTAATTCGAGAGAAAGATTCAATAAAATAAAAAAATGAAAGTCAAAATTTAAAATTCCGGCTCACACATATTTTTTTAGTTGAAGAAAAAAAGGGAAAAAAAATTTAGGGTTGTGATTTAAAAGTTTGAACCCTTTTTTTTTTACATATATAGAACATGATAAAGTGAGCATCGAAAGACACCTGAACATCCAGTCCTTCTTAAAGGATGACAATTAACAGATGGTTCTATTAATAACTTAATATTTTTTGTAAAGCTATACTTACTCTTTAAGAGCCTTATAATCGGGTCGGTGTAATTTTCTGTAGTTGCTGGTAGGAAAAATTGTAAAACCATACCGAACTGAAATGCCATTTCGGTCTTGAAAAATAAAATGACGGACCGAAATAGCATTTCAGTTCTTATGATTTTTTAAAAAAAATAATAATCATATTAGTTTCATAAAATTATTTTTTTAATTATATTTATCAAAAATATTCTCGGACTCAATTGGTTATCGGGCTCACAAAATTTTGTCCGTTTGTGTCACAAAAAAAAATACGGTTAGGAAGGGAATTTTACATTCCGGCTTTCTTTAAATCATGAAATTTGCTTAAGAATTTTCAGAGGTTTAATTTGTCATAAGAAAATAAGCATAGACATATCTTCATGAGTTTTAATAAAGTGTTATTGCTTATTTATGATAAAATACTCTCATTTCACATTAAATTGAATAGGTTATTAACAGAGCCAGTTCTTAGAATTTTGGAGTCCTGAATATGAGAAAAATTTCGACCCTTTATATATACAATTTTTTTTTTATTAATATATCAATAAATCATACAAAATAGGAGACATAAAATCAATATTCTCAAAAGAAGACAAACGCAGATATATAGACTTCCAGCTAAAATTAGGCACAAAATAGATAAAATTAGAAAAAAATTCTTATGGCATAGGGAAAATTCCACAAGGAAAAAATATCATTTAGTCTCCTTGGAGACAGTTTGCAAGGGTAAAGACCAAGGGGGTTAGGCATTTTAGATCTCAAATTAATGAATAAAACTTTTTTAGCAAAATGGTGGATTCAATTTTTAGATAATTTTGTCCAGGGGAGATAGAAGGATATTATAATTTCCAAATATGGAGTGCAAACTAATCCGTTAGTTTGTTCTCCATTCTGGAAATCAATTTTGAGGGACCATCAAGTCATTGATTTAGGTTTAAATAAGGAAATTGGTAATGGCAACTCCACTGCCTTTTGGCTGGATCGTTGGCATTCAGACCAAGCACTTCAACATTTATATCCTCATTTGTTTTCTATTGTTACTGATAGGTTTATCTCAGTAGCTTCAATTTTTTCCAATTCTAATTTAGCTATTCAATTCTGTAGACAATTGACTGGAATATATAGAGAGGAATGACTATCTCTCAAACAAAGATTTTTGCATTTTACATTATCTTCCAATTTGGAAGACAGATTAATTTGGAGATGGGCTAATGATGCTCATTTCACAGTACATTCTTTTTACAAATGGTTAGAATATGGAGGTATACCCAATACTGAGTACAAGACCCTGTGGAAATCACATCTACCTCTGAAAATTAAAATCTTTATGTGGCTGGTACGTAGAGACAAGATTCTGACTAAGCAGAATTTGCATAATAAAGGTTGGCAGGGTAATTTGTCCTATGTCTGTGATCACATGGAAACTATAAATCATCTTTTTGTTAATTGCTCTTACATTAGGGCAATTTGGGATTGGATTGGATTGGACAGTTTAATAATTTTTACTTTGAGGGGGTGTGTTTAGATGATTTATGGTCTATAGATGCTATAATCCCTTTAAAAGACAAACTGCTAGTGGAACTATTACGGGGGGCTGTCTTATGGTGTGTTTGGCTCGAAAGAAATCGAGTCTGTTTTCAAGATGCTCATCCTATCTGTCTTAAAACTCTGGGGACTAAGATTATATCCCTAGCTACTTTTTGGTGTAAGGCCAAATCTAACAATTCTATACTCAAACTTAGTTTAATCCTTCCTTCTGATGTTAAGAATCTCCCAGATCAGATTGTAGAAGAACAGGACAGCAGTACGGACACAGCATAGGTCGTGGCTCTGTTGCTGTCTCTAACACAAGAGGAGTCCAGCAACACCAATCAGGATTTTGGTGTTGGAAGCCAAATGTCTGGAGAAGGAACGAATGAAGATGATCCGATTGATTGGGAGAATTTAGAATAGTGTGCAAATTACAAATTGATCAATTTCAGTGTTTAGGTTTAGTAGTTTAGCTAATTTTGTGATACAGCTTGTAGTATTGATTAAATTGTTGTGCTTTGGGTAGCTGACTCTTTTGTAAAACTATATAAAGTTTGGTATCTGTTTTAGGTACTGGGCTTTTAACTCTTGGTTTCAATATGAAATCGGTGGATTGATCCACTACTATTAAAAAAAAAAAAGACAAATGCAAAACGACAAAATAAGAAATAAGTGAAACCCTAATATTTTATTTATTTTTAGTATATATAGATTAATTTTTTTTTAATATATACAAATTAAAATTTGTTTTTTTGGACCTCCTTAGATTTTAGGCAATAGATCATCGCTCTGGGTGTCTTGCATCTGAATCGGACCCGATTGTTAAGTATAATATAATTATGTTTTTTGACATTTGTAAACTGGGGGGGGCTTTATGAGAGATCTAGTATTTTTATCATCTCTTACCTTGACCCGACTAATCTAATGGTGACTAACTTCCGTGTGTGGCCATCAAAATGCGGTCTAGACTAGTAAAACAAAATCAAGAAAGATCGAACATAAAGCGCAAAAGTAATCAAACAACAATGACTAGACTAAGATCAAACGAAAATATATATATTAAAACATCAAGATTCAAGAGTAACAAGGTTTACATTCCAGTTCTAGAAATATAAATTTATCCGCAGAACGGCATGTTTACATGATAATAAGATAGAGAGACAACCATGTAAGGAAGGACTCTAACTTTCTACTCTAATACTCATCTATTCTCACTATATGAAAGAAAATACTAAATGATCAAAGATATCAGATATCTTAGGCCATAGGGCCTTATATAGGAGTGTAGGGACGTTTGGGGATGAGTGGAGGCCAAGCAATCTGATCTGGCGACAGTTGTAGCAGTTATTCTCTAGGGGATGCCTCGAATACAAGTCCGTATTGGGTCATAAAGACCTTATTGCACCTACGCCGCTCTAAGTAAATGCATATATAGCTAAGTCTCAAGCCTGTAGCGGCCATCCGGTCCGTATTAGTGTATGCAGACTGTAACAGAGACTTAAAACTGATACTCCGTAATTCCGATCGACCCGATTCTTGCTCCAATGATATAAAATAGTCTCAAAATATGGTTTCTACGTTAAAACATAAAATTAAGTAATAGTAACATGTTTCTTGTAATAATTAAGTATAAATGTGAGAAAATATGAGAAAATCTAAGACAAAATCCTACGTAATTCATTCAACTTTGAGTGTGATCAAATTAAGTCAAGAGGTAGACTTAAATAACATGAACGAGAGTTGATTGATTGTCATTTCTTTTAGAATTTTTGTATTTATATATAATTTTCTATATAATTTAAAATAAAATATATATTATTGTAAAATCGATTTCATTATCTACAATTTTTTTTATATGATTGATGTTTATATGTATTTGATCTTCTAGTTTAAAAGTATAATAATTATACTTATGGCCCTGTTCAACTATAGACGGAATTGTAAAAGAATAGATGAATTATGAAATTGAAACTTGACCACTAATCTCAAGTCTCGAAGTGAAAAATAACTTTCATTAAAATAGAGAAATAATAGGAAATAACGCTTTACAGCTTTATTGAGTTTTCATTATTCAACTCAAAAAAAAAGTTTTCATTATTATGGTCTGTGTCTTTTTCTAAGAGACACTTGTAAGATTTTCTTGAAAAGCATTTCAATACCTACCCAGACGACCCGGGCAATAAATTATAAACTAGGCTCATTACTGGAAGTAGCTAATGCCTTTCTCTTCAACTAGCAACTTTATTTTTACAAAAATAGACACTGACAGCTCAGCAGCTGCGACTACGTGACGTCAGGCTGGAAAATTTTGACATTTCCGCATCAAATTTGCATTGAAAATTAGAAGAGCACGTTGGAGTGAGCATCTCCTCTAGAATTTCAGGAATTCTTATGTCATGAGTTGAAAAAAATGGTATGGGAGAGCCGGTTTTGTCACGGAACGGTACGTCTATGTGTGACTATGGGTTCAATTTTTTTTTTTTTTTTAAAAAAAAAACACTCTTCTTTTCTCCATTTGAATTGTTCAAAATCCATCACGTAGCTTCAATTAAATCTGAATCATTTCAAAATATTAAATTGATATGATAAAAAAGTAATTGAAGCTGTGTGATGAATTTTGAATGATCCAGATGGAAGAAAATGAGGGTGCTCATTTTCTAAAAAAAAGGAACAAATTTGGTTCCGTGTGACTATTACGTGTCGTGATTATTGCGTATTGTGATTATTCGCGTACCGTAATAATTTTTTAAAAATTTAGCACGGCACGTGAAAGATCTAATCACAGCACGTGATCACGCGAGTCACATGTAATTAGGACCGTTAGATCTTGATCAAATGGTGAATTTTGAATAAACTAATCTAAATTATGAAAAAAAAAATAGTTAAATGTGACCAAACGTCACCAGTTACACGGCACATTTGGGGACGGCGTAACTTGAGTGCATTGACTATTTGCGTATCGTGACCACCTTCGATATTATGGTCACAGCACGGCATGTGTAACTATTCACTTGGTCACGACAAGATACGAGATCAAAATCACAACGTGCTAGTTATGGTACGGCACGTTTTACTACTCTAGTCATGACTCATGAGATATCTCAAACTTTGAATTTACCTGTGAAAAAAATCTGAAACGTTTAAGTTCTGTCCGCATGAATCTCAAAACACAATAATACCGGCTTCCTTTGTAAATAAACTTTTTATCTCTGTTACAATATAATAATGAAGGTAATAATGAAGGTAGTATGTAGTAATGGGACGAGCTTGGGTCCGATTCACTTTAAAATTCGTGCACACGTATATTAAAGTGAATGTGTGCGGATATTAAAGCAATGTGCACGGATCTTAAAGAGAATCAGACGGTGATGGAGCCTATCGGACCCAGTTTGAGTCTGATGGGCATCGGACCCAAGCTGCTCCCGTAATAATGAAGGTAGGAGTGCTTAAAGTTTTTTATTTTTTATTTTTTTATATCTATACGTAATTTCATGTATACCCTCAAAAACTTGAAAATTACGTATTCCCCCTCCAAAATTCATAATATATATTTACACTTCTAAACTTAAAAAAAAACACAAATTTATCCTTTTTTATGTATTTTCTATTAAAACTCATTTTAAATTTATGAAATATCCATTTTACTCTTCATTAAATAAAAAAAAAATATGAAGCATGTTTTAGAAAAAAATATCAGTCTACTAATTGGACGCTTTTCGAGGAAAAATATGTCATTTCTCCACTTTTGACGCTTATTCAAGGACATTTAGGTGTATACTCGTCTAAACGACAAACGTAGAGAAATGACCCATTTGTGCCCGAAAACTGACCAATTAGAAGGCTGCCATTTTTATAGAAATATGCTATTAGTTTTTTTTTTTAATAAAAGATAAAATGGGTACTTCATAAATTTAAAATTAGTTTAAATAGAAAAGGACAATAAAATGGATAAATTTGTGAGTTTTTGAATCTTAAAAGGGTAATTATGATATTAAGAATCTGAGAGGGGGGAATACGAAATTTCTTAGTTTTGAAAGGGTACACATGAAATTCTTCCTATATATTAAATAAAGTAAGATTTTGATTAAAAGAAATGCATCCAAATAAAATAAATGATTTTGACAAATCCATTTCATATATCATTGTGCAATTCATAGTCTGGACAACTAATTTAATTAATTTGCAACCAAACAACAAACTTGGAATTAAGATTTTGGAATTGATCCATAATTGATCATGTATAAAGGACAACAAACCCTTTAATCTACTCACTACATAAATTATATTCTAAGGGAAAGAAGAGAAAGACTCACTCATGAAGGGTCCTTTATACCCACCAGGAAAGTGGATTTGAGAGGAAGAAATCTATTTACAAAGAAACGTTTGAAACGAGTTTCAATAGAAAAATCTAGTCTTTGACTTCAATTTCGTTGAGCCACAACCCACGTAGACGTAAGATGGTAATAGGGACATATATATATATATAATAATGATAAAAATAATTTCCGAAAGGTAATGAAAGGATAAAAAATTATATAAGACAATTAACTATATATGACCTAGCTTATAGGTACTTGTTTGACACTTAATATTTTAAGACTCCTATCTTCATTATTATCAGAGAGAAGGGCTCCTCTATCTATCTACCATATTGAGGTCCTGTTCGGCGAGCATTGAAGAATGGGCAAGGATATGGTATTTGAACTGCATTTCACTATTCACATGAGGAAAAAAATTGAACTTAATTTCTTTTTTTTCACGTGAACAGTGGGGCGCCGAACATACCCTGATATTACCAATGCTGGAATAGAGAAATAGAGATGGATGGGGACGGGATAGGAATTCGTATCCTCTCCATTAACTCAAAAGGGAATCTCTGAGTTAATGCATATGGACCATCCGATTCATTTTAAAATCTGTGTTGATTAAATCCACACTAATATAAAAGAGTCTTGGTATTAAAATCAGACAGTGGGATTCGCTCTGTTTAAAATCAGACGACTGAGAGACATCAACAGGATAGTATTGCCTTAGTCCTAAGTCCTTTTTTTTTTTTAACTTTACTTTTAGGTTGTGTTGGTGTTATCGTTTAAGAAATATTATTTGTCATATAATATGTTATTTTGTATGAGAGTTTTTTTTTTATATAAAAATATGTTCAAAAGATAAAAAAAATAACATATATTATTTAATATGTTAGTTAAAAAATATTATTTACATATTAATGTTATTTAATATTTCATTTAACATCATATTTTATGAAATTATTTTGTTTTCTTATAATATATCACCGACTCACCGTTGCACTACATCGAGTCACCGACACATACTAGTAGAGCAATAAGTATGCAAAAATGAAGGGACGAATATTATAAATGGGCTTAAAGTTTGGGCCCAAAATGCTCTGAGGACCCAAGCGAACTAATTTCCAAAAACGTCGTCTAACAACAGTTTGTCTTCATTTATTAGTGCAAACACGGATTGCTATTTGTTACAAAAAAAAAAAATTATTCTTTTTATTTATTTCATCTTCAATAAATTTTTTTCATTCTATTTGGTTTTTAAGAATGAATAAACAGTAATCATTTTATTCAGTCTATTTAGTTTCTAAAAAATCGTTTTATTCATTCCATCTCATCCTAAAAAATCATTACATTTATACTATTTAGTTCTCAAGAAATCATTTTATCCATTCTATTTAGTTTCTAAAAAATCATTTTACTCCTATCTCATCCTAAAAATCATTATATTTGTTCTATTTAGTTTCTAAAAAATCATTGTATTCATTCTATTTAGTTTTGCATTTATTTGGAACTACTTTATAGAATTTATTATGAACATATGCATGCAGGGATCAGTAGCGGTCCTAAATCCAACATGATGATTACATGATAATACCAAACTGTAAAGCTTATTGCCATTAAACATGAATAAAGCAAAAAAATTAACATCTCGAAAAAATTGAGCCTTATTTTATACGGTAAGTAAAACCAAAGTCAATATTACATTTAAATTAAATAATTAATATGGAAAAATTGTAAGAGAAACAAAACAAAGTTAAGATAAGCTGCAAATGTACTTCAGAGCTTCTGTTTCTGAAATGAACTCATCTTCTATTAATGGAATTGTTCTCCAGACCTTTAAACTCAGTAAATTGTTTTCATCATCTGTTGCACCAAGAACGAAAAATATTCTGTTTAGGGTGACAAGTCAGATTGAAATTTAATTATAGAGAGAATTTTATTCTATGATTTTTTTATTCATCTAATGTTTCAAAGCTAGTATTGAAGTAACAAAATTTTAATAAAAGTTAAACCAGAGTTTTCGGGACTAAATAGAACAAATATTGTCTTTTGAGTTGGAGATGCAAAATGTCCCTGTGAAATGAGAAATATACCTGAAATTGCTTGGTCGCTTTCCATGCAAGTTGCAACAACATGAGAACTATTAAGTTCCATAAGTGCAAATTGACAATTGTCAGTTAGACCTTCACAATCAGAACCAGCTTCAATATGCAATTTTGGAGCTCTCTAGAGAGAGGGAAAAAAGAACCAGTCAAATGCTTAAGAAACACTATTCTGTTAATGGAATTTTAAATTAAAACACTACACAGGGAAACTTAGCTACCATTCTAACATCTGCACAAGCACTGCATAATTTTTATATTACTCTATACTTTCAAGAGAGGGTACTACGATTAGTAAGACTGGAATACCCTTGTTCCAACAATGCAGGGTTGAATATGATAGAGTTATATCTTACAAAATATAGCTAACTACTCATATCAAATAACTTGGTGCATTGTTTTCCAAGCTTAATTGCAACACCCTTGGACCGAATTTTCTTGAGGTCCTATGACCCTATTTGAAAATATGGATGACCCAAACTGTAATTATAAGCATCTATGTCATTACATATTTACATTATTCATATCTCATTATTAATAAATCTGGCAGCAGTTAGCTGCTTTGAATTTCTCCAAAAGTAAAGGGCCGCTTTGCAATTAATGAAAAGAAGGTCCTTCACAAAAATCAAACCTTGTTTGATCCCATTTGAATTGTGAAGTTTTTGAATGGAGCACCTGAAAAACCCCTACCAATAGCTTTTACATATGCTTCCTACAAAATTGAGCACCAATAAAATATCATAATAGAGATAAGAGAGTGTACCAAGCACACAGTATTTCCTTCTACATATCAAGCTGTTTAAATCTTGTTTTGTTTTACATTTTCATTATCTGTTTGATTTTATTTAAACTTCTGGATAATTCTCTGTAATTAATTTATAGAATAGAAAAGTGCTAAAAGGTACAAAGAGTTTGAAGGGACAGCATTTGGTTTTTCAAACCAAACCAAACAGCATAGATCCAACTTTTCATGTTTTATGGATTTTTTTTTCTGTTTGATTAGCAACAACCCTTGTGTACTTTATATTTTGTAAATGCTTTTCGTTCTGTAAGATTACTCAAGCTATGTGAGGGGGGGGGTGTAAAAGAAATAGCTCACTTTAAGAGTCCACAGGTGAATAAACTCCTTTTGTTGGATATCAGGATATGGAATAGCAGCCAGATATTCCACCTCAGAAGCTGTAAAATAACGCCTAGCAACTGATATAACACTATTCACCGTTTTTCTTTTATTCTCTTCAACATCAATTCCAAGCTATCAAAATCAACCAAAACCAGTCAAAATATAGATCTCTTTAACTTGTACCATTGCCAATAGTGATTATTAAAATTCAGGAGTCAAAGACCACAGGAAGGAATTAAGTATGGAGATAGGATTGTGAAATTTTCAGGGGATAAATGTTTGGAAGAGAAAAGTTGATACGATAAATACCGGGGTTTCCAGCGCAACTGCACAAGCAATCAACGAAGATGTGTGTGAAAGACTGAATTGCAAAGGCCGCATGATAATATTATCACCATCTTGCCACATCATCTGGATAAAAAAATGAAACAAATGATAAGAAGAGTAATAAAAAAAGGTAAATGAGCATTTCCAGTGGACGGAGAACGTGATAGAGCGTACTTATGAGCACCGTTTTCTTAAATTATGTCTTTAACAGGCTACATCCAGCATTTACCTTATTCAGTAACATGCAATATTTTAATCAAGCGCTGAATGCTTGCAGTTATTGCGGATTCAGCCAGCTTTTAAAACCTTGTGCCCAACTTAATTTTAGCAGAAATGGACTCCATTCACTTTTTCATACATAGCCAACTCAATTGCTTCTCAACCAGCTAAGAAACTTGGGATTGGCAATCTTAACCTAAACCCCACAACCATCATGTCAAGAAATAAACCATTAAAGCATTGGATTATAGAACTTTAATCTACTTGGCATGATTTAAGTTCAGGAGCTTAAATTAGAAATAACTATCAAAATTTAACAAAAACACACATTTACCATCACCTAAAATCTAGTGACCAGCTTTTTATATACAATTATGCAAAAACCACAGTGATGGTTGGAACTTGGAAGTATGGAGATCAGATATCAGTTGCAGATGCATTAAATTGTTGGGGTCCAGTTCACCAAAAATATTCTCTTTTCCTAAATTGTTTATACCTCAGGTTTGCCATATAAGCCTTTCTTGAATTTGATTGATCTTGGATCAACTCTGCCATCACAATCTAGTCTAATATAAAAATAAAAACAATTATTTTGAATCAACATATCTTCAGAACCAATACTTAGTGCATGAAGATGGGTATATATATATATAATAAATACATACATCTTGAAAGGGTGGTTCTCACAAGTGTGCGTGCCAATATTGCATTCTTTTGGAGCTGCTCTCCACTTAGAGATAAAACATCTCTTTTCTCACATGGAGATAACAAGTCCGTGTACTGTTTCAGTGAAGAAGAATCATTTATCTCCTCTGGTTTAATGTACCAAACATGCGCCTCTCTACAAAAAGTAGAAGTCAATTTTAAGGAATTAAGATATAAAGGAGAAAATAGAATAATTTGTAGATTATCGAATTGGAATCGCTATTTGTATAATTTCGAAAACCAATGCTAAAATATTATCAGGGCCTAATCTTGCATTCATCAATCCATTGTTAATTAGTTTCGTAGTATTTACAAAGCTCCTAAATTCAAGTCACCGATGGCAATCTACCAATATTTCAGAAAAAATATCTAGCATGGAAATTTCCAGTGACAAATTTAAGTAAAAGAAATTGGTTTAAATGTACAAGGAGGCAAGTAGAGTGGCAAACTTGACCTGCAAGAAGGGAGGGGCGCTGAAGGGAGAGTGGAGAAAGTGGTGGAGAGACGGCGAGAGATGGCGCTGCCGACGGGCGGCAACATGTCCCTGTGGAACAGCCTGAGCACAAACATACACCTACCTCTCTCCTACACTGGCGACAGTGCTCAATTCAGATCAATTGCCCATAGCTCCCCCTTCTAAGCAGAGATTGACGCATCAACGGTGGCCAAAGTTTAGGAGGGAATCTTATTTAAGTGTGCAGAAGTGCAGGATATATACAATAATAAAATTTGTTAGAGTCGTGCTTGAATGAAATTTAATACAAGCCAGTTGTCGAATTGCTAAACAATACTACAAGCTGGTCCATTAATGGCTGTTTTCATCAATCAATGACAAACAGAAACAAGTGAGGAGAGAAGAATATACCACAACTATCAATCAAGAGACTCCAAGCACGCACGCTCACAGACGCAAGACAGAAAGCAAGGGTCGCCCGTCAGGAGGAGGCGAGCGGAGTAGGAGACGAGAGGAGGGAACGACGGAGGAGGGACCGATGGCGGTAGCGGAAGCGGGGAAGGGGGATGCCTTGGCGTAGAGGGGCTTCGAAGGAGCGGAGGGCGGCTCGCGCGAAAAGAACTATAAAGTTTGCGTCGGTGAAAATGTGAAATACAAGTTCGCTAAATCCCGATGATAATTTTGACTCATCCAGATCTGCGAATTTGTACAATCGTATTAATCACCCCAGGTATTCCCTGAGGTGCAAGTGAGAAATCTGGAGCGTTCTTTTTACTTGGCACGAATCTCAAACCAAATCCCCTACAGTCTCCATAGGCGCGGATTGAGTTTGGTTTGGCTTCAATTAATCTGGACTGTTCATTGTTTTAAATTGCACCTCAGGATCTCTGTATCTTTTGATGTGTTTATATGCTGTTCAAATTCATTCAGCATTTGTTGATACAGATTTATTTGTAAGTCTCTGCTTAAGTTAATTCAAGCATAAGTCAAACTTTTATGGCATAATTTGAAAAATATTATTCAAATTATATAAAAAAAAAAAACAAAATTGCCGGAAGTGTTCTCAATTAATTTGATAAGCATGTATCAAATTTGGATTGATTTTGAAAACGCGTAGCCTTCCGTATAATAATTTAAAATTTTAATTAAACGGTGAAATTTTAATGACTTTAGTATGAATGGCTGGTCAATTTTAATTTAACTCGAGTTTAATATACCTTGTATCTAAATAATCGAGAACATATATAAAATTTTGATTTTTCAAAATTTGAATAATAGTTTTCTAAAATATTAATTATGTATCATAAGAGTTGGAAAAAGTCATGCTTGCATATTGATAATACATGTAAGAGTTAACTGAAGATTGACAAACATAAAAAAAAAAAAGCTGAACTTGGATATTTGTATAATAATCACGTCCTCTCCATTACCTGAAAAAGTACGTATCTTTTATAATTAGTGAATCCAGAATCTCATAGTCCAATAATACAACCCCCTGTGCTAGCTCGAATCTCAAACTGATTGAGATTAAATCTCAAATCGTAAAATGAGCTAGATCCTCTACGGTACAGGAGCTGAATTCTTAATACCAGACTCGCCTACATCCTTCAGTAATTATTTATCTTTATTTTCTCTCTCCCTTTTACGTGATTATTTACGAGTCTATGTGAGTTACATTACTGATCAAGTAAAATCTTGATGAATAATCTATGAGTCTGAATCGTAGGTTTAATACAGTAGTATAAGAGATGACATTGAGTTGAACAGGAATTCTTTAATAAATAAAAAAATAATCTATAAACATTTTATTTGAGAATACATATCACGTTCTCATCCTCGTCTATGTTAAATTTTATTAACATTATTTAATTTGACTTGGATATTTGTATAAAAATTATAAACTTTATTATACTTTTTGAACGTACCATTCAAATACAGGCATACAGCCTTCTCACCAATTCATTTCTTTTGTGTAGTGTTGGAATGACAAAGTAGAATGTGCATTTCTATGCAGAAAAATGGTTGGAGCATGTTGTCACCGTATCATGGTACAATACAATTATTTTTCTCATTTTTGGTGTGGTATTGGATATGACATGCATGGTCGGGGCAAAAATTAATTGTACCGAAATTTGAATTTGTATCTTTTGCATTAACTCAAAAGGAAATCTTTTAAATTAATGTATCTGAACTATTCGATCCGCTTTAAGATCCGTATGAATTAAATCTACACTAACGTTAAAGAGCCCTTGTGTTAAAATCAAACAACCAAAATGTATTAATTTAAAAAATTCTCTTTTGAGTTAATACAGAGGATACGTGTTTACCGAACCTATGATGCGGTGCCAACAAGTTACTAATGTTGGCACTGCATCACTAGGCGTTCCATTTGTTTTTATAAAATGAGCCAGACCCTCTTTCCTTTCCAAAAAAAATATTTATTTTTTTCAAAATCAACAATTCATCTAAACTCAATCATTTGCATTGTTGTTACTTATATTTGGACATAGATTAAAAAAGAAATATCAAATATTATGCACACAAAATTCGTTGAATTGCGTTTACAATACGTTTTTTCTTAATACGACCATTTTCTTAATATGATTATATTTATTCTATCATTTTTTTGACTAAATTAAAATCACATATAATTTTGAAAAATTCTCTTTATACAGTCGTTTTTTTTTTTTTTTTTAAAGATTCTTGGTAGAAGCTACCAAGTTCTCTTTGTACTGCCGTTATTCTGCATTCTAATTTCTAAGACCAAGGAGTCCAAATTGGAGTCATCTCTTTAAATTTTCCAACTTTTTTTTTCTTTTCGCCGGTGGCAGCTCGGATGCCTGCTTTGAGATCGTGATGGACGGAGCTTATGATTTTACTTCTTACCATTGGATGGATCATCAACGGACCGATCTGGAGGCTTTCGATTTTTTTTTTTATAGAGGGTGAAAGTTCACAATATATAAATGCACACGGATGTGTGGACTTTTTAATCTTGTGTAACAATGACATTTTGGGTCCCACTGTATGGCAAGGACCAGGAACGGTTCTAATCTCTGTCTTGCTTTCCCGGCGCAAGCGATTTGAATTCGCATCCTCTGTGATATCTCAAACTTTGCGTGACTTTAGGGAAAATCTTAACCGTTTAAGTAGTTTTGCACGAATCTCAAAGTAAAATAATACTGGCCCCGTGCGCCATCCGCCTGTCCCCGAATAGCCACCAAAGTTAGGACGGGGCCCGCAATCCAAATTCTCGTGACTTTGAACTGGTCCCCCTCCCAGGTACGCTATCATAATAAACAGCATCTGAACCGTTAGCTACATATCTCAAAAGTTTTTCGATCCAATCAGTCTGTTTTCCCGATAAATCGAACGGTCCGAATTTCGCCAGTTGGGTACCTAATAGATACGGACTCGGGCCGACAAGACCATAATTCAAACGAACTGGGGATCCACTTTCATTTATTAAATGTTTTGTGGCTCCCACTTATCAGTGAAATGTTAATAATTTAAAATAAATTAATGAACAAGGTTCAGCGAATTGTCTCTCGTCTCTCTCAGTCGAGTACCCTCTACATTTCAAATTTCACACAAACTCGAAAAGAGCATCACATCTCTTCGTCGCTCTTTCACCATGGCCATGGCTCAACCCCAGTTCGATCTGAGAGTGAGTTCTAAATCGCGAACTCCATTTTCTTCAGATCTCCTTTTTTGTCCTCTGTATTCCAATCTGAGAAATTTTAGCACTTCTGCTCCATTGTAGGTACCCGGTGCCCAGTCAATTGGAAACAGGCGAGTTGATCTGTCCATCTCTAGTTCAATTTTCATTAATTTGAGTTCTCATTGTTTCGTATTCTGATTTTCCTGTGGTTTCGGTAAATTTCTTTGTCCAGCGACAATGCATTTGCAAATGCAAACAACTTAGAACACTGCGCGAAATACTTGAACCAGACGCTTGTCACCTTCGGCTTTTCAGCTTCGCTTGATCTCTTTGCTACTGACCCAGTAAGTGCTTCTCTTCAATTTTTCCGAGGGGAAAGTTACCTCTTGGTCCCTCTTCTCTTTTAATTTGAAATAAGTATCCTGAATATTTTCTCTAATTGTAAAAATTGGACAAAACGTTGACTCGTAACTAGAGATGATTGTGCCGGAGTAATACTTCTGTGACAGAAGATACCTGTTGTCTGATGATTTTTTGCAAATTAACCCCTAATTTTTCTGGTGTAGCGAATTAAGTCGAGGGGTTTGAGTATAAGCTGTCATTTTAAATTTTGTTCAGTATGGTCAAATGGCAATTGTGGCCTTAGATAAGATGTGCTGCTTTCTTGTAGTATAGTGCCTGGTTTAGTTTACCCTAAATCTTCTGGTTTCACCAATTGATGCTGATCTTCAAGTAGTTATTCATTATTTAAATTTTCCTACTAATATTTAAAACGATCGGTGTATAAATTTTATCATCAGCTCTATCATTGTTGGAAAGATGTTTTTTCTAACTTAAAAGCATTAGATAGTACCTCCATTTTGGTTTCTCTTTGATTTTGTGTACCTGTTTGTGTAAGAGTAGGTTTCTATTGCAAGGACATGCAATTGCATATATGCACTGCTTCAACAGAGACAGAGAGATATTGATTTCAGAGAATCATCTAATGATTTGAGGCAGAGGTGATGTTCTTTTATCAACTTCTGTCTTTCATTTTTAATGCTGCTACTCCAATTTGCAGGGGAAATGAAGAAGTGTTGTTGTCCTTTCGATACATGCGATTGGTTATCACTTAATGTTACTGTCATCTCCAACCACTGGAAGTCCTTTGCAAATTCTCTTATTGTTTCCATAAAGCATTAAGCCTAATTAGATGTGCGATCAAGCATACAGTATATTCGATCAAATATTTGCAGAAACTAACTGTTACTTGTGGAATTTTGCATCGACTGTGAATCAATTTTACCTCAAATTTCACCTTGACTTGTGCTATCCTATTTGGGAAACTAAACAAAAACAAAAGCCAATGAATCTAGCTAAATGGAAAAATACATGGTGATCAATAACTCCTAAGATCCAACCAGTTTTGTTAATATGGTTTTTCTACAAGCACCATATCTCTTGAAAAGAGAGTTAACTATCACTTATTTACTTAGTTCACTATTAAATAAACTTATTCTTGCAAATTTAGGTTACAGTCTGACATATCAAGATTGGAGGCCAAGATTGAAAGACTTGAGGCACAAATAGCTGCCAAAGACAGGGAGCTTGCTAGCTTGACCCGCACAGTACGTCCTTTCTTTATTTGTTTTTCCTTTTGTTCATCCAGTTATATTTACATATATTTGCAAGATGCACCAAGTACTTGACCTTGTTACAAATAACACCTAACAAATCTCATATTTGCAAGTAATGCTCCACATCATTTTTTTTTATAAATAATACCTAATTATTAAGAATCAATTTGACTTGAGCAAAATATGCCTAAACTTTTTTTTTTTTTTTCATATTATTTCATCTAAATCTTTTCATATGTAGCATGTTTTTGTTGGGGACCAAGTATCAGTTCAGTGACTTTATTAAGTTGAAAAGTTGAACATTGTAGTGACATTATCTTATTGGAGTCTGGGGCAAAAGTGGCAATAAAGGATTGCATCTTCTCCTTCACTCAAATAGCTTTAATTAAGCTCTTTTGTCTTTCTTCTGGCATTTTCTTTTCTTTTTCTATCGCTTCTCTTATGTCCATCTTTTATTCTTTTAACTACTTTTCAGTTTGGTGATATTTCATGTAATATTCTGGCAAATATACACTATATTTATTTTCAATAAATAGTAGGCTCTTGGCCTGCTATTATCCCCCAGAAAAAAGTTGTTGCATCTCAAATTGTTAAGTCTTGCTGTCAACTGCAAACATAAGAAATGTTGGGCATTACTCACTAATACAATGGACTTTTGGTGTTGGTCGGGAAATTAACCTTTTCAGTTTGTTAGTTATAGATTTATTTTGTTAATAAAATCATGTTTCAAATAATCAGGAGGCAAAAAACACAGCAGCTTTAAAGTCCCAGATCGACAAATTACAACAGGAAAGAGATGAATTCCAGAAAATGGTCATTGGAAATCAGGTGCAAATTTATCTTTTTTCCTTTCGGTTTTGAACCATTTCTATGGCCTTTTATTTATGAAGTTGTTGCCGCTACTGTTTAGCAAGTACGAACTCAGCAGATACATGAGATGAAGAAGAAAGAGAAGGAATACATAAAGCTTCAGGTAACTTTGCATGGATTTTTTCTAAAAATGAAAAATTTATTACTTGAAATGAAAAGTATGTGAACTAAACAATTTTATTGTTTGGGTATTCAGGAGAGGCTAAATCAGGTGTTAATGGAGAAAAAGAAAGAATCTCGTTCTGGCATGGAAATCATGAACTTGCTTCAGGTACATTTTTTCTCCTTTCAATTAAATAATTTATGCAGAGTGCATTTCCTTTGATCATGGTTTATTTTCCAATTCTATTTTTTTTTGTTTAATGACGGGAACTTCTTTTCAATATAGTAATAACTTCTTGCTACTATCTTTAATCTAATAGAAAGAAGGAAGGCAGAGAGGAACATGGACTGGGAAGAAAGCTGACAATGATTTTTCTAAGATGATTGTAAGTTGCCGAACTGTGCCTATTAGGTTCAAATTTTATACTGTTTTGTTAATTTGAACTTTGTAAATTCCATTAATAGGTCGATGCATATGAAGTGAAGAAACAAGAGCTGATGCAAGAGAACTCTGACTTGCGAGCCTTGTTGCGCTCCATGCAGGTACAAATTTTCTACGACTTGTTAGATTTGATACAATGTTATTTGTACTCAAATAAGCGCTCAACATATCAGGTTCAGAAATTGAAGGCCATAATTTGTTGTCCATACATAAGCTTAAATGAATAATATATTTTGCTCGATGTCCTCCCTTACCCACTTAAAGATGCCGCAGTCTTGTTCATGAATAGGAAAAAAAAATGGTTAGCTTGATTTGAAAATTGTTGGATTATTTGGAGTTATTGATTTAGGTAGTATTTCCTATTCTTTACAGGGAATATGAAATTGATTTTTTTCTGATATTTTGTTGGCAAGGGCACATAGCAAGTTATGAGTTGATATACAAGGGAAAACCTGAAGTTGGATTGATGAATATTTTAATTCTCCATCTCTCTTTTTTTTTTTTTTTCAATTATAGGGTGATATGCGTGAATTTTTAAATGCCCAAAATGGGCTTTCACAAGATCACCAGCAGACGCCTGAAGCCAATGGGCGGCAAAATGGATCTCCTCAAACCCCTTTAGGAGGCAAAACGGTACATACTAGATGACAGTTCTCTGAAACTGTACTTAACAGCTTTTAGACTATTCATGCTGTCCTGTAGGTTGTCATGCCATATCTGATAATGTGTTTTAACTATTGTGTGTGCAGGATATGTTTGACCTGCCATTCCACATGGCAAGAGATCAAATTGAAGAGAGCCTGCGCACCAAGATGGCTTCCATCAAGGTTAACCCTACGAGCCATATGATCTATTTTTGTAAATAAATAAGCAAATGTTGTCTTTAGTGATAATAGTTAAAATATAGGCAAGGATGACACAACTACAAGATGCACAAAAGGGGGCAGAGGTGACATCAGAGGCCACTGAAAGAGAACTTGAACTTGAAGCTCAGCTTGTTGAGGCCAGAAGCATCATTCAAGAACAGGTACTCAAATCTTTTAAACACCCGTACGCTTCCCAATATATTCTTTTGTTTTTGTTCGATCGACCCCTTCTATTGCCATCATAAATAAAAATAATGACCTTACTAATAACCTATGCCTTTGTATGACCCTAACTGATGCCATATCACCACCTGAAAACTTGCAGAAGGCGGCATTTATAAGTTTATTTGAAAAAAAAAAAAATCTGTTATTCCAGATTATTTTATTAAAACTGACTGGTGTTTTGTGTACTAATGCAGGCTTCAATAATGTCAAAACATTTTGCCAAGTCTGACAAACCGAGGTAATTTGACTTGAAGAGGCCTCTTTTTGTCCCAGTAGTTGTGTTTCCTTGCAATTGTGATTACAATTTGTCTGATTTGTTTCTCAAAATAAATTCTGATTTGTGTATGTTCTTTTCCTTTTATTGCTATAGGAGATTGAGTGGCCACTTGGGTGATGAGACAGAGGGAAATGATGTTTAAATATCTTCATGGTGTGTATTTCCTTCTTGCAAAATTGATTCAAAGTTAAAATTTCTCATTGCTAACGCAAACTGGAAAGCTTATTACGTTCTTTATTTTCCATTACCTAACTAATGGATGTGTGCCATTTGGTAAAACAAGACATTACAAACATAATTACTAGCTGCAGAAATGGTAACTCTGGGCTGTTAAGGAAAACCGAGAACATCTTTGCAAACAGACCAATCAAAGAAAACCCAGTTGAAGGATGATTGACCTTGAAATTTCTAAAGATGTCGTTTTATTTTCTTCTTCTAGGTGGTATAAAAGCAAGATGATGGTGCATACTCCTATGCACTGCCCCATCTGCCTCCAAATCACTCGAAACATGGCTGGAGGCTTGATATGTTATAAAATAGATAATCAGATAGCTTAAGAAAGTATTGATGTAATTGATCTAGTAAACCGGTAGGTTTTCCTCATTTCACTGCTAAAAGATTAAGAAAAGAACACCCAGTGTTTAAGTTTACTTTTATGTTCGTAAACTCGTGATGCACATCTTCAATGCATAACCAGTTAGGATCATGGTAGGCTTTCTACTCTTCTTATGTTGGTGTGATGCTCTTGACTTTCTTTGTTTTCATGTTCTGGTCAAATCTGATACTGTAACACGCTGCTCGATCAATATCTACTAAAATTGGTAAATTTTTCTTGTCATAAAGATTTTGTAACTGATTTCAATTTCAGAAGCTGGTTTCTAGATATGTGTACGTTCAGATTCAAGTAATCATCAATACCAAGTTGTGGGGCCGGTTCATGATCTGGCAAATTGGCACATGTACAATTTTGGCTTTTATAATTAGTGGAAACTGGAGGAAAGGAGGCATCTACCACCGATAACTTCTTATCCTCTTTTGGATATCTAAGCTGTCCCGCTACGCATATCAAAATATACGTTTTCTTCTTAATTAGGCATATTTGAACATCCGTGCGGATATATAAAATATAGATACAGTTAGGTTTGAATTCGAATCCAGTGAGATATCTCAAACTTTGCGTGACTTTTTGGAATATCTCAATCGTTCAAATACGTTCTACACGAATCTCAAAGCACAAATAATACTGGCCCCCTATGTTCCCCCGAATAGGCACCGGACACGTCGGTCACGCAAAAATTGAGATATCTCAGAGGATATGCACCCGTTAGGTTTAGGGTCCTTGTTTTTGAGAGCAGTTTGGACCCATGCCCATCGGACTCAAATTTGCATCCAATGAGTTCTATAACTGTCTGATTTGTTTTAAGATTTGTGCGTATGGATATTAAAACAAACTTGCATGGATCTTAAAACAGATCGGATGGGCATCGGACCCAAACTGCTCTCCTTGTTTTTGCTTCGCATTGCTGGTTGCAATTGCGTTTTGGTTCTGTTGTGCACTGTCAATGTAATAGGGTGAAAACGGATCGGATAGTTGTAAAATGATCTGTATCTTGTGTCTATTTTCGAATATGGATACAGATAAAGATATTAGATAGATACAGAAACATATTATATTGAAAAAATATCAAAGTTTATAATATTTATCTAATTATAATGGTGAATACTTTTTTTTAATATTATATATTAAACTATATGGTATATATCTATTATTTTGATACATATAATTAAAATATAAAATCATAATTGTATCGGCACAGATATTTAAATATTGAATATCCGTATTTAATTTATATTATTCGTTCCGTTTTGTATGTTGCTTAATTACAATAGAAAAAGTAATTTGTAGTTTTCATATTATTTGAAATGTTGACGCAAGGATATAGCAAGGCTGTTAATTATAATGTAGTATTTTATGCAAACGAGTAATAAAAGAAAGGAAAATATACATTTATTATTATTATTATTATTATTATTTTCATAACAAAGGGTCTGTGGTTAAAGATTGATCGATTAATTGTTTGATTACATAAAAAGTTTTCATTACACGGTGGGAATTTCTGAAATTTGAAAACATTATTTATTTTCGGTTTTATTTTGCTCATCATGTTCTTATTTGACTTTTAAATATTTAAATGATGGTCTTAGACTTCGAGTCAATCAATATTGCATTATGCAGTTGGGCAGGGGTGAAAACGGAACTGATAGTGATAAAATCATATTCATATTTTTTCATTTTTCGGATACAGATACTAAGCGGATATTAGATGGATACGGATTCGGATTCGGATTTGGATTCAGATTCGGATCAGATCGGATATTTATTAAAATAATATAAAAAATATTAAAGTTCATAATATTTATCTAATTATAATAGTGAATAACATAATTTTTTCATAATATTTATTAAAATATATAGTATATTTCTAGTACTCGGATGCGGATAATTAAAACATATAACCATATTAATATTCTTATTCACACAGATATTTAGACATCGAATATCCACATTTAAGTTTTTGAATATAGATCAGATATTATTCATACTGCTTTCACCTTTACAGTGGGGTCATTATGTCCAAGACAGTTGGGATTAGAGAATTAATTATTATTGACGGTTCATGATCCAGCAAATTGCATAGGCGCAATTGGGCCTTTTATAATCCGGGAAAACTGGGTGAATGACTGAATGTGGCATCTACTACCAATGATCCGCATCTTTTCCAGTTATCCTCTTTTGCCTATCTAAGTTGTCCCGCCGACACGTTACGCTTGCGCACATGAAAATATCCCTGTTCTTCTTAGCAAGTGAGAAAAATTATTGAGCTAAACAGAAAAAACTTGTCTTCGGGTTATTCTTAGCAAGTTTTGACGCCTGGTTATTGTTTCCATAGACGCTGCTGGTTGCTATTTTCTGAACCACATATTTATCATTTAGTTTTTGACATTTACTTAACAAAGACGTTTTTTTTTTTTTTTTTTTGTTACAAGCCAGCAGTCACTAAACTTTTAGGGAGCATCTAGCTAACCCCGTAATCTTTCTTCATTTTTTTTCCTCTAATAATTTACTTGATTAACTACTAACTATCTAAGGAACTACTTAATATTTGAAGACCGCCAAATATTTAAAAAAATTTATAACTGCTGCGTAAAAGTATTCATATATAATACATATATATAATACATCAAGTATTTATATATAATACATTAACTATTTATTCCTAAGATGTTAAGAGCATGTTCGGCTGCAGCCCGGGAATAGGAATGTGCACAGGAATGGGTGAACACTAAACTGCGTTTTACTGTTCACGTGGAAATTTTTTTTCTCACGTAAACAGTAAAAATTGGGCTAACAGCCGAAAAGGCCCTAAGTATTTAAAAAAAAATTGACACATTACTCACCCATCTTTTACACGTTTTTATAGGTTTGTTTTTTCTCCGTTCAATCTAACCAATATTTCAGACGATCAGTGATGAATTTTGCAAATTTAAAACTACAAACGTCTTCTATACAATTTTCTCTTTCAAATAAGGTCCATGATAACATACTTTCGAGTGGTCCGTTGCATAAATATTCATATCTCGTCGTGCAAGTATTCATAGCTCATCGAGCAAGTATTCATACCTCGTTGTATAAGTGTAAATAATTCATGTATCAAGAATATTACAAGCATATGTGCATACCTCGGTTAATTTTACAAAAGCAGCCGAATAGTATTGAACATTGCTTTATTGCTTTCTAGTTCAATTTTATTTTTTAGAAATATAAAATAGTTGCCACATGTTTCACTGTCAAAACAAAAATAATCTATCAAATTGTACATATCATGTAATTGAAATGTTACAATAAATAAAAGAAAACAATATTTAAAAGAAACAAAACATACTTCATTTTATTGAAGTATTCATACATAAGATATCAAGTATTCATTCATATAAGTTGAAATATTCATTCATACACGTTGAAGTATTCATACTCGGTGGAGGCGTGCTTAATTAGGATGGAGTGACGGATGATATCCGACAGAATGTCCGTTGGAGTGGGAGCTGCAGGCAGAGATGGAAAAAAGAGAGGGAGCTTATTGATGGAAAAGTGGAGGTGGGAGGCGGAGCAGGGGCGGAGCTGGTAGGCATGGGCAGTTAGATGAGAAAAGATAGTTGATAGAAAAAATGAGAGAAAGTTAGTTAGTTGGAGGAAAAAATGGAAGAAATTATAATTATCCAAACTTTTATTTGCAGTTTTATATAATAAATGAATTAGTTTACTGTATTATAAACCGAGAGCCTTAATTAATCGGTGCTAAGTGCCAGTGGACATATCTACTAAGAACCAAATTAAAATGAACCAAAACCAGATAATATATCACATCTACATTGATACACTTGAATCACACAAATGGCAAGATGTTAATGTTCCCAATTCGGAATTCCCAAGCTATCATTGTTGTTCTTTTGCTTCACGCTCTGGGCAGCCACACCAAGTCACCAACCTAACCCTCTTCAATGGAGATTCTTTGTTGCAAGAAGATAAGGGAACCACTGTGTGGCCACTATAATACGGTGCTGGACATAGTGACAAATCAATTATTCAGGTTCGGTTCAACGATGTCAAAAATTTGTGATTCGGAAATAATTCGGGTATAATTTGAAAATGATTTGGTATTATTTGGATCAGAGATCTCAGTTCTGTAAGGGAGCAAAAACAAAAAAAAATAACCAAAAATAAAATTCTAGGAAAAATTCGTGAATTATTCGGTCAAAGTTCGGTCAACTGAATAATTCGACGTTCAATTTGGCATCACAAAACTGAATAATTCGCAAATCTTGTCACTATGTTGTACAACAGATGTTCAACAAATTAACCACTGTTTTTACAGAATTTAATTTGTACCACGTCCGCCAATTCAATTGACGGACCCTTCTTTTTTGTTCCGCCAATTAAATTGGCGGACATAGTAGAAATTGAATTATGTGAAAACAATGGTTAATTGGTTTTTTTTTTTAATATGATACAAATAAAAATTTCGTTTGTCTTCGAGTTTTTTGCATCCATCATATTCCACTTTTTAATTTTTTAACAATACATTTTTAAAAATTTATATGCAAAAAAATTTACTAGATGACATGTATTATTTTTTCTACATACACATAAAAAACAATCACTTTTTAATTTTATTTTTATATGAATCAGTAAATTGAAAAAACAGAGTCTAAAAATTGTCCATATCATTGTATTTTTACAAGTTCTTGAGAATTATCAAAACATAGTTGAAATGTTATAATTTTTTACATGTACATAGAAATGATATAGATCATATTTAACATTTTTTTATGTGTAAGTTTTAAATTTTAAATTATAGAAGTTTTAAAAATAAAAGTATTTCAACCATTCACATAAACCCTTCTACAAAAAATTAGTACGAGTCACCAATATAATTGTTTTGCTGATGATGTTCAAAAATAAAAATAAAAACTACTTTAGAATATACTTATATTCAACATACATATATTAACTAACTAAAGATACTATTAAGAACTGTATAGCCGCTATTAATTAATACTATTATAATATAATGTTATTTTTTAGGTTTGTCATCAAGCAAAAACATCGCTACAATATCTTATTAATAATATGTTTAAATCGTTTTTAATAAACATCTTTCTCTCATTTTAATTTCAATATCTCTTTCAAAATTTTAATAAATTAATATTAGAGAAAGGATTGTTATAACATATATATAAATTAACGTATTTAAAATTTGACCTTGGCTTTGTAAAATTATAACACATATAATATAGTACTAATAAAATATTATTTTTGTTGACTGGTTCATAATTATAAGAAAATATATTCTTTGATTCATAAATTATTTTTACTGTTGACAATTCAATAATGTATTCCATTGATAGACCATTAATTAATTAATAAAAAAAAAGTGTTTTATGATTGTGAGGGTAATAGTTATCTTTTAAAAAATTTCATTTTTGATCTTTGGCTACAAGTTAAAACGAAAAATATAGCTTATTAATAAATTATAATATAGTAGATAAACAAATTATACATATACTTCCAAGTATAGTCACAAGATTCACGAATTATTTGCGAATTATTCGTTTTTTTTTGTGATGCTGAACCGAATGTCAAATTATTAGGTTGGCCAAACTTTGAGCGAATTATTCATGAATTTTTACGAATTTTTCCCAGAATATTTTTATTTTATTTTATTATTTTGTTCTCTTGCAAGACTGAGATCTCTGATCCGGATAATTTCGAATCATTCTCAAATTATACTCGAATTATTCCAAATCACGAACTTTTGACCTCGCCGAGCCAAACCGAATAATTCATTGATCACTATACTTCAAAGCGGTATACAAATTTAGAAATCTTCTAATTTTGACCACTTGATTTTATACTAAATTAATTCGAAACTTTAAAATTTTTACATGTAGACGCATCACTCGTAAGATAGAAGGATTTCAACGGTTTAGATTCGTCGTTCGAAATTAATCTGATATATTTTAGAATTAAAAGTACAAAATTACTTGATAATCTTAGAAGTACCGTAGTTCTACTCATGTTTTATTATTAAATTTCACGCCTTGTAAATATCTTGTAGGTCACGGATATGAGATATCATTGTGTTGTCGTTCCGTGTTGTAGTAATCGACCATAGAAAATCCAAATCTATTATTTTCTATTTCTAAAAACATTTATCGCAAGACAGAGAAAGGAAAGAGACTGGTGAAGCTAGAGAGGCCACAGTGCCACTCTTCGCAATGGCTAGATAACGCCGAGATAAAATTAGATGGATTTCTCTCCAAAACTCTCCCCTTTATAGGTTTAATTTTCAAGAAATTGAAGTGAAAGGGAAGGATCTAGCATCTCCTCTCTCCCACTCTTTCTCCTCTTGGTTTTTGTTGAAGGAGAGAGAAAATGGCGGTTTCCATGGCCTCTCTGTCGTGCAAGGGCTTGAAGATGGCACCGAGTAACCAATCTATAGCGCCCTTCCCATCTGGATCTGTTGCAGGGTCTGGTTTCGTGCTTTCTGTCCCGTTGAAATTGAGGTTGGGTTTTTTAATCTGATATTTTTTTTTAACTCGAATCAGTGGTTTTAGATTCGCTGTTTGACATCCTTTTTTGGTAGAAAAAATAATTTTATTTTAGTCCCCTAATTTATTAATATTGTTTAGAGGATGTTTGATAGATTTGCTTAATTGCTGATTCTAATAATCTGATATTCTCTTAGAAAAATACTAAAGTGATTATATTATGTCTTTGTTTCTTGCTTCTATTAATTCCATTTTTTTAAATCTCTGTAGGTCAAACTTTTCTATATCTTTGAAGGTTCAGGGGGCAGCATCTCCCACTGCAATTGAGGTATGATATTTCATTATTGTACCAGTCTAGTTTTACAATCTCAGTTCTTGTAAAGCTTTTATGTTAACGAATCTTCCCAAAAACAAAGAACGCAAGCATTTGACATGTGAACCAGTATGTACCACTACCAGGAATTTAATTATAGTTTGACAATGCGACTGTTTAATATTTTTTTTAATTTTGTAGGGAGGTAACTCTGACACCAACACAGTACCAGTACCTAAAGTTATTATAGACCAAGATTCAGACCCTGATGCAACGATAGTCGAAATAACCTTTGGTGATCGCCTTGGTGCTCTTCTTGATACTGTATGTTTCCATAACATTTTTCATTACTCTTTTGCTTTTCTTTATTTGAGACCAGACTGTCTTGAAGAGGTACTTGTTAATTAGATTTATCTATGATTTTTTTTTTATATTATTATGAAGATATGTTAAACCCTTGGGTATGCATTTGTTCATGTTGTAATTTTTTGCTGTCATAATTATATCTATTTAGTTCAAGTTTTCTCTGTCTATCTATCTATTTGTTTGATTAATTATTTGTGTTTGTGCAGATGAATGCTCTTAAAAATCTGGGGTTGAATGTTGTGAAAGCCAATGTCTATCTAGATGCTTCTGGAAAGCACAACAAATTTAATATAACTAAAGCGTAAGCGCTCTCTCTCTCTCTCTCTCTAAATATTCTGAAATTTTTGTTATCAGCAGAAGTAAATGCAACCTCATTTTGCTTGAGGGATAATTTGGGAAGTCTAAACTTCCTTTATCTATCTTTAAGCAATGACACATCTTGTCTTTTCTATCAATTGATAAGAAATAAATTATAATAAATAATACAGGTCTACCGGGCGTAAGATTGATGACCCTGAATTGCTAGAGGCAATCCGTTTAACAATTATCAATAACATGATCGAATATCATCCGGTACACATTCTACTATCTTCTTTAGTTTTCTTGTCTTCATGTAATTGTGATATTATTTTGAAAAAGGTCCTGAAAGAATGGTGATTATTTTCAATTTGAAACAGGAGTCAAGTACCCAGTTAGCCATGGGCGCTACTTTCGGGATTGAACCACCTCCTGAAGAGGTAAGAAATTTTTTCACTTGTGCCCCTGCGAATATCTCAAAGTGTAATTTACACTGTCATATACCCATCATGGAGAGCAATGAACTATCCCATTCCCTTTTGCTATGATGCTTACAGATCAGGAAACACATATTGCAATTTTTTTGTCTTAAACTTTGTTTTATATATTTAAACATAGGTTGATGTTGATATTGCGACACATGTCCATGTGTATGATGATGGTCCTGACAGAAGGTGTGTGCATTTTGCATGTAATTCCTGATAAAATTTTAAATTACTAAAACCTTACTAACATTAAAATTGTTTCTGGCTTGCAGCTTATTAGTGGTGGAGACAGCTGATAGGCCAGGGTTGTTGGTTGACCTAGTTAAGATAATAACGGACATTAACATCGAGGTTCAGTCAGGAGAGTTTGACACTGAGGTATTAAGTAATATTATAAGATGGAAATTAGTAATTGCGTTGAGCATCATAATATTTGTAGCATCAGACATTTCTCATATTTGCATGCAGCTATTTGACCAGTAAAGCAGAAAATAATTATACTACCATGCTGCCTGAATATTCAATTAGCTTGTCTGAATTGAAATTGGCTTGGTTTCAATCTAGTTCAATTTGGGCATAGAATAGGGGCTTATGATATATGGGGCAGCAAGGTTGACTCTATATTGGGAGTTATTTCTTGGATTTTATTTTCATTTTATTTTTGTCTGCTATGTTTGATAAATAGTGTGGACAGGGTTATGTGCAAACATATTAAAAATTGTATGTGTACTTCTGGGAAAAGAACATAAAATGAACTTACATTTGTTTTAGGAATGATTTTAATATTAGTGATGATTGTTTAAATAGGGGCTATTGGCAAAAGCAAAATTCCATGTCAGCTACCGAGGCAAACCTCTGATCAAGGCATTACAACAAGTAAGCTTTTACATAATGTTACGCTAATTTTTTTCTGACAACTATATAATGTGGCATAATAAATGTTTATTTACTCATATGCATTTTGTTTCCATTTGTAGGTGCTAGCCAATAGCTTGAGGTATTTCTTAAGGAGGCCGTCAACAGAAGAGGGAAGCTATTAAGCAGTTTCGGGCTACTCCCGCAAAAGAAAATAGCGCATTGCTTTAATGGGAATGAAAGCCTATTAAGCTTTTAATAATTAATATTAACAAAGATAAACTGTTTCCTTCAATTTATTTCATTTTTGGAGCAGTGAGTCTGTCTAACCCATTATAAATTCTTAGCATAATAGGTTGGATATCTTTACTGAGAATTAAGTTGAATGATCACGCTGACATACAAGTTCCTGTGATGAACCTAGATCCCTCATCTTTGATCGTGCGGCAAGTGCTGTGTGAGCTGCCCTCCTGTTTGAAATGGGGTGGGTGGTTTGGCACAAATCTCAATGACGCATGATCTACTGTGGTGCAGCTGATCACTGGTGCATGCTCGTGCTTGGGGCCCAAGCATCTCTTGATTGATACTCTTTCAAAACAATAGTCATCTCTAATATATGACCTTCTGAACTAGGTCCCTTGGCTTGCAATGCTAAAATAATTATGAAATTTGTCCTCCCAAATGGAAAATTTCCATAATTTACTGATTAGCCTGGTCTTCCATAGGAACGTGTGTGATAAGTTGGCCAGGGGAGTTCAAAAACAGGGAAATAAATATGCTGTTATTCCAAAGGGATAACAGGACCCTGTTATTCCTATCCCAACCATTCAAAGTTTTCCACTTATGAATCTCAAGAAAATTCTTTTTTCATGTGCGAATCTCGATAAAGATCAACAGCTGAAATCGGAATAACAGGTCCCAAAAACAGCTCTTCTAATAGTATGATCATACTTGTGTACTCTGTTGATTCTGACTTTGCTGAAACCCCAAACTCGTGCCAATTTCCCATCTCTGATCAAATTTAGAAATCAAATGGTGAAATGAGCAATATTTCTAAAATATCAGTGCGTCAGTACGGGGAAAGAGTTTCTAAAATATAAATTTGCTAACTCATGGTAAGGGATGTAAATGCAAAAGAAGAATGAAATCCAAGGGGGCCTGAATATTCAGGGGCATGCGTAAAACTAGAGAGATTCAAAAGCTCATGCCTTTCATTCCTCGTTATACTTCATATTTTATATCTTTATTTTCAATGTCCATATTGTTGATCTGAACCGTTCAACATGAAATCCATATTAAAATATGTTTGGAGATGAAATTTTATAATATTTGGAAAAAAATTACTAGTTTTTTAGATAGGTAGAAAATCAGTTTTTAAACGGTCCAGACTGAGTGATTTTGTACCTTTCTTAAAAAATAGTAAAAAAATTTCAAAAACTATAAAATTTCAATTCAATCTATATTTTAGCATGGATATCGGTTCAGATCGACAATTTGGACTTCAAAATTAAAATATAAAATGTAAGATATAATGAGATATGAAAAGCTATTAGAACCTCCCGTAAAACTATATGAATATATTTTTTTTAATAAAATGACGAGCAAGGAGAGGGCTATGGGGTCTTGGATAAGGTATTAAGGTGCTACGTAATATACTAATATAATATTTTGTATAAATGGGAGCTTACGCTGTCTAGACCGGACAAACTTAGATGGGCTATATTTTGGGCCCAAATCAATAAGTATGAAACGGTGGTAAGCTGATGCAGAGATTTCTCTTTACATAGAGAAATGAAGAGACCTGATGCATTTTCCTGATCCATTACCAAGCTTACTCGTACTCAGCATGGAGCAACCGTTAAAACCGATTTTTTTTATTAATAGAAATAAAAAATAAAAAATATCGAGAACGATTCTTCTGATGAAATTCAAAATCTAAGAAAACCGCTATAGTTTATAACGTCCACTGAATCTAAGAAACATTCTAAATGTCATTCAAAACATTCGAGACATCTCTGGACATTATTCTTAATAACGTCCCGTATATTTTTTTTTCCTGTTCTCGCTAATTAAGAGTCAATTAATTTGATTATCTAGACGTTATGATTTATAATATCCGTTGGATATTATAAAACCATCACGATTTTCTTAGATTTCAAATTTCGTTAGAATCGTTCCATATTATCGATATTTTATTTTATTTTCCTATTAATAAAAAAATCGGCCGTTAAAATTCTAAACCTCTCTTTTTTAAAGTAGGTATGAACCATCAAATTTAATTATATAAACTCCATCATAGCTATTATTTATTTCCTAATCACTTGCAAACTCTTAAACGCGGATTGGTCTGTAGTATAAATCAATATCTCAATTTTTAAAGTTCAAACAATTAACCTCGTTAACATGATCTATATATGAAAATGTACATATATTACATTTAATATATTACATTTAGATCAAATTTTGCATTCATTTCAATCTCTTACTATATGTTTAGATAGGTAGAGAATCACTTGATAAAAAATTCTAGATCATTCAAAAGTAGTGATTTTCTATCTATCTATAAAATGATATAAATTTTCTAAAAAAAATATAAAATTTAGTATGCACATGTTGAATTCAGATCGATTATTTGAACTTTTAAAATAATAATATTAATTCATAGTACGGAACAACCAGTGATATGCACAGTGCCATAGCCTACTTCTTTAAATTTGAGTTAGTCTATGGTACTATGCATATCACAGGATGATCCGTAATACGGGTCAATATTTCCGTTTTCAAAATCTTAATGGTCAATCCGAACCGTTCAACAGTGATTTTTTATCCATCTTAAAAAATAGTAAAAAAATTCTAAAAAATATAAAATTTGGTTTGCTAGTACATATTCATATGAAAATCATTTTGAACGGTTTGGATCGACCGTTAAAACTTTGAAAACGAAAATATTGATCTGTATTACGGACTAAATCGTGATATGCATAGTACCATAGACTCACTTAGAGTTAGGGGTGTTCATTGGGTCCGGTTTATTTGGTTTTTAACCAAACCGGAAAACTTTGGACTAATTGGTTCGGTTTTTCAGTTTAAATGAACCGGTTCGGTTCAATTTTTCATTTAGTTCGGTTTTCTTTAATTGGTTCGGTTTAGAACTTTATAAAACCGATTTAACTGAACCAACCGAACTAACTTAGATTTCTTTTAACTGGCTCGGTTTTTTTAATTGGTCCGGCTTATTTAATTGGTCAGTTTTCAAAACCGACTGAACCTCGATCTGCTCTCTCTCTACCTCGATCTACGCTCTTCTTTTTTTTCTTAAAAATCATTCTTCACTCTCTCTTTCTCTTTTTTTGAAATCTCTCTCTGTTGTCTCTCTCTAGCTCTCTTCGCTCTCTCTCACTTTCCCTCCATCTTTTTTTTTTCTCTTGAGATCTGTTCTTTTTTTTCTTCTGTTTTCTCAAACTCTTCAAAACTTAAGTTTGGTTGTTGCTAGAGGTTGGCAAACACCCGCCTGGACCCAACCTGTCCGTGCCCGTGGCCGCCCTGCCCGTGCCCGTGTCACGGGCATCCATTGGCACACGGACACACGGGCACGGGCATTAAACGGGCCGGATCTGTTTTTTTGAAAAAATGCCCGTAAGTGCCCGGCCCGCCGTGCCCGTGACAGATTTTTTTTTTTCTAAAATTCAAAAATGAGAAATATTTTTTTTTAAGATTGATAAATTCTAAGAAAAGTAATAATCTAATATCTTCGCTAATCTAATCGGCCTCAAAATTGTTCAATCTAATATCTTCGCTAATTCTAAGAAATATATCTTTATGCACATACAAAACATTACAATAGCAAACAGAAATGTTCAATTTTTCTTACTTATGTCCTCAAATTGTTTTTCAAGATCTTAAAATATATCATTTTTTTTCAATCTTACTTAAAAATAATTTGAATTGAAAGTTATAAGACTAATGTTTTATTGTATGTATATCTTATATATATATAGATTGACAAAAAATGGGCTAGAAGCATCGTTTTTTTTTAAACTTTAAACGGTCATAACTTTTGCTAGGAAAGTCGGATTAACGCGTATGACCTCAATTCGGAAAGGGAAGGAGGAGACGGTGGCGACCGTCACTCGGGGATATAACTCCGGGTATTCGACAAATCAGAATCGCCAAAAAACATCGTTTAGTGCCTCAAAAATTAAGTTTAAGATTTTTAGTGTCTCAACTGAATTTTCTTATGTTGAAAAATACTTTTCAGCACCGAGAAATGCATCAGCAGCAAGTGTTAGATTTATTGAATGTTAGATTTATTGAATGTTAAGTAATTAGATTTGTTATATTTATTGAATGTTAGATTTATTAAATTTATAACAAGAATTATTGAGTTACAACCATGTCAAATGAATTTAAATTGGTATGAATTTGGATTTATAATTTATTGGTATGAATTTGGATTTATAATTATTTAGAATTTGAATTTATAATAGAAAAAAAAAACAAAAAAAAACAAAAAAAAACAGAAAAAAAAAACAGAAAAAAACAGAAAAAAAAAACCGAAAAAAAGAAAAAACCGGACCTGCCCGTCCTGCCCCCGGTGCCCGGCCCGTCCTGCCCCTGAGCCCGTGACGGGCACAGGCATTAAACGGGCAGGTCAGAATTTTTGAAAAAAATGCCCATGATGCCCGGCCTGTTGTGCCCGTGTGCCTGTGACGCCCATGCCCATAGCGGTCCGTGCCCATGTACAGGCTTTGCCCTGCCCGTCCTGCCCTGCCCGTTTACCAATCTCTAGTCGTTGCCTCATTGGTATTTTATCAAAATAAACATTAAAATCTAACTATATCTCTCAAAATTCAAGGCTTTGATTGATTAATTTTGTATTTAGTTCATATTTGCTAAAGTGAGTGGTGATCTATTGTAAATCTTAAGACTGATGATAGCTTTAATGGTGATCTTGTACTGATTTCAGTTTTTTATGTTTTTCTCCCCTTCACTCAACTTGCACTTTTTTTCTCCTCTCTTCCTCTCAATTTTATTTTGGTTGTTTCGGTTCAAACCGAATAAACCGAAATTTATTCCGGTTTGGTTTTTTCGGTTCACTAATTTAGTTCGGTTGGTTCGGTTCTGTTTTTGAAAACCGAACAAAACTTTGGTTTTACAATATTTGTTCGGTTTTAACCGAACCGAACCGATGACCACCCCTACTCAGAGTCACTCTTTAAATTGTATCATTAAATTCGTAGAGATTGTGTTATAAACTTGAACACTCGACTAATCTCAGATTAAACTATGAATTACTGCAACTAAAATTTATGTTCTGACTTGACTTGATGATTTCCTATCCACCGAAAGAATTCGAATTTCGAAGTCAACTAAAATCGACATTACGATTAGAATCAGTCATGCCAAATGGGACCCACCATTTCCTTGCGACTTTACAACGGGATCTATATGGGGCCCATCTTTAAATAGTTTCAAGCAATTCCTGACCGCTTCTTTTTGAGGCAGTTTCTAACTTTGTTAAGAATCCCATGCCAAGTGACAATTCTGTTCTTCTCAGAAAAGTTGAGAAATACTTGCCGTTAAAAAAGAAAAAGTTTGAGAAATAATTTTTTGCACTAAAAAAATAAAGAGAAATTTATTTTCCTCGTAAGCAGTTTTATTCAAAACTTCCATATGAGAAATTGTGAACATTTTCTTAAAAAATGGTTTATGTGAGAGAAAAAGAATATATTAACAATAATACTAAAATTTTATCCCTTTTTACCTCAAAATTCTTATAGGCCATCCATTATGGAGTGCTTTCTGGATGGATAGGGTCCATAAGGACCCTTCCCAGGTTGCATTTCTCCTCTCTCTTCACATGGGTTTACCTTTGATATCTTGTTAATTAATTTCCTATTTTATATCGATTTTTATTGAAGCCAAGGTTACATGTTATGTGTACATTATATGAGGAATATAAATGGTAGCATGATTAGAGCGAAGTTAGAGTGTGATGTGCTTATTAAGAAGGATTAGTGAGCACTATTTTAAAATTCTATCGGATTGTCTTCAAACGACGAATTCAAAATGTTAAAATACTCTATTTTACGATTGATGCATGTACATGAATTGTTTTTTTGAAGTTTCGAATTTATTTAGTACAAACTCAAGCGTTAAAAAAAAATAGAATTTTTATAAGTTTTTATAATTTTTTTATGTATTCATTTTTTATCATTATTTTGACCGCTTAATCTTTTACTAAATGCATTTAAAATTTTCAAAATTTTGCATGTATATGCATCACTCATGAAGTAGATCGATTTCAACATTTTGAATTTATTACATGAAGTCAATCCGATAGATTTTTGAAGTTGTGCTCACCAACTCTTCTTGATGAGCACGTCATATCCTAACTTTGCTCGCATGATTATATCTCCTTCAAGAATGAGTAGCCAAACTATGGTTTGTATGTTTAAAAATTGTACAAACTTATAAGAAAAATATATTAAAATAACAAAAAGGCCACACAAGGACCTATGTGCTGTTTCGCCGAAAATGAAAATAGAATAGAAATAAATCTTACCAAAAATGAACAAAAGAGAAAAGATAAAAAATAGAGGAGAGAGATTTTGTGCTAAGAAAGTAAAGAGATAGAGCGGATGCGAGAGAACATCACTACATCAGCATTTGGAAAAAAAAATTAACATTACAAGTAGAATCTAATTTTTTTTTTTTTCAGATTTTATTGAAGGAAGGAATTAAAGATGAATGAAAAACAAAGTATATTCCTCCGAAATTTTTATTGATAGTAAATAAAAAAAAAAAAAAAAGAATATTAAAAATGAGAAATGGGGGGGGGGGGATTTAAAAATAGAAAGACAGGTGTATGATATGGCGTTCCTTCCATACTATATATATTCATATCCAGCCCCCGTAAAAAAATATATATTGGGACTCCATACTATATAACTGCTTTTTTATTTTTAAATTTTCCCCCCCCTGCAATTTCTCATTTGAAATTATTTTTTCTATTTACTATGAATAGTTTTTTTGGTCTATTCCCACATACAAAAATAAATGGTACCGAACAAACTTATGGTAAATTAATACTCTCTTTCAAGCACAAAACCCATGAGTCTCCGTAAAATAAATATCATCCGAAAAGAGTCAAAAAAAAATTTGGATCTTGAGATGTAAATATAGATCAATGGTCGCCACACAATAAAAGAGATATAAGCATGTATCTACAAGAAAAGAATAAAGTATACCCTAAAAGGCTAAAAGAGAGGTATAAGCATATACAAGTATCTACAAGGTAAGTATAAACTACACCATAAAAGAGGTATAGGCATATACAAGTATCTACAAGGAAAGTATAAAGTACACCATAAAAGAGATATAAGCATATATAAGTATCACTAGAATAGAATAAAAAAAATTAAAATTAGTTCTTTCACTATAACAATGTCACTTGAATAAGGTATGTGTTTTTATGATTATTACCGATGATGATGACGCACTGATGTTGTCTTTCTTTTCTTCTTTTTCATTTTCTTCTCGCAGCTCTTAGCTAGTCACCCTCGTGGCTTTCACATTGGTGGCTCTCCATTCTTTTTTTTTTTTTTTTTTTTTTTTTTTTTTCGGTGATATCATCTTGAGATATGTCTGTCCCAGTCTGGTTGATTCAGTTCTCCCATTGAGACTTTTAAGTGGTGACTATTTTGTCTCGGTTGATTGATCAATTCTTGGTCTGGTTTGATTCAGTGTCTCTCGGTTGCACATTCCTTTGAATGGTATCGACTTTGGAAAGTGGAAGATGCTTCGTGCACAGAGAAGGGCTCGATGCGGTGTAGTCCGCCAAAAGAAATATGGCAAAATATGCGCACAGAGAAAACAATCACTAGACTACTATCATTACAATCAAGCAATGATGATTAAATTTGTGTCCATAGGATGCACATACCCTCCGTGTGTTTTTAGTTTATTTATAGTTGAATGTTTTCAAAGACACTCGTTGTTTAATATTATGTAACAATTAGTTTGTAACTCTTTTTTTTTAGTAAAGTTGGAGGTGAAACCACCTAACTATTTAATATCCTTGTTATTATAACAAATGATTTTCCCCATCTATATTTCGAACTCATGACCTCTCACATAGAGACCGTGTATTTTTGCCACTAGACCAAATGTTGGTTCTTTAGTTTGTAACTCTTTAAATCAATGCAATTGCCTACGAGCTTTCAATCAAAAAATAAAATAAAAATAACAATGTCTCTTTCTAAATAATATATATGGTTGATGCATGTATCTTAGTGTAGATGTATTCTAGCTAGTTGATAATACACATGAAAATTAAGAAGTAAAAGAGAATATTGATTCATGTATCTTAGTTGCAGCTTGGTTGGATAATGAACTTTGAATTGTTGCGCAGAGTTTGATGTGTTACCCATACAAGTTGTCGCTAGTGAGTAACAATTTGTAATTACAAACAAATGAACAAATTGGTCGGAAAGTTGATTTGGAATTTAGAATTAATGTTTTTGCTTCTGTTTCTTTCCATCCGATTGTAGAACGTACCATCTTATCAGAAACAGGTACTATGTGAATTGAGTAATAATAAACCATTCATCTAAAACTGAAACTGGTCCCAGTTTCAGATAAAGACTACACACAGGACCAGCTATATGTTTTATTTTTTTACCTCAAAAAAAAATTCCACCATTTGCATCCTAAATGATGCAAGCAGGTTGTAGTGATTAGAACAACACATTTGTTCTTGGGTTAATATCATAAATTGATTGAATTACCAGTTAACAGTAAACCAGAGGAGATTGCACAAGATATCAGATAGTGCTAAATAATGCTGAAATTAGCAATAATTGGCTTGGCAATAAAGTAGGTGAACAGAGGTATGTATGCTGGGACATATCTTTCCTACTTGTTAGATTCTCCACTAAAGAAAAAATTAGCAAAGACAACAGAGAACAGAGGAGAAATGGATGGTAGAGAGGCCAAAGGAAGTACCTTCTTCTCTACCCTTTTTATTACTTTTTCCCTTTTGACAGGCATCACTTCGCACTACCACACATAATGCAATTGGAGACTTCGTAGGTCTCTATTATAGTCAGAGAATCATGGATTGGCGGATAGAAAGGGTAACCTGAAGATTGGGATTTGGGAATGGACGGGGCCGGATTCACATACAACACAGTTGTACGGGGACTGGGGCCAATTTACTCTATTAATTTTCAAAAGTTTTGTTTTTATATATAATTTTTAAGAGTGAGTTCATTCCGGAATTTGCCAATTTTTAATATTTTTTTGTTTTTTTTAAAGTTAGTGACTTTGATACCCACTAATAATTTGATTGATAAAAAATATAATTATAACAAATCAAGTGATTCTAATTCCGAAATCTATTTCTTTATTCTCAAGAAATTCTCTAAATTAATCAAAATTAATCTAATAACTCTTAATCACCGTCTAAATTCACTCCTAGTTACCCTCTAAATTCTTAGATCTACTTTTTAACTAGATCTACTCTTTTAATCCTACTTATATACACTCATAAAATAGATGTATTTAATCAAAAGAAAACATATTATGTGATTGGAGGCTGATATTAAATCTGAAAATTCATATTTCAATCTTAGCCGTTGGCGGATCAGGACAACTACGTGCATTATATAAGAATGGAGATTAAGAGGCTTCATATAATTAATTGTATCAGTATATGGCAATTTTTCCCTTGATTTATGTAGTCTGTACGTAGGGATATCGTTTCTTATTATTAGTTGTCCATCTTTCATAGACCGGCTATTGTTCGCTCCTAAATTACGCATTAATATTAAAACTAGAGCATAATTAGAGTGTGATGTGCTCACCAAAAGAAATTGTTGAGAATAACTTCAAAATTCTATCATATTGTTTTCAACTAACGATTCTAAACTGTTGAAATCTATGGGTGAATCCATATGGTCCGGGAGGGGGGGACTCTTGAAAATGGTGATCTATTGGTCCCCATTGATTTTGCCCCTTTCTAAATTTTTTTTGACCCCTCTGAATTTCTAATTTGTAATTCAGGTTAAAATTAAATTGAAGTTCTTGAATTATGATTGGTAATTAGAATTATAAGTTAGAGCATTAGAAATTACAAATTAGACCATTGGAAAATATAAGTTAAATCATTGTTTTTTATCGAGTATCTAATTACTTAATGAGTTTAAATCCAATTCGATATTTTCTTATCTCCTGACGAAAATTATAAATCCGCCATGTTGAAATCCATCTATTGTATACTTATGAAATTTTAAAAGTTTCAAATTCATTTAGTACAAGACCAAGCGGTCAAACAAATTCGCTTTATGCCGATCGAAAAACTCACTGTATAGTGCAAAGCAAAGCTACTGGCACACAGACGAGAAAGATAAGAAAAAGATAAATGGGGAGAGGAGGGTGTCCGATGCCCATCGGACCAGAGTCTGTTCGATGGGTGTCCGATACCGTCCGATTCACTTCAAGATCTGTGCGCATCACTTTAATATCCGTGCTGTTTGCTTTAATATACGTGCGTACAGATCTTGAAGTAGATCGGACGGTATCAGACACCCATCGAACACTGTTTTGGTCCGATGGGCATCGGACACCCCCTCTCTCCAATAAATGTCGGTCCGTTATCAGAATTAACCAGAACTATTGGCAACGGGTTGAGAGGTTGAGATTGCGTTGTAGACGTATTTGATTTTGATACTAATTAAGCTTTCACTGTCATCAAGCAACAAGGTTTTTTAATTAATTAAAGAAACAAAAGTTTTCGTAGCCTTTTTGTTTTATGAATTATACAAAATAAAGTTTCACTTTCACAACTTGGTACTTGGACACAAGTTTCAGCAGATAAATTAGTGGCGTATAATTGATTGGTGTTCAAATTGAATACAAATTAGTGCACATTTATAAGGAGCTATCTTTTGAAAAAAAAAATTCTGTCATCTCACATGATAAAACATCTGCTGCGCTTTTCTGAAGACAACTTTTTGGGGCTACTGTAGCATACACGAATGAATTAATAATTTTTAATTGTAGTTACAAACCGAATTTTTTATTTATGCCATATTAAAACTAAATAAACTATTTTGCCACTATTTCTGGAGAATTTTATATATATCACGTCTGCCAATTTGATTAGTGGACCCAAAAACAGAGGTCAATTGGCGGACCCAGTATAAGATTCCCAATTGAATCAACGAACCAGGGATTAGCGGACCAAATATGGTAATTCAGCTTGTTCTCCATATGAGTTAGCGGATCCGCCAATGGAATTAGCTGACCCAGTCTAGAGTCCCGCCAATTCAATCAGCGGATCCATTTCTTTGAGTCCGCCAATTAAATTGGTGCACGTGGTATATATAGAATTATCCAAAGAAAAAAACAGCAACAGCAAAATGCTTTATTTTTAATATGGTATAAGAATTACAAACTCGA
This sequence comes from Carex cristatella, assembly GCA_024447775.1. Taxonomy (NCBI): domain Eukaryota; kingdom Viridiplantae; phylum Streptophyta; class Magnoliopsida; order Poales; family Cyperaceae; genus Carex; species Carex cristatella. The sequence goes on from JAJHPF010000025.1 coordinate 5,175,226, forward strand.
AAATATACTTCCCGGATTGAATTTTTAATTGCTCGAATTCGCTTTGTATAATGATCAATTAAATCATAAAAAAAAAAATATAAACATGATAGATAAAATTAAAGTTCTTTGATATAAAGTAAAAGGAGATAAGAGTAGAGTTAAAATGTACTATTATTTTTGTGTTCCAATCATACTTTATATCTCTATCTCTATTTTCAAAGTTCCAACAACCAATACGAAATATCCATATTAAATGTGCTAAGAGACCAAATTTTATATTTTTTTTAAAGTTTTTTACTATTTATTTAGATATGTACAAGATCACTGTTTTTAAATGGTTCAGAATTGAGATAATTTGATTTCTAAGTACATTTTAATATGAAGACCATGTTGAGCAGTTCTAATCGACTGTTTGAACTTTGAAAACAGAGAGACACATGTGGAGTATGATTGTGATACAAAACCAATAGTGCTTTTTAACCCCTCAAGAAAATATTATACTTTATCATAAAAAAAGAAATAATATCATATTACCAAAAAAGAAGAAGAAAAACATCATGGTGGTGCTCCAACAAAATCATTTCCCTTGTAAAATACTTTTTCTTCTAAACCTTTTGGTGTTTTGCTTTCTATGGCGATCATCAATATCATGAAATAGACATTTTTGTATCAACCTAGTGGACTCTTATTATCATATGATTTTTTTTTTTTTTTTTAAAAACACATTCAGCATTATGATGTTTGCAATTTCAGGTGAACTAAACCTCTTGTACCCTTTAGATTTTTTTTTGGGGGTCTAATCACACTTCCGTACAAGCCCCTTAAAAATGTTTTGTTTGATGTATAAAGAGGCGGCAACATAATTGGACAGGTTTCTGACTCGGATCGCATACTGTGCTAAACTTTTTGCAAGATGCTTCAAAAGTTCAAATCCATGGTGAAATCCATTCAAATATAAATATATACAAGGGAACGGACATTAAGAAAATGGATAATTGGTTATATACAGCCGCCTCCCTTTCATATAGGGGTGTCAACGGGTACGATACGGGTCGGATGGAGATATTTTCATATCCGTACCCATTATGATAATGAAAAAAACTTAGAATGCGCGTCTAAATATTTTGTAAATTATCCGTGAGGGTATACCGACATAAAAATATTGTTCTTATTAGCGACGGGAGTATTCGTGCGAGTATGCCGACAAAATCCATCGCAAATAGTGTCCTCATTCTTGTGGTTAATTCGATCGATATGTCATTTAGGATATATTCACAACTAGTATTAAGGTATCACATTACTTCAATCTTATAGAGGGGACAAACTTGGGTTCGATACCCATCGGACTCAAATTTGGATCCGATGGGTTTTAAAAACGTCCGATCCGCTTTAAGATCGGTGCGTACGGATTTTGAAGTAAATGTGCACAAATATTAAAGCGATGCGCACAGATCTTAAAGCTGATCGGACGGTTTTGGAACCCATCGGATTCAGTTTGAGTCTGATGGGCATTGGACCCAAGTTTGTCCCCTTATAGAGTGTGGCTATCAGGCTATGGTAATATGCATATTATGAATTGATTTGTACTATGATTCATATCTCTATTTTTAATTTTTAAACAACCAATTTGAACTATTTAACTTGATCTCTATATGATTTTAATATGAAAATGTAATTGAATACCGAATTTTACAAATATTTAGAACCATTCACTATATTTTAAGACACATAGAAAAGTATTAATTTTAGGAAGAGAGTTCCAATGCACCCAAAATTTCATGCCTCCATTTGCACCTATTTTTTTTTATCTCATTTATCTTCATTTTCAAAGTCCGAATAGTCGATCCGAACCGTTCAACATGATCATCATAATAAAATATGCTTGGAGATCAAATTTTATATTTTTGGGAATTTTTTTACTATTTTTTAAGATAGGTACAAAATCATTGTTTTAAAGAGATTCTGGACCATCCGATATAGTGATTTTGTACATATCTTAAAAAATAGTACAAAAATTTCAAAAAATATAAAATTTGATCACCAAGCATATTCTATTATGATGATCATGTTGAATGGTTCGGATCGACTATTCGGACTTTAAAAATGAAGACAAAGGAGATAAAAAAAATGAGTGCAAATGAGAGCATGAATTTTTGAGTGCATTGGAACCCTCCTCTAATTTTAGATGGTACAAAATATTTAGATCAATTAATTTTCTGTCTATCTAAAAAATAATAATAAAATTTAGAATATAAAGTTTAGGCTTCAAATATATTTTCATATGAAAATTATATTTAATAATTCAGGTTACTGGTTAAACTTTATCTCGTGGTTGAATACCGAATTTTACAAATATTTATAACCTTTCATTATTTTTTTAAGACACGTAGAAAATTATTATTTTTAGATGGTACAAAATATTTAGATCAATTAATTTTCTACTTATCTAAAAAATGATAATAAAGTTTTAGAAAATATAAAGTTTGGTTTTTAAATATATTTTTATAAGAAAATTATATTTAATAATTCAGGTTGACTGGTTAAACTTTAAAAATAGATATATATGAAGATGAGGGATCAAGTTACAATAAATTTGAGTTACAACAAAATTACAACATTTTTTTTCATTTTCAAAGTCCAAATCGTCGATCCAAACCGTTCAATATGATTATCTAAATAAAATGTGCTTCTAGATCAAATTTTACATTTTTTTTGAATTTTTTCTACTATTTATTAAGATGGGTACAAAATTCAATGGTCCGAATTTGACTATTTTTTGTAAAATACTTAATAAATAGTAAAAAAATTCAAAAAAATATAAAATTTGATTTGGAAGCACATTTTATTTAGATAATTATGTTGAATGTTTGGATCAACGATTTGAACTTTAAAAATGAAAAAATTACTGTTGTAACTCAAATTTGTCGTAACTTGACCCTCCTCATATATGAATCTATAATATATATATTATTGTAGTCTCACTCGACCTTATTTATCAAATTGTTTTCTCACAATGAACTAATGAAGAACTTAAAACTTATGACCGACATGAAATTTCAATTTCCAATGGTAAACATAGGCCGTAGGAAGTTGAGGCCGAGGTTCATTTCCAAGCAGCAACCGACTCTGCTTCTTTTCTTGAGAAAAGGAGGGTCCTCCTATTTTCTTATCCGGATCATTCAAAATTCATCGTACGGTCTCAATTACTTTTTATTTTCAAATCAATTTAATCTATTAAAATGATTCAGATTTAATTGAAGCCGTACGATGAATTTTCAACGATCTGAATGGAAGAATAGGAGGGTGCTCCTTTTCTCAAGAAAAGAAACAGATTTTGATCCGACTTTACTTCCGTACTCCGTAGGAATTGGGAAGGGTTTATTATGTCAAAGCACGCGTTTTAATTATTACTTCTCTTATTCTCACATCATATAGCGCCATTTAAACAAACCCTTTTGTCAAAAATCAACTAATCAAGCCATGCATATTATTAATGGCATATTGGCATATATAGAGATGACTTTGGAAGAAAACGAAACAAACCCTTTTGTCAAAAATCAACTAATCAAGCCATGCATATTCTTAATGGCATATTGGCATATATAGAGATGACTTTGGAAGAAAACGAAAGAGCAATTTCGAGGAAGGAGAGGAGTTGCTCACTTGTTCTCCTCCAAATAATATCAAATTCAACAATTGCCAATTTGATAAACAAGCGGCAATCATTTTTGAGTCCTACGAATACTATTCCGATGTACTTTTTCGTACGAATACTATTTTTGGGTTTTAATTTGGGATTGTCTGATTCGAATCTGCGACAATTCATCCGAAGTGGAGTGCACACATTCCGAGAGACGAATTCAATTATTCAAATTCCGAAACAATTCCGAGCGACGAATTCGAATCGGACGGTTCCGATCCAGAACCCAAAAATTGAGTTACTTTAGGGGATCGGACCCAATCTGTATCCCCTCAGTTCTCAATTTTTTTTTAAAATCCATCATTGAATCATCAAAAATTTTGAAACTAAATTATAATTTTTTTTACAAAAACTATCACTACCGGAGATGATTCTTGGTATGAAAATTTGAAAACCGAATATATTGAATTTGCACACGGTTTTGCTTTTTCTGCTCATACAATGTCACATAAGATCCGGATACTATGAAACCGGGTTTCATCTCCGATTTGAGGAGAAGAAATTGAAATCCATCTTCGGTTTGAAAAGTTTGGATATTAAATAAAAATAACAACAAAATCAAATGGAACTAAGAAACCGGCCACGTTTGATAAATTGAAAAAAACAAGAAAAAGAAAAAAAAAATGGAAAACTGCAACCATGTTCGGTTTGACAAATTGGAAACCGGCTATCATCTTCAATATGATTTTTAAATTGGAACGGTTAATTCTCTGTGTAACTATTGTGTAGCATTGAATACCAAGTATGATATTCGGTTTTCAAATTTTCATACTGAGTATCATTTCCGGCCGTGATAGTTTTTTTACAAAAAATCTAATCAAGTTTGTTTCGAAACTTTTAATGATTTGATGATGGTTTTTAAAAAAAAATCTCAGTTCTTAGGTTACCTGAGGTACAATTAGGAAATTTGAACTGTTCTTTAACTCTAACACAAATCTTAAAATGAACTTCTATATCTACAATAGGCACCGGATTTCTTTTTATCTAAAAGAGATTAAATCCAAACTATTCTTTTTCTATTGTACCCTGAGATACATGAGGGGATACGGATTCATGTGGATGTAAATGTAATGCATAGAGTTAAGAATACTGATAAGATGAAATCTCAATGTGTATTTTGAGCAAAGGGAAATTATTCATCAAGTATACTGATGTCTCTCATATTTATGATATGAGTGATACCTTCAGATCCTTTGATAAAGTAATAAAGTAATATAGTATGCATACAATTGTGATTATGAAGTTAATCATAATTTACTACGGGACCGAATTCTCTGTCCTCAGGGGGTAATATTTTTCTGTCTCTGAGTCACTGACACGTGGGTCATATCAAAACTAAAAACTAATATTTAAATTTATAAACCTGTCAGTCTCACTAGGGGCAGGAAAATCCTGCCACCCCCCCGGAGAGCAGGTGATCTCTATCCATTTACTACAGTACTTAGAATAAAAAAAACAAATTATTACACGGATGACACACTCCCATCTTGAATTTATTCATTATCACATGACATGAGATTGAACACAAGACAAATATTATATTAGACGTATCATCTGTGTTATTTAGATAATTATAAAGTATTGTGGGTGCTATTTATAATTTATAAAATTAAAGAGGAGTTTTGATTCTATTGCCAACATAATTTGGTCTCAATGAGGTGGCATTAATGATAAGCGGAAGTCATGCTCGTGACTAAATAGCTCTTACTAATTCTTTCATAATTTGAATTATACAAGAGTTTTTTGGATGATCAAAAAAGTATTGTTGCCCTATCTCTCTCTATAAAAGCCTGAGAATTTCTATGAAGAAGATCCTCACAAAATGTGACCGGTTTTTTTTTTTCCTCTTTTACCCCAACCTGATTTGAGCTAGTTTGAGCTCAATCTTGTTGAAATTCAAAATCCTCTTAAATTAACTAATTTGGTTCATTTATTAGTCAAGTAGTTAGATCTAGATACTTCAAGAGTTTAATTTTCTTTTTTTGTACTCTTAACTCTTAAGTGTGTCTTAAATCCTTCAATAATATATTATTATTACAATGAAATTAATTTATATATTAAATAATTTATTAATTAATAATTTATGATGAGATTGATTTATATAATATTTTATATATTTTATTTTAATAAAATTGAATTTTATATAAATTTAAATTTGTACAATTACAATTACGAAAAAATTGTAGAAATGATGCGATGCAATATAATTAATGGACAAATTTGAGATAATAATAGGTATTTAATAGAGAAGTAAACCAATTCGCTTAAACAATAAAAAAAGGTCAACTATTTTTCGTTATCTTTACACACAAAAAAAAAAAAAAATCAAGCGTGCATTATATTGTAAAAATGTGTGTATTTTATAAATGATTCGAACAATGACTTGAAAGTCTAAAACAATAGTTGTGAATATTATAGTAATCGAGGGTGCATTTTATAATAGTGGAGAATAAATTTGAGAGGATTTTGAAAAAAAAGTTTGAAAGTTTAAAAAAAGTTATTGATAGCTATTAAAATAAGTTATAAATAATTATTCTTGGCCAAAATATACAAATAAGTGTGTTTTCCAAAAAAATTTGACGTATATTTTATAATAATTAAATGTGTATTTTGCGATGCAAATTGTGTTGAAAGTATTTAAACATTGAGTTTATTTAGAGCATTTACATCTTTGGTATTATGAAAGTTTCTAATTTGATGTGACAGTTTCTAATTCAGTTTTAGAGATGTGGAGATTTTTTATTTAGAAACTATGCATGAAAGTTTTTATAAACTCCACACTGTCAAATAATTAACTCAAATTATTTCTCCTTTCTAATTTATTGCTGATGCGACTTAATAAAAACTCTAAAATTAATTTCATTGATGTGAGAAATTATAAATTTTAGAGACCTTAATTTCTAAAAAATAATTAACAATTATTTAGAAATTCATTTCAATTGCTGAGATATAGATGTTCTAAGAGTTATTTTGCCTGAAAATGTCTAATAATTGCAAACTCTTACAAATTTTCTCCTTGACATTTTTTTCCCCAATGCTTTCAATGATGCTTGAAGTTATCTGCATATCTGGTCAAAACAATCTATCAAACATTAAATTACTAAGAAATAAGCGGTTTCTATTACAAACAAGACCAAATACTGGGGTTATTTGAAAAACAAAAAATAGAATAAAAACACAGATATATAAGAGCAATAAATTTAGGCACCGACTGGAGTTATACAGCCCAACCAACCTTCCGAAATCCCAAGCGGCTCCAAGCCTTAATTTTTCAAAAAAAATAATTTCCATAAAATACACGCCCTGGCAATTAATGACTGAATCTATTTGCAATATCATATGGCTATATTTTTTCTAAGTAAAATCCCATAGAATTTATCGATTATAGTTATGATCGATCTAGAGTTATTGAGTTGTGTTTAAATAAAGAATAATCTTGGATAATTCAAAAATTCGGATACTGTGTAATTTTAGTAATTAATTTATTCGAATTTATTTTTCAAATTGGTTTGCTTTCGAATTTCAAACATAGTCCTAGACTCCTAGAGATCCAATATGCAGCTCAAACACCACACGGAATTTTCTACAGTCTTCAATGTTGTGTCACGGAACTTTGTGGGACCCATATTCCGAGAAACGAATTCAAATTCCGAAGCAATTTCAAGCGATGGATTTAAATTGGACGGTCTTGATCCAAAACCCAAAAATTGGGTTACTTTAGGAGGATTCGGATCCTGTTTACAGTGGGGCTGACTGGGAAACCCCGTAACTGCTCCTTTTGTACCTGCTACGTGTCAGTCAGAGTGTCAAGTTTTCCATTTTCCCTCGAGAACGTACCATTTTTTTATTAACATGAAAAACAAAAAAATATTGATAATACGGTAAGGTTTCGTAATATTTTAAAATATAGAAATAACGTTTGGTTTGTAACATCCAGAAGCACTGTAGCTGGACGTTATAAACCTTAACGTCCAGTTAATCTGATCGTTAAAAATATATAACATCCACACTGTAGCTGGACGTTATAAACTTTAACGTCCAGTTAATCTGATCGTTAAAAATATATAACATCCACACTATAGCTGGACATTATGGTTCGTAACGTCCAGCTGCAGTGTTTTTTTTAACGATTATTAGCGATCAGATTAATTGGACGTTATGGTTTATAACGTCCAGCTACAGTGCCCTAGACGTTATAAACCATAACGTTATTCTTATTTTTCGAAATTTCACGAAAGCTTATCTCATTATCAATATTTTTTTATCTTTCCTATTAATAAAAAATCAGGAGAACGTACACCCTTTTGGTAATATTTGTGCTTCGTAAATATATTTATTAATTTTAGAATAATTAAGTTTTGTAATAATATTTTTTATAAAAAATATATTTAAGTAAATTTTAAATATAAATAAATAACTTTTAAAATTAAAAAATATATAATAAAAAATAACATAACTAATTGTATCGAAATTTCTAAACATATACAAATATATATTATGTTTAATACAAGGTGAGAAACTGAGAATAGAATTAAAAATATTGAAGATATGACAAATAAAAAGCCTGTGACAACTTTTCTACGAAGTATATGTTACGGGCTAGAGAGAGGCCGCCAACTTGCTGTCATCTGCGCTTGATCCTTTCGTATAACGAGTCATTAGGTTTTCTTAACTGTACTGCACACGATCTTCTACATAAATTGATGAAACACTGTAAATTTTTGCAGAGTGCAAATAAATCTGGAGTTCGCATTCTCTGAGATATCTCAATTTGTGCGTGACCGACGTGTCCGGTGCCTATTCCGGAAAGCCTAGGGGACCAGTTTTATATGAGCTTCGAGATTCGTGTAGAACGTATTTGAACGATTGAGGTATTCCAAAAAGTCACGCAAAGTTTGAGATATCTCAGAGGATGCGAACTCATAAATCTGTTAGAATCACCGTAACCGGAAATATATCTGCTGTTATTCCAAAGGGATAACAGGACCCTGTTATTCTGAACTCAACCGTTGAACTTTATCGAGATTCGTACATAAAAAGAATTTTATTGAGATTCGTGCGTGGAAAACTTTGAACGGTTGAGATAGGAATAACAGAGTCCTGTTATCCCTTTGGAATAACAGCAGATTTCATTCAACACCGTAACCATATAATGCAACGGACCTAGATTGCTGCAAGCAGGTATAAAATCCCTACCCCGCACTCTTCCTCTCCCCCGCTCCCTCTTAACATTTCATTTCGAAAACCTCATACTTTAGAAAGAGAGAGGAAAGGGAGAGAGTGCGAGAGACTGATCTATGGGGAATAGTCTTTAATTATTTCGTGATTTACAATCTAAAATTCTCTGATTTAGCATTTGGAGAGACAAAATCGGAGCTAGAGGAGATCAGGTAGCGATGGCTGGGAAAGGGAAGAGCTTGGAGGACATCAAGAACGAAAACGTTGATCTGGTGAGAGATCATGATTTTTCTGTACACTCTAATCTATTTTTATTTTCTAAATTTTGTTTATGTTGCATAATTTATAGAATCCGCAATCATCCTCTGTTTTTCCTGCTTTTTGTTTCTAGTATTGGATGAAGTTTATTATTCGAGTGCTAGCGACTAATAAATTCTCACTTAGAACTTTTCTTACAATAAAACCTTAATTAGATAACTTTTTACCTGAGCTATCAGTATATATTTGCTTAATCTTCCTTTTCTTTAGGAAAAACAAATCTGAGGAGTCATATCAACCTTTAAGCTGGATACATTGCATAATATTACAACTATTTTAGATTTTTTTTTTTCGAGATTTGCAGCTTTTAATTTCCGTTTGAAAATTGAAATTAAAAAGTTCCCTAGATCGATGAACTGTACAAGAATTCTTTGACCTTGATGCTTAAGGAAGGAAGAAAGGAGAAGTATGGAAATGCATAAAAAAGAAATAATTAAAGGACCAGAATTTGCTCAAAAAAATAATAATTAAAGGACCAGAAAGGAATAAAAATCAAAATTAGATCTTCATTAAAATAAAATAAATTCGGTACAGTTCGGTAAAGCGATCTCTTTGTCCGTGTTCCTATTTTAAGCTACTTTTTTTAATTTCCCTTTTTTTATTATTTAGAAGTTGCCAATATATCGCAACTAGTACTCTTCTGTTGTACACTTGTACTCTGTCGTCCGGTTCCTTCATTCGCAATTTCGCATGCATGCATCCTTTGAGGTACACATGTGTTATTTAGTGTGGCGGGTCGTATAATAAAGTGTTTCGACCCGTTCGGGGGTTGGATGTAGCACGAGTGCGCGAAGAGATTTTAGTGATCTCAGTATCTCACTAAATCTGCATGTAAAACAGAGATGGAATGAATTAAACCGTTAAAACTAATACCTATAACAAATAACAAATCCATGTGGTCCCCTATGTCTTATGTAAAAGACTGAAAATGTCTCGCCTACGGGCTTCCACTAAACAAAAAAAAAAGGGGAATTTGTCTTGTTCTCTCTGTACGGACATCGCATGTTCAATTTTTTCTATTTTTTTTTTACTTTTCACTTTAGTCCCTGGTCTGGTCCTTTTTCATTTTTTTCAGTAGAAATTGTCTAATAGACCAGTATCGTAAATAACAGTATGCGCTCGTCTAATGAACATAATACCGTCAAACAATTAATTGAGAATAATCGGTCAATTAATTAAGAAAAATTGATCGATTAATCGGTCTAAACAGATATTTTACAACACTATAATAGATTGCTTCTTACGTCAATCAAAGAGGAGAGCTTGTCTTGTAATATAGTATGTAATAGCTCCATTTTCCTTAACGAGGAGTCGCACACGATGTTGTCTTCACCAAAGAAGTAAAATAAGACTAATCCGATTTGAAATAAAAGGAGGTTCTGATAAGCAAATAATAAATTTTAATTATGTTGGTGTTGTACTCCCTTTGAGAAGCAAACAACGGGTTTCCTACTAATTATAATATTTATAACTAAACTGAAAAGTTCTATTAATTACAATAAACTTGCTGTTTTACAAATTTAATGAAAAAAGTGATGTCCTGGCTTTAGGTAATACTATTATACAGCCGATCAAAAATGTAAGATGCCATGTTTTTCAGTTCGGACCGTCTGGTGCATTCTTTTCTGATCGGATCGATCTGAAATAATAACAGCTACGAAGTGTTTGGAATGGATGTCGCCTTTATTATATTTTTTAGTTAATCAATTCTATGGTCAGTGGACATAGTCGGTTAACAATTAATAGGCACAAAATTTCTTTATTCAGAAAGTTTTTAAGAATATTCTATATGCAGTACTCTGTACTAATATTATGTAAAGGTGACCGACTGGCAGGAATTGCTTTCCTAAAGCAAAAGATGCAACTTCAACATGTTTAGGGTGTTCCTCGAAAGAATATTGGCTATCTCAACTAAGCTTGAATAATTATTCTGGAGTTATGTCAACCAGCCAACAATATTCAGTAGTCAAAAGAGAACAGTGTAGTTATCATATTATGCAAGTATAGGACTATAATATGGAAATTAAAAAAGCTATATGGATACATAGTGGAGCCCCTAGTGCTTTCTTTTCGTGGTGTGGGTTCTTTCCTAATTCCTATGGTACCAATACCCGACCTTGAGTCCTTGACTGTTGGTAGTTTCTGGGTGGTATTATTTTTGGTTCACTTCTTTATCCCTTTTCCTTTTTGGAAGCTTCACGGGAAAAAGGGTAAAGATAGAAGCCCATTTTGGATCTTCAGTTATGTGAGCTGATTCCAGCCTTCACGGGCTGGTAACCTTTAGGAACATCAAAAAAGCATTTCACGAGTATCTTGAGTTTGTTTTTGCTACTTTCAATAAAGTAATTAAATAAGTAAATAAGGGATAAAATAAATAAGAGCTGACTTTTCCCCCGTAGGACCTCGAGTTCAATTCAGTTTAGTTTTGCTTTAGCTGAAATTAAATTTAATTATTTCCAAAATGGTTTTAATTGATGTTATATAAAAAGAAGATTGTGATTTGTGAACCCCATGTCTCAAAATCATAGTGAGTAATCAGAGAAATTGCTTGATAATCACTAACTAGATTTGCGTATATGCTATTGCTTGTTTTGGCACTCTGTTCTAACCTGTGTTGCTTTCATTTTATTTCCAAAATGGTTTTAGGAGCATATACCAATAGAAGAGGTATTTGAACAGCTGAAATGCACCACAGAAGGTCTCACCGCAGAAGAAGGCGCAAACCGTCTCCAACTGTTTGGCCCCAACAAGCTCGAAGAGAAAAAGGTCCCCTGTTTGTCTCTAATTTCATTTTCTCTATTTATCTTCCCTCTTTGGTTTTGCAAAAATATTTGGAGTCCATATATATATATATTATTGATGAAGTGATACAAATAAAAATTAATAGCAGGCAGACTGACCTTTTATAGCTCTCTCTCTTTTACTATGGGCATATACTGGACAACAAATTAAAAAATGAACCACAAGCTTAAAAAAAAAAAATTGGTGTGCAATTTACATACTGCATGATCCATAATACTATTACTAGCACTAGTTGTTAAATAGCAAACACACTTGTTTCTGAATTATTTCTTAATCAACTTACTTAGCCATCTGAATCTAATATTTTTTCTGTGAAGTAACCATCAATTATGTGTAAAAAAAAACAGGAGAGCAAGTTGCTCAAGTTTTTAGGTTTCATGTGGAACCCGCTGTCATGGGTTATGGAGATAGCTGCAATCATGGCTATTGCACTAGCTAATGGCGGGGGGAAGCCCCCTGACTGGCAGGACTTTGTCGGTATTGTCGTCCTCCTTGTTATTAACTCCACCATCTCCTTTATTGAAGAGAACAATGCTGGTAATGCCGCAGCTGCTCTCATGGCTGGCCTTGCTCCCAAGACCAAGGTTACTTATTGCTTGTATTTTTTTTTTTTCTCTTAAAGTTCTGTTAGTATGCTTGATTTGGTGTATTATTCCCAGATTTTTTGAGAGGTCGGCTAGCAATTAGAGAACATCTATGCATTCCTTTAACACGTTTGCGGAAACATTATTAATGCCCCCCTCTCTGATTACTGAATTCCTGGAGTTTGTCTTTTGTTCTGAGTGATTTATTATTTATGTTAAGATACAGCAAGTGCCTGGAAGGGTAGTTTTATCATTTTATGATGAATAGGAAAAGCAAATAACATTGAGCAAAAATATTTTTTCCTTCTTAGATTTGTATCAGTGGTTACAGATGACATATCCTCTGCTCTTTGAACGTTTCCTTTATTGTATAAAAATTGTTGAATGCAAATAGTACCATAGTTAAAATTTACAAGTCTTACCTGAAGTATCCCTAGATTGCTATAATTCATCCTTAATTGTAGTGCATTCAATTGTTGCTTATATATATTTTGGTAATTAAATCAGGTCTTAAGAGATGGCCGTTGGAGTGAACAGGATGCTGCAATCCTGGTCCCAGGTGACATTATCAGCATTAAGCTTGGAGACATTGTCCCGGCCGATGCGCGTCTCCTTGGAGGTGACCCGTTAAAAATTGACCAATCTGCACTGACAGGAGAATCTCTTCCTGTCACAAAAAACTCAGGAGATGAGGTTTTCTCTGGTTCTACTTGCAAACAGGGAGAGATAGAGGCTGTTGTGATAGCCACTGGGGTGCACACCTTCTTTGGAAAAGCTGCACATTTAGTCGATAGCACCAACCAGGTGATGTGCTAAGTATATTCAAACTAGATTTTAGTTTTATTAATAAATGACAGATTGTTGGACCTTAGTTTCTTGTTAGCAATTTAAAAGGTGTCTAAAAAGATCAGGATAGTTGCTACTTTAATCTAAACTTTGACTTCTATTATTATAAATTGAAATTGTTGTTGTTTTGTAATTATTATTATAATTGTTATCATGATCATGATCATTACTATTAGTATAGTAATAATTATTATCATTGTTGCTGCTGCTGCAGCATGGACTTCTAGGTGTCACGTATAATTTGTCTTTCATACAAATTTGATATTTCCATCTGTTATTTCACTAACAAATGCATAAAAAAAATGTATTTCAGGTTGGCCATTTTCAAAAGGTACTAACAGCAATTGGTAACTTCTGCATCTGTTCAATTGCTGTTGGCATAGCAGTTGAGGTCATTGTTATGTATGCCATTCAGCATCGCCGGTACCGGGACGGTATCGACAATCTCCTTGTGCTCCTCATCGGTGGTATCCCCATTGCAATGCCCACTGTCCTCTCTGTAACAATGGCCATTGGGTCCCATCGGCTGTCTCAGCAGGGTGCCATCACCAAGCGCATGACTGCCATAGAGGAGATGGCTGGCATGGATGTCTTGTGCAGTGATAAAACTGGAACTCTTACCTTGAATAAGCTGAGTGTTGACAAGAATTTGATTGAGGTGTTTGCAAAAGGGGTCGAAAAGGAGAGTGTGCTTCTTCTTGCGGCTAGGGCTTCCAGGACTGAGAATCAAGATGCCATCGATGCTGCTTTGGTTGGGATGCTTGCTGACCCAAAAGAGGTAACTTGACTTGTATAATACTAAATGTATAGCCTGAATATTGGGACTGTATCTTCAAATGAAACTGTTGTGCTTGTATTAGGCAAGAGCAGGTATCAGCGAAGTGCATTTCCTGCCATTCAATCCTGTTGACAAGAGAACTGCTCTCACATACATTGATTCAAGTGGCCATTGGCACCGTGTGAGCAAAGGAGCTCCCGAACAGGTTTGCTGTGTTTCTTGTACTTTTGTTAAAATTTGATCTGCTTTTTAATTTTCTGCTCTATATATCATTGTTAATTATTATCTTATAATATTCTCTCAGATATTGAACCTCTGCAACTGCAAAGAAGATGTGAGAAGAAAGGCGCATAGTGTGATTGATAAATATGCTGAACGTGGGCTCCGTTCGTTGGCTGTTGCAAGACAGGTTTATTTGTTAATCTTTTCATTATTTTAGTTCTATCGCTACAATGAAACTATATTTGAATAATAAGAAGTATGTTATAAATTAATATTCAGGAAGTACCAGAGAAATCCAAGGATAGCCCTGGTGGGCCTTGGCAGTTTGTCGGTTTATTGCCTTTGTTTGATCCCCCAAGACATGACAGTGCAGAGACCATTCGCAGAGCTCTTAACCTTGGTGTAAATGTTAAAATGATTACTGGTATGATTTCTTCATATTTTCAATTACAAATCTATAATCTTGAAACTAATATCCTTTATTTACACTTATTAATGGGTGGAGTATACTTGATGTCAGGTGATCAGCTTGCTATTGCCAAGGAAACAGGGAGAAGGCTTGGAATGGGTACAAACATGTACCCCTCTTCTTCCCTGCTAGGCCAAAATAAGGATGCATCATTATCTTCACTTCCAGTTGATGAATTGATTGAAAAAGCTGATGGATTTGCTGGCGTCTTTCCTGGTATCTGGCTTTACCAAAATTTTCACTCAATATGTTGTAATCAAATCTGACATTTCTAAGTTGGTAGATTCTACTTTATATAATTTTCAGAGCACAAGTATGAAATAGTGAGGAAGCTACAAGAGCGGAAGCACATATGTGGCATGACAGGTGATGGTGTCAATGATGCACCGGCATTGAAAAAGGCTGATATTGGAATTGCGGTGGCTGATGCAACTGATGCAGCCAGGAGTGCATCAGATATTGTGCTTACTGAGCCGGGTCTCAGTGTCATCATCAGTGCTGTGCTTACTAGTCGTGCTATTTTCCAAAGGATGAAGAATTACACTGTAAGTGTTTACTATTGGACTGAGATGCATTGTTTGGATTTTTGTTTGATAATTTGGCTGTTGATTTTGTGTTGTACTGCTGTTCTGTAGATATATGCCGTCTCCATCACCATCCGTATTGTTGTAAGTTATTTAGTTTTTCATAAGATACTTCTTTCTTTTGCAATTTCTTATCTGTTTCTTTTTCTATTTTAAACAACATTAGTTCCTATGAAACAATAGAAAATTGTACAATTAGGAATATGTAGGGGACAAAGTTATAATAACTACACAGGTAAGGCAAGTACCTATTTTTTAATGAACTCTTCAATTGTATTTGTTTTTTTTTTGTTAAATCAATTTTTATTTATTTTTAATGTTTATGAAACAATTTTGTAGTTTGGATTCATGCTGATAGCCCTGATATGGAAGTTTGACTTCTCGCCTTTCATGGTTCTGATTATCGCCATCTTGAATGATGGTAATTTTACTCTTAGATGAAATTTTCAATGATTTTGGTACATAAGAAAGGCTTATAATTTTGATTTTAATACACTAGGCACGATAATGACGATATCAAAGGATAGGGTGAAACCTTCACCAATGCCTGACAGTTGGAAACTAAATGAGATTTTTGCTACGGGCGTTGTGTTTGGGGGCTACCTTGGATTAATGACTGTTGTATTTTTCTGGGCCATGCGAGAAACCGATTTCTTCTCTGTAAGTTATCCTTTGTTGATATCCATTGCTAAATAAGTCTGAACATGCAATGTGGAATTCCTGATAAAAGGGAAAAAATGGAATTAATTCAATTTTTTTATTTATGTAGCATCATTTTGGTGTGAGATCGATTAGGAACAGTGAGGATGAAATGATGGCTGCACTGTATCTCCAAGTTAGCATCATAAGCCAAGCACTTATTTTTGTCACGAGGTCGCGCGGCTTTTCCTTCATTGAGCGTCCTGGCCTTCTTCTCCTTGTTGCTTTTCTCATTGCTCAGCTTGTAATTCACTCTTTTCCACTCCATCCCCAACCCCACCCTTTAATCAGACTAAGATAACATCTAAAAAAGTATTTCAAATGCTCTCTCTCTCTTTCATTCTAACTTTAAATATAATTAAAATTAGTAAGCCTGTGAATAATTTTTGAAAATAATATAAAGTAACTATTTTACCCAAGCTTCAAAATTGACAAAACAGTTACAAGTATCTCCCAAGTTAATTAGCTAGAATTAATATTGCAGGAATCTGACATTCCATTTTTATTTTGCAAAAGTAGGAGTTGAAATGACTACGGAATTGGATCTTGTAATACTGTTACATTATAATAATAAACAACGAATCAGGGACTTGTACATGCATGGTCTTAGAATCATTGATTTTATTCTTTTGATATATATCTCTATAAGCTAAAAGTTGCGTAAACAAAACAGTGAAATGAGTAGCTAGCCTGCAGGTTAATTATCACTATTTTTTTTATGTTTTGTCAGATTGCAACTGCGATTGCAGTGTATGCTAACTGGGGATTTGCACGCATCAAGGGAATAGGATGGGGATGGGCTGGTGTTATCTGGTTATATAGTATTGTCACATATGTACCACTTGATTTCTTCAAGTTTCTCATCCGATATGCATTGAGTGGCAAGGCCTGGGACAATCTCCTCGAAAACAAGGTACTTATCAATTACTGCCAGATTAACCCAATTTTAATTCATTTTAGAAAGCTGTAGGTCTATGTCAAAACTCAAAAGGACAATAGGCAGAAAATTTTACCAGATTTCTGAGTTTTCTGATGCTGGCACATAAAGAAATTTTACCAGATTTCTGAGTTTTCTGACAATAACCTATGGATATGTCCCTCTAGTTTTGCTAAATGCATTGTCCTATCCTAAAGATCCTGTTGTTGCACCCCTTTCACCATGTATGGGTTCCTTTATTTTTGTTATAGACCGCGTTTACAACAAAGAAGGATTATGGGAGAGAGGAGAGAGAAGCTCAGTGGGCCATGGCCCAGAGGACCCTCCATGGTCTCCAGCCACCGGAGACTGCTGACCTCTTCAATGAGAAAACCGGTTACAGAGAACTGTCTGAGATTGCTGAGCAAGCTAAGAGGCGTGCCGAAGTGGCAAGGTACCTACATTTTTCTTTACAAAACTGATCTAACAAGGAATACGTATCTTCACTTGCTCTGAAACATGCCGATATTAATATGTGTTTCGTAATTGTCATCTAAATGACAAGAATTAAATGCCTAGCTAGGAGATGACACCATAAGGAAAAATAATTTGTTTATCTTTTGAAAAAAACAAACAAACAATAGGGTCATGCTCATGGATTATATTTCTCGGAGTTTCTAGTTTGTGGGGTTCTATGCAACATTTTGAGGTTCTTTTGACAGCTACATGGAATTGAATAATTGATCCTAATTAAAGCAAATTTATGGAACAACTTTCTTTTATGCAAACCATTTTTGCAGGCTGAGAGAACTGCATACATTAAAAGGGCATGTTGAATCAGTGGTGAAGCTCAAGGGGCTTGATATTGACAGCATCCAGCAGCACTACACAGTTTAAATTTTCATATAGTATGCGGGGGATGATGGAAGAGTTTCACTTGCTTTTTCCTTTTTATTAATATAACTTAGTTGTCCTATTAATTGGCAATTCTATGTTGTGCCTTTGGAGGCCTACTGTGTAATGCTTACCCATTATTTACCTTCTCTTTTGCTCCTTTTTTTATATTGAGATGAGAAAATATATATCCTGTCTCCTTTCTATATAGGCAGATTGTAGAGTTAATAAAATATTGTTTTGTCTCTATAATTATAATTAAGAGTTCTTTCAATATATGTTTCATGTTATCAGTGGCCGACCCACCATATAACAGTAAGCACCTACCTGTGAAATTTTAAAATTCGGTTATGAATTAGTATAAATATGTTGGCCTGCCTACTCTTGAAAATTAAATTACCTACACCTGTCATTTGACAATTCAATACTGCAATCCATCCAATCGAATGAATTAATTGCAAGTTGCGGCTGATAATTGACTAAAATTGTTGAGTGTTAATATTTTTCTTAATTTCTGTTTAAATCTGATTTAGAATTTGGTGAGATTGATTAAAATGATTCAAGTATATAAGTTAATTTTATCCACTAACCTAGTAACCTGATAATCCGAAACTTTTTGCTCACTCCTGATTCAAATTCTGGCTATGCTACTGCATGTTATCGTCTGCTACCTATCAGCAGTTGCAAATTTTTGTATGTTTTTTTGTTCTGTAGCCGTAAATTTTTATGTTTCATACAATCCGCAGCTAGGTATTTAATTATTTCACAAACTCCACCTGCTGAATTTCGAATCCGTGAAATAATAATAATTTTTATGATAATTTTTATTAGTAATTTTAACAATATTTTATACTATTTTATTAAATTAGTAATTTATATAATTTTGAAAGTATTGGAACCAATAATTATAAAAAAAAATTATAGTCTATATGATATATATTATATGTACATGATATGTTCTATTATAAAAATATGCAAATATTTTTTTTGTTATATTAAGAGTTCGATTGTATAAATTATCAATTTATTTGATAATTATTCATTACCCGTCTATTATCCGTTATTCTTTACGGATAAAAAAATATCCATAAGACTAATGCTTATAAATAAAAACTAATTTTGAGACGGATACAAAAATCAACAGATCCATATCATTTTTATTGACATCCTAATTTTTCACAGCAAATTTTACAATGCCCTACCAAGGCAAATTTTTCTGACCGTTTTCGTTCCCAATTTTATTTTTTTTGGGTCGAACGACCTTTTATTACAATGTTAATAGGGGCGAAAACGGTATGGATAATATCCAATCCGTATTCGATCTGTATTCGATCCATATTCGAAAACTTAAAATATGGATATCGATATCCGAATATCCGTGTGAATAAGGATATTGATATGGTTTTACGTTTAAATTATCCGTATCCAAATAATAGATATATACTATATATTTTAATATATATTATGAAAATTTTATATTATTCACCATTATAATTAGATAAATATTATGAACTTAAATATTTAATATATATTTTTTATATTATTTAAAAAATATCCGATTTAATCCGAATCCGTATTCATTTCTGTCTTATATATAAGATAACCGCTGCTTATCCACTCCGTTTTCACCCCTAACAATGTACCTTCATGTGAAATACCTACCATTGTTGATTGACCCAATTTAGAAGGAGAAAAGTTTGATCAAGCTTCTTTAAATGTTCTGATTTCTTTCGTACCTCATCCTCTCCTGTGAGTTCAAGCCAACAAAACTACAAAAGCAGCCATGAAAGTTACAAAAGCGAAAAAAAAAAAAAAAAAAAGGTCACAATAGCACGGGAACTTGCTATCCAGGATCTCACCTCGCTTGTTCTATCAAAAACGAACCTGATAAGGCAAGAGGGAAAAAAGGAAAGAAATTCACATGCACAGCTAGTGATGTTTACATCATTACATGATATGATATATATGATGATAGAATGGGACTTGATTGGATCGTGATTCAAGAACTTTTCCTTGTGAATTTAAACTAGTATGACTCTAACCTACCTTTTAAATGCTAGTTTTTTTTTCCTCATGTCCAATTTTATAAAGGATAGAGATGTCCATTATAAATATGTACTTGTAACATGTTATGAAGTAATTGGGATGCAGAGATGTAGAAATTGAAATTGAAGTTCTATATTTATTGGAAGCTGCTACCAGTAACTGCGCTATAGTATCCGTGTTGTACCTGCATCATAACTACCATAACAACCATAACAACTTAGGACACCGCAAAAACTCCAGAACTGGAATTTTTTGCTTAAAGTATTTATATATATCTATGCACATAAGTATTTATATCTATGAGGTGAACAACTTTTACGTATATAATTGTCTCTCCAACTAAATTTCTCAAACGTACTCGCACCATAAATGCACATGGGGGACCACTCAAACTAGATGTGGACCATCACGTTTTTAGAGGAGGATTTTTTTCTTTGTTCAATCTTGTCCATATTTCTTGACGATCTATGAGTAATTTTGCAAATCTAAAATCACGAACGTCTTCTACGCAATTTTCACTTTCAAAGGAGATCTATTATGACATACTTTCGGACTCATCGCCACGCAAGTATTTATACGTACACTTGCAAGTATTTTTTACATATGACACTAGATGATATATTAAAGTATTAATATCAAGTATTGCAAGTATTTATACCTATGTATTGAAGTATTTATATCTATGTGGTCAACTATTTTTGTTAGATGAAAGTTGACGCGGAGAAGGTTAGAGAAGGTTGATGCATGAATGCGGGGTCCTCACTACTTCATTAGAGGAAGGTTGATGCAGGGACCATTGGGGACTGGGAAAGAGAGTTATCATATTAAGTTACGCATGCAAGTATTAATATCTTATTTTGTAAGTATCAGTTTATTATCTTCCAAGTATTTATACTTATGAAGGTTGACGTGGGATGAGTGTGGGGACTGAAAAAAACGGAGCCATATAGTTAGTGGGAACCATAATACATCATTCCTTTAATGTACAGTGCGGATATTGTACCACGGGATGAAAATAATTATTTATATTTATTTCAATCGCTGTGCATTAATTTTTTTTTAAGAGTAGGTTTTGCCTACTACTTTGTTCAATAATAATAATAATAATAAAGGATCAGCCAACATGAAGAAGAACTGGAGGTCGTTTTGTGTTAATTGGGGTAGAATCTTTCCTTTTAAAAGAGTCAGTTATCGGAGAGAATCCTGTGAGCATAGAACAATAAAAGAAAAAAGAGTCATGTTCTGAAAAATTCCTCATCATAGAAGGACACTTTTTCAGAAGATGTCATATCTAGCTGGCTAGCACATGACATGAGTTCATCAATCTAGTAAATTTATCAATTTTAGAAATATTAGGATCAATGATATATGATTAGTAATTACTAATTTAGAAGATTATATCATATAAGGGTGAGGTTATAGTACTATGCGTAGCGCATATAGATCCATACTGTGGATCAATATATATGTTTTTAAAGTTCAAATAATTAATTTGAACCATTCAATATGATTTTTATATGAAAGTGTAATTGTAGATCAAATTTTACATTTTTAAAATTTTTTTTTTTATTTTTTTAGATAGGTAGAAAATTATTTGATCTAAAAAATTTGGACCATTCAAAAGTAATGATTTTTACTTATCTAAAAACTAGTAAAAAAAAAATCTAAAAATGTAAATTTTTGTCTGCAAGTACATTTTCATATGAAAATCATGTTAAATTGTTTAGATCAACTATTTGAATTTTGAAAACGAAACTATTGATTCGTTAGAACAAAGCAATGACCTAGTGCATTTAATTACATGTCATTATAAAAATGACAAATTGATAAGCCAAATATTAAACAATTTTTCATCAACACAGCCATGAACGTGTTACTTTCATTGCCCATCCAAAATCAAACCGAACTTAATATTATCATACCAGTTTGTGTTTATATATGGCACGATATTTTAAAACTTTAAGTATTCTCAGAGCTGCTATATATATGTTAGTATTTTTTGTTTCATGTTTTATTTTCTCATGTTAACGAAATCATATGTAGATGTTTTACTTTTAATCAATACATTTACGTAAATTGATAAATCATGTATATACATAATGATTGCCATTACAGTAGTGGAGAAGGTTGCTTTCTTCGAGTCTGTATACCCAGATACCTAGTGGTTTGCTCTCGGATCGGAGTACCTCGGATCGGACGGGTAGCATGATTCGGGTAGGATGGTTCTTTTTAAATCGGACTCTTGTCCACCTTTGGACCCTTGCCCTCACGGGTCGGCAGTCCGGATCGGGATAGGACGGTCCGGATCAAACTCAGACCGGTTTTTTTTTTCTACTGTTTTATCTCAGGAAGGAAATTTTTTCAAAATTATTCAATCTGGACCATTCTTTTAAACTTGGCACGAATCTTAAAGAAAAATATATGCACTAGCACAAATCCCAAAGCGGTGTGATTTAATTCTACACGAATCCCAAAGCACGGGTCAAACAGTTTTTTTTTTTCAAATAAATGGGTTCGTCCGGATTTTTGCCCGTCCCGGCCTACCCTTGACCTGAGCCAAACCTGTGCACGATCCAGTCCGGGCGGGCACAGGTCAAGGGCGGACTGGTCTGAGTCACGGGTCAAGAGTCCGAATTCAAATGCTAAGATGCCTGAGGTGCAATATATATAACCGGACGATCCAGATTAATCTCAGACGGACCAAACTCAATCCAGTGTCTATAAAAACTATAGCGGATTTCATTTTGAAATTCGTGTCAGATTAAAAGAACAGTCTAGATTTAATTATTGCGCCTCAGGAACCTGGGGAATCCGAATTCGCTTTCTTCCTGGCAAATGAAATTGAAATTGAACCTGTTTATACCAAAAAATTTCCTTTTGTTATCATTGACTCCTATTTTTTTTTTTTTTTTTGCCGATATTGTGTATCGTCAAAGTTACTCATGCTAAAGTTTTTTATATTTGAATTTCTTTTAGGGCTTTATGAAATACTCATATATTTATTTCCTTTTTCTTAAGTTTGTGATACATTCTTTCTATTTTCATATAAAAAAAATAATCTCAAAATGGAGTTACATGTTAATATGTTATCACTACTACATAAAAGGTCATACAAAGTAGAGCTATAGCATAGTAATTATTTCCTAGTTTGTGATACACTCTAGAACCATAGACTTAGCACAGTGGCGCAAACTCCGTCTTTTTACGCAGAGACACATGTATAATTTTCAATAGTAACATTTAAAAAATAAAAAAATATTGTAGTGTATCAAGCTCTTTAATTAAAAAGTTTGTGATGTACTCCTGAAAACTAAAATGTGTTTAGAGTTACTCTTTTAATGGGCCAAAAGTAAGAACACTTTGAGCCCGTGTATCTTAGTACCCAATTACAATTTACAAGAAGTCCTCAATTGTATTTTCACCTTTACCAAAGAAAAGAACGGTTACTTTGTTTTGGGCTTTGATTTCAGGCAAGATCTAAAGGATCTCTTTCACTTAACAAGGATTATACCTTAGTCGGTCCAAAATAAATAGATGTACTGGGCTTCTGATGGGCCTTGATACAAGAATTATTATTTAGCACTCTTCCGAGAATTCACATCCTCTCCATTACCTCAAAAGGGAATCTTTTACCATTAGTGGATCCTGACCTCTCTTTCTAACTTGGCATGAATCTCCAAGCCCAATAATACTGCCTCTGCGCTAGTCCGAATCCCAAACCGGTTGAGATTTAATCTCAAACGGTAAAGTGAGGCCAATCCTCTACGATACCTAAGAGGATACAAATTCCTCTCCGAGATAAAAAAAAAATAATAGTGATATTGCAGCCTTTTTGTTTGTTATTTAAAGTCATGTGAAGATTCTAAATAGCGTTTATTGCGTCATCGCGGAAAATCTATGAAAAAAAATGCTATAGCATAGTTATTGCACAGCTATAACTATAGCATAGAAAACAACTGATAGCGCTATTGAGAATCAGGTTGGATGAAATTTTGCTAGCTGTAGCATAGAAAACGGCTGATAGTGTTATAACTTTTAAGGTTCGAAAAAAGTTTTTGCATAGCTTTTATCGAATCAGCTTGGATGAATTTTTGTTGGATAAAATAAAATAAAAAATCGGGTGGTATTCCCTACCCTTATGATAACAAGTACAATGTTGAGAAAACTTTCTTCTAAATTTTTTAATTTTCTGCAGAACTTATTGAGAATGTCTTTTTTTTTTCTTTTTTTTTTTCTTTCTTGTTCATAAAACCAAGATGCCGAGTAAGGACAAGAAGAGCAACGAAGGAGACGGGAAGAAAAAGATAATCAATTGAGATTATAAAGATTTGGGCATTCTTCAAGTGGTCCAAAATTTATTTTAGAATAAAACAGTGGTATTATGGGCTGAGCATAGAACAACTTCCAGTTGAGCCCAAATCATTTCGGTACCAATTTGAGTTATAGATGTTCTTCGCTTTAAAACGGACGTTGCAAATGCAACTATCATGCTACACAGGATCTGAAATTCTGAACCGATATTTTGCACACGTACGTGTCAGTATTGTATAATGAAAAATTGACAACAATGTACCACCACAAGAACATTTTTTTATTGTTTATTAGTAAACTAATAAGCATATTTACAGATGTCTTGAAATTCAAAGTGATAAAGTCGGTGAAAATTCTGGCTTACCGTTGGTAATGCAAAAAGGTAGGGTAGTAAAATTGTAAATTTGTGTTGATTAAATAAATAAACAAAATGTAAATTTGTACTGGTCCAACTCTTTCCATTTGAAATGTTTTTGTAATTTGTTGATAATGAAGGTGAAATCCTCTTCCAATTATTTTACATACAAATTCGATGGCTCGTGAAATAAACAAATTCATGATTTGCAACTTATCCTTGTTGACCAATCCAACAGTGACGCGTGAATTTTATTTAACACATTTTTTGTGCTCGTGTAAGAAGCGCTTTCATTCCCTTATTTACATGTCTAGTAAGTAGTAACATGTCAAGGCTGTAACCTCGGCACAAAGAGTGAACACATCTTGACCCGTGTTTACACGACTTTTAGAGTATAAAAAACGTGTCATGTTGTGTTGTAACTAATATGCGGTGATTTCAGTTTCGTACCGTGTAGTGATCAAGTTAATTTTTCACATGTTGTTTCGTACTGTAATCAAAATATCAAGAGATGGTCACGGCACGTAAATGGTCACATCACCTGAGTAACGTTGTGTCCAAACGTTGCATGATTAAATGTGGCTCATGTGACTAGGGCTGTACAAAAAGCTCGCGACTCGCGAGCCACTTGAACTCAACTCGGTAACGAATTCACTAACAACTCGTTCATTTAAAACTCGAGTTAGTCTGACTCGAGTTGAGTAACTCGTTTAACTCATGAGTTGAGTTCAAGTTGGGCTCAACTCACTCGTTACAACTCGTGGACTTGTTTCGTTTGATTAATTATAATTCTGTGGACTCATTTCGTTTAATTTTTTTTTGTTAAATTTGTTAATTTGTTAAATCGTTGTGGATTGTTTGTTAATTCAATATTTACTTCTCATATTATTACATAACAATAATCATTAGTTCAAGTGTTCAACATTTCAACACTTTAAACGAGTTGACTCACGAGTTATGAGCCAACTCGAGTTACTCGTGAGTTGAGTTCGAGTTGGCGAGCCAGCTCGGCTCAATATTCTCAACTCGAGTCAACTCAACTCGCTACCTTTCGAGTTGAGTTCGAGTTGTCTATAACTCGAGCTAACTCGACTCGTTAGCAGCCCTACACGTGACCATTTGATTATAAATTAGGTTAGTTTATTTAAAATTCATCATTTAATCAAGATCTAACAGCTCTAATTACACGTGATTACGTGAAATACTGTACTGTAACTAAATCTTTCACGTGACGCGCCATGCCAAGTTTTCAAAAAATGATCACAACATACAAATAGTCACAACACAAAATACACGAGTCACGATACGTAACTGACACACGTACTGTGCCGTTCTGTGACGAAACTCCACAATAAAATCGGGCACAACATGTTTAGATGACAAAATATGTGGCACGAGTTGTTTGGACACGTGTCAACTAGCAATATGTTTGTTTGTTTCCTTCTTCATTTCAAAATATTTCCAAGAATACTTGGGCCATATTGCAAAAACAACAACCTACGATTTCTTCTAATATGTTGAAATTACAAGGTTATAGCTGCAAATAAAGACGAGGGAATTTCATGTATACCCCTCAAAAACTTCAAAATTATGTATTTTCCCCTCTAAAGTTTGAATTACATATTTCTCCCTCTAAACTTAAAAAACTCACAAATTTACCCATTTTATTGACTTTTATATTAAAACTCATTCTAAATTTATAAAATACCCATTTTACCATTTATTAAAAATATATAAACCTCATCAGACTCAAATTATTTCAAATTATTAAAAATACTTGTGCGCATTGCGTTAAGATTTGTGCGCATCGCTTCAATATTCATGCTAATCTAAACGCACAAATCTTAAAGCAATTTCAATTAGCGCGTATCGCATCAAGATTTTTGCATGTTGATTCAATATGCGTGCATTTTTGCATCAAGATTCGTGCTAATCTTCCATGCACAAATCTAAAAACAGTTCGGATAGTAGAGGAACCGTTCATATTCAAATTTGAGTATGATAAGATTTATATGCTTTTAATAAAAGGTAAAATGGGTATTTTATAAATTTAGAATGAGTTTTAATATAAAAGACAATAAAATGGATAAATTTGTGAGTTTTTGAAGCTTGGAGGGAGTAAAAATTTAATTTTAATGTTTTTGAGGGGTATATGTGAAACTCCCCCACTCTGATAAAATGTTCTTCTCTCTCCGAGGGGGTTTGTAACTTGTAAGATGAGAAAGGAACTCTGAATAAATCCAAAAGAAAAGAATAACAAAAGCAATTGCGGGCTTTCCTGTTCTCGCTCCTCTCAATTTTCCTCTCTGTCTTCCGACGGAGAAGGAAACAGCAGAATTGATTAGGAGGATATTACTGGAAATGGTGGATACATTGACGAGCTATACTGCAATTCGTCAGATTTCACAGTTCGTCGGAGCAATTGTGTTCTTCCACTTGTCAGAATACTTCCTTGCCACCTTTTTCCACGGTCGCGCCAATGTCTCCTGTTCATGTCAGTATATTTTTTGTTTTCCTAACACTATTTGGTACGAGTTCTTGGATTTCAAGCTAATAAAGCTTGCTTTTAATTTGAGAATTTCTTAATTGTAGTCTATGAATCCACCAATAGTGGTTTTATGTGCTATATAGATTAGTTAGGACCTGATTAATTAGGTTTGATATAATGATCTTGAATTAGGACAAGAACTAAGTTTAACATATATAAGCATGAGTTCAGCCTAAATCTGGTTTGAATTACTATACGCTTAAGTTATTCTGAAATTTCAAATGTTGGTACTATAGCTCTGAATCTGGATCTTGTCTAAACAGGCATTTATTTATTTTAGCTTGAATTAAGCCACTATCCTGGCTTTAAATTCTGCAAAAAATTTGTTTTTATTTCGGTTGTACTTCAATTAATATATTCTTTGAATTCCAATGAACTGGACTCATTTAATTTCAATAGTAAAACTATGCTCTTTATATACTTGACATAAGATGTTATACTTGAATTAAATAATCATAACCACATGACTATCCTTCTATTGTTGTATCAGTATAGAGATAATAGTCAAGTAAAGCAATGTGCCATGAATTAATTAGTTTTTCCTTTGATGTTAATTCAGCTTTGCTAATAAGCAAGCACTATGCTATAGTTATGGGTTTTGCACTAATCAAGTAAAGCAATGTGCAATGAATTAACTAGTTTTTCCTTTGATGTTAATTCAGCTTTGCTAATAAGCAAGCAATATGCTATGGCAATGGGTTTTGCACTAGTCGAATATGTAGTGGAAATAACTCTCTTCCCACAAATGAAGAATATTTGGTTCCTTTCCAATTGTGGCCTTGTAATGATATTTATTGGAGAAGTAATTCGAAAGGCTGCGATTGTCACAGCCGGACGTTCATTTACTCACTTGATCAGAATTTATTATGAAGAACAGCACGAGCTGATTACACATGGAATTTATAGGTATGAATTACAATATCTTTTACTTTTGTGTACTGTTGCCTTCTCTGATGTTCTGCATTTATTAGATCAAACTTGCAAGTTCTCATATCTTACTAGTCAAGGAATTTATATGTACAATAATATTTTAATATTGGATTATTGCAACATACCGGTCAAGGTCTATACTGATGTTTTTCCCATTTATTGGAGCTTTTTACTGTGCACAAATACGTTTGGTTAACTTGTGGGATGACACCTTTGGTTAGGTTCTCTTTTTGGTACCAACTATGTTGGTTTATATATTTTTTATCAGCTGAATCAGTTGCCTCCCCAAGTTAGCATTACCAATCAAAAGACAATTAGTACTGCTACAATTAGAAGAAGCATTACCAATCAAAAGACAAAAAGTAGAAATATCCTAATAACCACATTATTAAAATTAGCACACACCCTCAGAAAATAAGTTAATGACAGCATGTTAATAATTGTCTTTGACAGAATAATGAGGCATCCTAGTTACTGTGGATTCTTTGTATGGGCAATTGGGATTCAGTTCATGCTCTGCAATCCAATTTCTTTCATTGGTTTTCTGTTAGTTGTGTGGCGCTTCTTCTCCAAGCGAATACCGTATCCTAAGATTTTGTAACAATACATGTTATAAGAATACTAGTACAGCACACTGAGCTCAGCACAATATATGTAATACCTGCTAAGCTTTTGTATTCAATAAGCACTTATAAAAGAAATGAAACAAAAGTTTAAATTTAAAATTAATAAAAGAACTACATTATGGAACCAAAACTCAAACTAACAATATGAAGTATGGTTATGTAGAAGTTCTGGTATAGGTCATGAAAATTACGTTTTAATACTTGGGTTTTTAGTCAATCTTTAACATAAAACAGATACGAGGAGTTTTTCTTGAGGCAGTTCTTTGGCCGCGACTATATAGAATATGCAAGAAAAGTGCCTTCTGGTCTTCCCTTCATCAAATGAAGCAAATCCTGATTTATTATATAATTAGGTCTGCATTATCCTTCACATATTGCTCATAATTTGGATACTGATGCTTTTATGGTAGTCAGCCCCTGATCTTTCTTATTGTTCTTTTAGCAAAGTTACTTTGTGTAATATTCCTTCATGAAGTTTGGAGTTATGGTTCTAGCATCTTTGAGGGTCAATGCAAATGCTTGCACAAAATTCAAATGGGGTAAAGCAATAAACATTTTTGGTGTCAAGAATATCAGCCCAAGCACTGTAATGCTCACTTGGAGGCTTACACTCATTTGGATTGATAAATTGTTTATTGTTTTTGTTTTGAATCTTATAACAGATGTAACAGAACATTTTAGCATTTACAATCAAAATTGCAACTGTATTGTTTATGTTGACAATGGTTACATGAGTACATCAACCCGCAGTGCCTTCAGATTTTCGTATTAGTTGAATGCAACCTGAATTGTTTGTTATAAATTTTAGCCTGGTGTTAAAATCAAATGGTCTAAATCACTCAGCTCACCATTTCATGATTTGAGGCACCCATGAAGTTGGACTCGGAAGAGATGATGTGAAAATGAGTTAGGAAATGAGAGACGAAGCATTTCTTATATTTTTTCCATAATATCTCTCGGTTTTAATTTTATTCTTTTTAGGCCTAGGCACTAGCTAGCCGCATGATCTTTGACAAAAGAAAAATAATCTTCTTTTAGCTGTCGTGGGTCCCACCTGTTAGAGTATCATTGCCCTCAATGTGTCGAGAAATCAATTTTGAGGAAACCAATTTGCTGCAATTTTTTGGAATCGCAGGGTCCTTGCTTGTCAAAATCAAACAATTCATTTGTTTTGAAATTCGTACATAAAAATCAACTACTTTGAGATTTATGCAATTTAAAAAATGAATGGTTTGATATGGAAAAACAGGGATCCTGCGATTTCAAAGAATCGCAGCAGATTTATTTCCCAATTTTGGTGTTAACATGTTCATATCAGACGCAGCTAAAATGCTAAATAGATAGAAATGATTGAGAAACAAAATAAAAGAAACTGATTTTTTTTTTTTTGAAACCTTGGCAGAGACTGCCAAGTGAATCCGGGCCATGTTACTAATGCAGAAGTCACTTTTGAACTTTCCACCTAATATGAACTTTTACGCTAAGAAAATCAATCGGTCTAATTCCCACAATTTCATAGTAACAATAATTATCAGAAATGATAAAAGTGTGAAAAATCATACATATGGCAGAGGCTGCAAAATCATAGGAACAATAATTTTTGTGTGACAATGATAAAGTAACAATAATACATATGGGAGGTTTTTGTGTCTTTTTTTTTTTTGAGTGAAAGGCCCTTAGGCAGGAGGTTTTTGTGTCCCTGAACAACAGGGTGTACAAGTTTTAAGTTTGTTTTAGATCACTGGCTTTCTTTGGTTTTTCTTTTTAGATTTCACAAGGGGCTGAGATGCTATTTACTGTCACAATTAGCATGGCTCCCTCGCAAAGCAAGGGTTCTGGTTACTGGTACAAGAATGTACCAGTTCAGGTTGTGTTGATGTAGTAGGTTGTTCAGGTTGCATGTCACAGTTTCAATGCTCATGTAGCCCCATACTCATGTAACACATGTGATTAATAGAAGTTACCTAAAAAAAATAGTGTGCAAAATCATATCAATAGAATTTTCTTTTCTGTTTCATTGATTGAATGCTTGAATGTACAGTATAACAACAACAAAAAGGATGTATTCTAACATATTCTTTGGTTTCTAAATATCAAAGTAGAAACATCTGTCTGTGTACAGAAGACTGAGAAATTACGAAAATGACCCATATTTTTTACAAAATGAATCTAGGACGAGGGAGAGGCCAAAGCTTTGCAAATGGGGCACCAATTTTTCATCCGGAGCCATTGATGAATACAATTTACATGATAGTAATGGCTGCATAACATCTTCCCCACCTCTTCTCCAAAATTATACTCTTCCTGAGATAAACAAAAAGAAATATATAAAAAAAAATGATCTCAAATATACAAAACTGAGGAATGTCACTGACAATTTTATTCCACCCATTGAAATTTTAGAGATCTCAATGGATCAGAAGAAGTGACATAATCTTAGTCTGTTGTTTAATTGAAAGGAACAAAAATAATTCTCTAAACTTAAACTTTAATTTTGACAAAATTTATAGTGTTGAAATCACGCCTACAAAGGCTACAATTCATTAATATTTGCAAGCAGGAAACAAATCTGCTGCGATTCAAAGAATCGCAGGGTCCCTGTTTGTCCAAATCAAACCATTCATTTATTTCGAGATTCGTACATAAAAATCAATTGCTTTGAGATTCGTGCATTTTAAAAAATGAATGGTTTGATCTGGAAAAGCAGGTACCCTACGATTCGAAAGAATCGCAGCTGATTTATTTCCTTGCAAGCATGAATGATTTGTAGATGGAAAAACTGCACACTATTGGGTGTTATAAAAAGCAAAAGATGACTAATATCGTCCAAAATCTGAACCCATTAACAACTACCATAGGGTCAAACAAAAATAATATAATTCAATTGACTTCTCTTTTCGCCTCAGTGTTCTAGAATCGGTACCAATGGAGTGGTTCGTTAAAAATAATTTTAATTATCCATGAATTGTACCAAGGACAATCAAAGAGGAAAATAACTATAAAAATCAGACTTTTTTGTCAGCAGTTCCATTCCTCATCTTGTTTAGAATTAGTGCTTTATTGCAACTACAATATAAAACCACATGCTTTGCGCAAATGAGAATGGCAATAAATGTCATCTGCGAATAATCTCATGAACAAATATTGTAATACCTGACATATGATGCACTTGATATCACCTTCTTCTTTTTTACCAAGCAAGTTTGAGTGAGAAGTTGTTTGTACATATCGGCTTCTCTCCAGGCAATCTGACAAGGCAGCATCAGACAAGCCAGTATTTACTGTTCCAATTCTCTCACAAAAGGCCAATAACTCCTATAACCAAGATAAAGCAAAACTTAAAACAATTGATAAGTATAGGCATTGTACATGACCTCAGGTCAACAATTGGCCCGGGACCCTACTACTAATAGTTTAATAACAGCTGACTGGTACAACGGGACTGGTACACACCCAAACCTGTTTCAATTTCTAATTAAAAACAGCAAGCTATTTCAATATCCAAATCAATTTCGGCTAGATCCAAACATGAGTCCAATTAGTTAGTGGAATTTACTGGATTCGCATGAGAAGCCAATCACGTGGATCCTGATTGGGTTATCTGATTATGAAGCCCATCAAGCTCCGAATACTATTGACAAAGAGAAATTAAATAAGTGAAATTATCTAAATAAAATAAAAAAAGAAACCTCATATGACATGTCATCAATATCCATTCTCATCTCTCTATGATTATCAGGCCAGCTTCGGTCATCAAGAAATGAACTAGTTTCCTGCTCTAAGAATCTCTGAAATTACAGAAGGAACCCTCATTACTTCTGCTAATTTACAAATATATAATTCAAGCCAATTTTAATTTAAATAAGGATTTACCAATCCATCTACCAAAAATTATTATGGTAAGTGTGCAAGGTTCAGACCAAAAACAGGAATCACAACATACTAAACAGGTACATCAATAAATTTGTAATTGCTGACTTCCTAGAAATATTGACAAGAAAACGAAAAAAAAAAAACAGAATAAAAATAATAAATTACCTCGGAGGTATCATCTATGTTAAAATTCCAATACGTAATATCATCTTCAGTACTTGTATGTGACAAATTGACACCTCTCTCCCCATTATATGGCAATACTCTTCTATCATTAGCACAAAACCCGCTGCCATGAGAACGGCTGCTTCTCTCCTGGCCAGACAAAATCTCATTCCCATTTCCTCCTAATCTCTCCTCTTGCCTTTTTCTTACCACACTGTTGCTGCTACCACCACTCCTGGAACATCCATTTCTTCCTCTCAGAGATCCCTGTATTTGTGAAACTGTCCTTGTTATGCTGCTGCTAACTCTCTTGTTTATTTTAGCTGCCAAATTTACATTTTTGCCCCTTGTTTCAACATGGGAGGTAGAAGTTGTTCTTTTAGTAGGTTCTGAATTGCGCTTCTGAGAAGACTGTACATGCACTTGCTTGCACTTTTTAGCAGGATCTTGGTTCCGCTTGTTGCTCTGGCTAGGATTTTCATTTTTATCTCTATAAACAAGGATTGAACCGGCTCTTGTCAGAATTAGACCACCAACCGTTCTTCTCCCCATTTGTTCTTCCATGTTTCAATTTCAAAAACTTATTGAAGAAAGTTTGGAGATTTAAGGGGGTTTGATTTTTAATCGGTGCCAATTGTCAATCCTGCATTGAAAATTACAACAAAAGAGTTAAAAATGAGAATCACAGTGTTCTTTCCTAACCCAATTTTATTACAAGTCAGATTTGCTTAACAGTTACTCATAAGAAAACAAACAAAAAAAGAAAGAAAAATGAGGGAATGATACAGAAAATTAGGCAACAATAAGGCCAATAAGGAAATGTTAGGCTCTACAAACTTATTCATGTTTTCTCTTCATAGGTTAAGTTCCTAACCCAATTATAGAGGGAAAAAAAAACCTACCAAACAGATAATATGGATATACATACCACTTTTGAGGCACATATCATCAATTTCTTATCAAACCAGTTTGCAATAAGGAATTTCAAGTTGATTTGTTTTTATAATTAATATACCTAATCTCTTTTTATTTAATCACTCTATCATCATTCCCCCCTGTAAACAAATAAGCATTTTAAAAAGCAACCTTTACCTACAACAGGATGAACCTTAAAAAGAAATCTATACTATTGACAGAAAGATGGAGGCCCACAACTGTAACAGAGACCTAAAACTTCAAACTTCAAAATAAATTTAAATCAAAACAGGCAGTAGCCTACCATAATCTTCCCCAACAATTATAAAGGACACAATTACCTAATTATAATATTAACTAACACCAATCACAATCAATTTAGTAGACTAAGCCAAAAAAAAAAACATAAAAGAGAAAAAAGCTCTTATTAATTTAACCTACTAGAGAAGGAGACACACATCCATATTATAAAAGATTTCCTGTTTGGGAATGAAAAGACAAAATATGAAGAAAATCAACGCCAGCAAATAAATAAAATTATATCAAAACCAGAAATATATAACCAAACTCAAGCTCTTAATAATACAAAATTTCTAACTAGCAACCTAAAATTAAAATGAAACTTATTGCAAAGTTCATGTTAATATTGTCTATTTAACAAATTTGAAATAAAAAAAAATATTACCCAAAAACATGAATCTTTTTATCATGATATCGAGCTATAAATTGATTCAAGACCGATCCTTCATTAGCAAACATGAATTAAAGATATAAAAGATGCATAACTCTGTAACTCAGGGTCCAATATGATTTCAGCCACATATATTTTAAGAAAATTGAAACAAACAAAAATTAACAAAGTTAGTAATTTCTTCATCATATTTAGAAAAAGAAAACAGATATAAAGGAGAGATTTAACGGAATCCCCCGCCACACAAAAATAATCAAACTTAAGTACGTAGTTCCCAATCGAACGGGGAAAGAAAAACTATTATCCAGATTAAAATCCAATAAATCATGTCGTAAAGATATAACATACAAAAGTAAGAGAATAACAAGTAAAGCGTCGACCTTGTGAAAATAATCCCAAGCCCGAAATTTTTTCATCAAATTTAGGAACTGAACTGGAAAACAAAACAAGGTCAACCAGGAAGAACGAATGTTTACCTTTGCTAAAAAAATAATCCACCTTCGCCTTCCCCTCTTGTCAATCCAAAAGCCCACACGCAAAGCTAAACGAAATAGGAGATAACACGCAACCACAACTCCAAGTTTCAAATTGGGATCGAAAATCGACAAGAGAACCGAACTATTTAGGCTGTTTGTGTTAATTTAAGATTTGGATTTGGAATGAGGATTCGGGGAGGATTGGAAGCTTGTTGTGGCAACTTCGCTTCTTGTTCCATTCAAAGGAAGAGAAAAAGAATTGGAGGCGTCTCGTTTAAATACAGCGACTTACATTTCCTTATTTTGTCAGAGATGTAAGGTATTCCTCAGATGCACCTGGTTTATATTTAGGTTGAATTGGACCGAAATTTCCTCCAGCTAAGTTGGATTTTGGATTTTTATCTATTTAAGGAGGGATCCGAATCTGCTGCGATTCTTTACCCACAGTACCTACAATTTCTGCTTTTCTAAATCCAACTGTTGAATTATTTCGAGATTCGTGCAAAAAATCAGTTACTTTTAGATACATGTACATAAATTATTGGACAGTTGAATTTGAAAAAATAGAGATTTTAGAAGTACTATTCATTCTTTTAGGATCGCAGCAGATGTAAATCCATTTAAGGAGAATTGCAATTATAAATTTAATTTCAGATCGTTATGCATTTTAAATTTGTGCACACAAATTTTAAAGCAGGATACGTTTGAATCTTAAAACGTATCGGACGGCTCCGGTGACTATCGGACCTACACTTTTTTGTGTGTAAGTAAGATCTAACTTTAGTAATAAATTGGCTGATGTAAGAATTATCTGATAATTAATTCATCATATTTTGATTTGGACTATGTGATATAGTTTAACAATTTTGTTCTGTTTGAAATTATTACTAATTTTTATAGCTAAAGAAAATCCATATTGCTAATAATGTATATCAAGTAGAATTATTGATATTATAATATTAGTTTCACGAAAAAAATATGTGATATGGTGATGTTGAAAGTTTTTAAGAGAATTAATACATACAAAATGTAAATAAAAATTCTTTGAAATATAATATTTATTTTCCCTTACATGTAAAATTGGTAACACATTTAATTTTTATAAACATATAATTACTCTAAACAATATATTAATAGTGATAAGTGTAATTTAGTGATGTTTTATTTTAATATAATCGTAATTTTTTCATATTTAGTCAAAATTTCTAACTTTTGCAAGATGCTTTTTGTGTTAATAAAAAAAAATTCAAAGTGAAGCAGCAAAAATTTAAATAATCAATCATTTTTGCTACTTTTTATTTATGTAAATATATATCTTTTTATATAATAAAAAAAGCATTCTAATTATAAGATGATGCAAAATTTTAATTACGCATTATCATACTAAAGAAACATATAAAAATATAGCTACATATTTGAAGTTAAAGGCATTTAATTTTTGTCATAAGTCGATTTATCTCTGACTTATATTATATTATGTAATTCAAGATTTACAAATGCAAATAAGTGGTATTTTACTCTGTCAACACACACACTGACACACTAGAGATGTAAACGGACCGGATAGTGATAAAACCATATATGTATATGCTGTTATTTTTTGGATATAGATATGGATCAGATATTAGATGGATACGTACGGATACGGATATCGAATATAGATATCTGTAAATATATACATAAATATTTTCATAATATATATTAAATTATATGATATATATCTACTATTTGAATACATATAACTAAAATTCAAAACCATATCTGAATACATATTTAATTTTCGAATCCGTAAGATCTAGATATAATAGGATATTATCCGACCCGTTTGCACCCCTAACACACACACACACACACAATTTTAAAACATTAACAATCCAATTTAAGCCGTTTTCAAACTCATCTATCAATATTTGAGCTTATTTGAGGCACAAAGAGAGGGGATGTTGAATTCATATCCAGTGCATTATCTGAAAATGAAATCTTTTACAATTAGTGAATCCGAACTGTTCTTTTTAGCTTGGCACGAATTTCAAAGTTCAATAAAACTGCCCCTTATTTTCACCCAAATCTCAAACTGTAAAGTGAGGCCCATCCTCTAAGGTACCTGAGAGGATATTGATCCTCATGACATAGCACTGAAATCTGAAACCCTTTTTTTTTTATGATCTTGTACGATTTTCGTGCTCCGCGTGTAGGCAAATCGTACCTGTTCTCAGGCACGAGTACTGAGAGGTCTTCGAGAGGGCCATAGAATAAACAAAGGGTCCCACAGGATTAAAAAATAGCCGTCCGATGAGGCGCGAACTAGTTTGATCTGACGGGAGTGATGATCATGGACCGCTTCCACTAAACCGTCCGCCGAAATAAAGGGATCTTTATCCATAATTTTATTTACTTAAAAGGAGAGAGAAAGAGAGAAGAATAAATAAGAAAAGAGGGCACTATCTATTTGACAATGAAAGTAGGTCAGGTTTGTCTCCATTTTTTATATAAAATGGAGATAGTTGTGGCGAGGTAAATGACAAGTTCACAATTAGGGCTGCAATTGAGTTCGATTTGAAAAGAAATTATAATTAATTCAGTTCAAAATTGGTTCATTCTAAAACAAATCAAATCAGTTCAATTCGAAATTCAGTTCGAAATTGGGTTAAGTTCGATTTGAAACTCTTCTTTTCAGTTTTATACCCTGCTTCAATTTCAAACCAATTCAGTTCAAAATTAGTTCTAATAATTTCAAATCAAACTCGAACTCTTCTTTTCAATTCAAAACCCAGATTCGAATTAAATCATCTCGGTTCGAACTCGAACTCGAACTGGATTAAGTTCGATTCAATTTAATTTGTTTGCAACCCTATTCACAACACCAAGTAGGAGGACTTAATAAACTAATGGAGGTGTGCTTCTATGATTGCACTAAAAACTTAAAATTAAAAGGTTAAATTCATAACGGTTTAATTAGCAAATTATGCAATTTTAATTTAAAATAAAGAGTGTGTTTCTGTGATTTTGTTATAAATTAAAAAAAAATCATAATAATTCATGCAATAAGAGTGTGCTAATATTAATTTAAAATAATTGTTGAAGTGTGATTATGGAGTATAACTTCTAAAATATTATATTAAATGTGATGATTGGAATAAAATTCTCAATCGATCGATAATTAATTTTTGAGAAATTGGGTTCCTTTCCATCTTGCGTATTTCAATTGACAACAGCATTTTTTTTGTTTTTAATTTTGATTAGTCACCACCACTGTTGTTTAAGAGTATCCTTAAATAGTAACACGCGTCAATTAAAATAATTTGAAATCATAGGATCTTTTCTCTTTTTTGAATAGAACCATGAGTTTTACTTCCAAGTGTCAACCATACACAAATGCAGTTTACTTTTTTTATTTTATTTTTACAAGTAGAACTAGGGTGTTTCTAAGTTCACGAAATTCTTTTGTGAACTCAACTCTAAAATCTATCGGATTTGTTTTAAACGACGAATCTAAACAGTTAAAATTACTCTACCTTATAAGTGATGCGCCTACGTGTGAAAATTTTAAAATTTGAAATTAATTTTGTATAAAGTCAAGTGGTTAAAAGACATCCAAAAAATGAATGTATTAAAATTAATTTATAAACTTTCTAATTTTGACCAATAGACTTTATACTAAATTAATTTGAAAGTTTAAAATTTTCACATGTAGATGCATCATTGTAAGGTAGAAGGATTTCAATGGTTTGGTCGTCGTTTGAAGCCAATCGGATAAGTTTTAGAGTTAAGTTCACGAAAGAACTTGGTGAACTTAGAACACCCAAGTTCTACTCTTATTTTTACAGTGAGTTGGTCAGAAAAATTATTCTCATATCATGCATCATCAATTCTTGTTAGCACATAGAAGTAAAAATTGAGTTTAAATAACTTATCAGATTTAAATATCATATTCAAATTCATTAACAAATTATGTACTAATAAAGAAAACAACAAAACATAATATTTGTACATAATAAAAATATCAAAAATAATATTTTAAATAATAAAAACAACAAAATAATATTCTTTTACATATTAAAACAACAAAAATGACAAGAGAGGCAACTATTAAATTAAAGTTATTTTTCAAAATTCAGAAAAAACAAGTGCTCTTCCCAGTATACACTTGAATTTAAATAAGTTTGCAAAATAG
Organism: Carex cristatella; assembly: GCA_024447775.1. Taxonomy (NCBI): domain Eukaryota; kingdom Viridiplantae; phylum Streptophyta; class Magnoliopsida; order Poales; family Cyperaceae; genus Carex; species Carex cristatella. The sequence continues at coordinate 5,214,308 of JAJHPF010000025.1, forward strand.
GCCCTCATGAATGACCTAATTATTATGAGAGGCTAATATTTGCTTATCCAGGTACTTTTGCACACTTAAAATTATATATAAACGTAATTGATGTAATTGCTAATTAGTTCCTATAATGAATTTGCACAGTTGGCTAGAAAAAAGTTCTAGAATTGTTGTACTCAAAAATCGAGAGTTCGATTCCCCTTCATGACTTCGCAGTCTCTGCGAAGGTTTCAAAAAAAAAAAAAAACCATATGCGTGTTTTTGTGCATAAAGAATTTGATTCTTAACTGTACTTAAAAAAAAAAATGGATCTGATTCTGATCCAAAAATCACGGTTAATTTAGGTCAACTTTGATAGGCTCTAGTGCTCTACTCTCAACAAAGTGAAAAAAGTATTAGAGAGGAGGAAGGCACTATTTAGGATTTGACCTCACCCTGCCTTGACCTAATGAGTCAAGACTATAGTTACACATTAGGTGAATCACGTTTAATTTATAATTTATTTGTTTTTTTAATATTTTTGAACTGAATTCTGAATAAAACATAAAAAATATATAATACGTTTTATTCAAACGCGAATTACAAATTATTCACGATAAAAATGTGAAAAAAAACTCGATTTTTATTTTTTTGGGAGGGGTTTGTTGGTTTTTTTTTGCTTCCTTATTGTACCGAATCATTCCCGAATTATGCTTCAATTATGAATTTTTGACCCCGTCGAACTTAACCCGAACTATTAGTTTGTCACTATGGTCACGACTACATAAAACATATTACAAATGAAGCACAATTTTAGCCACATGAAATCAAATAAAATATATTCAATAGTGACGGATTCAAATACCTCTATTTTTTATTTTCATCGTGTTTTTATTTTTTAAATTTAATAACTCAAAATTTAAATGTTAAATGTTAAATAAAATTATTAAATAAGATCTACGTTATTTTCTCTATGTACGTGTAAAAGATTATGATATTGTAACTTTATTTTGATTGTTATCAAGGATTTGTAAAAGTACACTAATGTGTAATTTCTAAATGTTGATTTTTTAACTTATTGATTCACATAAACTGGATAGTAATATTTTTTTGTGCATATATAAAAAAATAACATAGATTAAATCTAACAGTTTTATTTTGATACATAAACTTTATATTTATTATTATTAAAAAAATTAAAAATAAAGACAAGATGGAGACACAAAAAATAGAGATATCTTCTAGTTAATAATATTATTTTTTATGAAAATAAGGACTGTAAATTTCAACATCCAATTTTGCTTACAGAAATTAAACATGTATCTCCATAGAGAGAGACAATTAATTCATCATCATAAACTCCAAGTATTATGACTTGATGAGATTAAATCAATAATTTTCAGATTAGGTGGCAACAACCCAGCCAAGAACATTTTTTCATTCTATGAGATTAGGTCAAAGATGGTGCCTTTTGTGAGTGGTGCTGAATGTCAAAATCTGTCATTAGATGATCAACATATAAATATAAAGAAGTATCATATCAGAAAGTGATGTTCCTCTGAGACCACACACATTCTTTTCTCTGTCAAAATAAAAATGATGACTAATACATTTTTTGTATTTTTTTTCCTCTCTGATACCACAAACTTGCTTTTCTACCATCTCATGTTGGCTGCTGTTTAAGTGGCACTGATTTTATACCTTTTTTTTTTTTTTTTAAATTCCCAAATACTTGGATTTATCTGATATGTGTCACTATTTGAGTAGTCTGATTTGTTGTTTAATTTGTTATAATTTGCTGACATATTAATATTTTATATGATTTATAGCTTTCAGAGTCCACGAATATTTTTGGAAAGGTCCAGAAATAAAAGATTAAAAAAATAATTGGATAAGTGTTCAGATGGTTTGGTGATCCTTTGTGAACGAATCTGATTCTCTGGGGCAGGTACTGATAAGCAAAAATTAACAAAAATCTGTAGTGGAGATGCAAAAAACTAAATAAATCCCCAAAATAGTATAAATTTTCACCTCCAATGAATACAACTTACCATAATAGTATAAATTGTTAGTGAAATATTATATTACAAATGAGGTGCGGATATGTTAATTACAGGGGCAGAAAATATTTGTCTCTAAAGTCACGGACACGTGAGTCCAGATGAGTTTTGAGGCAAAATTATATCTAATATTTAAATGTCAACATCCATTATAGACTCATGTGTTAGTGACTTTAGAAGCAGAAATTTTCTGTCCACAGAAAACAGATAGGTTATGGGGCCATGGGGGGCAGGAAATTCATGTCTCTAAAGTAATTGATACGTGAGTTCATATGGGTTTTGAAGCAAAATTATATTTAATATTTAAATATCAAAATCCACAGCAGATTCATGTATTAGTGACTTTAAAAGCAGAAATTTTCTACCCACAAAAAAAAAAACAAGTGATCCGATTATGAAAACATGAAAGAGAGGTAGAATTCCTTAGAAACATTATCTTTTGATTGATGGCATTGAAGTGCCCATACATGTATACATCATTAGAAAATAACTTTTATTATACTGGTATTAATTGAGCTGGTTGCCCACGTAATTGAGACCATATTTTAGATAAATTTACCAATCATAACAGAGACTTTTCATTTAATATTTAATACTATATTATATTATATGGGTAAAGAAAGGAAAAGCCTAAATATCAAGGTGTTATAAGTATATGACTTTTGGCCTCTGGTATGGACATCAATCATAGTGTGCTGCCACTTGCCTTCACTTTCTACATACATCTTCATATCTGGCACATTCTCTCTTTTTCTTACCTTTTTTTGGACTGATAATTATAAACAGCCGACCGGACAAAATTAGTGCGTATGTTTTTTTTTTTCTTTGCTCGTGTAATGATGTGTGTGCTAAAATAACCTTCTGACCAAATTTGAACTTTTGACGGACAATCTCATTTCAAAATTCAACTGAATTTACACTTTTCACCCGGTAATTCACCAGAATTGAATCCTGGTATAATGAAGGAACTGATAGATTTATTTCATGCAAAGCTATACCGTAATTCATAAACTTTAGATTTGTCATGATTCTCTAGTGAATTTTAATCTGAAATTTAAAATTACCTTGGTTAATAGTCATGATCTTCCAGAGAGACAATTACAGTTGATCACCAGAAGTCTTTAGATTTCCAAGCAATCATTCTCAAGTCCGATGGAGAGAGCGAGAGAAGCAGCGGCGGCAATACTTTGTTCTACAAAAAAAGAATATCTGAAATACAAGTTCTTGACCAAAACCTCTGCTCTTTTCACTCAAGATTAATCTCCCTTTTATTTTAGTTATCAAATTTAAACTGGTTTTTGTGTCCGGTCAAGTTTTTGTTTTATCCTTGATTCCTTTTCCTTTTTTAAAAAAAAAATGTTTGAAGGACTAAAGATCATAAAAGTACCTAGGATACTACACGCTCTCCACTTGAAAGCAAAAATCAAAATATGTTTTATAACAATACCAGAATCCGGTTTCAGTATTTAAATCTGGTTTCTCATAAATTAGTGGAATGAGTTCTCAAAAGTTTTGAAGATGGGGTTATATATTTACGGCTCAAAGTCTATCTAAAATTATTTTTGTAAACTGGTTCACATTTGTTTTATATTGAACGTGCCATGATTCAAAGAATCAAAGTAGACAAGTTTCTATAAAGAAATTATACGTTCCGAACTCGTCATTCTTCTCGAAAAACTGCATTTAACACTTTTATTAATTATTAAGATTCCGGTAGTTTTGTAAAATTTCCTCATAATAATAAATAAGAACAAGAGTTTATAAAATGGTTTAAATGAAACGTACGAGCAGCACCAGTATTTGGAATTCAGAATAGGTTCATGCCCATCGGACCTACTTTGGTTCAAATGATATAATGACCAGTCGATATGCATTAAGATTCGTGCGAACTGCATTAAAATCTGTGCAGGTCTATTTCAATTTTCATGCGCACAGATCTTAGTACTAATCGTACGGTGTTAGAGATAATTGGACCTAAAAGTACGTCCCATGTTCATCGGACCTACTATCTCCAGTATTTGATATAAAATACTTTTCGAAGCAAGGACACGGCCGAACAATTTGTTCTTAAAAATGTGAACATTTAGATTTGATAGTTTTTTTTTTCTTAATCATATAGATGGTATAAACAAGCAAAGTCACATATTCAAACTATGATATTAATTTTACAATACTCAAAGTTATCTACTCTAAATTATATAGAAAATAATATATAAATTTAAATTTTATGAAAATTAATAGAGATCAATTGACCCCATTCAATTAGAGCGGATCCACTCCTGGGCATAAACACCTTTTCTTTTTCATATGAAAATACAGTATACAAAACTGGCAATTAATATGTTTTGTTTAAAATGAGAGCGGTATCACAATTGATTGTCAAAAAAAAATTTAAGACTGTGGTTACTCAAAAATTGAAAATTCGAACTCCTCTCGCAAATTCTGCAAAACTTAAAAAAAAAAAAAAAAATGCTCTGTTTTATATAAACCCCAAATCATCAGCATGAGAGAAAATTTGTTCAACGCTTAACCCTTCTTAGAGTGCACTTTTGGGAAATCTAAATTAGAAAGGTAGAAACATATAAAAGCAACGCGTTATATAAAATTCCCTGCTTTACTGAAACAAGGAAGCAATAAAGTACTCAGAAAGAGGAACAGAGAAGCATTACCAAATTGGATCGCATTACATTACCTTTCTGTTGCTTAAACTTCAATAAATTAATAAAAGAACGGTGGAACAATTCTCGGTTCTCCCAAAGGAAAAAAAAAAAAAGAAATCATTGAATGTTAGAGGGGAGCCTCAAAAGGAAAGTTATATTTTTATATTGATAATAACTAGGATTTTAGTACTTTCATGCAATGATTATTTCATATATAAATATTAGTAAGAAATTAACGACGTGTATATAGTTTCGTTGCATGTCTTCAGAAAGTCAATATATTTTTTTTCTATGTAAACATGAAGAATGAATCTAATTTATATATAAAAATGATACCTGTGAATTTTAAGTACAAAAGACTGGTTCAATACAAGTACAAATTATTTAATGACGTCATATATTACTTGGACTTCAATTTCAACTAAAATAGTAGGGTTCTTTATTTTATTATAGACAGAAAATAAAGAAAACATCTAGCATAATAATTAAGGCATTAATGGTTTCTCTGTATGATAAATTACAGATTTAAAATTCAATTTTTGTACTTTAGTAATTTGAAAATTTTAATTATCATTTAAGCAGCCTAAGATTAAAAAAAAAAAAAGACAAATTAAAAATAAGTTGACTAGTTGAAATTTTTTTATACTAAATATCAAGCAAAAATTACTAATTAAAGAGTGAGATATTTTGCTTCAATCATTATTACTCCAACAAATTGATCTTGGCTTTTTGTGTTTGTTTGAGCCATAAATGGAGAGGTTTGGTGCAAAGTAGGGTCCTTAAATGGAGTTAGATAGCAGTATGTTTTCTATCAAATTCTTCAATTGAGATATGTTGTAGTACTTATTATTATTGATTGATTAATGGAGTAGAACTAGGGTGTTTTTAGGTTTTTTTTTTTTTTAACTCAGTTGTAAAATTTAATAAATTAGATTCAAAAGATGAATCCGAATTGTTAAAGTTCTTCTAACTCACGAGCGATGCATTAGTTTTGATGTATTCATTTTTGGGATATCTTTTAACCATTTGATTCTATACAAAATTAATTTAAAATTTTAAAATTTTCGCATGTAGACACATCGCTCGAAAAATAGAAGGATTTTCAACTGTTTGGATTCGTTGTTTGAAACCAATTCGACAGATTTTAGAGTTGAATTCACAAAGAAATTTGATGAACTTAGGAACACCCTAGTTCTACTCTAATTGTTGTATGATATGTTTTTAATTTATATTGAATCAAACAATCTCACCCCAAACAATTATAGTACCGGAGCCACACAGGATATTGAGTCAAATGATCCAAAGAAATTTATAAAAAACACTAATATAATTTTTTTTTAAAATGACACAGCAATAAATTTGTTAAAAATGAGACTAATATAAAAACACTCTCATATGAGAACCACACAGTAATTTAAATTTATACTTTCTAAAATTTATACATATTTTATACTTAATTTTTTACTTGAGGAGAGATCCACTTACACAACTTTTTTGTGACACCAAATTACATCCTACAATTTTTAAGTTTTTAAAATCAAAACAGTCGATCCAAACCGTTCAACATGATTTTCATATTAAAATGTGTTTGGAGACCAAATTTTCATATTAAGTATTTTACAAAATCGTTGTTTTCAAACCATTGAATTTTTTTACCCATCTTAATAAATAGAAAAAAAAATTGAAAAAATGTAAAATTTGATCTGCAATCACATTTTAATATATCTATCATGTTGAATGGTTTGAATCGACTGTTTGAACTTTAAAAATATATGGTGTAATTTGGTGTCATCAAAAAATGGTATAACTCTTTTTACTTTTACTTTGTAGAACAAAATTTACAAATGTTATATTCAAAATAGTAAACGAGCGGGGGATAAAAAGATCCTCAACAATAAATCTCATTTTCGTAATAATTATTAACACAAATAAGGGGCGCTACGATCATGCAGAGAAATGATAACGATACATATCATGACTTGGCTTTATAATCCTGAGTTCCTGACAAATCTGCATCGCCTTTTATTAAAAAAAGAAAAAGATGTTCCTGACAAATCTGCATCGGCCTTTTGTGAAAAAGGCGCAAATAATGACTGAATATCCATACCGATAACAAAACATCATAGATTAACCAATATACATATATACATATATAGAGAGAGAGGGGGATCCACTTACACTATATTTAGGTCACGCTAAATTACACCCTACATTTTGAAAATTCAAATAATTGATCCAAATTGTTCAATATATTTGATATATTAAAATGTACTTGCAAATCAAATTTTACAGTTTTTTTTATTTTTTTTACTATTTATTAAAATGAGTACAAAAATTTAATGGTTTGAAAATAACGATTTTGTAAAATAGTTAATAAACAATAAACAAATTCAAAAAAAATGTAAAATTTGGTCTCTAAGCATATTTTAATATGAAGATCATGTTGAACGGTTTGGATTGACTGTTTCGACTTTAAAAACTTTAAAAGTGGATGGTATAATTTGGTGTCACAAAAAATGATGTAAGTGGATCCCTCCTTATATATACAGAGAGTCTAAATAGTCGATCCAAAACGTTCAACATTTGACATTATTAAAATGTGTTTGGAAACCAAATTTTATATTTTTGGAATTATTTGTACTATTTATTAAGCTAGTTTAAAAATTTGGTCTTCAAGCATATTTTAATATATCTCATTTCAAACTAGATATATTAAATTTCAGAAAATCTATATAAAATTAACACTTTGTTTAGGCCGACTTCTGAGTTTAGGAGAAAAGATCTAAAAGAAAGAAGAAGAAAAAAGAGAGGAGAAAGATAAAAAGTTATTATGCTCTAAATTGATTCCTTTGACCGTCATTAATTTTGTTAAAAGTAAATCTCGAAAGCAATTAGCAAGATTCTTTTTTATGGTTTTTCTCCATTTACATTCTTCATGGACGGAATGAAACGTGCTTTATAAGTAGGATTCACATCTGCTGCGATCCAAATTTGTGAACAATGTTCTTAAAATTTCTGTTTTTCTAAATCCAGCCATCCAATGTTTTTTGTGCCCCTATATCGAAACAACTTATTTTTTTGTGCATGAATCTCCAAACAATTTAACAGTTGAATTTGAAAAAATAGGAATTTTAGAGACGCTGTTCATAAATTTGAATCATTCGGATCCTTATCATAGTGACAAGATTCGCGAATAATTTCCGAATTATTCACGAATTATTCGGTTTTTTTGTGACGCCGGACTGAACTTTGACCGAATAATTTGAGAATAATTCGCGAATTTTACGAATTTTTCTCGAATTTTACGAATTTTACGAATTTTTTCCCGAAGTTTTCCCAGAATTTTATTTTTTTGGTTATTTTCTGTTTTTGCTCCCTTACAGAACTGAGATCTCTGATCCGAATAATACCAAATTATTCCCGAATTATTCTCCAATCACGAATTTTTGACCTCGCCGAACCGAACCCGAATAATTAATTTGTCACTGTGATCCTTATAAATGGAACAAAGGAAGAGTTACCCGAAGGCAAGGGGAATATAATATTAATTATTTACTGAAGTACCGCAGTATGTATGTAATAAAGGTAAAATGAGAAAAACAAAGAGCAGTTCCAATCCTTAAAACTAGATGCTCACTACTCCATAAACGACAGCTCCTGCCGCGGAATTTCAAAATATATATATATATATATATAAGAATACAATTTCAATTTGTTATCTGATAACTGAATTTGATTCTTAATGTCTAGCATGTGTATCAAATCAACAACGCAACTATCGATATACTAGCAATTCAGTAGCAACAACGAAGCATGAGGAACTGAGGATACAATCCTAATAATAGCAATAATAAACATGATGATAAATTGATAATGATGAAGAAGAAGAACTGATATACCTAAGAAACCCAACCTAATTCCTCGGGATTGGACCCTTTTAACAGGCCCTATAATGTTTGTTACACTTTATTTTTGGAGATATCTGTTTCTAGCCTTTTAGGCCATTTGAAACCCATCGGGCCCTTTCTAGTTAACTAGCTAAATTAATCAGGCCCATTTACGAGAAACATAAGGAGGCTGGACTTGACTGTAACTTAATTAGCCCAATACTATTTGGGCCTAGAAATTCTTACCTTAGAATAACAACATACTGGCACAAAAGTAGCATATAAACTAGCTGTAGATGGGTAAAGCATACTGTACAGATTAATCAGATTATACATACTAAAGAAGAAGAAGAAGAAGAAAAGGTAAAACCATTCAAAATTTCAGTACCTAAGATGCTTACAGAATTTTTATGATCGCTAAATTAAATAGACAATTATAGACAACTGTGTACTCTTTTACCTTTTACAATTGTCCTGTACATGCAGCTCTCTTCTGTTTTTATTGCTTTTTAACAAAAGAATCTATACGTGCACTTATATTCATCCATAAAGAAATATTTACCAGATGCAACGCTGGTTATGTATTACGTACCAGTACTATAAATTAAGCAATCATATGCCTTCATTTGTATTACCAGATAATACCATGCTGGTTTTTATCAAAACTGATGAAGATTGGAGAGATGTTTGCTTAAGGAGGTTAGACTTTCATTTATTTACAAGGGTATATGAGACATCCATCATTTAAATATGAGGATTTACATGAAAGTTTGATGCTATGACTGTAGGAGCACATACAAAGTTGTTGCCTTCTAATTTTTTTTGCTGTGCTATTATTTATCGAGAATCGATAAAGAGTTGATTCAAGTAATAATACGATTATCTCGATTAGATCGGTCTAGCCAAGTCGGTAGTCGATAGATCGAGCGCCTACTAGATCGGGGTTTTTGTACCCCCATCTCTAACCTCAGAATTTCCCATAATACTTGCACATCCTTGTACTCGCATGTTTGCACATCATCATATAGCTTCATGATTCCATTACCTGAGAAATTGGAATAAATAAGTATAATAATTAACAAAGGATGTTTCATTGCACAAAAGATATATAATTAATATAATATAACAGTAACACAAAGTTTTTTAACATCAAAAAACTGATTACAAAGGCTTGTTTTTCTCATGTGCTTGTTCCTTAAAGAAATCTAAAGATAATTTAAAGGAAGCATATTTGTATAATTTGTTATTGTCCAAAACATTTCAACTCATATGCAAATTTTTGCAAAGATTAGGGTTTAATATTTCTTTTAATGATGCTATATCAACATAGTATAATTTTAAACTAGAGAGGTCAATCATATAATTTTTTTTTACAAAAAAATGAAAATCAATATTATAGTAGTATTACATTTTACTCTAAATTATATAGAAAATCATACACAAATACAAAAAAAAACCAGACTGTTCCGAAATCAATTATTGAAGTAAAATAGATGTGCTGATCGTAGAACTTTTTAAATCAATCACAAAGGTTTAATCAAAATAGTGATATCGATTGAAACAGGCGATGATAGAACTCAGTAACGAGCAAACACTATAAACAACGATCTATACGGATTCAGATCCAATTAAGTATCTACACTGTCTGTTTTAACCTGCACAAATCTTACATAACCTGGCACAAAACTTAAAAAACCTGCATCTACAAAAACGTCGCTCAACTGAGATTGCGTACAATGATACAATTCTACAGAAGATACGATTCTGATCTATACCACGGTAGCAATCAAGATTCAAAAGTACATAGTTCATCATATAAAATTATTCATTTCATAGATAAATCATAAAGCCCCCTATGTATTACTATTACACCAATCAACTACACATATATAGTTAATTTGGGCCTACAATGTAGAGTAACATCCACGCGTTGACTATAATTGGGCCCCCAAACTTTAATGCCCAAAATGTCGGCAGAGGAAGGATGTAATAATTACATTATAGCTCTAGTACAAGATAACAAGATCTATCCAATAAAATTATTGTAAATAAGTTCATTGGATGGATCTTGTCATTGTCATTGATGATAAAAGAGGAGCTACTTAGCAAACAAGAATTGGAAGTTCAACCGGTTAAACCGATTAGTTAGGTAGGAACATTGAATATAACTAGGATGTTTCTAAGTTTACCGAGCTTTTTTGTGACTTAATTCTAAAATTTATCGGATTTATTTCAAATGATGAATCTGAATTGTTGAAACCCGTCTACCTTACGAGTGATGTGGTTACATGTAAAAATTTTAAAATTTCGAATTAATTTTGTATTGAGTCAAGTGGTTAAAATTCGTTTAAAAAATAAATACATTAAAATTATTTTTTAAACCTTTTAATTTGACCGCTTGACTTTATACTAAATTAATTCTCAATTTTAAAATTTTATATGTAGATGCATCACTCGTAAGAAGATGAGTTTTAACAGTTCAGATTCGTTATTTGAAGCCAATCTGATAAATTTTAGAGTTGAGTTCACATAGTAGCTTTGTGGACATAGAAACACCCTAGTTTTTCTTGTGAACATTTTAGGAAACAAAAAAAAGTTAGAAATTAAATGTCTTGTGAAGTATAACCCAGACTGCTTGTTAGGAAGCAAGTATGAGATTTTTTTTGGTTAACAGACCGCAAGCGATTTTATTAAAAAATAGTATTTTTGAAGCATCCAAAAGTAGTATTTTTCTATCTATCTAAAAAAATAGACAAAATTCTAAAAAAAAAATGAAATTGATATCTATGTATATTTTCATATAGATATAATTTTTTTAACTATTCAAATTGAATATTTGGACTTTGAAAATAGAGATGTGAAGCCATAGTACAGATCAATCCATAATATGAACAATTACCATAAGTCCCACTCAAATAATAATTTTAAAAAAAATTGCTGGGTTTTTTATATAGTTTATATTACAAGTTCTTCGCAAATATGTACCATTGAATCTCTACTTAATTGAACTTCGAATTCAACTAAAATCGTGCAATCCTTACAATTCTGAATATAAGTTCAAAGTCTAAGAAGTTCATGCATCACACGCAGAGATATATTGATCCATAATAACGGATTGTTCCGTGCTTTGCAAAGTACCATAGACTCACTCTTTATATTAATTTCTATCCTGTTTATTACCAAATGAACCCAAGGTGTGCTCTCGAGTTTGGGTAAAGGAGGTGAATGTCTCTCTCTTTGTGCAAATGCATACATGCATACATCGATCCGTATCCTCTCTGTTACTATAGAAGATGGACCTCATTTTATGGTTTGAAATTAAATCTCAGTCGGTTTGATATTCGAGGGGAAATAGGGGGCGGTATTATTGGGCTTTGAGATTCGTGCCAAGTTAAAGTGAATGATCCAGATTCACTAATTGTAAAAGATTCCCCTGTGCAGTAAGAGAGCAGAATAGAAGAGTATCCGCGAAAGTATACCGACAGAAATGTGTTTTTTCTATTAGCAATAGAAGTATTTGCATGAGTATACCGACAGAATCCACCGAGAATAATGTCTCCATTCTTATAGTGATACGCCTAGCTGTCCTCCGTGAAACGTCCCCTATCTGTTCCCCGGATAAAAAACGTTAAAACAGCTAAATGACAAACAAAAACGCGTAAAACCTCCCAGAAAACGTGTTAATCGCGCAAAAGAAGCGCGGACCACCATTAGTATTTATTTGTAACACAAATGTATTCATCCTAAGACAAAAAAATATTCAACTAATGTCTGCACATTAAGACAAAAAAAACTGGACACATCACTCACCATATTTTACACGTTTTTAGAGGTGGTTTGTTTTTTCTCCGTTCAATTTAACCAATATTTTTTACGATCTATAAGGAATTTTGCAAATCTAAAACCACGGACGTCTTCTACATAATTTTCTCTTTCAAATGAGATCCATGATGACATACTTTCGATTTGTCGGTTGCACAAGTATTCATCCTCGTCATGCAAGTATTCATACATAATATAATAAGTATTCATCCTGGTTGTGTAAGTATTTATCCTTAGGATCTGCCTAACTGTCCCGCTAATCAACTGTCGCACGCAAGTATTCATCTATTATACATCAAGTATTCATCTATAATACATCAAGTATTCATCATAAGATATCAATATTTAAAAAAAAAACTGGACACATCACTATCTTTTGCACGTTTTTAGTTGTCGGTTGCACAAGTATTCATCTCTCATGGAGTAAGTATTCATCATCGTCGTGTAAGTGTAAATATGTATCAAGAGTATTACAAGTATAAGGATTGATTAGCATGACAACTACGCAGATCCTAAGGATGAATAGTTACGCAACCAGGATGAATACATGATGTATTATGTATGAATAATTGCATGACGAGGATGAATACTTGTGCAACCGACAACTCGAAAGTATGTCATCATGGATCTCATTTGAAAGAAAAAATTATTTAGAAGACGTTCGTGGTTTTAGATTTGAAAAATTTCTTACAGATCGTCAGAAATATTGGTTTGATTAAACGGAGAAAAAACCACCCACATCTAAAAACGTGTAAAAGATGATGAGTGATGTGTCCAGTTTTTTTGTCTTAATGTGCAGATTTTAGTTGAATATTTTTTTGTTTTATAATAAATACATTTATGTTCATAATGAATACTATCTGACGGTTTTATGGTCTGCATCTTTTTTGCACGGTTAACGCGTTTTTTTTTGTCGTTTAGCGTGATTAACGTGTTTTTATCTGGGAGACGATTAGGAAACGGTTAAGCGGGCAAATTAGAATTACCCTATTATTAAACCGATTAGATTTTGAACCAGTTAAAACGAGAATTTGACAATTGAAAGGTCACTCTCAATGAAGTTCATGCATGGCACGCAGGGAATGGTTTCAAATCACAGTGTCTTATCATTGAAAAGGAGAACCTCTATGTCGTCCTATTGTTCCTATGATTCACCTACTAGTCTACTGTCTACTACCCAGTATTATTCCGGTGCAAAATCATAATTCTGTTAAATGTGAAGAATGTGCCGCATAATATCACAATTTTACTGAAATTCATAATTTTAAAAAATGTATTTCTTATTTATTCAGGTAATTATTTCTATATTTTGTTCAGAGTTTTGAAGGAAAAAAAAATACCAACTCAGTTCTTAAATTTTGAATAGAAACCAACAATCAAATAGGACATGCCTGGATTACTTTGGTTTTTATTTTAAGTAAAAGTTGAAGTTCAAAGCATTCAACTATTTAATATTCAAAAATAATTTTTTATATGAACTTTTAAATATAGAGATCATTGTTTTTGTCACTAGACTAGATTAGATAATAGTGATAAAACTATTGACAGAGCAGTTTTGCTCAATGCAACACAAAGTCATATGTAACGCATTATTCTGAAACTATTGTTTGTGCGTTGAATGAAGCAAAACTGCCATGTCAATATCATTACCAGCATGTCCCTGATTTTCTTTAAAGAAAAAACTTTGAATACAAACAAATAGTTTTTGAACTTCCATTTTTTTTTTTTTTTTTTGAAAAATCATGGCAGAAGCCCCATTTAAACTTATTAATCATTGTACTTTCCAAAATAAGAATCAAGTTCATCCTTAAATTTTAAGACAAACTGAATTAATCCTTGAAAGTGACGGCATCTCATTGTCATCATTTCGTCGAGCCTTCCAAACAAAATTAAATGATGAAATTTTTACAGGAAAGCTTAAGTTAGAATATCGGGTGTCTGCTTTAAGTTTCGTGCCAGATTAAAACGAACGACTCACGTATTTCACTGGATCTTAAATGTAAAGGTTTTGGACAAAATTGGAACTTGAGCAAATTAGTCATTGCCGAATTCAGAGTAGGTCCGATGTCCTACTTAGGTTCGATGAGTGAAATAACTATTCGATTGCATCAAGATCCGTGCTAAGTACAGTAATATCCGTGCAATTTTGTTTCAATTTCCGTGCACACCAATCTTTAGGCTAATTGTACTGTTACAGAGCTAATTGAACCTAAAATAGGTCCGATGCCCATCGGATCAGACCTACTGCTATCTCCTCATTGCCCTATTCATTTATTAAGCCATTTGTTATAACTTTACACCTGTGCAAATGTTTTCCACGGTATATAAAATCTTTTTTTTGGTAATCATGAAGACGCATTTCTTTACAAATTTAGTGCAGTGCCATCAATACAAAGGGATAAGGTTGGGCATTCGGCTTTCCAAAGCCTTTTAAAGTCCGAACAGTTGATCCGAACTGCTCAACATGATTTTTATATTAAAATGTACTCAGAGAGCAAATTTTATATTTTATGAAATTTTTTTACTATTTTTTAGATACGTACAAAATCACTGTTTTTGAACCGTTCAGAAACACTGATGTTGTACGTATTTAAAAAAATAGTAAAAAAATTTCAAAAAAAGATAAAATTTATTTTTTGAGCACATTTTATTATGAAAATCATGTTGAGCGGTTCGGATTGACTTTTCTGACTTTAATCGTACAATTTTTAGAGACTTTAAACGGTGTCCAGTCGAAAACCATTTGAACCAAATCTTATTCCCAAGTACAAAACGCTTTTAAATTCAGCACGAATTTTATTTTGGCACGGTGAAGGTTGTTAGATCACATCATAATTAATTATAACTATGAAACATGAAAGGACCTAAAATGCATGAAATGTTATGACTTTATAAACACACGGACGCCACGAGGTGACAAAACCTAGGACCAACTAATAAATGGTGCCAATCTCGTGAGATTTAATTTCGTCCCATGACGAAAAATTAAAGTTGCACATCACAAGCAAATGATGTAGAGGCCAATAATTTTGTTTGGTATATTAAGTACCTACAGAAACTTTTAAAATATTCATTTTTTTATCAGATTTTTTTTTCCTGAAAAGCTAAACAATTTTTTTCTGGGACAAACTTGAATCCGATGCCCATCGTGCTCAAATTGAGTTCGATGGGTTCCATCACCGTCCGATTCGCTTTAAGATCTGTGTGTGTTGTTTTAATATCCGTGCGCATTTGCTTTAATATCTGTGCCCACGGATCTTAAAGCAGATCGGACGGTTATGGAACCCGGCCATCAGACCCAAATTTGAGTCCGATGGGCATCGGACCCAAGTTTGTCCCTTGATTTATTGATGAATTTACTAATAAAGATGTCTTGTTTTCTTAATTTTGAAAAAAAAAAAAAAAGGTTTTCATGATTCTTTGGCATCATTAGCATCCCTTTTAGCCCTAATTGAAAAAGTTATTTCGCTTTCTCGTTATATTGTAATCACCTCCTCTGTTTTGGAACATTGGATAAGCATTGAATTGTAGTAGAAATAGTGAATCTCTCCTTTTCGATTTTTAATTAAAGAGGTATCATTTGGATATTTTGGATAAATAAAAAAAAATTTAATTTAAAATCCAACTTCTTTAAAAAAATTCAACATAATAAGCTTCATTTATATTATTTACATATCAATACAAAAATTATGAGATTTGTATATGTTTCAGTGTAGATCCAGTAATTTATAATTTCAATGGTATGAAATCAACAAACGATATTTAAATTGTATGAAATTTAATTGCTATACTATTTATATATCCAATAATATATTATAAATTTATCTTTAGTTTTCAATTTTATTTTTTGTAATTTACTGTTAAAATTGTCAAGATAACTATTGTGCATGATCTTCACTGTACTGAGTGGATATATATATTTTTTAATTTATTTTTCCAGAGGCAGTTGAATAAACATCTGATGATCTGAATCTCAATTGACCGTCGACTGATTCAACAAACAAAACAGTAAAAAATATGAAGTCATATGCGATTTGGCTTCCCGCATCCGAAAGAGCTGCAGTTTTAAACAGTGTTGTAAATAACAGTATGATTTTGTTTGACGGACATAATACTGTCAAGTGATTAATAAAAATAATTGACTAATTAGTTAGAAAAATTGTGACGGTTTAAATTAGTTCTCTTTTCTTTCTTTTTTTAAGAGAGCAAATAATATCATTTTTCATCGACCATCTATCTTATTTACATATAGAGATACATACAGATGTAAATATATGCAGTACCGTATCGTGTTATGATCAAGTCAGATTTTTACGTGTTGGATCAATACATGCTGTGACTGCACTGCTGTGTTCAATATATCTGGTCACATAATAGAGAAGGGTAATATGATCAATTTTATTTTTATTGAAAGGTTACTAGTAAATACATTGAAAGGAAAAAAAAAAATTTAATGGGAAAATAGATATTTTATTATTTGATGGAAAAATTGGTAACTTTGAAAACTTGATGTGATATATAAATATATTAGTAATCGAACAAGAAAAAAA